>JARHVA010000545.1:0-1200000 GCA_037957365.1 Torreya grandis | reverse complement strand
TCATTGATCGATGGAACAAAATGACCACTCTACTACATCCCATTGCATTTGCATCAAATCCTATATTCTATATCACTAATATCTTTTCTTTGTTGAGGTGGGTTCCACCATACAAGGTTGTTGAAGTGGTGTAAAGGTATAAGTTGGTTTTCTCTAGGCTCTTCCTCAATCTTAAGGTAGAAAACATGGTTATGAATGAGTTTAGGAATTGCATTACCTCCACAAGGAATAGCCTTGGTGCTATTTGGGACAAGTACAAGAAAGGTGCTTATATGTGGTGGCACCATCGGTGCCAAGATCCATGCCATGCAATGTCTTGCAATCAAAATCTTGTTGAAAGTAAGATTTGTGTTTTTTAAGGTTTCAAAGTTATTTTTATTTTAAATTCTAAATTTAAGTTTGAGTTTTTAATTTTATAACTTTTAATATTACATTAATATTCCCTTAATAGGTTGTGAATTCATTTTCTTCTCAGTAGAACTGGAGCATACAACATCATCCACTTGTAGAAGTGAAATAAATTAGCAGCAAAAAAGGCCAAGGAGTTGGTCTATATACATTCTAACTTGATCTCAATGAAGAAAAATATGACAATGAATACTAATTTTGATATAATACATTATATTTAATATTTATGATAAATATGACATTTGGCATTTGGTTAGCATTATTAATTTATTGATAGTGTTTTTTTTGAGGAAATTTTGTTTATTAGGCTAGAATTTTTATATTTTTATATTTTTTTATATGGTTGTGCCCACATTGTACTAGAGGTAAAAAAAATTGCCTTACCAAGGACCCCAATTCATCAAATTTGAGCCCATACCCAAAGCAAATTAGAACTTAGGGTCTTTACTAACTATAGTGATATCTCTTTGCTGAGTACATTTACATTTTGATATGTTTAATTATTCCTTACAATGTATTTTTATAACAAATAGTAGTACATTAATTTGGTTTGATTGATTTCCAATATACTCCATATGTGGAGCCAATAGTAGGTGCTGCAATGTTGGCATGGAACTTCCATCTGAAGGCCTCTTCAAACTGAAGCATCAAACATGTAACACAAATTTTGTACATAGATCATCTATAATATTATAATATACTTTCTCTTTTCCAAGTATTTATTGTGTAACATTTGATAGAAGAGGCATATATGATAAATTTATTTGAACCAAATCATTGCCAGCTGTTTGTAAAAGGTACTTGGAAATATCATTAATTGGTTACATGCTGTAATGATCACCATGTTGGATCTTGATTTTACATTGCATCATTTTCCTCTTGTGACAATTTTGGATCTTGATCTTGTGTTTCATCATTTTTCCATGAGGGATTCACTTCATATCTATAATAAATTTCACATTTATTTAAATTTTGATGCTCAACCATGGCATTTAACAGATATGTTTAACATTTTTTTTGTTATTTGTCTGTTACTAGTAAAATAAGCAAACAACAGGTATGATAATTTATAAGCCAATCCATCTTAAAAAATTGTTGTCTACTTTGCATGTGTGGGTATTGCCCTGCCATAAAATATGATCAAAATAACCTATTGGTGTTTTTTGAGCTGAAAATAAAGCATGAGGCTTATGATTATACTCTATACTATCATCATTAAACCATGCAAGAATTTTTTTTGATAGTTGGTGATAGGGATATTGTATATAATAGTTCAAGCATGGAATCAATGTCTTTTTAATGTGTTATACTGGGAATTGTATTAAGCTTTTTTTAGTATTAATGGTAGGGTCCCCATCAAAGAAGTAAAAATATGTATTTGATTTCATTCAATATTTTAAATATTAATTTGTAAACATGGATAATCATAGGACTTGATTGTAAATTGGTTTAGTGTAAAAGCTACCATAATACAAACAATTAATAGTTTGATACATTATGTGTTTTTTCCATTGCAACATATTACAAAAAAACTACATATTTTGTCTGACATAAGTGGGACTAACGATGAAGGGTTGCATTCCATAGGGAAGGTACAGGGTTGAATTCAAATGGGAGTAATGTATGTATAGTTGAGAAACAAAATATTACTAATTATGATTATCTAAAAGGCTCATTATAATTTCTAATATTGTTAATTTTGGGTTTGTCATTATTAATTTGAAATGGTAAGAAAGTTTGTCCAAATTATTTTCAATGCTATCTATACCTACATTTATATTCCCAAATAATTTGAATAGCTAAAATTACTTGTTTTTCTTAATCTTCTTTCATTTAGTAAGTAGTCATTGATTATAACTAGTGGTAATATAGATAAATGGAATACTACTAAATTGTATCACAAATATCCAATTACAATAAATTAAGTTATATATTGTGGAAAAATATTAATCAAGCTTAATTAATTAAATCTATAAGTAGGCCAACAGCTAGGTATTATGCTTATTTCATTTTATTTTGCAACTTGGTGGTAGTCATCAGAAGGTGATAATGTGAATGCATGTACAAAAGGGACAAGAAGCTAACCCAAAAATATGGCGATAATTGGAGAAGTTTTCCCTGAACATTACCTTCCACTCTAGACAATTAAATCTATTTTACCATTCTATACAAAAGTATAAACATGCCCAAAATAATTTTATGACTATGTTTCCTTGATTTTGATCTCCAAAAAGGTCGCTCAATGTCTTGCACTTTTGCTCCAATCACTTCTAAAAAATAATCCTCCTTGTCTTAATTGGGCAACAAAATATTAATTTTTAAAGAAAACAAAATATGTTTTGGGGTTTGTGTTAAACAACATAATAGTCAAATTATCATGCTATTTGTCAGGGCCTTAGATAATAATAATATCAAAAAAATAAATCTCATTAATTATAGTTGCTCTAATAGCATGTAAACTAGTTCCTTGTGATTTTTATTTAAACATAACTTGTGTGTTCCAATGAATGTTCTAATAAATTCTTGATGTCCTATAGGATGCTTACAAGTGCTCAACAACTTCTCTTTAGATTGTGCAGTGTACTTCTTAATGGCTTATAAATAAAAGAATTGAAATTTGTATCTTTATAGATAATTTGAATTCAAATTAGGACTTTATTGGCATGTAAATTGACATCAAATGATCACAAGGCAAAAAAGGCTTCAAAACAAGGATGTTTTGAAAGAAAATTAATGAGAAATTTAATGATGGCCATAAACATGAATACTTACTCACCCTTATTTTCCTTCAAAATTAGTTTATTCCCAAATGTTGTAGAAGTAGGGCCATTTGGATGGGGTTTGAGATTTCAGACTCCTGGGGTGTCAAGCCATAGATTTACCTTATTTTGGATGGTGACAAGGATAACGAAAGCCCTGACATTGACAATTTGTAATAGGAAATTTGTGGTTTGATGGCTCCCCCACCGATTGAAGAAGTGGAATGACATAAACGCCAAAAAAATGGAATGGTACCAAAAAAATGGAATGGTAGATGAACATGGTTGGTTTACTTTTTTTGGTGAAGGATTTTTATGTTGAAAAACTCAACAATGTGGCCGTGACTAAAGATGTTTTTTGATATAATCATTTAGATGGGTGATTACTATCAAGCGTAGGGATATACCTAAGCCTACCACATTTCTAAATGACATTGGCTTTCCTAAGATTTCCCCTATGGATTTGCATGTGAAAATTGGGAATGTGGAGGATGCCTACAACATGTTTGACAAAATGCCAAAGCAGATTGTGGTATCTTATAATCTAATGATTGCTAGAAATAAGAACATGTGGAATAGAGATCTCTTGGTGACTGTTGCATCTCAGGAAAGGGGTGTAATAGAGACAAGAAGGACATGGGCATGAGTAGGGACTTTTCTATCATTGTTTCACATCTCCAGTGCCAAAGGACTAAGGATGTCTATGAATTATTTGAAAAATTGATGGCATGAAATATGTTTGAGGATATTAATAAAAGCAAGAGATCAGAAGATAAGAAGGTGAGGCATCAACTAACAGTTTGTTCCCTCCTTGGGAATTTTTTTTGCCTATGGGTACAATTGATAGATCATGTGATAGATCTAAAGTGGAAACTAGAGATTTCTCAAGGGATTCTAGCAGATCAACATCATGTTTTATATAAAGGAAATTTTTTTTAGGATCATAATCCACTATCAAGTTGAAAATTAGGCAAGGAATTCACCTTATTCTTGGTGTTGAGGATGCGTGGAGGAGCTACGGGTTCAGGTCTACCTCAACCTCCAACCTTGTGACTTTCAAAGAAGTGATAAAAAATTCAGCCTCCAAACCTAGTGCATTGAAGCCACATCCTATCCCTCGTGCCTATATCGTAGATCATACATATGAGGTGCCGATATTTGAGATCATATGGGAGGTATTGCTTTAAAAAATGAAGTAGTTATTTGTATATTTAATGGGATTTGGACTACCATATTGGCTTTATATCATTGGATGTATATGAAATGGACAAAGCATTGTGAGATATACCTCTACTCCAAAGGCTTTTTCATTATTCATTTATATGATCAAGAAATCTATTTGAGAGTCTTTGCGGATGGTCCCTAGTTTTAGGGAACTCCAGGGTTGCTAATCACTCCATGGGTTCTAGAATTTGACCCAAATTCTCTCAGTTACCAAAATTCTAGTATGGGTTCAATTTCTGAGTTTGCCTTAACATTTTTGGTATGATTTCATAGAGATCTTGGATACTCCTTTGACACCAAAAAAATGATGTATAGAGAACTACTATGGGATTATGCACATATGTTCACATATGCATGAAGATAGACCTTAGCAAGGGCTTATCAAATCAAATAATTATTAGATATGTTCAATCTCAACACATTCAGGTATTAGATTATAAGAATATTGCATTTCAATGTCATATATTTAAACTTCCAAAACACCTTCAAGCTATATGTCCTAGGCTCGAGCATCTCCTCTCAATAAAAAAGGGATGAAATCAACCTCCAAATGATGGAGTTATATAGAACAAGAGGTAGTGGATGAAGTTGATGATCAAGAATAGGGAAATCAACATAAAATAGATATGGATAAAAATAAATAAAGAGATCCATATACACAAGTTGCAAAATTTGTTTGTAGAGGTGGAAAAAGAAGATTGGAATGCTTCTATGAGGATTAATTTGAATGGGGCCGCTATAGGGGGTGTGAAGAGAGGTCAAAAATTAGATAACTTAGACTCATATAAGGAGTTATCAATTAATTCAAATTCAAAAATCTTAATTTTAAACACACCTTTAGAATATCAAACATCAAATTTACAGATTGTCACTTTGGATCCCTCCCAAGGGATGTGGCATGAGGTTGAAAAGAAGAAAGGTAAAAAGGGTAAAATCAAAGAATATCTGGGATATATTTGCCACTAATTTATGGGCCCTTGGTACTACTTTTTATGATTTTCTTGTTTGTTGCTTGCTTTTCACTGTTGTCATCACTTTGTTTAGTGGGGATTTTCATTTTTGTTCCCCTTAGGGGTTTCTTCTATTGGGGCATCCTTGCCCCTTTCTTGTCCTCTATTTGCTTTGGAATGTTGTTGCATCTACAAAATGTAATTTTTTATTTCATTTATTTGAAGTTATGAATTTTATTTAGGGGGTTGTGGGGGTAGGTGGCAGCAGGGAAGACTTGATCAAGAAAATAAGTACACTCTATCTACAAGGGGCCATGATAATTACCCAAGACCATCTAGACAATCTAGACAATCCAAATACCATTTGGACACTTCAAAAAAAGTGCTCAAGTCAACAAGAAATAAAATTAAAGAGAATGACATATGGAAGAAGTTGGGAGAAAGGTTAGAAACCATCAAAAGTCACCACAACATGTTAATAACACCTAATTTAGACATATAACCAACAAGTATACAAACATCTTAAAATCATGCAATTTAAAAATAAATAAATGCCTATTGGTCATTTTTAGGTGTGGACAAATACTCAAACAACTTAAAATTATGTAATTTAATAACTAATAAATGTTTGGGGGTCATTTTTAGGTGTCAACAAATACACAAGTGTCCTAAAATTAGACAATTTAACTACTAATAACCACCTAGGGGTCACTTTGCCTCACTGTTATATGTATGTGCACATAAAATATCAAAGTAAAAGAAGAGATGAATACAAAAGTTTATGTTCTTGGAACTCTAGAACCAATGTTCATGTACTTGGTTGGGAACTTACAAAACCATTCTTTCTTTTTCTACATGCATTGGTGAGTGCTAAATAATAATGATTTATTGAAAGAAAGATTGTTATAAAAATATACTTGATTCTAATGAGAAATATAATGGAGTTACACACACTATTGAATTCAAGCCTCCACACCTGTCTGAAGATTGTTGAGTATAATTTTTAGTACTAAAGTAATTATAAAAGGGAATGATTCCTTGAGTTCATCCCCTTGTGGGAGTAGTTAAAGTAATTTGAGTAAATTTAGGGCTCTGCACTTGTCTAAAGACTATTGATTATGATTCTTAATACTAAAATAAAAATATAAATATGAATGATGCCCACAGTACATCCCCTTATGGGAGAAATTAAATTAATTCTAGTATGCCCAATATGGGTAAAACTAAATAACATATTAGTTATTGAAGTGTCAATATAGTGATGCACATACCCTAATAACATGTATTAAATATATGTTGAGTGAAATATATGCCCTTATTTTGAGATTTGGGATGAATTTTTGAAGCTCGCATATCTTTAAAAATGAGATTAAATGTACCATGTGTAAGATGAAACATGAAATCATTGGCGTATAACATAGAAAGATCAAACATTGGCAGCATGTATGTTAAGAATAAGTTTTCCCATATCAATGCATGATATAAGTAATGTAAGATTAAATGTAATATGGACCATGCAAGTTCTAGATATAAGCAATATAACATAATTACCATAAGATTTAGAGATGTAAAGCATGAGTATAAGATTTTGTCCCCAATGGATGAAATATGATATGGATCACCATAATATACTAAGTGTAATTAGTGTCACCATTTGGATCTAAGTTGCATTAGATAATTGTGTTTTTGAGTATGTTTTGTCACAAAAAATTTAGGGTTTCACATTGATTTTGGCAGCACAAGATTTGTGTCAATAATTAGGTTGACCTATTTTAAGCCCATCCCTTAATTTTACAAAATTAAGTGGTAATTTCTAGCTCATATACATACATACATATATACATATACAATAAAATTGTATTTCTTTTATTAATTTCATTCCTTCTTGCATTGTACTTTGATAGATGATAAATTGTGTACTTTCTCATCCAAAACCTTATTATATACAATTCTTTCACATTTTATAAATTTATTGTTTAAAATGGATGATGTTTTTTCAACATAAATGTGTCAAATTTTTTATATCATTTAAAAATATAATTTCTAAATATTCAATATCGACCATAGTTCCTCCACCTTCCATAGCTCTTGTTCATCATTCACCATTTCTGAGCCAAATACAATGAAAATAGAGGATGGGTTAAAAACCTTCAAGATGTCACCATTATCTAGTGGGCCAAGCATGTGTCTAAAGCCATTGCTTATGTGCTAGAAATAAGGGGGAATGACATGGGCTATAACACCACACCCATAAAACATTTAAAATATTTAAAAATATCCACTGACGATGCAAGACAATACAATTGCATCATCAAAAAGCAGTCCTCCTCAAACAGTTCACCACTGCACATGCTCAACCATAATGGCAAGGAGTGAGAATTAATAAAATAAATTGAAAAATAAAAATTAAAATATTAAAAATAAAATAGAAGACAATCATGAGAGATTGTTCACATCATTCTAAAATAATCTCTCAAATCCAATCCATCTTCTCACATCATGAGAACAACAAATATAATTATTAGTGAGTTTTTTCATGTTTATGTAGTAGTAGACATGTTATTAAAACCCAAAAAATAAATTGATAGTATAATTTATTAAAATACTTAAATGTAAAAATTAAAAATGCAAACTATACCCCTGTGTTGGGTCCCTACTAGTAGAGAAAGGACGTTTACTCATCCCAACACCTTGCTCCCTTTCATCCTCCTCCCTATTATTGAAATCCAAAAAAGAGAGTAATATTATAATTAATTGAAATAATTTAATTTTTCAAAAAAATGAAAATTATACCTCTGTGTTGGGTCCCTCTTAATAGAAGGACGTTAACTCATCCCAATGCCATGCTTCCTCTTAACCTCCTACCTATCATTAATACCCAATATTTTTTTAATAACTAATAAATAATTAAATTGGGAATAAAAATGATATGTAAAAGTAATTAAAAATGAAAATTTAATATTTTTTGTTCATGTGATATGTGGTTATACCAACTAAGGCACCTAAGGGGTATGGTAATCCCTAGTGTATTTTCATGTGCTTGAGTGACAATAAGGGGATGGAGTATAATAATCTTCCTTGATATCACATTATGTGACAACATAAATGTTGGACTTGTCACAACTTAGGTAGTCCAAACCCCTCCTTATAAAATTTACATGAGATGTCCTATTGGCCGCACATGCCTAATATTTAAAAAATTCATTAGAGACAATGATAAAGGATACAATTAGACTAAAATGTTAAGATACCAACAAAAATAATGGTATTAAGATGTCAAATCTGAATTTGTTGAATAAATCAAGTAGGCTTTGTACGAGAAAATGAAGAGCATTTCCTATATGTTTCCAAATGATTTTAAAGTTAAAATGTTGCAAAGGAAAGGTAATAATAGTAAGTAAAATAGAATTAAAGTAGGAATATATACTCAACACAATAAAATACAAGACAAGTACAAAGCTATGAAGCCGTTATGATTGTTTACAAGCTTAAAACACACTAAAGATATGCTTATTCAATGCAAAAGAGACTAAAAATGAACCTAACATAAGAATTTAGTTAGATAGCTCTAATTTTGACAAAGAGATCCAAGTATATGCAATAAAAAGAGGAAAACAAATTAGGAATTTAGTCAAACAATATGCATGCAAGCTAGATGGAAGTAAAACTAGAGAAATTAGAAACACTACTATGAATTTAGTAAAATGTAAGGATGTATAGGAGAGTGAGGTGACTATAAAAGGTTTCTATGGGATTTTTTATAGATTTTTTAATGGTTTGTCTTGGTGTTTTCTTCCTAGATATTTTGCAAGTTTCTTTAATGGTTTTTCCTAGGGTATTTTCACAGTTTTTTATAATAATTTTTACTAGGGTATTCTTTAAGATTTTTTAGAAATCACATAATTATAAATTAAATTCATAGATAAAATTTAAAAACCACATACCTTTGATCTTTGGTTTCATAGGGGTTCAACATATTTTCCCTCTTATTCATTTGTAAGTGGGTATCTTTTTTGTTTCCTTCCACTCCATCTCCTTCCCCTTCCTCTTACTTTCCCCCCAAAACTATGTTGGTTTTCAGACATATTTTTGTCCCTTTAAGTCTCACTTTTTCCTTTTGTCCCTTTTTCCCTCCTTGATGTTGTTGTCTCCTCTCTCTTAATGTGTACATCATCCCTTTCTAAAGGTGTATGTTATTCATTTCTTCCTTCTTGTCACTGATGTAGAAAATAATAATGATTTGGGAGGGTATATGGGTCCTCCCTCTTTATGTTTTTAATTTTAGTGTTTCTGGTAACATAAACTAGATGCAATCTACGCCTTAATTTACCACTAGTTTAGTGTTGAGTTTGTGTTTCAAATGGGTTTCATGGCCAAAAATAAATAAATAAACATTAGAGGTACAACTCCAACCTAGTTGGTGACGTTATTTACACTTAATGTAGTAGTTTCATGCTAATGTAGGCAAGTGGTAAAGAAAGTGTACATGATATAGATTGTGACATCATAAAATACACCTAGCACATGAGTAAGATAATCTTAAGAAAATACATGTCCATTATGTGATAAGGCAACAAGAAAACACTTCAAACACTAAATTCACATCATGCATATAAACATAGTAGAAGACATGTCCAATAAATGGCTAAACACAAAGCAAGAACTTTAGCTACTAGAGTCACACCGAACACCTATAAGGTACATAAGATTACACAAATCACGTTAAGTACATAGAAAGTATGTCAAACACATTGAAGACACATCAATCATGAGAACAAGCATGTCAAATATATGACAAAAGACAAAGTAGTCATTTCAAATGGGAGTATGTCATTCACTATAAAGGCAAGTGAGCCATATAATCAACATATAGTAGCATATAATGTATATCAAATACATATATAAGCATATCAAGTAGTATGTATCATGCCAAGTACATAAATCACATTAGATATCTATAAAGACATAAAAAACACATGAAAACACACTAGGGACATGAGAATGCACCATGCACTTGAAAACATATCAATAAAATAAGGTTTCACTAGTAGAATTTGGCAAATAAATGACTACATGACTAAAAATTTTAGTCACAAAAACTAAAAATGTCTAAATTCTACTAATTTTTTGAAACTCAGCTATAAATGAGTAAATAAATGACTAATTTGGTCATTGACTAAAAAATTATTTAATCATACAAATAAAAATGACTAAATAGTTACGCAAATACAAATTAGATGAAACTTAAATAAAAAATTTATAGCGGGATTATACTCATTAAATATTTCCTCATTTCATTAGTTGGTAATTAGCCTAGCATTGAGGTGTTTTGGGTTATAGTAGTGAATTGCATGGGAGATAAATCTTATTTGGAGAGGACCTGGAGACTTCTGAAAAGGTGGGCAAGGAATTCAGAGTTTGCAGTAAAGAATTTGAAGTCAATGAGACCCTCTGTAGTGAAGTCAAATTTGGGGATGCCATCTATAGTGAATTTAGAGGTAATTCAAAACCCTCATTACATTAAAAACAAAATATATATGTTTTTGATTGGAAACCTACAGTAGTTACATTGGCAACTGACTACCAGAACCATACAGGCAGTTTAGAGTTTAGGGGATTATTTTTTCATTAGTATTGATTAAAAAAATATTACATATGGG
This sequence comes from Torreya grandis, assembly GCA_037957365.1. Taxonomy (NCBI): domain Eukaryota; kingdom Viridiplantae; phylum Streptophyta; class Pinopsida; order Cupressales; family Taxaceae; genus Torreya; species Torreya grandis. The sequence continues at coordinate 1,188,999 of JARHVA010000545.1, read as the reverse complement.
GAGTTTATATTCATTCCATTCTATTAAAAAAATTCTTAGTGTTGATTAAAAAGACATTCTATTTAAAAAAAACCCTATGGGTTTTATATTCATTCCAAAAATTTCTCCCTAGGGAAGCTACAAATTCCCAGAGAGCTTTTCCAATGTCTTGGTTTCCTTCTTATAGGGGTGAAGGAAGATACAAGTTTCAGACCTTTCACATTCCAAAAAATTAATTTGCATATTACCACCCCTTAATATGATCTATTACAACATATACTTTTTGACAAGTCTTAAAAAGTCTGCCAAATATATTTTGAATACATATTGGAAAGTATAAAAACAAGAAAAAGACAAAACAAGAGGACATCCAAGATTTATTGGTGCCATGTTGATCGCAACTTGATGCTCATTTCTCCTCTGCATACTTGGCCTACTTATTCTTTAGTTTTTAAATACTAATTCTTCCATTGGTACACTATGAAATCACTAGGCCACTTATATTCTTGGATTTGGAGCAGGTTGGCCTAGTGATATTTCAATCTTTGGTCCAACAACACTTTGACATCAATGATAAACTTTGCATATCCAGCATCTAGAGAAATTAATTTATCCAAAATGACATTGAAACTAATAATATTTATGTTTTGATCTTTTTTCAATAAATAAATGACTTGAGAAACTATTTGACCATATTCACTTTTCCATGCATCAAAACCTTTGATCTTTTATCCTATGTCAAAATGGAAGGAATAAACTAGTGTTTGAAGGTAGCAAAAGAATCAATCTTTGCTTGCATTTTTTACCTCTCACCATTCACATATTGAAATTCATCGAAGATCATTTTCACTATCTTCTCTATTGGCTCGAGTGAGGTTGGAGCACCTGGATCTCTTTGTATAGCTTTGCACAAAGTTAGCAATATATGGTGTGTAGGTTGCCATTTATTTTATATTGGATCCAAAATAGAAAGATTGACCTTCAATTGATCAATGGCCTGAGACAAGGAAGAATACCATTCATGCACATCTCCCAACTTATCAACAACAAATTTTACTCTATATTCCAAAATATTCTCAAACACCTCAAGGATTTTCAAATCTTCAATTTATTTCTCCAACTTCAACTTCTATGCATCCAACTGATCAACTGGGATTGTAATATCACTAATTATTTGTGGCATAGGTTCTTGGTATGGCACAATTTCTTGGCTTTGAGAATCACCACCCTTAAAATTTTTCTTTAGTTTGACATTTTATAAATACAACCTATTCACTTCATCATTCATCTCAATTTAATTTTTCACATAGTTGAGCAATCTTTGCTCCATTTTCTTAACAACTTGTGTGAACATTGTAAAGTGCACAGTAAGAGTGGTAGCATCAATAACTGATGTATCCTAAAATATTTTCACCACAACTATTCCCCTCAGTTCCTAGACTACATGAATCAATCTTGGCTTGTTGGTGTTCTTCTGTCTGGGCCATATTGCTAGAGTCTCTATTTTTGGGTTAAACCCACAACCACTAACACCATCCTCATAATCAAACTTAGAAACCATCATAGGGTCATCTTGATTTCTCACTTGGTCCAAGGAAAACATTTTCTTCAATTCAAGGCCAAGGATGATCAACATATTACTCTTCAAAACCATTTTCCTAGCCTCATCAGGGCTGCCATTTATTTCATCAATTTTCAAATCCTTGAAAGTTTGTGTCACAATTTGATCTACTGAGATTCATCAACACCCATTTTATTTATTTCCACATTTTTTTCAAATTATTTTGAGCCAAAAATCTCTGAATTCTGGGGTATTGATGAAATCATCATCCTTGATGAACCTCATAGAAGCCACAATCCTTTCATCTTCTTGTATTTCAAGCTCACCTTGTGCCTGTTCATCCATTATTACTTCTAGTTTGTGTGCTTCTATTTCTTGACCAACAAGGGGTTGATCAACTTCCTTTTCCTCTCCCATATGCCTCAAAATACTGGCCACCTCCTCAGAGTTACCAACTCCTTCAGTCATTTCATATAGAACTAGTGGAGAAACATCATCACTCTTTTGCCTTTTGGTAGGTGGTGAACTAGGAATAGTTGGATCTTGCACTAACATTGCATCTAGACTAGGTTCTTGAATCACAACTCCTATTGACTTTTTGATAGGGAGGTTGGTAGCCTTTGTAGGTTGCTTCTCAGACTTGCCATATATTTTTTTTTTGAAATTATCAATTATCAAATCTATTATTTTCAAAGGGTCCTTCTCTTTGAAAAAATACTAAAAAATTAGGGTTTTGTTTTCTTTTGTCATCCTCAATCTTATTCAAAATTTCCCATTTTCTTTTCCTATTATATACCTCTTGAAAAGTGACACAATTTTTAATCACATCCTCATCAAAATTATTTTGATGGGATATCCCCATCGTGGTAAGGATGAATTGTCTAACAAAGTTCATGTGACCCTTTGGATCACAAACCCTTTCTGTCCTTGATTTCAAACAATATTTAGCCTTTAAATAGGCTTGCAACTCCTCGAAGGGATATGAACCAATGTACCATTCACCAAACACAACGCAATCTAGAATAAATGTGCCCTTATTTTATTTTTTCATCACATCTTTCTCCATCCTGAGCATCTGCCACATGAATTCAAGAAAATCAATTCTATTTGGCACAAATTTTGGTAACACATGGGGTGGTTGAGTACACCCATATACTCTAATTATAGTATGGTCAAGCAAAAAATACCAATCAACAAATTTATGTTTGTGACCTTGTTCTGGCCTATGAGTAAGAGGCCTCAACATTTCTCTGACCTCTTTGGTCAATCTAGGAAAAAGGATACCAAAGGAATTCATTATTATGACTGAGAAACCATCATGGAACACAACATAGTTATTGTTTTGATAATGAGTGTCCCATTTATAACACCAACACTATGTAGGCAATCTCTGTCCCTTTTGATCAATCATGCTCAAGTCCATCCTTTTGGGGTAATTCTTTCTATTTTGATACAAAATTAAATGACAAAACAAATAATAATATTTGAACTCCATAGGTTTTTTGTTCTCCCTTATTTGCAAAAATTTGTCATGCAATTTCTACTTAATAAATGATGCAAAATCATACTCAACATTAACCTCTAGATTTTGTATTCTCATGGCCATAATCATCATGTCAACTAGCATTCTATCTTGGGCATCAATTCTTAGCACTTGACATAAAGAAAAATATGTCCTTTTGAAATACACAACAAAGTCATCAACTGGAAAAGGCTCAATTGCAGTGGTTGGGATTGAAATCCTTCTATTGTTGGCCCCTTTCCTCATGTACATGGGAAACTCATCACTCTTATGTGTATTTCTCATATTGGTATATTCTTGTGTGATCTTCTTCAAGTCAATTTTTGTGAGAGATTGCTTGTTGAGCATGAAGCAATCAATGATTACATTTCTATCCATAGCCACTAATGGTGACCCATTTGGAAACCCGACAGTTTTGGTGGCTGGATGATAGTGTTGTGTCAATATCTTGATCAAATCCACATCAATAAATACATTTAGCACCACAATATTAGCCAAATTCAAATTCATTGGGTTTGAAATTGGTCCCTATGCATCTTGCTTTTCATAAAAATACCAAAAAAAGGTTCCATCCTGAGATAGGGCCTCTAGCATCCCAACACCCCTTTGCTACATCCTTGAATAGTTTCTTATACCTTTTATCAACTAAATTTGGTAAAATGTCCAATAGTGACTATTGAAGGGGCCACTTCTTGAGATTAGGGGGTGCAGTGCTCTTACTTATAAACTCAGATTTCTTAGGTGTCATAGTTTGAACTAGGGTTTTGATAGTCACTTGCTCCACCAAAGTAGTTAAAAAAAACACAAACTAAATACCAACTTTTATGAAAAGAGTGATGAGGTAGACTTACCTGATTGGAAGATGGATGAAGTGCACACACAGAGCTTGAATTCACCATCTAAAATCACCACTAAATTTTCTTGAATGACAAAATATAGAGAAATTCCAAATTTTATTCTACTATAGAGCTGATCATTTCATCATTACTCTAGTTCATGCCATGAAATCAAAAAATATTAGAATTCAAGTCTTTCAAACACAGACTATTGATTTGGTCCAATCCAATGGTTGGGTAGGTATTTCAATCATGAGCATCAATGATAACCACTATGGGGTGGAGATATAGTCATTTTAGCATTTAATACTTTATCGCATCACTACAAGACCTATTTACATCTATCATGGGACCGTGGGAGCTTCTGGATGGTTATACCACATCTCTCATTGCTTACCACCACCCCGCAAGCCTTGATACTTGTCATCATGAGATGGTGGGATACATGTTACCCCTTATACCTCATACCACATTACCACCAACCTTTTATCTGACCATCACGGGACCATAGGATCCTTTGGCATCCATTCACTATTTATCATATGACTGCAAGCATTGGATTTAATTATGGTAAGAACATCATACATACTTTATTTAATTATTATCACTTACTGCTAACTTGAAATATTTTTTTGAACTATTATGAGGCTATGATATGTGTTAAAATGATCCTAATAGGGTTCTTGAGTAGATAATTCATTCATTATGATTCATCTGTACCTTCTATAGTTAAATTTTTGACCTAGAGTGTCAAGGAAAATATATGAAAAATATAGAGTGCGAACTCTAGAGAGTTAATATCTCTAACGATGTATATTAGGGTTTGGGTGGCTAATGTCCATTGATTTACCCTTTAACAATGAGACATTATGTGATAGAATAATAAAATTTATGATAATATTGAAATAACAAAATGTGTCTCATATATTTCAAATGGAAAGATATATGTTACCCCTTATACTTCATACTGCGTTACTGCCAACCTTGATCTGACCATCACAAGACCACAATATCCTTTGGCATCCCTTCACTATTTATTATATCATCACAAGCATTGGATTTAACTATGGTGGGAGTACATGGCATACTTTATATAACTATTACTACTTATTGCTAGCTTGTAAGACCTTTGAATTGTTGTGGGGCCACGATAACCCATATTTACATACTGCAACACTGTAAGTGAAGTTCTTGCATGATGCAGGGAAGCGGTAACTATTTTTTCACTTTTTTTGGTTCCTGTACACCTACCAAAGCTATTTAAATGTATTACGAGGTTGTAGTAAGAGACAAAAAACACATCAATGATAAAAATATAAACGTCTTTCACATGGACATGATGTGGGATGCTTATGAATGACTCTTGAAATAATTGTAAAAGGAATATGGACTCCTAGGATGAATTTTATGAATTTTGGAAAAAATGCCTCAAATAAATGTGGTCTCATGGTGATGAAATGCCATGACAAGCAAATTGTTATAGATTGTCATGGCATTCCATCACCATGAGACCACATTTCTTTGAGACATTTTTTCAACCAGTTCACTACCTTATCTATGCTATTGCTTACTATTATGATTTGATAGATTTTTTCCAAGCATTTATAGCTTGTTTGAAAGCACTTGTTTAGGATTTTAGCCATAGCAACAAGGCAGCGAACTGTTTGATAAAATGCTTTGGTAAGCATGCATGAAAAATGTGTAGCATAGACAAGGCAATGAACTGTTTGAAAAAATTCCTCAAAGAAATGTGGTTTCATGGAATGCCATGATTAGTAAATGTAATTGGTAGCTTCTCCTAGTTATTAATTATGCAATGTGAAGTAATTGCATAACTACTTAGTTTGACTTTGTAAAAACTATATTATAATTGAAATTTTGTCATCTATCAACATCTAATTATTAGTTATGCAATTTGAAGTAATGTTTTGAGTTTGAAATATGTGCAATGAAATGTAATAAAAAATTTGAATATAAACTACAAAAATCAATTTTTTACAATTCATTAGTTAAAATCTCTATTTTATTTGCTCTCTATAACTCTATTTCTATGAAAATGCCTTTCAATAAAAAAAAATAGTTTTTATCTCTTAGTCTACAATTTTTACATTTTTAAAAAAAATTGTTTTTTTTTCGATATTTTCAAAAAATCTTGAACTTTTGGTTTGCCTTTTTTTTCTCCAAAATATTTTTGTTTCTGTGTAGAATATTTATATATGGATCAACGTTGAAGGTTGACTATAGATCAATACCATACATTTGATGAAAGAGCAGCTGATGAGAGGGACATGGACAAATATCCATGTCTATGTAATGACTGTCTTGGTGGAAAGGTGAGAAAAAAAATCTATTTTATCGACATATGATAAGATAGGGGCATAGTGGTATAATCCCTTAGGATTAAAATTATTATGAAGATATGATATAATTTCAAATTGTGAGAGATGAAGAGGTAACAAACATAGATGAAGTGTCACCAAACATAGATGAAGAGGCAACAATGTTATACAAAGGGTTTGAGGTTGATAGAATGTTGAATGAGGGTCTAAACGATGATTAGGACAAGTTGATGGAGGATGATTTAAACCCTATGTATGCTAATTGTAATTTAAGTCATTTGACAACAATCCTTCAAATTCTTAACTTGTAAGTGGTGTTTGGTTGGACAAATGAGAGTGTATATAAGTTATTGACATTATTAAGTTCATTTTTACCACTTGAGGCCACATATCCAACAAAATGAAGTCAATGTAAAAATCAAATCACTAAGATAGGCTTAGGGTATTAAAACATCCACAATGTGTGAAGGGTTGTGTATTATTTCACAATAATCTTGCAAGTGAGAATGAATGTCTGAAATGTCATGAAGCGAGGTATAGACAAGGGCTGAAATCAATTGTGATTCTTAGAAAGGTTCATTGAAACTTTACAATAATCTCACGATTACTCTAAATGTATAGGTGTAGAGGCATTGCTAAAGTTATGCAATGGCATGCCAAAAATAAGAGCACTGATGGAAAATAATGACATGTGCCCGATTCTCAGACATGGATGGAATTTGATAACAAGTAACTTGATTTTTCTCAAGATCCTCGTAATATAAGGTTGGGTTTGGCTCTAGATGGGGTGAACCCATTCTTAGATCAAAGTAATAAATGGTCAACTTGTCCAGTGTTTTTAATAAATTATAACTTTCCTCCATGGTTAGCAACTAAGCCATTTTTCTTAATGCTATCATTGATTATACTAGGAAAGAAAAGTGTGACTTCAGATATAATCGATGCTTATCTAGAGCCATTATATGATGAGCTAATGGAATTATGAAAAGGAATTGAAGCAATTCAATCTTTAATGGATGGTCATTCAATCAAATTCACTTTAAGAGCTTCCTTATTGTTTATGATTCATGATCTTCCTACATATGACACATTGTCTAGTCTTAGTGTTCATGGATACCATGGATGTCTTGCTTACAACTTTAAAGATTTTATGAGGCACTCAATAAATTTGCGTAAGTGTATTTATTATGGACATCGTAGTTATCTTAAAATGGATCATCCATATCATTGATAAAAAACATGTTTCAATGGTTAGGAAGAGAATCATGAAGTACCATTGCTAATAATAGGTGATTACATTATTGAGAATGGACCAAAAAAAAATTCATTTATTGAAAATGATGGGATTGCTGGTAGTAGATATGATCCATGTAATGAAAGCGGTGTAAACCGGTTGTGCATATTCTATAAGTTACCATACTTTAAGGATATATCCATTAGGCATACTGTTGACTTTATGCATACTAAGAAAAATATAGCCTATGCTATTATATAAACTCCTTTTAGTGCTTTTGATACTATTTCATCACATGAAGTCTTTCGACAACTAAATATTCATCAAAATCTTGGGGTCGAAAAATGTGATGATGAAAATATAGAAAACCTAGTGCTCCTTATGTCTGGACAAAGGAACAACATGCATAATTTTTATAGTTGATGTCTCAGATTCGATTTCCCACTAGATATGTAAGTAGTAGTATTAGAAGCCAAACTGACATTAATGGCTTAAGAGGCCTCAAGACCCATGACTATCATGTTATAAGAGATGATATTTTACCTATTGTGGTAAATATATCAAGTTTGGAGAAGGGGCCAAGATTGGCAATTATAAGGTTGGGCCTAATATTAAAGAGAATGAGTTTACATGTATTAGATCCTTCAAACTTTGATAGTTTGAGGGAGGAGGTTGTTGAAGTCCTTTGTCTATTGGAATGGGAGTTTCCACCAACAATATTTAACATTTATATGCATCTTTTGATACATCTACAATATGAACTAGAGAATTGTGGATCAGTAAGAATGAGATGGATGTATCCTATAGAATGATATATGAAGGTTTTGAAAAAAATTGTTCATACTAAGAAAAAACCAGAAGGCAATATATCTGAGGGATATTCAATACAAGAGGCCATGGGATTTTGCATAGAATATATGAAATATATGTTAATAAACATGTATGGGGTGATGAAAAAGATGAGAGAGTTGCAGGTGAAGTATTAGAAGGAAATGGATGTCACTTCAAGCTATCACATCAAGAAAGAAGTATGATACATGCCTATATTCTTCAAAACACATGTTTGTTCGATAAGTGGCGTAGGTAAAAAAAATTAGACAATAATTTATTTACTCAATTGCATTTACACATTTATATTATTAATCTTACTATTTGTACATTAATATTCTATCTAGAAAATATGAAGAAGAGAATTAAGCTTGGATGTAACATCGACCTCAAAAGCACATATGTCATGATTGGATTGGAGGTGATTCTTTTCCAAAATTTGAAGAATGGATTGCTAATGTAGTCCATGATGAAAAATAAGAAGGTCAAGATATAACAATAGAGGAAAGTTATCTTTCAAAATCTTCACATTTATAGGCTATGCATTTTAGTGGAATGTGGGCCTGTAGTAGTCATTTAAGAGTGCAAAAAAAAAAAGACAAAGGAAAGACAAATTGTGATTGTGTTGTTAGTGCTAAATTTATTCATGAAACTAAGAAGAAATTTTTTGTTGGATTCATCCAAGAAATTATTCAAGTGGATTTTGGTTAAAATAGCCTTATATTATTAAAATGTAAGTGGATCCAAGCATCCATAGTATAATTTGAGGAGTATGGATTTGTACGTGCAAATACAAGACACTTTTTATTAGAGATAGATGACCTGTATGTTTCCCCTCTTCAAATAAACCAATCATTTCTAATTGATGATGTAAAAATCCTAGGATAATCGTATGTCATTAAAATAGAGTCTCTTTCTAAATGAAAATTCATGGAAGTTATCGATATAATGTTTGATGGGAAATATGTTGATTTACAAGAAACATTCGAAGAAGTGGATGAAGATGATGATGGAGTGTTTGAAGAAGAGATTTTGATTAGCAATGAAGAGATTGGGAGAGAGAATGTATTGCATGTCACAAATGAGGATGAGGAAGAAAATCAAGTAGATGCAGATAGGAGTGATCAGGATTCATAAGTGTCAATATCTAGTTGAAACAAGGGATAATCATATCAATAGTCTGATATCTATAATTGTAAACATCTTCTTTATTTTTGACTGCAAATTATTTCTAATCTATAAATTGAATTCTTTTTTAAGTTTCCATTTGTAGTTATCAACGGATTAGAAATTCAATAGTTATCATCTTATGAACTCAATAAAGTTTTACTGATTCAAGTTGTTGATTTATACATTATTATTTATTTAGAATTAAAAAAATGAGGAAAAGGACTATAAGGCACAAATTAGTTGATGATAGTGATCATAATGATGAAATTTCATTGAAAAATTATGAGTGTTTTTGTAGAGAAAAATTGGCCAAAAATAATGAATATTTATTGTGTCTTGGTTTGACAAATAGGCAAGTTATAAATCCACTAAGTAGTATATTATTTTTTTAATAGTGTTTAATGAAATTTTATAGGCAAGAGTTTTATGTATATAAGACATAATATGATATATTTTTTTGTTTTATAGGCAACAAAAAGAGTGCAAAAAAAAAGTGGAGAAAAAATAAAATGAAAGAAAAGATACAGTGCCTCCATCTTGTAGAAGCCAGCGCATTTATGATTCAACAAATGCAATTGGTAAAAATAATAGTTGTGATGATGTGCAGCTTGTTATAACATATGGTGATGTGTAGCCTGATATAACACATGGTGATGTGCAACTTGATATAACAAATGGTGATGTGTAGCCTGATATAACACATGGTGATGTGCAACATCATCATGATCTCTTAACATAAAGTCTAAGAGAGATTATTGAAAAAAATAAGAGCAAAGGAATAACAGGTCTATAGATGATTTATTCATTATTAAAAGATGTGTTTGAAGTTAAATCTATGGAGATTGATACTAATTTACCTACTCATGCCACACTTGATGTGGCCAAAGATCATGAAGTTCCAATTAATCAAAGTCATGAAGAGAGACCACTTGCATCTATTGTGCCTCATAGTGCACCTATTGCATCTAGAACTTTTGATAGAACTAGTGGATCAGCCAAAAATACTAGTAGTGGTTTAATAGAAGATGTGTCTACATTTGTGAAAATATAAATATTGAGTCAAGATTTTTATATATCTATAGAGAGGAATGCAAAAAAAATAAAATTATAAGGCAAGAAGCCATTCTTGGTTGGGGTATCAAGAGATGGTGAGCCCATTGGGCCAAATGCTGCAAAGTGGGCCTCTAAGTTGGGTGTAAGATGTAGGTCCCATTTGAATATTTACAAATCAAGTTTTGCAAGGAAAGATACATGAACTATGGAAAATGTTATACAAAAAATGGAAAATGCTTTTGAGACTACTGGTGGACAAATCTCTAAAAAATATTACAAGCAAAAGATGATAATTTTGATGAACAATTTTAGATACAATTTCATAAAAATAATCATGGAGGGAAAAGAGAGGTTAGACTCCACTCTATCTCCCAGATAGTGGGAGGGATTGAAATAAACTATACATTCTAAAGAATATTTGACAAAGAGTAACAGAGAAAAGAGAGCAAGAGATAATGTGAGGGTTGGATATACATTTGGCCGAGGTGGGTTGTAGGCCAAAATGGACAAATTTTAAGTAAGTGTATCACTTTTTGGTTTAATTTACATTGTGTTATTTATTTCAAAATTTTATTGAACTGACTATATCTTGAAATTGACATTGTATTTTGTGTGGAAAATAGTAATAGAGAAGTAGGTACAGAAGATATTATTAATTATACGGAAGCACTAGATCGACTTAGTAAATCTAAGAGTGGGATGAAGTGGAAATCTAGTTCATCAACAGAGATTTCATATCAATATATTAAATGCATAGTAGGAGCCTCTCTAGATCATGTCAACTTAGATGAAAGGTACCAATAGGTAATAAGTTGCATATTCAGTCTCACTCAACAAGTTTTGTAGTTGGTTACCTCTATTAACCCTATAATTTCTGCATGGAATGAGCATAAATCCATAGATTCAGGTGAGGTAAGAGGCTCTATTGATCTCATTTCTTATTGTTTGGTAATTATGTATACAAATGCCTCTTAATATGTATATTATTGAAATTTGAGCATAGGAAAATCCAACCCATTTTCTTTATTTTTAGAGTGATGTAGAAAATGTTCTTTTGGACAAATTTATAGCTTGCATTCTTTACTTGACTATTGAATGCTTTGTATATTATTTTACATGATTGTTAAACCACATGTAGATCAATTTTATCAAAGCAACATGAAAATAAAAATGCCTTCATGATGTCAATAGAGATGCTGATATTGATAGTGATCATGATGAACTGGACAAGAATGTGTAGCACAATTGTCATAGTTGTGCTGAATTAGTTGAGATAATATAATAGTTGTCAGTAATCTGTCCCAATGTTTTGTCATTCTTCATGCTTAAAATATTTTATATCTCAATATAATATGTATTTTTTTTTGGTTTTTTAGACATTTATTGATAAACTCCAAGAAGGGGATAAAGTCCAAGGGTTGGATCCATTTAATAGTGCTACTGTGGGCATTGAGTAGATTCACTCACTATCTATTGTACATGGAATCAAATTAAAAGGAACAAGAGATGCAAATGTAACTATTTTAAAGGTCACAAGTAACATACCCCTTAATTATGAAGACAAAATAGATGGATCTATCCATCTAAAAGAGAAAGAAGGGACTTTCACATGGTGGCCACTAAAATATTTGAAAAAATGACATAGTTGATGTTTATCATGTACTAGTTGTTAGATAACTTGGCCCATTGTTTTATGCAATGGTTTGAATGTGTTCATGTTCAAAGATTTTCTTAGTGTTTTTTAATCTATTTTGGAGCTATATAAGAAAAAAAAACATCGTAACTCAGTTTTCTCAGTCACAACACTGAGAAACACACTTTATATTAACACATTTTCCAAATCAAAGACACATATTTTTGTCTTGTATTTGTTGTAAGAACACCTTTTCTCAATAAATTTTTAGTATTTTGCCTTCTTAATAGCTGTTTCATTATGTGCAAATGAATGATTGATTATGTTTTTTTGTGTTTTGTGTCATATGTTTCGAAGTCTCATCATTATGTCATATGTTTTGTGGCACCTATATCTAATACCCAAACATTTATTAATTCATCTTGAGTTTCAAATTAGAGTAAGTTATATTCCCTAATGATTTAAAATGTTGATTCATGAGAAATATTCATGGATTCATCATATTAATGCTCTACATATTGAGAAAAATAATATTTATGCATTTTATGTGGTCTGTGAATAAAATTAAGGATCATTGTCATACAACATGGGCCATTTAAAAGTTTCATGGCCACATGAATCTAAGACTTTTATTAGTGCTATAATTGGAGGTGACATAATTAGTCTCCAACATAATTGGAGCTAATTTTCTTGTGCCTTATATTAAGGTAATCTTATTACTTAATTAGAGGTGACTTAAGCAATCTACAGTCGAATTGGAATTACCTTTCTTGTACTTAATATTATGACTTAAATTTTTTCATACTCTTGTCAACTATAAATTAATGAAGAAGTTAATGGAGTCTTAATCAATATGGTATATGACAAATATAAAATATGAGTCTACAATTTGACATCTCTTCACATTTTTTAGATAGATATATTTAAAATATTTGTACTACTACTTATGTGTCTAATGGAAGCTAAAAAGATACCCCTGGCTAAAAAATGTAACAAGTAAAATAGTGTAATGGGTGTCTATAATCATCATTTGTAATACATATTGAAGGTTTTCTAAATTCTTCTTTCAAGAAGTGAGCATTTACAATTATATAAATTATATGTTTTTGATATTATAATTTTATAAAGAGGGTGCAGATCCCAAGTACAAAAATCCCAAAGGGCAAAAAAATAGGCCAAAGGCCACTAACATCTAAAAAATAGCAGATAAAAAAAGCAAATAGGAAAAAAAATAGACTAGGGATTAACCATAACAAAAATACTAGTTTTTGATTATATCTTTCCAATCTTCTTTGATAAACTTGAGAAGGTCCTCCATGCTAGAAATTTTTCCTTCTATGTCTTTATCTTCTTTTGGGAGGTCTTATAGAATCATCAAGGAAGAAGCTGTATAGTGGAAAACTTTTAATAAAATAGTGGTTAGCACCTTAATTTTATTCTAAAGGGAGTGCAAACCCTTCTTCACTTCATTCAACTCCCTTTCAATCTAGCTCTCCTCTTCACTGGTATCCATGAAATCTTCCCTGTCAGAATTATAAGTGGAGTTGTTTAGCTCCTCAAAATAACTGGTTCCCTCCTTCTCTAATTACTGATTAGGATTGGGTTTATCTTTTAATTTACCTACTTCCTCCCCCTAATCTGAGGTAGAGGGATCATCCACAATATTTACCAGTAAATTTTTTTCCCGTGCCAATCTATTGGATCTCCTGATATTCATCAACTTTATTTCTATACAACTTTGAAATTTAAAACCAAGCCCTTCATCCACAGCCTCCTCATCTTGCACTTGGGCCTCCAAATGCTCTTTGTCACTGGCCAAATTTTGAGGTTCCACCCCCACCATTTTCTTTTAATTACTCTTTCCCTAATTGATCTTCTTAAAATTGATCTAAACGATTTATTTCCTCTTTTTTATTGCCAAAAAATGAAGGGTTGTTTTTTAGCTCCCACAACCCTTTGACAACTAGAGAGTCAAAAGTGTTAGGGGATCTAATATTCATAGCTATCAGGAAGGGACAACTAGAGCCCAACTTGAGAGGGGAAAATATTTCAATCTTAGGGGATATGTTTAAAGATGGGGAAAAACGTTCTTGGAAATGGGTAGGGAACCATAGGCACCCACAAAACCAAATCTAACACTCAAGGGAATGTGATCATCAAGGTCACTATCATGGGAACTATCTAACACCTATGCTTTTAAAGTATTACAGGGACATAATGCAAGGTGAAAGTGATAAATCCTGAAGATATGACCGTGGTGGAGCAGAATGGTGGAGGCAACTAGGTTTTTTTCCAAGGAATTTTTGATAGACTTAACAGATGTCTCTAGGGATGACAAGAGGAAGAAGGGGAAGTTAACCAATATCTTATGATGAAATTGATTCAAAAAAGTGAAATGGTAATGATAAAATCACTTAAAATGACCTTCAAGGTAAAATATTTCATGATGGTGAAGCATATCTTATGCCAAGGGTTAAGCTCTCTCTATCAAATCCTCCCTGCAACTTCACCTACGCTTATCCTTCAATGAAGAATTTTTTCAACCCTTTTGGGTCTTAAACTTTGGTGATTCTTTTCAATCTTCTACTATCATGGTGTAAACCTATGGACTTAGCAATCAACTCCTCACTAACAACAAACTTTATACCTCCAACCTGAACTTTATAGTCACTATTCCAACTCAAAGAAAATTGAATGGAGATGTTCTCATCATATCCATTAAAACATTAAAAAAAATGAGAAATTACACCTTCATAATATATACTCTAGATCATATCATCCACTTTGGTTTCATCACATGATAATGGCTCAGTTATGACTCTTTCTCCTCCCATGACTGTTAAAGCTTCACCAAATTGTTGTACAACTAAAAGGGACCTAGACCAAAGTGAATTACCACCACCAAGGATTAACATTAAAAATTGAATAAAAAAATATTAAAGAGTTCAAAGCCCACACCTAATCTTTAGTAAAATGCAAGATGATTAATGATTACACATGTGAAAGAGATTATCAAGATTTACTGTGTGAAAATGTGCCTTAAAGGATTGAGGCTGCCTCATGTGATATTGATTTTTTTCAAGTCAAAATAATTAGAAAAAATGTGATGAGGAGTACACAATGATGATGAATGAAATTAGAATGAATAAAAATGACTAAATATACTACCAAATTGATCAAAATGATGATTAAAATTAATGACTAAATAAACTACCTATAAACAAAAATAGGTGAATAAAAATGAGTAAATAAGTGACCAGTTAACAAAAATCCATTTTTTGTTAAGTCATGGTTTTGTTCTCAAGACTATGTAGCCCAACTCACCTACTAACCCAACTCGACTGCCAACCCAACTCACCTACCAACGCAACTCAGCTACTAGCCTAGCTCACCTACCAACCCAACTTGGCTGCTAACCCAACTTGCCTATGCAACCCAACTCACTTACCGACCCAACTCACCTACCAACCCAAATCACCTATTAGACCAACTCACCTATTGACCCAACTCACTTGTGAAACCCAACTCACCTATCAATCTAGCTCCCTTGTCAACCCAACTCAATGGTTAACCCAACTCACCTATCAACCCAACTCGACTGTCAACCCAAATCTATTTCCAACCTGAGAGCTCACTTTTCAAAAGTCCTTGTCTCATCTTCTAAAGTGCTTCAAATTAGGTAGTCTTAATCTTGTTTTTGTAGGTTAAAATGATGGTTTGAAATTTAATTTATGTTTTTTAATTAATCATACACTTAAATTTGAAGTTGTAAAAAGAACTTGGTATAAATCATGCACACTTCAAATTTGGTGCCTAAAATGAATCTTTAACATGTTAAGTCTTGAACACTTCAAAATTTGGGTTTAAAATGAATGTATATGTTTATTTTTTTATTTAGTATTTTTTTTGTAATCTTTACATGTTTTTACAACTTAAGACAAAGGGGTCTAAAAAACATCACCAAAATTTTATTTTAGTGCTTAAAATTAGACTCATTTGTCAAGTTTTTATTCAATATATGATTAATTAAATGATTGGCAAAAATAAGGTTCATGTGTGTATGTTCTTCCATTCATCCCCTTTAGGGAACTTTTGGAATCAAAAGCACTATCCTTATAGAAAACATGCCTAGTCTAAGGCATAGAAAGAATGTTGTCTAAATCACTCCCCAAAAGCTCACAATAGTTTGGGTGATCTTGGAATGATCCTAAAGTATTTATATTAGTCATTTATTTTATTGCATTTTGGCTTGTGAGGGGGACTTCATTACCTCTAACAAGTTATATAGGGAAGATTTAACCTAGAGTTTCATCTCCCAGCACTGACATCAACCACTCCCACCAGGATCAAAGGTTTGAGTGGTTAAACCAACTTCTAGTGTTGAAGTTACACATATGTTGTATCTGCACTTTGGACATCACACTAAACTGATTAAGTGATAGATGTAGTGGTTGAAAAAAGGGAAAGACCTTTTTACAACTAGCCAAGAGTCATAGAGACCCATTTACATGCTTTTATTTTGCATCATGAGATGAAAGTAATTGTGTAACTGATTACTCTAGAAACATTCAAAAACTTGTAGATCTTAGACAAATCCCCACTTGCCATGGAAGTGTTATTGGTGCAAGGTGCACCTCAAGGTCCATGTCATAGTACTATCTTTGAGAGAAGTGGGGTGTAAAAACCCTACTATATAATGTGCATTTTAATTTTTGGATGAACACTAAAAGCCTCTCAAATGATGTATATTGATGGATTCCAACAATACCAAGAAACCTTGTTAGTTTAGGACCCAAGAGAGATTAATTAGTTGGTTTTATCTTAGATTAAAGTTTTGTTTAGAGTAAAAAACTTGGTATGAATAAATGATACAAAATAAACACATATTCCTCATTTTCCTTTGACAAAGAGGTGTTATACTACCTATGTGAATCATCAGTTTACCTTGTTTAAAGTTCATCAAAACTTGGAGTCATATCATCCACTTTGGCACAGCTATTCTACTTAATTGAGTCTAGAATTATACCAAACATTATTTAAGTGCTTCATTTATAACTTAAATTTGAAATTACACCTTCATAAGTTCATAAGGTTGATGTGTTAAGTGGGTTCACCATTTTCAAAAAACTTGAGGGAACTTAGGTCCAATTTTCAATTTGGGTTGAAGGTCGTTTAAGACTCATAATCATTATCACCACTTGATAGACTGAAGTCATTTTGTTCTAAATACTTGTACTTTGAGTCTATGTACTAAACCTTTTTATGTTACCATATTATTTCCATTGAGATCATTTGAAAACATACCTTTTTTCCTTAGAGATATTGTCAAAAGTTTGAAGGAATGTATGTCATTTGAGTTAAGAAAGGTAGTGTTACGCTACCAAATTTAGGAGAAACCATCTTTACCTCAGAGAGTTTTTGAAATAAATATTTTGTCACATCTTTGTAGTAGTCTAGCATTGTTACATTGATCAAAACATTTCAAACATTATTTCATAGACCTTTTTGTATAGAGTCCAAGTTTGCCAAAAATATTTTCTTAAGCTAATCTAAGTAAACCTTTGTGAACCTTTGTTTAGCACAGTTACACCATTCACATTTGTCTAGCTTATTTGTCAAAAGAACCAAGCTTTATACCATTATTAGTGAGGAAATAAACTATCTCTAAACTGCATTTTGTTTCATACCTTATACCTATTTGATCGAGTTCATGTCCAAGAGTCAAATGCCTAGTTTTTGTTAGAAGTGTTTCAAATCCGTTAGATTAAAATCTCAACTATTTCAAAGTCTAGATTCTGACACCATTTGGCCAAATTTTTTAACACATTCCTTATTTGAGTCTAGATTTTAATGCCATGTTTGGCCAAAAGACCTATAAGCTATTTATTTCCTAAATTAGATTTATTTGAAACACTTTGACCTTAGAGTTTGGTATTTTGATTTTTGGTCTTTTTACTTAATCTTTTTTGTATAAGACATGTAATGTTAGATAATTAACATTAGCTTATCTTATCATAAATCATTTCATAATTCTTTCTATTATTTTGATGAATTTAGATCAAGTTTGAACATCATCTTTTAAAAATTGTCCTTTTAGAGTTTGTAGAATTCTCTTCCCTTTTTATTTCAAAACATTCACTATGGATCCCAACATGTATTCCTAAACTCATAGTGGATTCATGTACAATCCAAGGATTAGTAATGTGGTTTTGTAAGAAGAAATGGTATAAGACCCCTACGTAGACAATATTGCTTATGAGATGGATCCTTATCCCTCTTATAATATTCAAATAGGGCCATAAAACCAAGATCCATTGGCTAACTATTTGGTTAATACACCACCATATTTAGAATAAGACCAAGAACAAACCACATAATACCTAGCTACGATACCCACAACTGAAGAACCAGTTCCTCAACAATCATACTCTATTAATACACCTTCCACATATGATCAATTTTTATTTGAGCATAATTTGTTGGAGAAAAAAGATGAGATTTTATTTAGAGCCATAAAAGTAAGGGCTAAGTTTCCAACAGACTTCCCTCATGAAAGTTTACCAAGCTTAGTAAGAATGCCTCACAACATATTATATAGTCAATAAGCTTATTCTAGCAATCCTTTAACTCTAGTCCAAATGATTTATCAAGACCCTAATATGCATAACAAAGGAAATAAACTTATGGAAGACCACTTTAATCAAATACATGCAACACATCAAACCTACTAGAACCTAGTGTGTAATTTCAATCAGATGACCATGGTGAGTAATTCCTTCAATAGGAGTTTTGATAGAGTTAATTGGTCAAGACAATTAGAGTTTAGACCCATTCATATAAAAAAAATTGGTAGATAACTTGTTTCATACACCAATTATCGAACAAGTGTCTTCTTCTATGTAAAATAATGAGCAAAATATAGTAGATAATGCACAAGCACTACCTAATCCAAATCAAAGTGGTACTAATGAATAAACAACTAGTCAAAAACATGTTCCTTTATTTAATACCATGAGTGGATCTACAAACCTAAGAATGGGAGCTTCTGTACCCCAACCTCAACCAACTACTTCCAATCCTCAACCAACTACTTTATCAAGCACACAACTAATAGGATCAAGTAGTCAACCAATAACCAATGTCATACCTCAACAACAAAATGTGATGAATATTATTTATCCTTAATAGGTGATGAGTATCATTCCATAATAATAGGCACAAATGAGTATACCAATGTAGCAGAGGCCGAACATATTACCACCTCAACTAAGGGCAACTAATGTTATACCTCATCAGGTAGTAATAAATATAACTTCTTCTTCACATACCAATATGCCAATTCAAAACCAAACAATGTTTAATCAATAACATATTCATGTTGGTCAGTGATAGGTGCCTATTCTCCAATATGCATCCACTTCCCAAATAGTATTCATGCAACAAGGTGGTTTCAATATCTCTCAAATACTTGCTAATAAATAATTTCCTTTTGTTTAGAACATACCACAAGTTCAGAGAAAGGGTCTTGGTTTACAAGTTCCCACTAAAAAAAAGGTTCGTGTAGTTAGAAACAGATCTCTATTTAACCAAAATAGGCAAAATGTAGTTATATCCCTCCATCCTAACCTCAAAATCCTCCAAGTCAAACCTTCATTGCTAGCCCAAAATAGAAACTATAATATCATACAACCAAATGTGTAATTTCAACAAGCACATCCTAATCTACATATGCGTATTCCTAGATCATTTCCCAACCAATCCAACATATACTAACAAATACCCCCATCATACCCTGGTCAAAGTGCTCCACTTATGATAGCTCAACTATCTACCCATGATAATGGCCCCCTTCAAACCAATGTTCCCTCTAGTTTTTTATCTGAAGAATTATAATAAATAAGAGATGCAATCACCACCATCCAAGTGAGGAAATAGGTTAATGAGTTTAAGATGGATGATGTGTGTTCCTATCCTTTCAAAATGAAGTTCTTATAGATTCCATTTCCTCTAGGATATGGGCCACCAAAATTTGGTAAATACAAGGGGAAATGTGACCTAAAAGCACATTTAACTAAGTTCTTTGTTGCATGTTAGTCAGTGGCATATAAAGATACATACCTTTTGTTGTTGTTTCCAAAGAGCTTAGCCAGACAAGCCTTGGAGTGGTTCGTGAAGTTTCCTAAGAATTTAGTAACTTATTTTGATGATATTTTAGATAAGTTTGTGTAACGCTTTTCCTATAATTTTGAGCATGATATTTCATTGGATTATTTGATGCAAGTTAAACAAAAATTCAATGAGAGTTTTGCAAGCTATCTACAGTGATGGGGAACACTTACAAGCTGATTCACTCATAATTTACTAGATAAACAATTAGCCACTATATTCACTAAAAACTTACATAATGAGATAGCCTATCATTTGGAGCTACAGTGTGCACATACCTTTAAAGAAATCATTGACAAAGGTTTGTCGATTGAGTGAGAACTCATTAATAAAGGAGTCATCAAGCTTAATTCAACTAATCAAAACTAAGGTACCAATCAGGGAAGTGGCCAAAGCCAACATCCAATGTAAGTGCAAGCATCATAACCAACATAGGCTAATAACCAAGATAAACCAAAGCAATTCAAATGGAGTAACCAAATCATGTCATGTCCAAATAGTGTAAACATCATCTGCTCAACCTGCACCACTTTTTTTATCTAACTCCTACCTAACAACCTCTTTAACCAACATCACAAGTGCAACAACCAAGACCCACACAACAAATCCACAACCTTTTCCATTGCAAAACCCTCCTTCAAAGAGATTTATGCCTATGCATCATGTTTTTAGTGATCCTTGAGAGCTTATTGAGTCTATATTTTGAAAACTTGCTATCAGTAATTTGATTAGTGGGCCTATCTCAAAGTATTATCCTCAAGGCATCCCTTATCCTAATCAGTACCATGAAAATGAATTTTATGAGTATCATCGGGTCAATGAGCATAATCTATGAAGATGTGTGAAAATCAAGTATTTAATTAAAAATATGTTGGAAAATGGGGAGATCACATTGGATGGTAGTACTTCCACCTCCAATCAAAATCTTGGCATCTATCAAAACCCTTTTCCAAAGCATAACCAACAATAACAACAACAATAGCCATGATTGGTGCAATAATAAAATTAAAGGCCAGACTAGTAGACTCAATAGTAGAACCAAAAATGTTAGAACAATGGACAAAACCAAGGTCAAAATGGTAACAACCAACAAACCTACCATGTAGTTTCACATAACTACAATAGGTTTATAGGTCATATTGTAGGGGGTAGTATTAATACCATCTCCATTAATCCTAGATCGAGCACTAATCAATCTAGACCATTGTTAAACAATGTTACTCAACTAAATTACATGGATAATCCTTCTTTGACCTGGGATCACATGCAGGTGAACCAAAATATTAATATTTCCACTTTTGGACCTTATATTGATAACTCATCCTTACCTCATGACTACACACAAGTGCATTAACAATTGAGACTTGTCTTATTTGGTCCCACACCATTACCACCATTTTTAAACAATCATGGTCTTGTATTTAATCCTAATTTTACAATCACAACTTAGAGGTCAAGGATTACCATCCCAAGCCCATAACCATCTACCATTTTTCCCATTATCCAACCAACCATTTAACCTTAGAATAATCCATTTACCACTGAACCATAAAAGAAGTTTGATATTTTGGAACAATTACATAAGACACTAGCCTAGATCTCCATTTTAGATTTGTTGTGAATGTCGACAATCCATAAGAACATTTTGAATGAGTTATTAACCCAATCCACTTTTGCCAATGACATATCGCCTGATAAATTTCAATCTTTGGTTGGACGCTTAGCTCCCACCCAACAAGTCACATTCAACCAAAGTGATATGTCTTCCCTTGGCCTACTCCATAATAATCCATTATACATAAAAGTTTGTATAAAGCATTATTAAGTTAAACATGTCCTTATAGACAATGGATCAAGCCTCAAAATAGTGTCTCTAAATCTCATCAAGATTTTTGGGTACATAATGGTAGTTATCCACCTAAAAATGATAACTATCAAAGACTATGATAATTAGGAGAGAGAATCTCAAGGCACCATTATCTTACCAATTATCATTGGGATTTTGACCCATGATACACTTTTCCATGTGATTTATCTTGAGTTGTCATATAGTATGCTTCTAGGTAGGCCGTTGTTATATGAAATTCATGTAGTCCCATCAACATTGCACCAATGTATCAAGTTCTCCTACTCAGGGATGGAAGTGCATATTCTAAGAGATTTGCATCCATATGAACATTGAAAACATCTCAAGGTTGAGTTTCAAAGCTAAAATTACCAATACAACACAAATCCAAGTTCCAATTAGGATAAAGGAAAGGCCATACTTATTGATTCTCTAGAGGATAATTATATACATCTTAATACCCTGGATTCCCTTTCCTGCATGCTGCCTCCTGAAGCTTCCAATCAATACACCATTTTAGCTAATGGCCTAGGATAATATTTAATGCATGATAACTTTCATATTATAGACCTTCCATATAATCCAAAGTCCTTTTGAAGACCTAAATCTAAGCCATTTCATCCAAAATGGCAATAAAAGAGTAAAGATAAAGGACCTATCATATTTGTACCAACATTTAGCCTAGAACTAGATCCTCTTGAAAGGGATGAATTATGGTTGTCTAATGACAACCAAGCTGAATATTATAAAAATGCAACGTATCCTATTCCCAAAAGGATCATGAAGAATCAAGACTATGAAGGAGGAGGCTTCGAACCTAATCAACAAGGAACACTTGAGCCATTTTCCATGACCAAATATAAAAGACCCTATGGACTTGGATTTAAAATACCTGAGGATGACTCCATATATCTTACTCATGTTCCATCCCCATTAAATAGTGATGAGGATGTCAGTAGTAAAGTAGAGTCTAATCATAGCCTTATCTTTGATGACCTAGCCGAGACTAAAACATTTGATAACAATGCCATATGTACCCTTATCCCAGTCATTCAATAAACCCATTGCCATTATACTATCCCCAACTTATAGATTGTGACCAATAAGAATCCAATTTACTGATTAATGAGTTTTAGAATGATGAGGCATTCTATGATTTTCTAGGCTTTAGAGACAATGTTCCATTGGGAGATCATAAATTAGGGTTCTCAATCACATTAGATCCTGAAGCCTATTTTGGAGAGCGGTGAATACCCTTAGCCAAAAATAAATAAATAAAACATTAAAGTCCAAAAGTAAAAACCTCTTTGAGGTACTTTCTAAATAGGGAAAATGTAAAGATAAAGGCTAGTTTAGTTATGAAAACCTATTTTAGATTCCATTAGATGGGGATTTTAATTCTTCTTTGAATTTAGACTAGGGGACCACCAATGATGAACTTAACTATGGATCTAATTTTAGTTTTGAGAAACAATAAGCATTTGACTGAATTATTCAATAATTTTTTATTATTTTTATCACATAGATAGATCTCCCATTGGGGGACTCAGATTCATCATGCCTAGAAGAAGTTGAAGAGCCAATCCTAATAGAGGACTTGATATATTCCAATAGTTCAAGTCTTTGCCTACTATCTTAGAAGATGATTTGACCCTTCTAGTCAAAGATACAATAGAGGTAAACATCAAGACTCCATCAAACCTAAAATGGATCAAATTAGACATGTCCCTCACTGAGGAGGAATGTGAAGTCTTTAAAACTATATTGAGAGAATTTGTAGATATCTTTGCATGGGCTTATTTTTACATGCCAAGTTTGGACCCCACCTTTGTTTTACATCACCTTATGATAAATATTGATGCCAAATTGGCTAAGTAAAAGTTATTCAAGATGCATCCTTACATTGCTATATTAGTAAAGAAAGAGTTAGAAAAAAACTTATAAGTAGGATGTATTTGATCTATTGAATACTCATAATGGATATCTAGTGTTATACCTATTAGCAAAAAGCTTGAAATAATCAAAATCTATACTGATTTTTGAGACATAAATAAAGCTTTTCCTAAAGACAACTTTTCATTGCCTAATATTAACATGATCTTCAACTCCATGATAGGTTATGAGATTATTTCACTCATATATGAATTTTTAGGATATAACCATATTAGAATTGCACTATAATACCAACACAACACAACATTCACCACTCCATGGGGCACATTCTATTATTAGGTAATGCCATTTGGTCTTAAGAATGTTGGAGCTACATATAAAATAGTCATGACCATCATATTCCATGATATGATGCATGATATTATTGAAGACTACGTCGATGACATACTAGGCAAATAAAAAATTAGGGCCGACCATCCAACATTATTACATAGAATATTTGAAAGACTGCATAAGTACAAAGTTTGACTGAATCCAAAGAAATGTGTGTTTGGAGTAACATTAGGCAAATTACTTGGCATCATTATGTCTTGCAAAAGCATTGAAGTTTATCCAGCCAAAGTCTAAGATATAATAGAGATGCCACCACCAACCAATTTTAAGGAATAAAACTTCATGGAAGAGGATGTGGAAGTAATAAATTATTCACCAATAATAAATTATTCACCAATTTTTAAGTTTGCTCTTAACTAGTCACTAATATCTCAAATCTGCTCTCCTTCCTTTGAATAATTATTTTTTAAGACAGTTTGGATAGGTCTTAAAAAAACTTAAGAATTTATGTAGGTTTCAAATCATATAATAAATCACCAAGCATAGGTCTCTAAGAGATTGAGCTTTCATTCTCAAATTCTTTTTTTTTAAGTTTCTAGGTCTCTAGACCTAGTTGTTATTCCAATAGGTCAATTTATCAAAATAGAGTTTGTAGCTATTAAAAATTATATTAATAATAATATTTTATAAATTATAACATGTTCCAACCCTTACCCAATTTTATATAACTCAAATCAACCAAAAACTTGTCTTATCTAATGCACAACTTTTTCAAAAATGGTCTTCTATTATTGTATTAAAAAATATTCATATGTTCCTACAATTTCAAACATCTTATCAACCCAATGATATGTGAAATAAGTTATAAGATCCATTCCCTAGCTGATTACAAATTTTTAGACCTTATTATTCAATCATTCGATTTTTAGAGGTGTTTTACCCATGAAACCCTTACTTCAGATTTATTTAGAATATTTATATGCCAAGAGATAATTATTGATAGTTCATAGATCTCATAAACATATTAAATTATTACAATAGTCCAATTGAGTTCATATAACAATTTTCATGTGTAAATAAGCCTCTTAAAATGACTGTAATAGTAAAAATATAGAATTCTTGAGGGTTTCATGAATATAATTGAGATTTAAGCTTGCAGTCAATATGAAAGGATTATAATCATATTATAAAAGGATAATACAATGGAAAACATGAAATAATAATCAAAAATATTTATTATGTACAATAAGAAAACATTTACACAGCCCTCCTCTATTGAGATAGACTTACAACATATGCTCTAACCTCATCAAAAATGATATTTTTTGTCCTTTTAAGCTCTTTGGTTAGTCTTATATAGTTGCACAAGAAGAACTAGTTGGTCTTGTGTTATCCAAAAAAATGGATCATACATGGAAGGTGTATTAATAGAGTATGATTTTTGAGAAATTGGATCTTTAGCTGTGGGTATCGTAGCTAGGTATTGTGTGGTTTGTTCTTGGTCTTGTTCTAAATATGGTGGCATATTAACCAAACAGTTAGCTAATGGATCTTGGTTTTGTGCCCCTATTTGAATATTATAAGAGGGATAAGGATCCATCTCATAAGCAATATTGTCTATGTAGGGGTCTTACACCATTTCTTCTTATGCAACCACATTAGTAATCCCTCGATTGTACATGAATCCATTACGAGTGTAGGAAAACATGTTGGGATCCATAGTGAATGATTTATGATAAAAAGGGAAGAGAGTTTTACAAACTCTAAAAATATAATGTATAAAAGATGATGTTAAAACTTGATCTAGATTCATCAAAAAAATAGAAAGGCTTATGAAATTATTTGTGATAAAACAAGCTAGTGTTAAGTATCTAATGTTACACATCTTATACAAAAAAGATTAAATGGACCAAAAATCAGAATTCCAAACTCTAAGGTCAAAGTGTTTCAAATAAGTCTAATATAGAAAATAAGTATTTTATAGGTCTTTTGGCCAAACACAGCATCAAAATCTAGACTCAAACAAGGCATGTGCTAGAACTTTTAGCCAAACGGTGTCAAAATGTAGACTTTGAAATAGATGAGATTTTAATCTAATGGATTTGAAACACTTCTAACAAAAACTAAGCATTTGAATCTTAGACATGAAATCGATCAAATAGGTATAAGATATAAAATAAAAGTCACTTTAGAGATAGTTTATTTTCTCATTAATAATGATATAAAGCTTGGTTCTTTTGACAAATAGGCTAGACAAATGTGAATGACGTAACTATGCTAAACAAAGATTCACAAAGGTTTACATGAATTGGATGGAAATTTTTGTTTGGGCAAACTTGGACTTTATGCAAAAATGTCTATGAAATAATGTTTGAAATGTTTTGAGCAGCACAACAATAGTAGACTAATCAAAAGATGTGACAAAATGTTTGTTTTAAAAACTCTCTGAGGAAAAGATGGTTTCCCCCAAATTTGGTAGCATAACACTACCTTTCTTAACTCAAATGACATATATACCTTCAATGTTTTGACAATATATCTAAGGAAAAAAGGTATGTTTTCAAATGATCTCAATGGAAATAAAATGGAAACACAAAAAGGTTTGGTTCATAGACTCAAAGTGCAATTGTTTAGCACAACATGACTTAAGTCTTCAAGTGGTGATAATGATTATGAGTCTTAAATGACTTTCAACCCAAATTGAAAATTGGACCTAAGTTCCATCAAGTTTAGTGAAAATGGTGAACCCACTTAACACATCAACACTATGAACTTATGAAGGTGAAATTTTGAATTTAAGTTATAAATGAAGGACTTAAACAATGTTTGGTATAAGTCTAGACTCAATTGGGTAGCATAACTGTGCCAAAGTGGATGATATGACTCCAATTTTTTATGAAATTTAAACAAGGCAAATTGATGATTCATGTAGGTAGCATAACACCTCTTTGTTTAAATGAAAATGAGGACTATGTGTTTGGTTTGTATCATTTATTCACACCAATTTTTTGACTCTAAACAAAACTCTATTCTAAGACAAAACCAACCAATTAATCGCTCTTAGGTCCTAAATTGATAGGGTTTCTTGGTAGTGTTAGAATCCATCAATATATGTCATTTGAGAGGTTTTTAATGTTCATCCAAAAATTAAAATTCACATTATATAGTAATGTTTTTACACCCCTCTTCTCTCAAATGACAATATTGTGACATGGACTTTAAGGTGCACCTTTCACCAATAACACTTCCACAACAAGTGGGGATTTGTCTAAGATATACAAGTTTTTGAATGTTTCTTGAGGAATTGATTACATCATGACTTTCATGTCATAATGAAAAATAAAATCATGTAATTGGGTTTTTGTGGCACTTGGCTTGTTGCAAAAAGGTCTTGCCTTTTTTACAACCACTACATCTGTTACTTTCTCAGTGTAGTGTGATGTCCAAAGTGCATATACATCCCATGTGTAACTACAACACTAGAAGGTGGTTTAACTACTAAAACCTTTGATCCTAATGGGAGTGGTTAACGTCTTTGTTGGGAGATGAAAACCTGGGTCAAAGCTTCCCTATAGAACTTGTGAGAGGTAATGAAGTCCCTCTCGTAAGCCAAGATGCAATAAAATAAATGACTAATAGAAAGACTTTAGGGTCATTTCAAGATCACCAAAACTATTGTGATTTTTTGAGGAGTTCTTTAGACAACATTCTTTTTATGCCTTGGACTTGGCATGTTTTCAATAAGGATGGTGATTTTGCTTCTAAAAGTTCCCTAAAGGGGATGGATGGAAGAGCATACACGAGCATGTTATTTAAATAACATGATAGCATTATTTAAACTATGTCTCGGTAATTACCTATCCATAACATGATTGTGTTATTAAATAACATAATCACATTATTTAAAATAAATAACATGATCATGTTAATAATGTGATCACATTATTTATGTCACCCAAAACAAAAAGCAAATTGAATGCAAAAATTTCTCATTTTGAATTCACGTTCTATATTTTCCCTTACTCTCCTCCACTCTTCAATCATGTTTTACCCTATTGAGGCCAAACCTTACCCAAATTCATCCCAAAAAGTTTCTAATTGATGATGCCACCATGTAGAAGAGGTAAATGCTAAAAATCTATTCATTGTTTATAAATTTTATCAATTTTTTGTTATTTTCATTATTTAATTAGTAATTCATTTATTTTGAAAAACCCATCCTACTAACCCTCATGTTAATCTACCTAACCCTCTTGTTCCTCTACCTAACCATCTTATTCCTTAGCCTAACCATCGTCCTAACCCTCTTGTTCCTTAGCTTAACCCTCTACCTAACCCTCTTGTTACTCTACCTATCCTTACTCCTAACCCTCCACCTAACTATCCTCTTAACCCTCCACCTAACCCTCCTATAGTTCCAAAAAATCCCCCAAGTAGTCAATAGAGTCTATTAGACCCCATTATGGAGAATAAAATTGAAATTAAAAAATTAATTGGGAGAATGAGGGTTCACAATTCCACCAACACCTATTGTACCTATCTAGCCAATTCCCTAGAGACATTATTAGGTCAAATTGACTATATAATGAGTCAAATTGACATATGGGATTCATATCAGGATCCTTGTAGGGCTTATTATGTTGAGAAATTGTCAAGACATGAGATAAAGTACAAAGACATAAAAAGCCTCTATTTTCAACTTATTCATTAACCCAACCACCAATGTACCATTTCTAGTAACTGATAAACATTTTCCAATCTATTGTTGTCAACATAATTTAATCACAACCAATTTTTGAGTCTAATGGTGGATGGTGTTTGATTATCCATCATGTAACAACCATGAGGTCCCATTGTATTTTTTGAGGAAACTCTACTATGATTTTGTCCTCAATGACATTTTGAACTAGTTTAATTTTAGTGAGTTTCAGAGCTGAGGGAGAAGCTTTGCACAAGATCTACCATGTTCATGTCAAGCACCTAATCAACCTAAAAATATCTATATCCAAAATCCACTTGAACCTAAAATCTCCTATATATTTTAGTAGGTCATGGAGATTAACACTCTCCATGAACTTAGTTCCTTCACTAATACACTCGTTCAACATATGAGTAGGCTCTCATAGACTAATCTTAGAGATACACCACCTATTATGCATACTCAACCCTACCCTTACAGATCTTGTGGAGCTATATGCATTGGACCTTTTGATGATGATGACATTGGTGGTTTAGAGGGCTTGGATAATATAATTATGAGTGATGAGATTTTGTCATGTATATTTGGTGTGCATTTATCAACAACTACACAAATTCAAGTATATTTTATATAAATGTCATGTTAAATTTAAGGTATAATTATAAATTTGATTTAGCTAAAAATTAATTTACATGTAAATTGAATTGATATATATGTCATTTTTATGTCCCAATAGGTGATGGTACCTTCATCATCACAATCAACATTTTTGACATTTAATTTGATGAAGTCATTGCTTACATTTTCAGATCTAGCTATTGTCTCATCCACTACAATATTTATCTCTATTAGGATGACACATTTTACTTATATAGAGGTAAAATTTTGAGTTAATATTATTCTCTATGTATATTTAGTCTATATATATTTGCCTTATAAGTTTAAGTTAAATTTATCTATCAAGGATCTCAAAATTCAAGTACAATGCTATAAAATACTCTCTTGGTTTAATAAAGGAGAAAAACTTGCCATATATCCTTGATACTTTATAGAAAATCAAGTGAGACCTTTTTTACATTTAGTTTATGACTCAAGTAGACACTTTTACATCATTGTGAGGCAAGACAAATATAGGCATTATTGCTACAATGTCATTTGCACAGGCACTGACAGAGGTATATATTAACTTTAAATTTTAAATTGTAAAAATAGACTTGTTTTAATATTTTTACTACATTCTTGGAGAAAATATAACTTATGCAAATGTATTATGTATGCAGGGTTGTCCCATGCTATCTGATAGTCCTATTCAGATGATTAGTATGGAAACTTCTCATGTTTCTTCACTATTTCAGATACCTATTCGAATAGTTGATCCTGCCACTAACTTGTTGGAGCATAAAAAAGGATTGATCTTAACCATGAGCTTGCAGTAAGTGCATGTTTAAATGATTTTTTATTCTAGTTTAAAATTAATTTATTAACAAATGGTTGAATTTATTTTATGTTAATTTTAAAATAATACTTGTATTTATATAGGTTTACCTAAAAGTGAGCTATGAGTGTAGGACCCATAGTTGGACCTTGGAGCAATCCAAGGCATTAGAGAGATCTCCATCTACCAAGAGGGCATCATAGGAATAGTCATCTTTGAGGAAGGCAAAGAGAGGGATGATATTTTATAATTAAGATGTCCTACATGAAAAATGCTTTTTTGTATGCCTATATAATAACGTATGCATGTTTGGCATTGTATATGTGTATATGGCAATCACCTGACATTACATACTATGTAGATAGATGTTGTAATTTTATGTATGCCTATCATGGTAATATATGTATATTATTGACATTGTACATGTGCCTATATTATTTTTTGGAAGTTTTCATCTAAATTATGTTAATCTATCTAATTTATATTTAGTTTTAATTTAAAATGTTATTGTCTAATGTTGTTTTGATCTTCTAAACTTTTATCTATCGGATCTTGTATTTAATGTTGTACACAAATGAGGATTACAAAATTATTTTTTTCAATGCTATAAATCTATGATATTCCATATTTTTTAAATTAAAGTTTTTATTTGATTATGTAGTGGAAATACCTAATGACACTTTTATCTATTTTGCATTTTTCATCACCCATTTATAACTTTTTAATTGATCATTAGCATGCAATTTGATTTCATTTAAGGCCCATTACCAATCATGTTCATACTTGTTTAATACAGATATGAATTTTTCCCTGACCTTGACTATAATCTCTTTATTTTAATAAAATCCAACCTTATTTACTTGAAACAAAATATTCACTCATGAGACAATATCTTTGGCCAAAACCCTTTTATCATCCCTAATACCACCTAATGAACAATTTACTCTTTTATGTTTAATAAAGTTATGAAAGCTATATTCATATTCCCTAATATCATGAAGACTTAAAAACTCACTTATATACTCTTCTTCTCAACTCGATTCAAAATCCACTCTCAAATAATCTTCTTTTAAACTAGTCAATTGCTCATTAGGTTTGCTCTTAACTAGTCACCAATATCTTAGATCTGCTCTCCTTCTTTTGAATAATTATTTTGTAAGACACTTTGGATAGGTCTTAAAAACACTTAAGGATTTATGTAGGTTTAAAATGATATAAGAAATCACCAACCATAGGTCTCTAAGAGATTAAGCTTTCATTCTCAAATTCTTTTTTTTTAAAGTTTCTAGGTCTTTAGACCTAGTTATTGTTCCAATAGGTCAATTTATCAAAATAGTTTTTTTAGATCTTAAAAATTATATTCATAATAATTTTTTATAAATTATAACATGTTCCAACCCTTACACAATTTTATATAACTCAAATCAACCAAAAACTTGTCTTATCTTATGCACAACTTTTCAAAAATGGTCTTCTATTATTGTACAAAAAAATAGTCCTATGTACCTACAATTTCAAACATCTTATCAACCCAATGATACTTGGAATAAGTTATAAGATCAATTACCTAGTTTATTACATATTTTTATACGTTATTGTTTAATCATTTTATTTTTAGAGGTGTTTTACCCATGAAACCCTTACTTCAAATTTACTTAAAATTTTTGTAGGTTGAGAGCTAATTATTGATAGTTCATAGAGCTCATTGGTATTTTCTATGATATAACACATGTATATTGGTTTTAATAAAACTATTCAAATCTTTCAATAGTCCAATTGAGCTCATATAACAATTTTTGTGTGTAAATAAGCCTCTAAAAATGACTATAATAGTAAAAATATAGAATTCCTAAGGGTTTCATGAATATAACTGAGATTTAAGCTTGAAGTCAATATAAAAATATTATAATCATATTATAAAATTATAATACAATGGAAAAAATGCAATAAGACTCAAAAATATTTATTATGTACTACATGAAAACATTTACACAGTCCTCCTCCATTGAGATAGACCTACAACATATGCTCCAACCTCTTCAAAACTGATATTTTTTGTCTTTTTAAGCTCTTTGGTTAGTCTTGTAGGGTTTATCCTAATTAGGATTGATGATTATAACTTTGTTATATTCTAAACCAAGATTGTTAATTTACTAAAATTACTCAGATTCTCTCTTACACATTAAAATTAAACTTACTAAACTAACCTAGTTTATAGGTCTTAACAATTACCTAAGAATATTGTCAACATAGATTTTACATGTATTTGGTGATGCTCCTACATCACCTTTACTATGCTCCAACATACCCCTTTTGTCATTCACTCTAAACACTCTCTCACTATACACTCCTTAGGCTTGGTTATGCCTAGATGATTTTCTCCTCTTTAATACTTTCAATAACACTTCCTCTAACTCTTATATCCACCTATCCAACCTTCATTAAACCCACTCAATATAATTTCAAAGTCCTCCATGCTCCTTTACACTTTATTTCAATTTTTCCCTTCAAGGGCTATTTAGCCTAATAGGCCTAATATACGTTCTTGAGATTGGTTTTTGACCCTTCAACACCTCACTCTTTCATCACCTTCAACACCTCACTCTTGACATACTTCAACTCCCCATTGAAGTATCTAGACCCAAGTCAATGCCCATTAATATTTCTATTACTTTCTAGGCATATCCCTTAAGGGTGTTAGGCCTCTTATAACTAATCTTTGACAAATGATCTTTGATAATATTACAAACCTATTCTAGCCTCTAAATCACCTTGAACACTTAAATACAATTTCATGCAAAATTGGATGAGAAAAGGGAGAGAGTGTTTCAAGAGGTGAAAAAAACAATTAATTTCCATTCAACCATACAAAGATTAGCAATAAGTTCAAGCAAAAAATATTAGTTCCAAGTAAAGTTACAATATGCAAATACCTCATCTTGACCAAAATCTAGCACTCCCAACACATCTGAGGGGAGGGTAGATAACATCTAAGACCAAGTTATTGGCCTCCCATTAGGCTCGATCGACAAGCTAGCCACCCATTCTAGCCTCAAGAATGCCCTTCCCAATATAATAAAAATGCATTTTTTAGCTTAAGTTTAAACATGCATAAAAAAAACCTGTAAGTCATTTATGGTAACTTTTAGATCCTTTCCCTACCTCTTTAATCCCTCTAATCACACCCTAAAGCACTTAGGTAGAACCTTCAAGAATAATTTGTTGGACAAGTTATAGGGACGTGTCTAAAAATTTAACTTTTTTGCATTGAATAGGCAAATTCTTGAGTAAAACATGTTATAGAAGAGAGAACATCATAGGAAGCTTATGAGACACTAGAAGGATCCACTACCTTCAGTTTCACATAAAAGAAATAAGAACCTAAGTGAAAATCAATGTCATCACGATTACACAAGCTTACACAATGATTTATAATACTACACAAAACAATATTTTGTTGTGTATTCTACAATAGTTCCCACACAAGTGGATGACATTGATCTAAATGTTAATTGTGTGGGCACCAATATTACTACCATAGACATTTCTGATGACAAGGTTTGTTTTTCTAAACCAAGTTTTGGGTTAAGGGGTAATCTCTCAATGTCATCATTGAAAATGGGGGACTATAGAACATAATTACACTAATTATAGCCCAAATACTATCCCTACTATTGAATCACATCCCTGACAAACTACTCTTTGGGATGGTTCTAATAGGGGAAAGATGTAATGGTTAATCAACTTTTCATTTCCAAGTATGTAGTCAAACCCATGGATGTCAAAGTCACAAGTGACATTGCATAACTAGAGGTGTGTAAGAGTATGCTTTGAAGATTATATGTGTATGATGATGATGCTACATATCAAGCCAAGCCATGGTGGTAGACTTTTCATGTCAAATCTCACTTTGTCAACATCTTAGAGTCACTTCCAAAGACTAAACTCACATTAGTAATCACAAATCAATGCTATAAGATGATTTTGTAAATGTAAATGTTTGTGATACTTAAATTTTTCCAAAATCACATGCATAATTGGGAAAGCAAGCATTGATAGTATGCCATGTCACTCAATCATTATAGCAATAATATATTGATAAGTTAATACAATAATATGGATACTTATTTGAAGATCCAAAGGCTTTACACACACATTACACATAGTAAAACTTGAGATCAATTTGTTTCTTGGATCCCTGTTTACAAATATTCTAGAGTATTATAGCTCCATTTGTGAGAATGATGAAGTTTTATGCCAAATCCAAGAGCTCCTTGATCAAGGAAAAATTAGGCCAAGATTTTCACCTTATGGTTTCTTGGTAGTCCTAGTTCCAAATAAAATTAGTACAAGACTCTTCTACATGGACTATCATGTGCTCAAAAATATAATGGTGCAAAATTGGTACCCACTATCATGCATTGATGACATTTTTCACCAGCTTTGAGGTGCACAATAATTCACCAAGATTGATCAAATTTCAAGTTATCATCAAGGACTAGTCTAATTTTCATATCTGAATGAAGGTGAATTGTTACATGATCAGAAGATGAAATTTTCATGAAACACTCACATTTCTTCTCATTCAACACTACAATAAATTGGTCTCCCTCAAAAATTTTGAAACTTGTTTTAAATGATCAATATTCTCATCAAAAAAATTTCTAAAAAAAAATGATCTAATACACAATGACAAAGGAATCAATAAATGGATTCATTATCTCATTCATCTACATAAAGGTAGCTTGTGCATTGCATATCCTAAAAGGTAGAACCAACCATTGATACAACCTTGCCTTGTTTTGAATGTTGTCATCCAAATGTCCTCTTATTTAACCCTCAATTGGTGATACTCAAATTTTAAATCCATCTTAGTAAATTTTTTGGCATGTTGAATTTGATCAAGAAGATATTCAATATGTAGAACATGGTACCTATTTTTAATGGCTATATTTTTAAGTGCTCTATAATAAACACACATTCTACATGAACCATGTTTCTTAAGTACTAAAAAATAAAAGAACCACATGAAGAAGTATTAGGATATACTCCTTGACTAATTAAAGACTGCAACTTTCATTTTTCCTCATTGACATCCTTCAAGGACTGCCTATACAACCTATGATTTAGAGGTAGATTATTTAGTAGCATTTGAATTTTGTGATCAATACGTCTCACCATTGACAACCCCATGGGATTATGGAAGACTTCATTGAACTGTTACACTAATTCTCTCATATTCTTATGTTATTTGTTAGTAAACATGATATAATAGGTTGTGTTCAACCACTTCTTTATCTTGAATATAACTCAAAATAAGTAAAGAAAAATTCCCACTTGCATTAACAATCCTTTTAGTTTCAGAGGTATTTACCAAAGATATACTAGAATCACCTTTGTAGGATAAAATGATATAGCTCTCACCTTTTTTTATCAAATGGTATTGATTGGCTCTCCTCATGAAGATAACATCCTAGATATACAAATAAGTAATACCAAATGCTATACCACACACATCGAGGGGCATAATGTCCACTATAACTTCATTAATGAAATGTGCATTAACCCCAAACTTAATTTTGCATTTCTTAGTTACCTTGATGTCTACACTTTTATTCACTAAAGCCAAAGCATACAAGCTTGGATGATTGTAATTCTCTATCCTCAATTTGACAACTAACTCCTTGCTTATTTTTTTTGGTGAGCAAGTATCAAAAAGAGAATCCAATTTTTTTTCATCTAAATTTTAATATGGAAAATATTATAAAATTCACTTTTTTTAGCATTACTACTAGCCAAACATACCTCTTTATTGAAAAAAGTACAACACAAACTCTCATCCACATCAAAGCTATAACCAATGTCTTCACCTTTGAGTGTGGTCATTGACTTTTTCTTTTTATTGTTTTAAAACAAATGCAATTTTGGATGTAACTTTAATAATTTTATTGAAAATATCTATCAACATCACAATGCCCACAATGCCTTGTAGTATCCTTCTTAGAAACAAATGTAGCATTATGTTGACCTTTTCCTTTACGCTTATGCTTAAAATGACTTGTTTCTTTGGTGTTATTTGAGAGGTAGATGTAGCCTTATTTTTATTTTCCATATTCAAGTAGTGAGATTTAGAACAAGCCTTATTTACACTCGTACACTAGGCCAAGAGGACAAGTCTCCTCAAAAGGCTATGAAACCCACCAACATACTTCATAAAGATGTCATGGTCCCCTATATCTTTTCCCATTTGGACAATCTTCTTGTGGACCTCACTTATGTACTCCTGCATGTTTGGGTCTTAATTTTACCTAAGATATCTACTATACATGGTACTCTCTTCCTCATAATAAATAAGATAAAGATCCTTCTTGATTAGTATTTTAAAATCACCCCACTTAGTAATAGGAGGAAGCTTCTTAAGAACCAAGGTATGAACATAAATTTTAAATTAATTTAAATCATGATTGGTTAATTTTAACCTTAAAAAATAATATTTTTTTCTCTCATTGATCTAATGCAAACTAAAATATACTTCTAGTTGGCTAGATAATGGTCTAACCTCTCCATGTTTATATGTTTGTCATATGGCTAAATCTCTAACTTTGCCTCAGCCTTGAAAGAAGGTGGATCTTAGTTGGCATGGGGTTGTTATTCCATATTCTCATTCTTGGGATAATCCTCCTTACTTTATTTCAATGTCTCTATAAAAACACCAAGTTTCTCTATGAGAATACCCATGATGGACTACAATCGATCAAGCTTGCTCATAGAAAGAGAAATTCTAGCCACTCCTTCGATATTTTGAAATTTATCTTTTACTATATAGGTATTTTTTTCATTATAATTAACCATACTTATAATCTCTTACTTCCACTTTGTTATGGAAATTAATTCTTTAAATAAAACTAGGATAGCATGACCACTAGGTCATCTTATTATTGTGATAGGCATATACTACAATATAGTCACTGACATACAAAATGACACTAATACTAAAATAATTATGATACCAATGTGATTAATTAACTAGGTGTATATTCCACACTAATATTCACCAACACAAATCATGTAATCTTAGTTCAACATATGATTAATAGAAGAGTGTTCTAGACTATTTTCAATGCTAAAATAGAGATAAACAAGTGTTAGAAATGTAATGTAAGAATAAAATAAATAAATGGAAGGTTAAGAGAAGCCAAAGAATAAATAAATAAGTGTTAGAATATATAAATGGAAACTTAAGAGAATTCAAATCATAAAATGAAAACACTATATGACCTGGAAAAATCTAGTGTGGGAAAAACTCTAGTGGGTGAGGTAATTGTACTTCTCTTATACTATTTAATTCAAAAATTGTATAAGTTACTACCAAATATGGTCTTCATGGATAGATATTTAATTATTAAACTATCCAAATCTTGCATACATGATTTATTTTTACTTCTTATACACCTCATGCAGTGATCCAACTTATATAGAATAACCATTCAAACTAGGATACAATGAGACAACATTAACCAAACTTGCAAACTACAATGTCAATCCAACTTCAAAATTTGTCATCAACTTCTTTGATGATCTTTGATTTTTATAGATACTTTATTTATGCCTTTTCACCTTAGAACCCACCAAATACTTCAAACAATCATTGCCAAGAAGAAGAAGCATTTGCAACCACTCTTATACCCATTTTATTCGATGGTGAAACCCTTAGATTCAAAGGCTACAAGTTGCTAACTTCATCAATAAAATAATCCTTTTTACCATCTCAAAACCAATTCTACCACTATAACTTAACTGAATGGTTCATTTTACATGAACAAGATTGAGTAAATGTCTTACATAATGTTTTAAATGCAGGAACTACATAAATAAGTATAGTGGAAATGAACTAAACAAAATATCTAGTAAAGTAGATCCATATTTTAGATCGAGAATCAAGGTCAACACTAACATGATAAACTATAACATCATGAGTAGACAAATCACCATCTCAAAGAGTGGATTGGACTCTCTTGTAGGATTTGGACAACAAACAAACCTTAGATCACTATCTAGAAGGATTATAAATTCTATAGGTGGATCTCACAGATAAAAATGATTGAATGATGAGTAAGCAAATCATTTCCATTATATAAAAGGATGTAGGCAAAGAAATGGGTAGAGGGATGACCTCAGTGTACACAATGAGAACAAGTTTGGACTTCACTAGATTTAGTACAAGGTGATTTTGGATGACTTGATAAATTTGAGGTTTGGATTTCACATGATTAACCAATAGGTAAAGACCCAAATTGACATTTATTTATAAGGCCTCTGATTATAAACCCTAGAGTAACATGATGTTTATTAAGTTTCATTATCTTCTAGATTCACATAAGAGGTTTATACTTAACAATAGGAGTAAAAACATGTATTTTATCCATAATTGGTTTATACTTCATTTGAACAACCTCAAGTTTACAAATAATAGATTAAATGTCTTTTAGGTTGACATTCAACACAATAGGATATGGGGCACTTGTATATGTAATAACAAGTTTGACTAATGTCTTGAAAATTGATTTGACAACTAGTTTGACAACATGTTTTTTTTGTGTATCTAATGTTGTTTGCAACCTACAAATCCATTTTAAATAAACATAGTGATAATGGTAAAAAGGCATAAATAATGACTTGAACTAGACTCAACATTCTTCAAGCAAATTAGATTTGTGTGAATTTCAAAGTAGAATATAAAGGGACAAAATTCTATCTATGTAATGTGTGGATACCATGACATAGATGAAAAAAAAAAAACTTAAAACAAAATAATTATTAACATAATTTGTGTCAGGCTCGACCAATAATGTTGGAAAAATAAAATACTTGGTTTGCTAGGTCTTTACACTTGAACCACATTTAAACAATTCAATTGATAAATGTTTACATATTTATTTCTTCATAATATAACAATACATTCTTATTTATCATTTATGTAATCAAATTTTCAATATATAATCAAAATATGCATAAAGGCCAAAACATGCATTTACAAGCATCAAACACAAAAAGGACAAAAGTGACGTCAATCTAAATATTATTTATATAACATAAAAGTGAGATGACTTCTAGGTAAGGATTTTTTTATTAGGCATATCCATTAACTAATGCATCATGCGTCTACTATTTTCTCAGACATACCCATTTTATCATTCACTCTTCACACTCTCTCACTATACATTCCCCAATCTTGGCTATGCCTAGATGCCTTCCTCTTCTTTAATGATTTCAAAAACACTTCCTTTAAATCTTATATCCACCTATAAAATCTTCATTTAACCCACTCAATATAATTTCAAAGGCCTCCACACTCCTTTACACTTTCTTGAACTTTTACCCTTCAATAATTAATTGGCCTAATACACATTCTTGAGGCTAATTTCTGACCCTTCAACACCTCACTTTTTCAGCACCTTAAACACATTACTCCTAACATAATTTAACTCCCAATTGAGGTCTCTAGACCCAATTCAACTCCCATTAATATTTCTATTGATTTCTAGGCCTATCCCTTAAGGGTGTTATGCCTCCTATAATTTATCTTGACAATTATTATTTGATAGTATCACAAACCTATTCTAACCTCTATATCACCTTGAACACCTAAAACATA
The DNA here is from genome assembly GCA_037957365.1 of Torreya grandis. NCBI lineage: Eukaryota > Viridiplantae > Streptophyta > Pinopsida > Cupressales > Taxaceae > Torreya > Torreya grandis. The sequence continues at coordinate 1,148,817 of JARHVA010000545.1, read as the reverse complement.
ATTTCATACAAAGTGGGTGAAAAAAATGAGAGAGTGTGTAAGAGGTGAAAAAACCAATTAATTTCCATTCAACCATACAAAGATTAACAATAAGTTCATGTAGAAAATACTAGTTCCAAGTAAAGTGATAATATCCAAATACCTCATCTTGACCAAAAATTGGCAGTGTTAACCTTGTTATTGGCCTCTAATTAGGCTCGATCTACAAGCTAACCACCCATTTTGGCCTCAAGAATGCACTTCCCAATATAATAAAAATGCAATTTTTAGCCTAAGTTCAAACATGCATAAAAAACTTATAAGTCATTAATGCAAACTATTAGATCCTTCCCCTACCTCATAATGATGCCCTAAAGCACTCAGGTGGAACCTTAAAAAATAATTCATTGGACAAGTTACAGTGATGGGTCCAAAAATTCAACTTTTTCATATTGAATAGGCAACTTCTTAAGCTCCAACTGCCATTTCTACCTTCGAGACCTCCATGTCATATAGGCTAAGTCAAATGCTTTCCCTTTAGACTCAGGGTTGACTTAGGCCCAAAATTGACCTTATAATTATCTAGTGATTAACATCAACATGTATGTGAGTTATACCTTCTTGGCCATAACTACCTAGTGGTTGCATTTACAAATACATTATATTAAAACTAACCCCATGATTATCACTTCAACACAAAATGTTTTATCATGGTCAAACTAGATTATATTTTACAAACCTTGTATACTAGAGTTTACACTACCCACCTAACAAGTAACATTCCTAAAAAAATCTTAGATCCCATGATATTGCTCACAAACAAAGATAAAGTTACTATCTTCAATAAAAGACTAAGGAATTTTCATATGTTAAATGAACTTTATTTCTACAATTGTATTACAATGCAGTCAATTTGAGACATTTGTTGATCTGCCTTCATTATTTAAGATCCTTCATAGGATTTGTGTTGAGATTTATCTAAAACCATTCAAAGTTTATTGCCATTTAGTTACAAACTATCTTATTTTTGTCTTTAGTGGTTATGTTGAGGAATTAGTTCCAATGCTTCATCACTAGAAAATATACTTAATAAATTGTGGGTGAGACCATGTTGAGAAGCATTTTAGTTTATGAATTTTGTTTGAATTAAAACATCCATATATAGGGGTGGTTCACAATTTAAATGGATCAATACATATAGATATAGGCATGTTTCATACATCATTAAGTATGGAAACTTGTTATAATCTCAAGAAAGCATGAACTTATAAAATATTTCCAAAGTGTCGAAACATTTAAATTTTTTATCTAAAGAATTATATTAATTGCTCTTAATGAAAAAAATCATTGTGACCAAGTTGAGGAGAAAAATAATGGGGAATTTGGGTCCAGAAAGATAATTTTCTTATGTCATATGTTCAACAACATATTCTAAAGGGGTGGTAAAAAAATAAGAAATGATCACCAGTTTATGTACTTTTCTCAAACCCTTTCCATGCTAGCATATTGTACCTCAAATTGCATGAACCAAGATGGGATATCATGAGAGGAGGGATCACTTACATAATTCTATCAATGACCTTAATTAACTTATTTATAGGAGGTTTGAAGTATGATTTCTAGTACACACAAAAAATTGTAATTATAATAGCCATATCTACCTTGTTTCAATATTTTTTTCCTTTCATTTTTGTATCAACAATGCTTTATACATGAACCCTCTCAAATTTTTTGATATGCCTACATACAATGTCCATTTCCTTTAGTGACATAATATTCACCTACTTGAAAGTATTATAAATCTCCATTACATCCACAACAAAATTGAAACATCTTATTTTGGATTAGTTATTTTTTATAAAAAATTGCACTACTTAGATGTGCCATGGGGAATTGAAATAATATTTAACATTTCAAGATCAAATTTTGTCAACTTAGTAATGAACTTATCATCAAGGACATTTTAAAATAACATTATAGGTGTGTTCCTAGTGTTTAGGATGTGGATATGCTATAGCAAGAGCAATCCTAGTTACAATATGTGGCTTCCTCTTCTACTTTAGATTGGCTTATCATCCCACCAAAAAACTATTGATCATGAGTATATTTATGTTAGTTAAAAATTCCTATGAAATTGAGTGGTATCAAATAAAATAATTTTACCAAAACCTCACATTGAGTTAGTTGATTACCAAGTTTACCTTGTGGGCAATAATTCACTTGGAAGTTAAAGGACCCAGTTTCTACCCAAATATCCTAGTCAATTCTTGTATTCCTCATAGGAGAATATCATAAGAGCTCATCAAAAAAAAAAAATCTTGTCTTGTCTTACTTATGCCACAATATTACCTTAGCCTACATCCATAATAAAATGTATATATATCCTTAGGGAAGCCCAACAATGACTAAAAGGTAGATGAATATAGGAAATGATTATGCTAAAATTGGTTGATTGATCATTTTATCTAGATTATGAATTTTATAATTAACAAAACATGTTGCATGTTTGTCATTCTTTATAATTTAATCAATAAACAAATCATTATTAAAAGAATCCTCTTTATATTTCTCAAATATTTTGATTTTATATATATTATGAGGATAAAGGACATATAGAATAGAAATGTCTCTTCAAAACCAACAGGGTGGATCCTCTTCTACAACCAAACATTGACACAATTTTAGAGTCTATTCTATTTAGGGATAATGCAAATTTTCTTATATCCCACTAGATAACATCCTTATGGAAGTCACAAGGAGCATCACTTCAGCTACTAGTAATCTCCATAATAAAGTTCCAAAACTTGAAAATATATTATTTTTAAGGAGTTGGTTGAAGATAATTTTCATTCTTGGACATGATAATGGAATTTGAACTAGCCTCTAACTTTTGAAGACCAATTTTTTTCACCTTGGTGGTGTACTTATCATCAGGAAATGAAAATTTCAACCTTTAGATTAATGTAGAAAATGGCAAGAGAAATCCTAGTTGCATTATGCACCCTCTTTTGGTAATTTGGACTATTTTATGCTCCCATGAAATATCTATCATATACATTATTGTTAATCAACAACCTATGTTGTTGCAATATATCATACCATGAAAATTATTTTTTAAAAATAATGCATACTTTGTCAAATTGATAGTGTAATTATAAAAAAATTCTATCTAGCCCGTCCACATTGAGTGTATTGATGTAGTACTCAAAATCACTACCTTTTAAAGCATGTATTTTTTTATGATTTTATCAATGCATTACCATGTACATTGAAATGAAGACCACAAGCATAATAGAAGTCTTCTCCTTGAAGGGTAAATCACCAAATCTTTATCTCATATTGTAAATCTTTAATAGCCCAGTTCCTCACCAAAATAAGATAAAAATATGTTTCAAACTAATACAAATTCTTAAGCTTTAACCTTTTCTTATTTTCTCACATTTCACATAATTTATCATGTGAATAAATCTAAAATTTAGATGTCTCAAAATGAATACCTTTTATTGGGAATATTAAATATGCCCAGGTACCTTTGGCTACTTATCTTCAAAAGAGAATCAAAATGACTAACTCCTAATGGCATACATTCTCGTAACCTATGGAATGTTATTTAGAAAAATATTTTGTAGAGATGTAGAAGGCAAACTACAAATGGATTAGTTTCAAGCTATGGTTTTGATGAAAGGGATAAAAAAAGACTAGAACCTAAGCTCAAAGTACATACAAAGTACAAAAATTAGATGATCGTCTTGATGATATTTTATATGAAGAGACATGAAATGATAAATGTATGATGATGTTAGAGGAGACTTGAATATTCCCAAACTCATTGAAGTCAATATCAATGATACATGGATGATAGAGTTTGTTGGAAGCCATTTCTTTATTGGTGTAGGTGCAAGATTTTTTTTATTTCCCCTACAAATAAGTTATTTCCTTTTTCCAACAAGTTACTATTCCAGTGCACAAACAACATAGTAAAATATGAAGTTTTTCAATTTATAGAGGAGATGGGCATAAGGAATATAAGGGCTCAAGGTGATGCTGAAATAATTATCAAACAAGTGTGAAATCAATATCAAGTGAAAAATGACCATTTGAAGAACTTTTGGAACAAAGTTTGGGATTGCATTGATGTTTTCAAGGCCTTTTATGCAGTCATGCTACCTAGAGAAAATAATTCCAAGGCTGATGACTTAGATGTATTTTCCTCTTTGTTAATTCTTCACTTAAGGATTGATGAGGAAAATTAAACCATAAAACTTGTCTATGGACCAAATGTACCCAATAATTCAGAGCATTGACATGTGTTTAATAATAATGAATAGATCATAAGTTTACTTTAAAACACGTAACATCATACATATATACTTCCAAAGGAGATATTTAGAGTATAGAGAATATCATTCTTATGTCAATAAATAAAAAATCAAAATTAATGTTAAATTTGGGGTCATAATTAGAACTAAAGATGAAGTCAAGGATGGAAAAGAGGATGATAGGGCTATCGAACTCAAGGGAAATAATATTCTTAAAGGTTTGGTCTCACTTAAAAAAATGCTCTATAAGCATGGCATGTACATCAAAAAGATAATTCAAGAGGAACCAAATGGATATCTCAAATATGAAAAAGTAAGCATCGGTAGTAAATAAGGGTAGATATCTATGAAAATTGGCAAATGTTGTTATAAAGAAGAAAGATAGGGATTTGTGAGTCTTTTCAACTTGTACTCTTATATTTTCACTTGGTGATATGCTAACTTGAAGTTTATTAGACCTAAAGAGATGAGGTGTAATATATCATTAAGACCTGGTGTTAACCTTTGTAAGAAAAAATAAAGGCTTTAAAATCCTAAGATTATTGGTAATATCTATGAAGAAACAAATAATATTTCAAAATTTGTGATCATTTTACCAATCCATTGCTTAATATAGATAGCAAAGATTGTACCTAAGAGAAATAAGAGTTTAAAAATTAAAATCCCTCTTAATTTCCATAATCTAAATTGGACATATGTCAAATACAACTATCTATTGCATAAAATAGATCAGATTTTAGAAGTAGTAGCTCGATGTAAAATGATTCTGTGCTTGACAATTTATTTGGATACAATCACGTAGAAATGATTCTTAAAGGTCAACACAAGATTGTGTTCACAACTTCATGGGGTACCATTTCATATAAGTGGATGTTTTTTATACTCATGTCTATCTATGCCACATTACATAGGGGTATGAACCTAAATTTGAGTGACATGAAGAAAAAAATCACAGTGGTATATCTCAAAGATCTCACATTGTTTTTGAAAAAGTGAGAAGAACATTATGAGCACCTCAAGATGGATTTTGAAAGGTGTCAAGCTCAAGGAATATCACTAAATCCAAATAAGTACATCTTATAAATTATTGAAGGTAAGACATATAATTTTAAAGGAAATAAGTAAGATTCATTCTAAAATAGTAAAGGCAATTCAACAACTATCTTTTCCTACCAAGAAGCCTAGAATAGACTCCTCAATAAGGCAAATTTATTGCAAATATTTATAGCTAATTTTTATAAACTTATAGACACATCACCTAGATGATGAGAGGTAATGTGTCTTTAAATTTGAATGGTGATGGTAATAAATATTTTTATAAGATTACAAATTCTATGCTAATGCTTCTATGCTAGTGTGACTAGACTTTTAGAAAGACTTCATTGTGTATAGCTAGTATTCTTAACCTATGTTGTCAACAATTTTCATGCAAAAGAATGAAGATTGTATAGAATAATCTATTAATTTAATGAGATATTATTTTAATGTTCACAAGCTCAAGTATTCTCCCATAAAAAAATAAGCTTTTGTTGTGGTCAAAGTTATGAAATATTTTAGATTGTACATGTTGGATTCCCACACATAGGTGATGGCACCATATATGGTAGTCCAAAATATGTTGATGAAATAATATCTTGGTTCAAAAATTAGTGTATAGATTACCAAAGTCCAAGAATATGGTTTTATAAATAAAGCATACTAAGTGATACAAAGGTAGATGGTTATGTCATTTGATTGTAAAGGGAGTCAATGATAAGAAAAAGGCTACACAAAAGGCCTTACCAAAGAATATTTTAAAGATATTTCATTGGTAGTCTTCATTGTCTCTATTGATGAATGGTACTAAAATATTGCCTTATTCTTGACCCATGGAGAGTGCCCAAGGAATCTAAATGCTAAAGAGAAAAGAGTGGTTAAATTGAGAGTCGATAGGTATGTAATCTATGATAATAATCTTTTTAAGAAAGGTTTATATGTTTTATATTTGAGATATGTTGATAAGGAATAACATAATAGATTACTAAAAGCTTTCCATAATTAGGGATGTGGTGGTCACTTTTCTTTTCTTGTCATGACATTTAATAATCTAAGAGCTCACCAATACTAGCCTATAATTCAAAAACTCTCAAGAATAGGAATCAATGTATAAAGCATGCTAGACTTTTGTTGGAAGAATGAAACTTACCCCACTTCCCTTTAGACCTATAGTAATATAATATCCCTTTTAACAATGGGGTTTGAATTTCATTGGTACATTTAATATACATTCTAATGCAAGTCACACTCATGCCCTCAACATAATGGACTATTTCACAAAGTGTGTTGAGGCTATTCCTATAAATAATACTACATCTGAAGAGATGCAATTTCATTAAAGAGAAGATTCTATTTAGATTTTGAGTACAATTTTTTTTAATAAACAATACTTCCAATTTATCTTCTTTCGAACTTATGGTTTCCTACTACGGTTATGTGATATCCTTATTTCACTCTTGATATTACTACCCCCAAGGAAATGATAAAGTAAAATAAAGTAACAACAAATTTGTTACCATCATCCGCAAACTAATGGATGAAAATTAAAACAATTGTGTTGAGGATATTCCTATAAAGAAGAATACATCTAAAGAGATGCAATTTCATTAAAGAGAACATTAAATTTATATTTTGAGTACAAAATAATTTGATAAACAATTCTTCCAATTTATCTTCTTTCAAACTTATGGTTTCCTACTACGGTTATGTGATATCCTTATTTCACTCTTTAGATTACTGCCCCCAAGGAAATGATAAAGTAAAATGAAGTAATAACAATGTTGTTACCATCATCCACAAACTAATGGATGAAAATTAAAATAATTGGAATAAAAGGTTAGATGATTCATTGTGAGAAAACTACACCACTTTGAAAAGAGTCATTGGCATTTCCCCATTTAAGTTTTTTATGGTATAGATGTTGCAGTTCCCATTTATTTGGAGTTCCTGTTTTTCAATTGGTGAGAGAGATAGAATACAAGAATTTAATAAATAGTCTAGATAAAAGAATCATGTACTTAATCAAATTGGAGGAAGAGAGAATCATGGTTGTATATTGGATCCCAGAATACCAAAGCAAAGTGAAGAAGCTCTTTGATAAGAAGGCTAGAGAAAGAAACTTTTAGATTGGTGAATTGGTTATCCTCTAAGATAAGAGGTGGAAAATTTTACTTCCTATGCATGGTATTTTTCAAAGTCTATCCCTTTTATAGAGATGATACATATTATTTGTCTTATGGATATGAAACTCATCTCCTATTTCCTTGTAGTGGGAAATAGCTTAAAAATTTCAAGCAATGAGAGTAGGTTGTGGTGCAGTTCATAGTATGGTTCCTAGTGAAGGGATGCATTTTGCCATGCAACCAAAATCATAAAGCTTAAAACAACATACAATCTATGTTTATTCAATGAAATAATGCCTTAATGACATCTACATTCACAGGGACTCTCTACAACTACTCTATCCCTATTTATCTCTAACTCTAAGCCTTTAATTATATATTGTAGTGGTTTGATAACAAATAGGGTATCCAATTAATGATAACCTCTAATTATGTGATTCTTAATTAGGGTGCACACATACAAAATACCAACTCAGAATTCTATTTGCAGACATTCAACACAAATAACACACTACATTTTTTGATTTAAAGACATTACAATGTTTAAACTAATAGACACACTATCAAATATATGACTCAAAATTTTTAGATTGTAACCATGGAGAAAATGATCACCAATGTAGTTTAACATCTGACTGGTTCATTTATAATTGCTTTCTTTTCTATTTTTTCTTGTAATTATCTTTTTTCCACGTTTGCATCACATTTTTAGCCTCCTTTCTTCTCCCCACTTCATGAGATTCTTTCCTTGACCCCTTATGATACATAACATGTCTCTTCACATTACTTTAAGTCTATAAAACACTCTAATCCAATGCATTTTTTTCAAAAACCATTACATTTTGTTACCTATTATGTGTTGTTTTGTTGTTGTTGTTGTTGATTCATTATTGAAATGTTGTTCCCAACTATTTCTTTTTTATTTTTATTTATTTTTTGTTTGATGAAATATTTTTCAAACCCTTGGATGATCCTACTTCAAACACTCAAGGTTTTTTAAAATGTGAAAGTCTAATCAAACAGATGAAATAAGTGGTAAAACCACTCTTTTGACCATGAAGCATAATGGCCATGGAATTTTCTTCCAACACACTAAGTACTTATAGTTTTATGTCAATATTTATCTTCCATTTATAGCTCCTCATTTTTGGTTTTAATTATATCCTCTTCTTCTTATCTCTCATTACTCCTCTTTTTATGGATTTAGACCCACTATAGTCTATCCTCCTCTGCTAAAGGTTTATCTTCTTTTTTCTCAATCTTTATGTGGGTTAAAACCCACCCTCATCTAACCACCTCCACCCAAATGATCCTTTTAGCATCTTAATTTATCTTGGGGGATGAAACACACCACTAAATGACCACCTCCTCCTAAAGCCTTCTTAACTTTATTTACTCACTATCCAACCTATTATTGGATCCTTCATTCTTCACTCTTAGCTATTAAAACTCTTTTTATCTCATGGCTATCATCTCCTCTCTTTCCACCATATTTATTATACCTTAATAATTTATAAGAGTATTATTCTTCCTTCATATATTATTCACATGTTTCAACTGATATACAAATCAGTTGTTCCTCCTCTCTTTCTTGAGTGCATAAATTTGCACATCTTGTTTCACCTCTTTTCCTTGGAAGGCCTCTATAAATGTCTCCTTTCTCTCTATCTCTGAACTTGCACATAAAATATATTCCCCATAGGTGATTCATCAATCTTCACAATTTCATTGGTTGATATAATAATTAGCTCTAGATTTTTTTCATCTTTTTTCATTTTTATTAGTTGATTCAAAAACTAGTTACTCTTCTTCATTTCTCATCCTATTTATATGAGCTCTAGGATGATTGATTTCTCCTTATTTTTTCTCTTCCATTCCATATGCAAATAACTTTGAAATATATATGTCTATATAGGTACAATGCATACCTTCACTCATAATAGTTTTTTCTTCAATACCTATGTGGGATGCTACCACATATGCAACACCACTTTTATTATTCATTCTTCTTGGTAGAAACAAGTCCACCATCTCTATCTCCATATTTTTTATAACTTAACATTGAATAAACACATTAATGGAATCAATAGTTACCACAAATATGTTTTTCAACTCTTCATCATGCCTCAAGGACATGTTGCCCAATGTTTCTTTGATGCTCACATTTTCCTCACTACCTTCTCTCTCATGATGGAATCCCAAAGGCCCATTCTCAAAAACCTCCATGATTATCCTCTCCTCATTCTTATTTATATTTCCTTATTCTTCACATGTTTGGTCTTCAACCATACTCTCCTTATGTGCATTAACTTGCATATCAACAATCTATGTTGTTTTCTTCATGGAAATCTGCAACTCCTCATGATTGTCTTATTCATTCACATCTATTATTTCATTCGAGGAAAAATGTATCATTATTTGTTTGTTCTCAACCCTTATTCCCTCAAAAAAATAAAAGACAAATTCATCGCCTACCAAGGAAAATTTTGAATTTTCCCGCTTATGGGATATCATAAACTCAATACCATCATCAAACAATGGGTCTCCTTCTTCTAGTTCAACAACTATCACATCTATATCCTCTTGCATGATGATTCCATCCTCTATGTACTACTCAAAAACCTCTTTCTATTTTTTTTTTGAAAATAATATTTTGAGTTTCTCACATGGAAACCTCACTCTCTTGTTGCCTTTCAAGATAGACTTATTCTCCTCACTTTTATCGATCTCCTTACTACTTCTCAAAGTAGACTTGGACTGCTAACATGAAAACTTTCCTCTCATCTTGAATTTTATGTAAATCTAATTCTTATTCTATTTTGTCTCAAGTTTCAAGACATGAATCGTATAAACTCATTCTACTTTAATTCTTGAGTGCACAACATGATCCATAAAGTTATAAACTATATGTTCTGAACTCCTTACCTTATTCTTTCCTCTCCCTTATCTCCTCTTTAGGAGATATCTCCAATACACAACTACAACTCCACATAATATCTTACTTTTAATCTATACCCTCATGGGGTTTTAAATACACTTCTCTTCAAAATACGTTTATAACTCCACTATCCAATTCATGAGCACGTTTGGGCTCTCTTTACTTAAAAAAAATATTAATAGTGGGCTTACCTCTTTTCTTCACCTTGACCTTTATCGATCTCTTTCTTCTATTGGGATATTTTCCTCTACCTAGTTTGTCTCTCTCCAAATCATCTAACCTTTCCTTTATGGACAATAACCCTATCATAATTTCTTCTTCATCCTCTATACTCACAACTGAAACATCTTCACTTTTTTCACCTTCTATCATGTCCAATATTTCTTGCACTCCATTCAATATATCAACCAAGTCTTCTACCTCTTGTGCCCTTCTTCATTTATGTGCTATATCTTCCTCAAAAATTAGGCTTATATTTCACAAATAGACTCAAAAAATATTATATCTCACTTCCTCAACACTTGCATGACTTCTTTCACACCTGCAACAAACTTCTCCTCTATCCAATGCAAGCTCATTTTTCACAACTTACTTTTCATAGCCTACAATTAACTGATACAAGAGCCTCACACACCCAAATCAACAAGGAAATTTCTTGCTCTTATACCAAACGGTGAAATCATAGATAGAGTATACACTTAAAGATAACGTTTAATTTTGTGATGCCTAGTTTTAACACACACACACACATAAAGAATAAATCAAAATTATATTTGTAGACATTTACCACAAATAACACACTATATTCCTTGATTTGAAGACATTAAAATGTTTAAAACAATAAACACATTATCAACTATGTGCCTTACATGTTTTGGAGTGTAAACATTAAGGAAAACATGACCAACATAGTCCAACATCTGACTAGTTCCTCTATAGATTGTTACTTTTCTATTTCTTTTCTTGCAGCTCCTCTTTCCCCACTTTTGCATCATGTTTTTATTCTCCTCTGTTATTCCCACTTCATGAGATTATTTCCATTACCCTTTATAACATGTACCATGTCTCTTCACATTCATTTCAATCCATAAAACTCTACAAACCCATGAATTTTTCTTCAAAAATTAATAATTTTCATTTGTTGTTTTATTTTCATTACTATCAATTCACTATCAAATTTTGGTTCCAAATTGTTTATTTTTTCTAGTTGATGCAAGATTAATCAAACCCTTGAATGTTCTTATATCATGAAAAAATTTCAACTTCTCTATGATACCTCTCTTTTTGATCTCTATTTTGGCCCTTGTTTGGTCTGTAGCTTCTCTACTTTGATATCAGATCTTGATTTGTAAGTTTAAATCTTTGGGTCTTTCCTCAATCCTTCCAATGTTGACCTATTGATCATTTAATGTTGACCTTTCTAATGTGACTCTTGTTTTATATCATGAACTCCCGTACATCCCACCTAAAAAATTCCTTTAGCAATATCATGAGATCACTTTCTTACTTTTTACTACTTTTCCCTTTTTGAAACTTTTCTTGTAATTGCTTATGATTCTAAAAAGATATTTTTGTAAAAATGGCTACATAGTTGGGTTAACTGTTTCATGGTGAACACTAGGTAAATTTTCTCTTCTAGAGTTTTTCAATGAGACCTTAAATGCCTAAATTGGTGCTTTAACATGAAATTTGTGACCATTCAAAGATCTTCATGTTGTTCTATTGTTGTGACCAAATTTGAAATTGTGATCATAGGTTTCATGTGATCATTCCAAGTGCCAAGATCTTGTAGCTCCTAGATAACATGATCCAAATTCTTTCTCATGGTCTTCAAAGACTTCATGGACCCATGGATTTATTAAATCCATTTTATGGTCCCTCATGCATTTTCCCCTTTTCATTGTTGCCTCTCTTTATATTTGTGGACCCATTAATCAATTAAATCCATTTAAGGATTGTAATAAATTTGCACTACACTATGGTTATTACTATATTTTATGACTCTTAGTGATTACGACATGTGTTGTAATCTGGGTTCTTAGAGTCATGTGATTTTTTTATGGATTGTTACAAACCCATTGGAGTTATAAAATCAAATTTGAAATTGGTCACACGTCTACCCATGGTCCTTGTAATTACCTAGACTTATGAACACACTAAGGCCTCATGAGTAATTGTGACTATGACACCTAACCTCCATGGTCTTTGTGAACTTTCATGGTCCTGTGTATGAATTCCAAGGGTCTTGTGAACCTATTAGACTTTATAAACCAATGTATATTTTGTCAGGTCTAGAAATAATACTTAATTACAAAAAAGAATATATGTAGACTTATAAACTTAGGTAAATAATGTTGACCCTGATACATATATATTATGTATTCCCTATGGACTTAGAGACTTAAGAAATAATGTACACTTGGCCTCCAACATTGAAACTTAAAGTTGTGAGGGAAAATATCTGAGACCACCAATACAAATAAACTTAGATGTGAGACATTGGAGTCTGACCATGTGACCTTAAGTGTGATCCATGTGATCTTTGGGACCTAAAAAACTACTAAAAATCCATGAACCAAAATTGGATCTCAAGATGTGACCTGAGAACCCTATTGATTTGATAATTTTGCATTTAAAATATGTTTTGAAAGTACACCAACTTGTAACTATTTTTGGTGATGTAGGATTACCCTTATGCCTTATAGGCTCATGCATAAAACACTTGAGGTAGTTAAAAAATTGAGTCTTGCTCACATAGATGGAATAAATGGAAAAATTACTCTTTTGGCCACTAAGATTGATGATTATGGTATTCCCTTCTAGCACACCAAATATTTCATCTATTTTCTCTCTCTTCCACTTCTAAATTATTGGCTTAGAATCCATCCTCTTTTACTGATATTCACTTTCTTATCTTATGTGGAAATGGATGGACCATAGTTCCACCATATCAATAAATTATTTCTTTCTTCTCACCCACTATTTGGGCATAATTTGTCCACTTACACCAAATGATTTGCTCCCCATATTCATGTGGGATCGATCTCATATTTGTCCAACCATGTCCACTAAGATTTTATTTCTTGCATCATATTTTCTCTAGTGGGTTTGAAACCATAGCTATCTTTCAACCACCTACACCTAAAGACTTACTGTCTTTATCCATTCACTATCCAACCTACTATTGGATTCTTCCTTCTATCACTCATCTCTATTTTCAGCTCTCCTTTTCTAATAGATGTCATCTCTTCCTTTGATTTCTTTTGTGACATAACCATTCTACTTGTAGCTCTTTTATTCATTACAATCCTCAAATAAACTACTTATTTCTCTATTTTTTCACATGCTCTAGTTGAATTAAAAATCAATTATTCCACTTCAAATTCTTAAGTGCACAATTTTGCACTTCTAAAATCACCTCTTCACCTTGAAAGGCCTTTTTGAATGCTTCCTTTCTATTCATTTATGCACATCAACATAGACCATAGCCATAAATTAGCTTAAAAACATGAGAATTTATACCCCCCAGAGGTGCTCCATCCATATTAATATTATAATCTTGATCTCCCCCAAGCTCAGGCTTATCAAAGTCTTCATCATTGTGCCTTATTATCAAAACAATGCTTATTTTTTCTAGTGACAACACATCTTTCTATTTTTCTTTGTTTCTTATCCCATTTTCATTAGCACAATGTTCATTTCATTCTTAGTCTTTCTCTTCTTTTGCTTCTATGTCATAAGAATGACATTTTTCACTTATCCAATCTCCTTTTCAATTCTTCTCTCCCACATCAAATTTCTTTAAGTGAAATGTATCTTTTTCCACTTCTTCATGTTGTCTCTTATGCATATGAGCAACTGGATCAAAACATAATTTATCCTCTTCTTTGATATCTTCATCATTTTTGGACCTACACTTAAATCACCCATATTAAGGGAATCAATAGATCCCACAAATATTTTTTAGCACTTATTCATGCCTCGAGGACACATTGTCCAACTATTCTCTATTTCTCACATTTTCCTCTTGGATTTCATTCCCATGATGGACTTCAAAGGTCCATTATCAAAAATATCCATTACTATTTTTACATCATTCTTAAAATGATTTTATTCCTTTATGGTGGTCTTCAACTACACACTCCTTATGTGCATTCACTTGTACTTCCTTTACATTCATTGTTTTCTTCATAAAAAACCTAAGCTTCTTCTTTGTAAAAAAGAAATATCAATTTTAGTCCTTTATCCTATAATGATGACAACCTCTTCCCACTTAAAGGATTCTGTAATTTATTTCCCATCATCAAATAATGGGTTTCCTTATCTTGGTGAATAGTTTATTACTTCGACATCCTCTTCCATGAATATTTCTTCCTTTAAGGGATACTAAAATTTTTCTCTCTCTGATGCTCTTGAAAACATACTTGGATTCTCACTTGTAGATCTCATTTTCTAAATTATTTTCAAAGCAACCTTATTCTATTCAATCACATCTTTGAGCCACTCATTTGGAAACATCCTTTTCTAATTGCCTAATGGTAATCTTATTCACATCTCTCTCAAGTCTCAATGTTTGGAGATTCTTCCACAATTATCTTTACAATTTTGTGTGGACAACATGATCCATAAAATTAGAAACCATATTTTTTAAACTACTCAACTTCTTCTTTCCTTTCTCTTGTCTCTTATTTTGGAGGTCTCTCCAATACACAATTACATATCCAAATAACTTATTTCATGTAATTTTTAACCTCACAGGATCTACAATGTTTTCATCTTCAAAGAAAATTTCTAACTCAATAATCTATTTCATGAGCTTCACTAGCTATCTTTACCACAAAACAAAACAATATTTCAAGTGGACTTAACTCTTTCTTTCACCTTCACCTTTGTTGGTCTATTTTATTTTTTTGGATCTCCTACTTCAAGTGCAGCTCTCTCCAAAGCATCCAACCTTTCTTATAGGGATAACCACCCAATCATAATTTATTCTTCATCTTATTTACTCATAGTTTTAACATCTTCTCTACTTGTTCAATCCTAATCTTTAATGGAATTCCTTCAACATCTCTACTAGGTCTTCTACTCTAGTGAACTTTCTCTTTTGTATGTCATTTCATCTCCACAAACAAGATTATAATTCACAACTTGTAATTGATTTAAGAAATATTCTCTTTCAAAACCTACATTGGACTCAAAGAAGAGCATCTTTTCCACTACTTGATTCATACCTGCATGACTTCTCACACACTTGTGACAATCTTACCCTCTGTCAAATGCAAGCTTATATTTTACAAATTGGAATCGATATAAGCAATGATTATTTTTTTAAACCTACAATAGACTCAATCAAGAGTTCTATCCCTTTCCAATAACTCTCTCCTCTTAAAGTAATTTCTCTTACCTTCAACAAATGCGAGATTATTTTTCACAACTTGTAGTCAACTAAAATAAAAGAGTCTCATAATTTTATCACATGGATCTTCTTCACTTACAAGAATTTATCACATCTACAACAAACTCATGTGATTAGTATGAGATTCATGTAATTTATATATGGATTATCATAGACCCATTAGAGTTATGAACTCCAATTTAAAATTGGTCATGTACCCATGACCCTGCCATGAGTTATAATTACAAACAAGATAAGGCCTCTATGAATAATTATGACTATGAAACTTGCATCTATACCCATTAATCTTTGTAAACTAATGCATATCTTGTCGGGTTTAGAAAGAGTGTTTAGTTATGAACAAGAATGTATAAAATATAAATTCCCCCATGGACTTAGAAACTTAGTGATATAATTTGGCCACTGACACATATATTATAGAGTCCCTATGAACTAAATGACTTATAATTTTATGTGTGCATGGCTCCCAATAGTACAACTTAGATTTGTGAGGGAATATATATGTGACCACCAATACAAACCAACTTGGAGTTGATGTGATTGATGTGATCCCTGTGATTTTAGAAAACTATTGTAACTCTAACTAAACCAAAATTGGATATTTTATGAACCAAAAAACCTTTTAAAGTAATAAATATTCCATAAGAATTTTAATTGAAATTATGCCAAATCTTACCTTTTTTGTCAATTCAAGATTTCTCGTACACCTAGGATGTCGCTACATCAAGTTTTTCCCCACATGTATATAAGTGAGTTAGGATTTTGGTTTGTTTCCATTTTTTTGTTTTTGTTTTATCACACCTTACTAATTGAATTATGTTAAATGACCTATGAAATTACATTTTACTCTATAAATTAATGGATAAGGCACCAGTTTAGAACTATTGGATTCTAGAGTCTAACCTATGTCCTTTCCAATTAAGGCTTTTCCTTAAGGGCACTAATCTAGAACCATATCATTGCCATTAGAGATTTTCCATTGTTTTCACCTTATTAAAATATTATTAATTTTCCAAAACACTAATATTCAAATCCCGTCAATGCATAGAGCATTCTATTGCTATTATATAAACATGTAATCTAGTTTCAAGATTTTTAGTGTATCTTAGGTTTTTGGTGTGTTTCAAGCACTTTAAAGCTTATGTTACACTATGTATCCTCTTAGGATAGTTTCAAGGGGTGAATATAATATATTTATGATTAGGATAGCCTCTTATTTACATTCACCTAAAAAAGTTATTCATTTTGACTATGCCTATAAAAACCTCATAAGCTTAAGGAAGTTGCCTTACACATAATTAAACCTCCAAAAAATGAAACAAAAATACATGAGATTTAAACCAATATCCACTTTGGAGACAAGAATATTAGAATTTGGAGATTCAAGGAGTGGTAATATATATTTGGAAGAGTATTAGACTAAAATGCATAAATATAAATGTTCGGTCATTGGTCAACACATATATGATATTGGGATTTTGAAAAATATTGGTTTCTTAACTTTAGTGTAGTGTATAAACTTGGTTTTTAAAACCCCAAT
Organism: Torreya grandis; assembly: GCA_037957365.1. Lineage (NCBI taxonomy): Eukaryota > Viridiplantae > Streptophyta > Pinopsida > Cupressales > Taxaceae > Torreya > Torreya grandis. Next base: position 1,131,467 of record JARHVA010000545.1, on the reverse strand, counting down.
CATTTAAGAAGATTAGAAAACACAAGGTTTACAAATTTTCAAACTTGGTGGTCATTCTTTGAATGTCACCCTTGGGATTCCTTCCCAAACAACATTTCTTCTATTCTTACATTCGCTCTTCACTTCTTCACCTTTTGCTCATTTAATTGACTTGAATATTAAAAAAAGGTAATAAATTCATAACCATAGAATATTAAAAAATTATAATGGGAAAATAGATTATGTTTTGATTGTGAATACTTTCCTTGAGAAAGATGCCCACTTTGAGGCTTCACTCTTTCTGTAGTCTACACAACAATACTTTGTTATTCCTCCTTGTTTTATTTAATTTAAAAAAAAATAACTTAGTTATAACACAAAATATACTATCATCTTTCAAAATCATTATATTTGAAAGGTAAGTTCATGACCTTTGTCATTTCATCAACAGTTTTGTAGAAGTTGAGAATTTTTTTGTCGAGTTCACAAAGAGCACTCTATATGTTACTTAGCTTGTTCATTGTCTTTAGCTCTCTTGAAATGCCTTTTGAGAGAAGTAATTTCTCATCAAAATGAGATGTATCTTGATTTATGAGGATTTAGTTCGTTAGATCTTACTGAAGATTATCATTATTTCACATCTAAGCTTGTGCTAACATAAATAATATTGGGAGTAGGTTCCATAGCTACATGTAATTTTGTTATATCTAATTCCATTTATGAATTAGCACATAGATCTTATAGTTTTGATATTGTATCACCAAACTCATCTATAATTATATCTAGTGATGTCATCACACTCTTTGGGGTATGTGTACAGAGTTGGTGGACAATTTCATGAACACTTCTCATAATGCAATTGCATTATTTAATAATGTTAGTGTGTTATTTAAATAACACAATCATGTTATTTAAATTATGGCTCAGTAATTACCTATAAATAATTTTATTTTGACATTAAATAAACTGATGGCATTTTTTAAAATAATAATGTGATTGTGTTAATAACATGATTGTGTTCCCTATGTCACCCAAAAAAAATCAAACCAAACGTAAAAATTCCTCATTTTACATTCATGATCTATCTTTTCCCTCAATCTCCTCCACTTTATGATCATGTTTTTCCCTAGTGAGGCTAAACCTTTCCATATTTCATCCCAATAAGATGATAATTGATGATGCTACCATGTAGAAGAGGAAAGTGCTAAAAATCTTTTTTAATTTTCATTGTTTAATTGGTATTTATTTATTTTTAGTAACCCATCCTAATAACTATTTTATGAATTTTTCCTCTATGTAATTTTGAACTATTTTAATTTTAGTGAGTTTTAAGGCCAAGGGAAAGGCTCTGCATAAGTTCTACTAGGTGCATGTCGTGCACCCAATCAACCTACAAAGATCTATATCCCAAAGCCACTTGAACCCAAAATCTCCTTTATAGTTCAACAATTCATGGAGATTAACACTCTGCATGTACTTTGTTCATTCACTGATATAATTATTAAACATATGAGTAGGCTCTTAGGGACTGATGCTATAGATACACCACCTAGTGTGCATAATCGACCCTACCCTTGTAGATATTGTGGAGATATATGCATTAGACCTTTTGATGATGATGATGTTAGTAGTTTAGATGGATTAGATAATATAATTATGAGTGATGAGTTTTTGGCATGCATATTTGATGTGTAGATATCATCCACTACATAAATGCAGGTATATTTTATAGAAGTGTCATGTTAAATTTATGCTATAATTATAAATTTGATCTAGCTAACAATTAATTTATATAGAAATTTAATAATACATATGTCATTTTTTATGTCCCAGGAGGTGAGGGTGCTTTCATCATCACAGTTGCCATTTGTAATATTTGATTTCAAGAAGCCATTATTTACATTTAAGATCCAACTATTGGCCCATCCACTACTGTATTTATCTCTTTTATTATGACACCTTTTTACTAATATAGAGGTAAAATTTTGAGTTAATTTTATGATTTATGTAAATTTAGTATATGTATATGTACCTTCTAAGTTTAAGTTAAATTTATCTATCAATGATCTAAAAATTCAATTATAGTGCTATTAAATACACTCTTAGTTTAATAAAGGAGAAAAAATTGCCATATATATATTTGATAATTTATATAAAATTAAGTGAGACCTTGTTTGCATTCAGTTGATGACTCAAGTAGACACTTCTCCATCATTGTGAGCCAAGACAAACATAGGCATTACTACTACAATGTCATCTACATAAGAACTGACTGAGGTATATCTTAACTTGAAATTTTTAATTATAAAAGTAGACTTATTTTAAAAAATTTACTACATAATTAGGGAAAATATAGATTATGTGAATATTTTGTGTATGCAGGGTTATCCCATGACATCTGATAGTCCTATTCAGATGATTATTAAGGCAAATTCTCATGTTTCTTCCCTATTTTAGATACCTATTCAAATAGTTGAGCCTGACACTGACTTATTAGAGCATCAAAAAAATATTGATCCTAATCGTGAGCTTGCATTAAGTGCATGTTTAAATGATTTTTTACTCTTTTTTAAAATTAATTTATTAACAAGTGGTTTAATGTAATTTATGTTAATTTTGAGATAATACTTATATTTGAATAGGTTCATCTGAAATTGAGCTATGAGTGTAGGACCCATAGTCAAACCTTGGAACAATCCAAGGCATTAGAGAGATCTCCATCTACCAACAAGGCATCCCAGGGAGAGTCTTCTTCAAGGAAGGCAAAGAGAGGGAAGATATTTTATGATTAGGATGTCCTACATGAGAAGTGATTTATTGTATGCCTATATGTCAACATACACATTTTTGGCATTGTATATGTGTATATGGCATTCACCTAACATTATAAACTATGTTGGTATATGTTGTAATTTTATGTATGCCTACCATGGAAATTTATGTATATTGTTGACATTGTACATGTTCCTTTATGATTTTTTTGGAGTTTTCACCTAAATTTTGTTAATCTATCTAATTTATATTCAGTTTCAATTTAAAATATTATCATATAGTGTAGTTTCAATATTCTAAATTATTATCTATTAGATCTCTTATTTAATGTTGTACATAAATGAAGATTAAAAAAATTATTCTTTTAAATTCTATAAATATATGATATTCCATATTTTTTACATTAAATTTTTTATTTAATTGTGTGTAGTGAAAATAACTGATGACACTCTTATCTATTTTACATTTGTCATCACCCATTTCTAACTTTTCAATTGATCATTAACATGAAATTTGATTTCACTTAAGGCCCATACCCAATCATGTTCATACTTGTATAATGCAAAGATTAAATTCTACCTGAACTTTACTATAATATCTTTAGTCTAATAAAATGCAACCTTACTAACTTGAAATAAAATATTCACTCATGAGACACCATCTTTGGCCAAAACCCTTTATCATCCCTAATACCTCTTAATGCACAGTTTACTCTTCCATGTTTAATAATTATATGAAATTTTTATTCATATGCTCTAATATCATGAAGAATTAAAACCTCTCTTATCTACTCTTATTCTAAAATTGATTCAAAATCCACTCTCAAATAATCTTCTTTTAAACTAGTCAATTTCTCATTAGGTTTGCTCTTAACTAGTCACTAATCTCTCAGATCTGCTCTCCTTCCTTTGAATAATTATTCTTTAAGACACTTTGGATAGGTCTTAGTAAAAATTAAGGATTTATTTAGGTTTAAAAACTTAAAATAAATCAACCAAATATAGTTCTTTAAGAGATTGAGCTTTTATTCTTAAATTCTATCTTTTTAAGTTTTAAGGTCTCTAGACCTAATTGTTGCTCCAATAGGTCAATTTCTAAAAATAGAGTTTTTAGCTATTAAAAATTATATTTATAGAAGTATTTCAGAAATTATAACATGTTAAAAACTTTACCCAATTTTATAGAACTCAAATCAACCAAAACTTGTCTTATCTTATGCACAACTTTCTCAAAAAAGGTCTTCTATTGTTGTACAAAAAAATAGTCTTATGCTCCTGCAATTCAATACTGCCTATCAGCCTAATGATATTTTTAATAATTTATAAGATCCATTCCACATATTATTACAAATTTTTTGACCTTATTGTTCAATTTTTTGAGTTTTAGAGGTGTTTTACTCATGAAACCCTTACTTCGGATTTACTCAAAAAATTTGCAAGATGAGAGCTAATTATTGATAGTTCATAGAGATCATTGGGATTTTATATGATCTAACTCATGTATATTGGTCTTAAAAAACCTATTAAACTATTCAAATACTTCAATTGAATTCATATTATAGTTTGCACATGTAAATAAGCCTCTAAAATTGATTGTAATAGTAAAAATATAGAATTCCTAAGGGTTACATGAATATAACTGAGATTTAAGATTGAAATCAATATGAAAGGATTATAATAATATTATAAAAGGATAATACAATGGAAAACATGAAATAAGACTCAAAAATATTTATTATGTATAATAAGAAAACATTTACACAGTCCTCCTCCATTGAGACAGACCTACAACATATGTTCTAACCTCTTCAAAAAATATATTTTTTATCCTTTTAAACTCTTTGGTTGGTCTTGTATAGTTCAGCCTCATTAGGAGTGAGGATTATCACTTTTTTATATTCTAAATCAAGATTGGTAATTTCCTAAACTTGCTCAGATTCTCTCTTACTTGTTCAAATTAAACTTACTTAACTAACCTAGTTTATAGGTCTTAATAATTACCTAAGAATATTATCAACATAGATTCTACATGTATTTGGTGATGCTCATGCATCACCTTTAGTATCTCAAACCTACCCCTTTTGTCATTCACTCTTCACCTGTCTCACTATACATTCCTTAGGCTTGGCTATGCCTATATGCCTTCCTCTTCTTTAATACTTTCAATAACACTTCCTCTAGCTCTTACATTTACCTATCCAACCTTCATTCAACCCACTCAATCTACTTTCAAAGGAATCCACACTAATTTACAATTTATTTCACTTTCAACCCACAAAGGGCTATTTGGCCTAATGATCTAGTACACATTCTTGAGACTAGTTTCTGACCCTTCAACACCTCACTCCTTCACAACCTTTTTTTGAGTGTGGATCCCTTTGGGGATATCACATGACCTTGTTGGTACACTTGGGGGCCTAGAGAGATCCAAGGATGTGGGGAGAACATTTTTCCTTTGCTCCTCATGTGGGTGAAAGTTATTAAATGTTTATTTAATAATTTTCATGTATTCTTCCATATTTGTTGGAAGTGGGATTGATTTCCTCATTCTAGGGAATTAATTGTTTATTTAATAATTATGTAATGCATTAGGAGAAAATTATTAAATGATGCATTTAATAATTTTCATGATGCATTAGGATAAATTATTAAATGATGTATTTACTTATTTCTATGATGCAATAGGAGGAGAAAAATTATCAACTGATTTATTTAATAATTTATTGATGTATTATTGAAGTGGGTTAGATTTCCTCATTGGAATTTGTACCATTTGGTGGAAATGACATGCTCCTTTGTGAATGAGGATATTTTGGATAAGGATATCATGTATCTCCTTTATTTGGTGATTTTTCTCCTCATTTGAGATATATACAAGTGGTGGTGAGGCTTTGGAGATATGACAGATACAACAGAACATGATATGTGAGATATTTTTACAAGGTGTGATATAACATCTTGTGAATGTTTGTTTTATATAGTTAAAAGTGTGGTAGAGCACTTGTGGATTATTGTTGATAGATTTCAGATTTGGATTAGCAATTAAAAGAATTCATTTGTGAATTTTGGAGGAGATATTCTATCTCTGTGAGCGTTCATTATAATCTTGTTTTAGATTACTAATGTATTTTAGGACTTTCTTGGTGGATGTAACCCACATTGGGTGAACCATGTTATATCTGTATTATGTGTTATTGTTGATTTTGTTCTCTCCTTTTATGATTTCATTAAACTATGGTTTGAAGGATTTTTTTTTGCATAATTAAATATGATTTTCAAACAATTAAAATATGGTTTTTTGATTTTATGGTGGTTAATAAATATGATTTAAATTAAATTAATTCATAATACATTCAACACCTTACTCCTGATGTACTTCAACTCCCTATTGAGGTGTCTAGACCCAAGTCAATGCCCATTAATAGTTCCATTAGTTTCTATGCATATGCCTTAAGGGTGTTAGGCCTCTTAAAACTGATCTTTGACAACTAATTTTTGATAATATCACAAACTTATTCAATCCTCTAAATCACCTTGAACACTTAAAATATAATTTCATGCCAGACTAGGTGATAAAAGGGAGAGAGAGTGTGTTGCAAGAGGTGAAAAAAATAATTAATTTCCATTTAACCATACAAAGATTAACAATAAGTTCAAGCAAAAAATATTAGTTCCAAATAAAGTGCCAATATGTAAATACGTCATCTAGACCAAAAATTAGCACTGCCAACATGTTATATGGGGTAGATAACATCTAGGACCATGTTATTAACCTCCCATTGGCTCAATCGATAAGCTAACCACCCATTCTAACCTCAAGAATGCCCTTCCCAATATAATAAAAATGAATTTTTTAGCCTAAGTTCAAACATGCATAAAATAAAACTTTTAATTCATTTATGTGAACTGGCATATCCTTCCCCTACCTCTTTAATCTCTCTAATCACACCTTGAATCACTCAGGTAAAACCTTCAATAATAATTTTTTAGACAAATTATAGTGATGGGTCCAAAAATGTAAATTTTAACATTGAATATGCAACTTCTTGAGCTCCAACTTCCATTTCTACCTCCAAGACCTACATGTCATATAGGCCAGGTTAAAGGATTTCCCCTTAGACTTAGGGTTGACTTAGGACCAAAATTGACCTAACAATTATCTAGTGATTAACATCAACATGTATGTGAGTTATACCTTCTTTTCCATAACTACCTGGTGGTTGCATTTACAAATAATTAAATTAAAAATAGCCCCATGATTATCACTTCAACACAAAATGTTTTGTCATTATCAAACTAGATATTATTATATAACCCTTATATAATAAAGTGTACATTTCCCACCTGACAATTAATATTCCCCAAAAAATATTAGATCCCATGATTTTGCTCATAAACAAAGATAAACTTACTATCTTCAACAAAATACTAAGGAATTTTTGTAAGTAAAATGAAATTTCTTTCTACAATTGAATTTCAGTGTAGTAAATGGTTTCAGTCATACTTGTCATGCCACATAACCAATAGAATAATTAAAATGAGTGAATTTGCAACATATGTTTATAGCCCTTCAATATTTAAGCTCCTTCACAAGATTTGTGTCAATATTTGTCTAAAACCATTCAAAGTTTATTGCCCTTCAGTTACAAACTATCTTATTTTTGTCTTTAGTGGGTATGTTGAGGAATTGGTTCCAATGCTTAGTCACTAGAAAATATACTTAATAAATAATGGATGAGACCCTATTGAGAAGCATTTTAGTTTTTGAATTTTATCTAAATTAAAACACCTATATATAGGGGTGGATCACAATTTAAATTGATTGATACATCCATATCTAGGCATGTTTCATACATCATTGAGTATGACAACTTGTTACAATCACAAGAAAGCATGAACTTATAAAATATTTCCAAAGTATTGGAGCATTTAAGTTTTTTATCTAAAGAATTATATTGATTTCTCTTAATTAGAAAAAACTAATGTGACTAAGTTGAGGAGAAAAATAATACAGAATTTGGGGCTAGTAAGATAATGTTCTTGTGCCATATATTTAACAAAATATTCTAAAGGGGTAGTAATAACATAAGAAATGATCACCATTTTATTTAATTTTCTCAAACCCTTTCCATGTTGGCTTATAACACCTCATTATGTGTGTACCAAGATGGGATGTCATGGGAGGAGGTCCCACTTGTATAATTCCATCAATGACCTAAATTAACTTATTTATAAGAGGTTTGAAGTATGGTTTCTAGTACAGGCACCGAATTTTAATTATAATAGCCATATCTACCTTGTTTCAATAAAATTTTCCTTTCATTTTTGTATCAACAATGCTTTATAGATGAACCCTCTCATATTTTTTTATATGCTTACATACAATGTCCATATCCTTTAGTGATGTAATATTCAACTACTTGCAAGCATTATAAATCTCCATTACATCCACAAAAAAATTGAAACATCCTATTCTCAAGGAGTTATTTTTTTATAACAAATTGCACTACTTAGATGTGCCATGGAGATTTAAAGTAATATTTAAGTTGTAAAGATCAAAGTTTGTCAATTTAGTAATGAACTTATTGTCAAAGAAATTTTCAAATACCATAACATGTGTATTCATAGTATTTGGGATATGGATATGCTATGGCAAGAGCAATCCTAGTTTCAATATGTGGCCTCCTCTTCTACTTTACATTGGCTTATCATCCCACTAAAAAACTATTGATCATGAGTATATTTATGCTAGTTATGAATTCCTCTAAAATTGAGTGGTTTCAATAGAAACTAATATTAACCAAACCTCACACTAAGTTGGTTGATTACCAATTTTACATTATGGGTGGTAATGCCCTTGGAAGCTAAAGGAGCCAATTTCTACCCAAATATCCTAGTCAAATCTTGTATACCTCAATAGGACAATATGATAAGATCTCCTCAAAAGGATTTTTCTTATCTTGTCCTACTAATGCCCCAAGATTTCCTTAGCCTACATCCATAATAAAATTTCTACATATCCTTAGGGAATTACAATAATGATTAAAAGGTAGATGAAGATAGGAAATGAGTCTACTAAAATTGGTTGATTGGTCATTTTATCGAGATTATAATTTTTTTAATTAACAATACATATTACATGTTTATAATTATTTGTAGTTGAAAAAATTAACAAATCATTATTAAAATAATCCTCATTATATTTCTCAAATATTTTTATTTTATATATATTATGAGGATAGAGGACATATAGAATAGAAATGTCTCTTGAAAACCAACAGGGTGGCTCCTTTTTTATAGCCAAATAATGACAAAATTTTATAGTCTGTGATATTCAGGGTTAATACAAATTTACTTCTATCCCACTAAAAAAAATCCTTATGTAAGTCACAAGGAGAATCACTTCAACTACCAATGATCTCCATGACAATGTTCCAAAACTTGAAAACATATTATTTTTAACGAGTTGGTTGAGGATAATTTCCATTCTTGGACATGATAATGAAATTTGAACTAGCCTCTAACTTTTGAAGACAAAATGTTTTTCACCTTGGTGGTGTACTTATCATCAGGAAGTGAAATTTTTTAACTTTCGATTAATGTGGAAAATGGAAAGAGAAATCTTAGTTGCATTATGCACACTCTTTTGTAATTTGGACTATTTTATGTTACCATGAAATATCCATCATACACTTTATTGTCAATCAACACCTTATGTTTTTTCCATATATCATACCATGAAAATTATTTTTTAAAAATAATGCATACTTTTTTGATTTAATAGTGTAATTATAAACTACTTGTATCTAACCCCTCCACATTGAGCTTATTGATGTATTACTCAAAAGCACTCCCTTATAAAACATGCATTTTTTTATGATTTTCTTAAGCTGTTACCATGTACATTGAAATGAATCCCACAAGCATAATGGAATTCTTCACCTTGAAGGGTAAATCACTAGATCTTCATCTCATGTTGTAAATCTTTAAAAGCCCAGTTCCTCACCAAAACATGATAAAATATGTTTGAAACTAATACAAATTATTAATCTTTAACCTTTTCTATATTTCCTCCATTTCACATAATTGATCATGTGAATAAATCTAAAATTCAGATGTCTCAAAATGAATACCTAAAGTCTATTCTAGATCAACTTGATAGATTAGTCAAATTCATTAGAGGAGATAATCCTATTAGCCTTGGACATGACTCCAAGGGTATCCCCATAGTCCAATATATCTCAATTTCTCAAAATATAAAGGTTTCCTCTACCCTAATATTGAAAATTTAGAACCCTTCCATGTTTCCCTTTATATTTAAGGTCTTGTGCTTAATAATTATATCATAGACTCTAGAGACTTTGATAATTTAATGTCCACTAAAGTTTTTCATGCACTTTGGCTTACATGTACAAAAAATTATGGTTGATGTTTTTTAATGGAGACAAAGATAATACCTTTTATTGGGAACATTAAAAATGCCTAGGTATCTTTGGCTACTTATCTTCAAAAGAGAGTCAAAATGACTAACTCCTAATAGTAGAAATTTATGTAACCTATGGAATGTTATTGAGCAAAATATTTTGTAGAGATGTAGGAGGTAAAATACAAATGGATTAGTTTCAAGCTATGATTATGATGAAAAGTATTAAAAAAATACTAGAACTTGAGCTCAAAGCACATACACAGTATAAAAATTAGATGATCTTCTTGATGATATTTTATGTGAAGAGACATGACACGATAAATATATGAAAATGTTAGAGGAGACCCAAATATTCCTAGACTCATTGAAGTTAATATCAATAATACATAGATGCTAAATTTTGTTGGTATCCATTTCTTTATTGGTGTAGGTTCTAGAGTTACTTTGATTTCCCCTAATAATGAGTTATTTCATTTTTCCTACAAGTTATTATTTTAGTGCACAAACAACATAGTAAAATATGAAGTTTTTCAAGTTGTAGAGGACATGTGTATAAGGAATATAAGGGCTCAAAGTAATGTTGAACTAATTATAAAATAAATACAAAATCAATATCAAGTAAAAAATGACCATTTGAGGAACTATTGAAATGAAGTGTGGGATTGCATTGAATTTTTGAAGGCCTTTTATGCAGTCATGGTACTTAGAGAAAATAATTCCAAGGCCAATGCCTTAGATGTATTTTCCTCTTTTCTAATTCCTTAGTTAAACATTGATGAGGAAAATTATACCATAGAACTTGTCTATGGACAAAATGCACCCAATAATTCAAAGCATTGGCATGTGTTTAATAATGATGAATAGATCATAATTTTCCTTGAAAACACTAGTAATTTCAAAATTATACACTTCCAAGGGAGATATATAGCATATAGAGGATATAATTCTTATGCCAATAAATAAAAAGTCAAAAGTAATGCTAAATTTGAGGTTTAGACCCACCATAGTCTATCTTCCTCTAGTAAGGGCTTATCCTCTTTCATCTTAGTCTTCATGTTAGCTAAAGCCCACCCTCATCTGACCACCTCCACCTAGATGCCCCTTCTAGCATCTTAATTTCTCTTGTGGGATGAAACACACCACTGAATGACCACCTCCTACTAAATCCTTCTTATATTTATTTACTCACTATCCAACCTATTGTTGGATCCTTCATTCTTCACTCTTTGTTATTTATATCTCCTCTTCTCTCATGGTTGTCATCTCCTCTCTTTCCACCCTCTTTATTATGGATTATTCATTTATAAGTCTTATTATTCCTTCATGTATTATTCACATGCTCCAATTGATATACAAATTAGTTGTTCCTCTTCTCTGTCTTGAGTGCATATATTTTCACATCTTATTTCACCTCTTTTCCTTGGAAGGCCTCTATGGATTCCTCCTTTGTCTCTATTTCTACACTTGCACATAAACTATAGTCTTAAATTAGTTTTAAAACATATGAATTAATAGTCCCCATAGGTTCTTCATCGATCTTCACAATTTTATTGGATGATATAATAATTATCTCTTGCTTCTTTTCATCTTCTTTATTTTTATTAGTTGATTCAAAACAAATTACTCTTCTTCATTTCTCATCCTCTTTATATTATCTATAGGTTGATTGTTTTCTCCTTGTTTCTCCTCTTCCATGCCATGTGAAACTAAATTTGCACTTTATTTACCTATATAAGGATAATGCATAACTTCACCCATAATAGTTTCTTCTCCAATACCTATGTGTGATGCTACCACATATGCAACATCACTTCTGTTATTCATTCTTCTTTGTAGAAACAAGTCTACCATATCTATCTCCATATTTTTTAGAACTACACATTAAATAAACACTTTAATGGAATCGATAGTTCCCACAAATACTTTTTTCAACTCTTCATCATGCCTCAAGGACATGTTGCCCAATGCTTCTCTGATGCTCACATTCTCCTCATAATTTTTTCTCTCGTGATGGACTCCCAAAGGCCCATTCTCAAAAACCTCCATGGTTATCCTCTCCTCATTCTTATTTCTATTTCCTTCTTCTTCACATGGTTGGTCTTCAACCATACTCTCCTTATGTGCATTAACTTGGATATCAATAATCTATATTGTTTTCTTCATGGAAATCTAGAACTCATCATGGTTGACTTATTCATTCACATCTATTGTTTCCTTCGAGGAAACATGTAACATTCCTTGGTTATTCTCAACCCTTTTTCCCTCCAAAATAGAAAATAAAAATGCATTTCATACCAAGGAAAATTCTAGATTTTCCCACTTATGGGATATCATAAACTCAATCCCATCATCAAACAATGGGTCTCCTTCTTCTAGTTCAACAACTATCACATCCATATCCTTTTGCATGATGATTCCTTCCTTTATGTGTGACTCAAAAACCTCTTTCTATTTTTTATTTTGAAAATAATATTTGATTTTCTTGCATGGAAACCTCACTCTCTTATTGTATTTCAAGACAACCTTATTCTCCTCACTTTTATCCATCTCCTTGGTACTTCTCAAAGTAGACTTGAACTAATCACATGAAAACTTCCCTCTCATATTTAATTTTGTGGAAATCTTATTCTTATTCTATTTTGTCTCACGATTCAAGACATGAATATTATATAAACATTCTACTCTCATTCTTAAGTGCACAACATGACCCATAAAGTTAGAAACTGTATGTTCCCAACTCCTTACCTTATTCTTTCCTTTTCCTTGTCTCCTCTATGGGTATCTCTACAATACACAACTACAAATCCACATAATCTCTTGTAATTTATACCCTCATAGTGTTTTCAATATAATTATCTTGAAAATACATTTATAGATCCACTCTCCAATTCATGATCACATTTGGGCTTTCTTTACCATAAAAAAACAATATTAATAGTGGTCTTACCTCTTTTCTTCACCTTGACCTTATCAATCTCTTTCTTATATTGGGATATTTTCCTCCACTTACTTGGTTTCTCTCCAAATCAGCTAACTTTTCTCATAGGGAAAATAACCCTATCATTATTTCTTCTTCATCCTCTATACTCACAGTTGAAACATCTTCAATTTTTGCATCTTCCATCATGTCCAATATTTATTGGACTCCCTTCAATATATCAACCAAGTATTCTACCTCTGGTGCCCTTCCTCCTTTATGTGCCATATCCTTCTAAACAAGAAAGATTCTCTTTCACAAATAGACTTAGAAAAGATTCTATCTCACTTCCTCAACACTTTCATGAATTCTTTCACTCCTTCAATAAAATTATCCTCTCTCCAATGCAAGCTCCTTTTTCACAACTTACTTTTTACAACCTACAATTGACTCATACTAGAACCTCACACACCCAAATAAACAAGGAAAGATCTAGATGTGATACCAAATGGTGTAATAATAGAGATATTATAAAATTAAGCACAAATTTTAATTCGGTTATGCTTAGTTTTAACATGCACACATACACACACATAAAGAGCAACTAAAAAGTCTATTTGTTAACATTTACCGTAAGGAACACACTATATTCATTGATTTGAAGACATTCCAATTTTTAAAACAATAAAAACATTATCAATTATGTGCCTTATATGTTTTTGAATGTAAAAATGGAGGAAAACATCACCAACATAGTCTAAAATTTGACTGATTCCTCTAGAGCTTGTTGTTTTTCTATTTCTTTTCTTTCAGCTCCTCTTTTCCCCCTTTTGCATCATGTTTTTATCCTCCAATATTCTCCCTAATTCATGAGATTATTTCCATTACCCTTTATAACATGTACCATGTCTCTTCACATTAATTTAAATCCATAAAAATCTCTAAACCCATGCATTTTTCTTCAAAAACTATTAATTTTTGTTTGTTGTTGTGTTATTCTATTATCAATTTTCTATCAAATTGTTGTTCTCAGTTGTTTCTTTTTTCTTTTTTTTTGGTTTATGTAAGATTACTCAAACCCTTAAATGATTCTATATCATGTAGAATTTTCAACTTCTCTTTGATATCTCTCTCTCTTTGATCTCTATTTTAGCCCTTCTCTGGTCTATAGCCTCTCAGCTCTTGATTTGTAATTTTAAATCTCTAGGTCTTTCCTCAATCCTTCTAATGTCAATCTTTTGATCATTCAATATTGAAATTTCCAATGTGACTCTTTTTTTATATCTTGATATCCTATATATCCTTCTTGAAAAAATTCCTATAACAATAACATGAGATCACTTTCCTTCTTTTTCCTTTCTGAAACTTTTCTTGTAATTGCTTATGATTCTCAAAAGATATTTTTGTAACAATGGATGCATAGTTGGGTTAACTATTTCACAGTGACCACTAGGTAAATGTTCTATTCTAGAGTTTTCCAATGCGAACTTAAATGCCTAAATTGGTTATTTAACATGAAATTTGTGACCATTAGAATATCTTCATGGTATTCCATTATTGTGACCAAATTTGAAATTGTGATCATAGGTTGCATGTGATCATGCCAAGTGCCAAGATCTCTTAGATCCTAGATAAAAGCATCCAAATCCTTTCTTGTGGTATTCAATAACTTTGTGGACCCATGGATTTATTAAATCCATTTTATTATCCCTCATGCATTCACCCCTTTTCATCATTGCCTCTCTTTTTTTAGTGATTGAGGGTGCCCCACAACTTTTCTGGCACTACATTATCACCATGTTAGACCACACTTAGCCACACTATCACAGGGAGTTTCCAAAATACTAATCCCTCAAGATTATTTTTGTGCCCCACTTGATGCTCATGGATCAATTAGGGACCAAATATATGACCTAGTGGTCACCCTTGCAATAGCTTACTATTGAGGTATAACCCTTGGGCTGCCTCTCTTTATGTTTGTGGACCCATTAATTCATTAAATATATTTAAGGATTATAATAAATTTTCATTACACAATGGATATTACTATATCTTGTAACCCTCAATGATTATGACATATTTTGTAATTTGATTTCTCAGAGTCATGTGATTGTTTTGTGCATTATTATGGACCCATTAGAGTTATAAAATAAAATTTTAAATTGGTCACACATCTACCCATCATCACTATCATGACTTGTAATTATGAGCACACTAAGGCCTCATGAGTAATTATGACTATAATACCTGACCTCCATGGCTTTGTTAAATTTTTTGGTCATGTGCATGAATCCCAAGAGTCTTGTAGACTTGTTAGAATTTATAAACCAATGTATAATTTGTTGGGTCCAGAAAGAAGCCTTAATTAAAAATAATAATATTTATGGAATTATAAACTTAGGTAAATAATTTGGACCCTAATACATATATATTATGTAGTCCTTATGGACTTAAAGACTTAATAAATAATATACACTTGGCCTCCAACAATATAACTTAAAGTTGCAAGGAAAAATATTTGAGACCAAAAATACAAAGAAACTTAGAGTTGAGAGATTGAAAAATGACCATGTTACCTTGAGTGTGATCCATGTGATGCTTAGGACCTCAAAAACTATTGCAAATCTATGAACCAAAATTGGATCTCAAAATGTGACCTGAGAACCCTATTGATTTGATAAATTTGCATTGAAAGTATTTTTTGAAACTATACCAACTTGTACCTATTTTTGGTGATGTAGGATTA
Organism: Torreya grandis; assembly: GCA_037957365.1. Lineage (NCBI taxonomy): Eukaryota > Viridiplantae > Streptophyta > Pinopsida > Cupressales > Taxaceae > Torreya > Torreya grandis. The sequence continues at coordinate 1,115,628 of JARHVA010000545.1, read as the reverse complement.
CCCATACACCTTGGATGATCCTGCATAAAACACTTAAGGTAATTAAAAAATTAATTTTTGCTCATATAGATGGAATAAATGGAAATATTACTCTTTTGGCCACATAGATTGATGACTATGGTATTCCCTTTATGCACACCAAATATTTCATCTACTTTTCTCTCTCTTCCACTTCCAACTTGTTGGCTTTGAATCCATCCTCTTCTACTAATATTCACTTTCTTCCCTTATGTATAAATGGATCGACCATAGTTCCACCACATCAACAAATTATTTCTTTCTTCTTACACACTATTTGGGCATAGTATGTCTACTTTCACCAAATGATTTTTTCCCCATATTCATGTGGGATTGATATCATCTTTGTCCAACCATGTCCACCAATATGTTCTTTCTTGCATTGTAATTTCTCTAGTGGGCTTGAACCCATGGCTATCTTTCAACCACCTAATCCTAAAGACTTCATGTCTTTGTCCATTCATTATCCAAACTACTATTGGGTTATTCCTTAAAGTCACTCATCTCTATTTTTAGCTACCCTTTCTAATAGATTCCATATCTTCCTTTGATTTCCTTTGTGACATCACCATTCTACTTGTAGCTCTTTCATTCATTAGAGTCCTCAAAGAAACTACTTATTTATCTATTTATTCACATGTTCTAGTTGAAAAACAAATCATTTTCTCCTCTTCACTTTCTTAAGTGCATAATTTTTCACTTTTGGCTTCACCTCTTCACCTTAAAAAGCCTTTTCTAATGCTTCCTTTCTCTTCATTTATGCACATCGACATAGACTATAGCCATAAATTAGCTTAAAAACACAAGAATCTACAGCCCCCATAGGTGCTCCATCCATATTCATATTATAATCTTGATTTCCCTCAAGCTCAAGCTTATCCAAGCCTTCATCATTTTGCTTACTTCTCAAAATGATGATTATTTTTTCTAGTGATAACACCTCTTTCTATTTTTATTTGTTTCTTTCTCTTCTTTTGATTCTATGTCAAAAGAATGAGATTTCTCACTTATCCAATCTGCTTTGTGAGTCTTCTCTCTCACATCAAACTACTTTAAGTGAAATACCTCTTTTTCCACTTCATGTTGTCTCTTATGAATATGAGCACACTATATCAAACCAAAATTTATCCTCTTCTTTGCTATATTCATCATTGTTGGACCTGTACTTAAATGACCCACATTAAGGGAATAAATATATCCCACAAATAGTTTTTCTAGTGCTTATTCATGCCTATAGGACACATTTTCCAAATCTTATCTATTGCTCACATTTTCATCTTGGATTTCATTCACATGATGGAATACCAAAGGTCCATTATCAAAAATCTCCATTACTATTTTTACATCATTCTTCAAACTATTTTCTTCCTCTATAGTGCTCTTCAAATACACACTCCTTATGTGCATTCACTTGCACTTCATTTACGTTCATTATTCTCTTCATAAAACACCTAAGCTTATTATTTGAAAAAGATCAATATCAATTTTAGTACCTTTATCCTTTAATGATGATATCCTCTTCCCACTTAAAGGATTATATAATTTATTTCCCATCATCAAATAATTGGTTTCCTTATTTTGGTGAATAATTTATTACTTCCACATCCTCTTCCATGAATATTTCTTCCATTAAGGGCTACTCACAAATTTATCTCTCAGATGCTCTTTAAATCATACTTGGGCTTCTCACTTGTAGATCTTTTTTTTTATTGATTTTTAAAGCAACCTTATTCTACTTACTCACATCTTTGAGCTGATCATTTGAAAACATCCCTTTTTGATTGCTTAAAGGAAATATTCTTCACCTCTCTCTTAAGTCTCAATGCTTGGAGCTTCTTCCACCATTCTCTCTATAATTTTGGATGCACAACATGATCCATAAAATTAGAAACCATATGTTTTCAACTACTCAACTTTTTATTTCCGTTCTCTTATCTCTTATTTTGGAGGTATCTATAATACATAGTTGCATGTCCACGTAACTTATTTCATGAAAATTTTAACCTCACCAGATCTAAGATGTTTTCTTCTTCAAAAAAAAAAATCTAATTCAATAATCCATTTCATGAGCTTCTCTATTTCTCTTTACCACAAAACAAAACAATATTTCAAGTGGACTTAACTCTTTCTTTCACCTTCACCTTTGTTGGTCTTTTTTCTTTGTTGGGATCTCCTACTTCACTTGCATATATTTCCAAAGCATCCAACCTTTCTTATAGCGACAACCACCCCATCATAATTTCTTATTCATATTATTTACTCATAGTTGCAACATCTTCTCCACTTGTTCCATCCCAATATTTCATGGAATTCCTTTAACGTATGTACTAGGTCTTCTACTCCTGTGAAATTCCTCTTTTGTATGCCATTTCATATCCATAAACAAGATTATATTTCAAATCTTATAATCGATTTAATCAAGCTTCTCTTTCACAACCTACATTGGACTCAAATAAGAGTCTCTCTTCAACTTCTTTATTCACACTTATATGACTTCTCACACACTTGTGCCAATCTTACCCTTTGTTAAATGTTATCTTATGTTTCATAACTTTGCATTGATATAAGTAATGCTTATTTTTTAAAACCTACAATAGTATCAATCAAGAGTATCTATCTCTTTCACACAACTCTCACCTCTTATAAGAATTTCTCTTACCTACAATAAATACAAGATTCTTTTTCATAACTTTTAGTTAACTAAAAGAAAAGAGTCTCACAATTTTATCGCATGGATCTTCTTCACTTACAAGACTTTATCACATCTACAACAAACTCATGTGACTAGTCTAAGATAACTTGGTGAAATTAATGGTAAGGATTCCTAGTGAAGGGGTGACCTTGGCCATGCATTCAAAGTCAAACAACATAAAATAACATGTATTCTCTATTTATTTAATGAAATAAAGCCTTAATAACATCTTCATTCATAGTGACTCTTTTTACCTACTCTATCCCCACCTATCTCTAACTTTTAGCCTCTATGGGAATTAAATTCACTCTCTCTTACAGAATCTACAACTCCTCTCTTTTTGATTTCTATTATGGCTCTTTTATGATCTATGCCCTCTCTATTTCAATATTTGTTATCTACTTGTAGGCTTAAATCTCTAATTTTTGCTAAGATCTCCCTTCCTTCCTCAACCCTTTCAATATTGACCTCCTGATATTTCAATGTTAACCTTTCCAATATGACCCTCAGTTTATTTATGTCCCATATATACTACCTACAAATTCACATTTAATGGTTGCATGAGATACTTTCACTACTTTTTCCCACTTTTTACATTCTTGAACTTTCTTTGTAATTGTTGGTGATTCCTACAATATATTTTTGTAATATTTACTACATGGTCAAGTTAACTTTTGTTTGACAAATAACTAAATTTTATCTTACATAGCTTTCTAATAAGACCTTAAATGCATAAATTAGTGCTTTAATATGAAATTTTTGACCATCCAAAGATCTATATGTTGTTCTTTCATTATTGAGACCAAATCTAAAATTATGATCAGAGGATGCACATGATAAGTACCATGTGGAAAGATCATGGGTCCCTATATAAATAGGTCCCAAGTCTTTCTCAAGGTCTTCAAAGTCTCTTTGGACTCATGGATTTATTAAATTTACCTTATGGTCCCTCATGCTCTGCTCCTTTTCATTTTGGCCTCTTTTTATTTATGCTAACCTATGAATCATTTAAATACATTGAAATATTACAATGCATTCATGTTACATTGTATCTAGTACTATATCTTGTGACCCTTATGATTGTGACACATGTTAAAATCTTAGGTTCCTAGATTCATGCAATTGTTATATGGATTGTCGTAGACCAATTTGAGTTATGAACTCTAATTTGAAATTGGTCATGTACCCATGACCCTTACATGACTTAGACTTGCAAACAATATAAAGCCTCTATGAATAATTATTATTATTATTATGACACTTGTATTATATACCCATTAAAATTTGTAAACTAATGCATATCTTGTCAGGTTCAGATTGAGTGCTTAGTTGTGAACAAGAATGTAGAAAATATAAAGTCTCTCGTGGACTTAGAAACTTAGGGAAATAATGTGGCTACTGACAAAGAGATTATATTGTCCCTATGAACTAAAATACTTATGAAATGATATGTACATGGATATAAAAATTATAACTTGGATTTGTGAGCATAAAAACATGTGACCAATAATACAAACCCACTTGGAGTTGTGATATGGGAATGTAACCACATGACCCCCAATATGAGAGATGTGATCCCTGTGACTTTAGAAAACTATTGTAATTCCAACTAAAAAAAATTAGATCTCTTCTAAACCAAAAACCCTTTTGAACTAATAAATATGCCCTAAGAATTTTAATTAAAACTAAGCTAACTCCTACCTTTTTTTGGCGATGTAAGATTGCTCATACACCTTGGATGCTCCTACATCAAGTTTTTCCGCACATGTATATAAGTGAGCTATGATTTTGGTGTGTTTACATATTTTATTTCTCTTTCCTCATTGAATTATGTTAAATGACTCCTGTAATTACTTATTACTCTATATTCCAATAGATGAGGCACTGGTTTAGAACTATGTGATTCTAGAGTCTGACCTATGTCCTTTCCAATTAAGGCTTTTCCCTAAGGGAACTATTATAGAACCATATCATTCCCATTATAAAATTTCCCTTGTTTTCACTTGATTTGAATCTTATTGATCACCCAAAAAACTACTATTCAAATCCCCTCAACGCATAGAGAATTTTATTGCTATTATCTAAAAAAGTAATCTAGTTTCAAGCATTTTAGTGCATTTCAATTTTTTGGTGTGTCTCAAGTATTTCAAAGATTAGGTTAGACTATGTATCCACTTGGAATAGTTTTAAGGGGTGAATATAATAAATTTATGACCACCAGAGCCTCTTATTTGAATTCACCTAAAAAAAATCTCCATCCTAACTATGCCTATCAAAATCTCATAAGCTTAAGGAAGTTGCCTTCTACATAACTAAGCCTCCAAAAATGAAACAAAAATACATGAGATTTGAAGACATATCTAATTTGGAGTTAAGAATCCTATAATTTGGTGATTCAAGGAGTGGTAATATATATTTGGAAGAGTTTAGGAATAAAATGAACAAATATGAATGTTTGGTAATTAGTCAACACATTGTTGGAAATATTGTCATTGATGTCAAAGGTCTAGCATTATTGGTGATAAAGGCCCCATTGCATTTAATGATGTTTGTAATAGATATATCTTGGCTAATGTGTGTTAATATTTATTTAATATTAATGAATATATTTTTGGTTGCATATGAGACAAAAGAAGGGCCCATAGAGAAGTCAAAGAGCCATGGGGTAAAGACAAACGAAGGATGGGACACATTTTCCCATGAAAAGTCATCTTGGGGAATTCCAAGAGTCACCAAGTGAAGACAAAATAGGAAGGGCACAATTTCTCATGAAGGGACACTTTGAGGAATACGAAAAGTCACCAAAGTAAAGACAAAAGAGGGAAGGATGTTTTTGCTCATGAAGGGTCACCACATGACTTTTCAAAGGTAAGGATATGAAGGGTCATACAAGTTTGGCACCATTTTCCATGAGGATTGAAGGGTCACAAAGGGGGAAGGCCAAAGGTCATTTAGAAATCTATAAATAAAGGCTTGAGAAGCCATTTTTAATATGAGATATAGAGGTTGATTTGATATTGTAATATCTAGCTTAGAAGAGCATTTGTGAGAGATGAATATGATTTGTATTTGTTATATCTAGCTTAGAAGAGAAAAGGTGAGAGAGAGAAAAGAGATGTTGTAAAGAACTATCATTTGTTGAGATAACAACATTGAGAAATAGTTGTGTGGTATACACAAAGGGGTTGGTGCTCTTGTGGGTTGGTGTTCACAAATAGTTGCTAGGTTGGTGCTCGACAAAGGGGTTGGTGCTCTTATGGGTTGGTGCTCAGCAAAGGGGTTGGTGCTCCTATGGGTTGGTGCTCACGAATTGTTGCTGGGTTGGTGCTCAACAAAGGGGTTGGTGCTCCTATGGGTTGGTGCTCATGAATAGTTGTTGGGTTGGTGCTCAGCAAAGGGGTTGGTGATCCTGTGGGTTGGTACTCACAAATAGTTGTTGGGATGGTGTTCAAAAAGGGGTTGGTGCTCCTGCAAGTTGCTGCTTGTGAATATTATTTAGGTTGGTGCTCATTCATATACTTGATATTGTTCTCTATGGTTTTTTCCACATTGGGTTTCCATGTTATATCTAGTGTCTCTCTCTTGTGTGGTGTTTATTATTTTAGTTTTATTGCATATCTTGAATGTTTGATTAAGTGGAATTTGATTAAGGTAAAGTTTTATAAGATATATGATATACTAATTCACCCCCTCTCTCAGTATATCCCATGCTTAACAATTGGTATTAGAGCAAGTTTCTTTAGAAAGGGTTTAACAACTTAAAGGTAGATCAAAGAAAAGCACAAGATGTCCAAGTAGCTAAAGAAGGAGAATCAAGAGTTGAAATCTATGGTTGAAGCTCTTAAAGAACAGGTGTGTATCTTGGATTCTAAGTTGGCTATAGAAGTAAAAGAAAATAAGATATTTATTCAGGATCTTAAGAATCATTTAGAGGTTGCAAATTCAAGTTTGTTATCAAGAGAAGAAGAGTGTAAATAGTTGAAGGTTGAGTTAGGTTCTTTAAAGGATAATCATGAGAAGCTTATAATCAAGGTTGAGAAAGATCATGAAATATTAGTCAAAGGAAAGAAGGATGCAAGTTTTGAAGGAAAATTAAAGAAGCCAATCAGGTAGCCCAATGCTTTCAAGTTTTCAAATTATTTTCATGGCTGTTATTTTGTTTGTCATCATGTTGGTCATAGGGCAAGAGACTGTATGAGGAGAAGCAATCAGTCAAAGGGAGATCTCAGTCACATTCAAGGAAAAGGTATGAGAAATATTGTTTGCTTTTGTTGTCATGAGGTTGGCCATATTGCTAAATTATGTCAAAATAAAGTAAAGAGATATTCAAGGTATGTCAAAGGATATAAAGCCCCTAAAAAATATGAGAAAAGACAAATTTAGGTTTGGAGACCTAAAATAGTAAAGGTTGATCATGTTGAGTTTAAAATTGAGAATGAATTACTTTCTATAGTAGAAAAAGAATTAGATAGGAAGAATTGTGAAGAATCTCTTGTTATAGTTGAGCATGAGCTTTGTCAAGATAAGATAGTTTCAAAAGTTGAGAATATGAAAAACATCATAAATGTTAAGGTTATTAAGTCAAAAAGGTTAGACATGCTTAAACGGATTCTAAAATAAAAACATAATAAGATCAAGGAAGAAATAGAGGAGATGTGGGAATCTCCTGAGATTTGTTTCTAGGATCCTTTGTGTGGGGTGTCTCTTCTAGGCTTCAAGGAGACACTTTTAAAAAAAAATGAAGCATGGTGGATGCTATTGGGTCTTGGCTATGTTGCATGACAAGAAGGTGAGTTGGTAGATTAATTTGTATATCTTTTGAGGGAATAGATTTTTGAAGAAAATTTTGCATCAGTATTATGGTTTGAGGCTATGTAGTGTTTAAAGGTTTTAAGGTGTCTCAAATAGATATGATCATAAGAAATTAGAATGTTGAAAAAGAGCTTATAGTTTCAGAAATAAAGAGAAGGATACTCATGCAGATTCAATCAAGAAGGATCAGATTTTCAAAGCTCTATTCATCAAGAAGAAGGATCAAAGTTTTAAATCTCCATTCATCAAGAAGAAGGCTCAGAGTTTCAAAGCTCCATTCATCAAGAAGAAGGTTCAGACATGTTCATGGTAGAAGAAATAACCTAAAGATTCTATGATGGTTCAAACAACTTTACATGTAAGAAATAAAGATCAACCATGGTTTTTTGATAGCGAATGTTTGAGGCATATGATAGGAGATAAGAGTAAAGAAGATCAATGGTGGCATAGTGAAATTTGAAGATAAAACCACTGCTAGGATAGCTGAAAAATGTACTTTCAATTTGGATAATAGTAGAACCAAGACTAAGAATGTTTTGTAAGCATAATATGTTGAGTGTAAGTCAAATATGTGTTTAGGGATACACATTAAAGTTTTATGCAAAATGTTGTGATATTAGAAAAAAATATTCAAATGGGTTGATTGCAGATGCTCAAAGGATAGGGAATAATGTGTACATTTTATCAGATATCTTCTCAAAGGCACGATCAAAGGACACATTCAAAGATCTACGAGAGGAGTTTGGAGTAATTTCTATTAATTCTTGCCATTGATGTTCAGCATCAATTAAGGGGGAGCTACGAGTTAGCTCCAGGTAGGCCCTTTGACATTGATGTCAAAGGGGGAGAATAACAAGTAAATGTATAGGTGCAAAAACAAGTACAAGGAATAGGTACAGGTTACTATAGTAAGGGAGAGTTATTGTATGTTTTTAGATGATAGTATGTGCAAGTGACAAGATGTAGCAATTTCAAGATTGAGGTTGCCATCAATGATAAAGGGGGAGATTGTTGGAAATATTGTCATTGATATCAAAGGTCTAGCATTATTGGTGATAAAGGCCCCATTACATTTAATGATGTTTGTAATAGATATATCTTAGCTAATGTGTGTTAATATTTATTTAATATTAACAAATATATTTTTGGTTGCATATGAGACAATAGAAGGGCCCATGGAGAAGTCAAAGAGCCACGGGGTAAAGACAAAATAAAGATGGGATGCATTTTCCCATGAAGAGTCATCTTGGGGAATTCCAAGAGTCACCAAGTGAAGACAAAAGAGGAAGGGTGAAATTTCTCATGAAGGGACACTTTGAGGAATACGAAAATTCACCAAAGTAAAGACAAAAGAGGGAAGGATGTTTTTGCTCATGAAGGGTCACCACATGACTTTTCAAAGGTAAGGATATGAATGGTCATACAAGTTTGGAACCATTTTTTATGAGGATTGAAGGGTCACAAAGGGGGAAGGCCAAAGGTCATTTGGAAAGCTATAAATAAAGGCTTGAGAAACCATTTGTAATATGAGATATAAAGGTTGATTTGATATTGTAATATCTAGCTTAGAAGAGAATTTGTGAGAGATGAATATTATTTGTATTTGTTATATCTAGCTTAGAAGAGCAAAGGTGAGAGAAAGGAAAGAGATGTTGTAATGAGCTATCATTTGTTGAGATAACAACTTTGATAGATAGTTTGTGGTATACACAAAGGGGTTGGTGCTCTTGTGGGTTGGTGTTCATGAATAGTTCTTGGGTTGGTGCTCAATAAAGGGGTTGGTGCTCCTGTGGGTTGGTGCTCATGAATTGTTGCTGGGTTGGTGCTCGGCAAAGGGGTTGGTGCTCCTTTGGGTTGGTGCTCATGAATTTTTATTGGGTTGGTGCTTGGCAAAGGGGTTGGTGATTCTGTGGGTTGGTGCTCATGAATAGTTGTTAGGTTGGTGCTCAATAAAGGGGTTGGTGCTCACAAATAGTTGCTAGGTTGGTGCTCAACAAAGGGGTTGGTGCTCCTACAAGTTGGTGATTGCAAATATTGTTTAGCTTGGTGCTTATTCATATACTTGAGATTGTTCTCTGTGGTTTTTTCCACATTGGGTTTCCACATTATATTTGGTGTCTCTCTCTTGTGTGGTGTTTATTGTTTTAGTTTTATTGCATATCTTGAATGTTTGATTAAGTGGAATTTGATTAAGGGAAAGTTTTATAAGATATATGATATATTGATTCACCCCCTGTCTCAGTATATCCTATTCTTAACACACATATATGATAGTGGGATTTTACAAGCTATTATTTTCTTAAATTCAGTGTAATGTATCAACTTGGTATTCACATGTGCAAAATATTAAAACCCCAATAATTGAAGAAGATTAAAACACACAAGGTTTAAAATTTTCCAAAATTGGTGTTCATTCTTTGAATGTCACCCTTGGGATTCCTTTCCAATAAACATTTCTTCTATTCTTATATTCACTCTTTGTTTCTTAACTTTTACTCATGTAATTGACTTGAATATTAAAAAAAGATAATACATTCTTAAACATAGAATATTAAAAAATTACAATGGGGAAATATATTATATTTTAATTATGAATACTTTCCTTGAGAAATATGCCCAGTTTCAAGGTTCTCTCCCTCTGTAGTCTAGACAAAAATACTTTGTTCTTCCTATTTGATTTATTTTATTTAAAAATTTTGAACTTAGTTATAGCACCAAATACACTATCATATTTCAAAATCATTGTATTTGAAATGTAGTTTCATGACCTTTGTCATTTCATCAACAATTTTGCACAAGTCAAGAATTTTTTTGTTGAGTTCATAAATAGCATGCTATATGTTGCTTAGCTTGTTCATTATCTTTAGCTCTCTTGAAATGCCTTCTGAGAGAAGTAATTTATCATCAAAATGAGACATATCTTGATTCAAGATGATTTGGTTCATTATATCTTAATAAATATTACCATTATTTCACATCCAAGCTTGTGCTAACATCAATAATATTGGGAGTAGGTTCCATAGCTACATGCAAATTAGTTATATCTAATTCCACTTATGCATTAACACATCACTCATAAAATTTTAGTATTATAGTATCCAACTCATTAGTAATTATATCTAGTGATGTCACCACACTCTTTGGCGTATGTGCACAGAGTTGATGGATAATTCCATGGACACTTCCCATAATGCGATCACATTATTTAATAATATGAACATGTTATTTAAATAACATGATCATGTTATTTAAATTATGGATTGGTAATTGCCTATAAATAATGTGATTATGCTATTAAATAACATGATCCCATTATTTAAAATAATGTGATTGCATTAATAATGCGATTGTATTCCCTGTGTCACCCAAAAATAAAAATTGAACCAAACATAAAACTTCCTCATTTTGCCTTCACATTCTATCTTTTCTCTCACTCTCCTCCACTTTGTGATCATGTTTTTCCCTAGTGAGGTGAAACCTTGCCCCAATTCATCCCAGGAAGTTGATAATTGTGATGCCACCATGTAGAAGAGATAAGTGCTAGAAATTTATTCATTATTTAATTGGTAATTTATTTATTTTTATCAACCCATCCTACTAACCCTCTTTTTACTCTACCTAAGCATCTTGTTACTCTACCTAACCATATTCCTAACCCTCTTAACCCTCTTTCTCCTTAACATAACCCTTCACCTAACCCTCTCATTCCTCTATCTATCCCTCATCCCAATTTTCCACCTAACCCTCCTCTTAAACCTCCACCTAGCTACCCTCCTAACCCTCCTACAGTTCCACAAAATTTCCCAAGTAGTTAAGAGAGTCTATTTGACCACATTATGGAGAATAAAATTAATATTGAAGAATTAATTAGGAGAATGAGGGATCACACTTTTACCAACACCCACTGCACCTATCTATCCAATTCCTTAGAGACATTATTAGGTCAAATTGACTCTATAAAAAGTCAAATTGATGGATGGGCTTCATATCATGAGAGTTATAAGGCTTATTATGCTAAAAAATTATCAGCATGTGAGGTAAATAATAAAGACATATAAAAAGCCTTTATTTGTGCGTTATACATTGACCTAAATAGTAATGCACCATTTCTAGTAATTGCTAAATGTTTTCCAATCCATCATTGCCAAGATAATTTAATCACAACCAATTTATGGGAGTGATGATTGATGGTGTTTAATTATCCATCATATAACAACCAAGAGGTACCATTTTATTTTTTGAGGAAACTCTACTTTGACTTTTTCCTCTATGAAATTTTGACCTATTTTAATTTTAGTGAGTTTTAGGGTTAAGGGAAAGGCTCTACACAAGATCTACTAGGTGCACGTCATATGCATAATCAACCTACAAAGATTCATATTCAAAATCCACTTGATATTGAAATATACTATATAGTTTAACAAGTCACGGAGATTAACACTCTACATACACTTAGCTCATTCATTAATATACTCATTCAACATATGAGTAGGCTCTCATAGATTGATGTTAGAGATACACCACCTAATGTGTATACTCAGCCCTACCCTTGCATATCTTGTGGAGTTATATGAATTGGACCTTATGATGGTGATGTTGTTGGTGGTTTAGAGGGATTTTATAATATACTTATGAGTGATGAGTTTTTGGCATGTATATTTGGTGTGCAGATATCAACCACTACATAGATGTATGCATATATTATATTAATGTCATGTTGAATTTAAGTTTTAATTGTAAATTTGATTTAAATAATAATTAATTTAAATATAAATTTAATAATATATATGTCATGTTTTATGTCTCAAGAGGTGATGGTGCCTTCATAATCATAGTCGATATTTGTAACATTTGATTTGAAGAAGCCATTATTTACATTTTTTGATCCAGCTACTGACCCATCCTCTACTGCATTTATCGGTGTTAGGATGACACCTTTTACTTATATAGAGGTAAAATTTTGAGTTAATATTATGATCTATGTATATTTAATATATGTATATTTACCTTCTAAGTTTAAGTTAAATTTATCTATCAATTATCTCAAAATTAAAATACATTGCTATTAAATGCACTCTTGGTTTAATAAAGGAGAAAAACTTGCCATATATATCTTTGATACTTTAAATAAAAGTAAGTGAGACCTTGTTTACATTCAATTGATGACTCAAGTAGACACTTTTCCATCATTGTGAGCCAAGACAAACATAAGCATTACTAATACAATGTTATCTGCATAGGCATTGATAAAGGTATATCTTAACTTGCAATTTCAAATTGTAAAAATAAACTTGTTTTAATAATTTTACTATGTACTTGGGGCAAATATAAATTATGTGAATGTATTGTGTATGTAGGGTTATCCCATGACATTTGATAGTCCTATTTAGATGATTAGTAGTGCAACTTCTCATGTTTATTCCTTATTTTAGACACCTATTCAAATAGTTGATCCTACCACTGACTTGTTGGAGCATCAAAAAAAGATTGATCCTAACCGCAATCTTGCAGTAAGTGCATGTTTAAATGATTTTTTATTCTAGTTTAAAATTAATTTCTTAACAAGTGGTTGAATGTTTTTTATGTTAATTTTGCAGTAATACTTGAATTTTAATAGGCTCAATTGCAAGTGAGATATGAGCGTAGGACCCATAGTCAGACCATGGAGCAATCCAAGGAATTATAGAGATCTCCATCTACCAAGAGGGCATCCTAAGGAGAGTCTTCTTCTAGGAAGGTAAAGAGAGGGAGGTTATTTTATGATTAGGATGTCCTACATGAGAAGTGATTTTTTGTATGCCTATATAGCAAGGTATACATGTTTGGCATTATATATGTGTATATGACATTCACCTAGCATTACATATTATGTTGGCAGATGTTGTAATTTATGTATGCCTATCATGGAAATCTAGGTATATTATTGAAATTGTACATGTGTCTATATGTTTTTTGGAAGGTTTAATTTAAATTATGTTAATCTATCTAATTTATATTTAGTTTTAATTTAAAATATTATCTTATAATGTTGTTTTGATCTTCTAAACTTTTATCTATCAAATCTTGTATTTAATGTTGTACACAAATGAGGATTAAAAAATTGTTATTTTCAATGCTATAAATCTATGATCTTACGTATTTTGTAAATTAAATTTTTTATTTGATTGTGTAGTGTAAATAACTAATGACACTCTTATCTATTTTTCATTTGTCATCACCCATTTACAACTTTTTAATTGATCATTAGCATGCAATTTGATTTCATTTAAGGCCCATACCCAATCATGTTCATACTTGTATAATGAATATATGAACTTCTTCTTGACATTGACTATAATCTATTTATTTTGATAAAAGCCAACCTTATTGATTTGAAACAAAATATTCACTCATGAGACAATATCTTTGGCCAAAACTCTTTATCATCCCTAATACCACCTAATGAACAGTTTACTCTTCTATCTTTAATAAAGCTATGTAATTTATATTTATATGCCCTAATATCATGAAAAATTACAACCTCAATTATCTACTCTTCTTCTAAACTTGATTCAAAATCCACTCTCAAATAATCTTCTTTTAATCTAGTCAATTACTCATTCGGTTTGCTCTTAACTAATCACCAATCTCTCAAATTTGCTCTCCTTCCTTTGAATAATTATTATTTAATAAAATTTGGGTAGGTCTTAGGAAAACTTAATTATTTATGTAGGTTTAAAAAATTACAATAAATCAACCAACTGTAGGTCTCTAAGAGATTGAGCTTTCATTCTCAAATTCTAGTTTTTTAAGTTTCTAGGGTTCTAGACCTAGTTGTTGCTCCAATAGGTCAATTAACTCAAATCAACCAAAAACTCATCGGATCTTATACACAACTTTCTCAAAAATGGTATTCTATTGTTGTACAAAAAAATAGTCCTATGTACCTACAATTTAAAATATCTTATAAACCTAATGATACTTGGAATAATTTATAATATCCATTCCCTAAATTATTACAAATTTTTAGTCTTTATTTTTTAATCATTTGAGTTTTAGATGTGTTTTACTCATGAAACCCATACTTCAAATTTACTCAATTTATATAGGCTGAGAGCTAATTATTGATAGTTCATAGAGCTCATTGGGATATTTTATGATATAACACACACACACACACACACACACACACACACACACACACACACACACACACACACACACACACACACGTCTTAATAAATGTATTAAACTAATAAAATACTCATATTGAGTTCATATAGTATTTTCCACATGTAAATAAGCCTCTAAAAATGATTGTAACAGTAAAAATATAGAATTCTTGAGGGTTTCACAAACATAATTGAGATTTAATCTTGCAGTCAATATGAAAGGATTATAATAATTTTATAAAAGGATAATATAATGGAAAACATGAAATAATACTCAAAAATATTTATTATGTTCAACAAGAAAACATTTACACAGTCCTTCTCCATTGAGACATACTTGCAACATATTCTCTAACCTCTTCAAAAATGATATTTTTTGTCTTTTTAAGCTTTTTGGTTTGGCTTGTATGGTTCCTTCTCATTAGGATTGAGGATTATCACTTTGTTAGATTCTAAAGCAAGATTGTTAATTTACTAAACTTTCTTATATTCTCTCTTACTCATTCAAATTAAATTTTCTAAACTAACATAGTTTATAGGTCTTAATAATTACCTAAGAATATTATTAACATGGATTCTACATGTATTTGTTGATTCTCCTGCATCACCTTTACTATACCCCATGGAGACCCTATTGGGCGGTCATTTCCCCCCCACACACCCCAATCGAGAACTAGGCATTAAAATAAGATCAAACTCCACCATCCAACATTAGAGTCATACAATATTCATAATTTACCAAGTGTTCTTAAATTAATCAGAAATGTCTAAGAATAATATAATTTGGTTGAGAACCATGACACATGTTCACATTACACCATTAAACCATGGTTTTATCATCTATCAAATCAACACCCTCTTCAAATTTCAACTCCTCTGTATCAACATCTCTTTTTACACATGCTCTAGCACTGTCATGTTCCCCTTTTCCATGGCCAACCTCAGTGAAACTCTAAATGTGTTCTACACCAGCGTTAATGTGCATCCTATTCAACTAATAAAACATCCGTGCATTTTTTAATTATGATTTTTGATTTTCTAACCAAATGTAATTTTGATTTAAAATAATGTTCCTCTGACTCAATTGTTCATAAAACTTATAAAAATAACTTTGCACATACTCTGAACGATGTGATCGATCATCATTGATATATAAATGGTACTCCCTTAATATTTTTCATTGTTACTCTATACTATTAGTTGCATGCATGAATTTTATATGCATACATATGACAACTTATGATGATTTATAATACTGTGATTGAACTTCTATTTAGGGTTTGAATGTGTAATTTTTAGCAAAGTCAACTACTAAAACAAAAGAATCAAGTTAAAATGTATCCTTGTTTATCTTGAAATGTTCATCACACCATCTAGCCCTATGTGTGTGCCTTGCATACTCAAATAATTTTCTCCCTAAATTTGACCAAAAATTTAAAAATAGGTATATTTTTTATAATAAGATCACACCTTTTAGATTCTTTGCCATATTTTACTTAATAATGTTAGAGTAGGTTTTTTTTTCCCATATTTACTTATTATGGTATTTTCCCCTTTATTTGAAGTTTTCCTACTTTCATGGATAAGATTGATTAGGTTTACTGGGAGTTACATTTTGGCCAGATGAATAAGAAGTAACTCCCCTTACCATCTATTTTAGATATGGGAGTTACTCTTCTATTATTGGCTCTCTGACCACCTATCTTGGGAAGAGTTACTCATGCACTCCTATATGTACATCTCTCTTGGTGAGATATTGTTTTATGGAAGATTGGTTTTTCTCTTATTTTATTTATGTAATATTCTTGTATTTGTGATTTCATTTTCTTGCATCTATTATGTTATGTACATGCTTGAATTATATGTATCATAAACCTGTGCATTTATTTGATCGAAAGATCTTGGCATTCACTCTGATATGGTATCCGATCCACTCTGGTATTTGATTGTCTATTTTTTTTTATTATTATTTTTATTTCAAATATTCATATTTTTTAATTTATAAATAAAATTTAATTTTCACAATCCATTTGTGGGAGTTTTTTTAATCTTTGGTGGATTCATCTTTTTCTCAAAAATGGTTCATTGGTAGCCATTGCCATAGTTTTTTTGGTTTATTTTTTATTGCATCTTCATTGTGTCTTGGTGTATTTTCTCTACAAAATATTTGTGTGCCTCCATATTGCCTTGAATCTGGTCTCCTCTATTTGTTATCAAATTGTGTTCAACCTCAGTTGGTTATGCATGTTCGACCCTAGTTTTTTATTTCTTCCAAATGGATCATGATAACAACATTTTCACCTATTAATACTAATCTCATTGTTGACCAGTAAAAAATACCAATATATGTAGCCTCTATGCCAAAATTGGTTGGCTCAACCTAAAGGTCTCACCACAAACAACCTTTGGTTTTAGTAGGGGGATACAACCTACCACCCCTAAAATCCCATGATTAGGCCTTTAGCCATGCCCGACCCATATGATTCACATGTGAGTTAGTAAATAAGCATCACAAAAGACTCTTACTATTTCAAAGGATTGAAAGTTTCTTCTAAAACATGCTAATTCTATTTAAGTTTTCCCTAAAAAATTTAGCATGTTAATATTTTTTAATAGCTTGATTTAAAACAAGGGCAAATAGGCTACTTTTATTTTAATGCACTAGTAATGCATAAGAATATTGGTCAAGTTTAACATTGTTAGTGGATATTTTTTATTGTTTTTAAAAAAATAATATATTTTGGAAAATATTTAAAAAGAAAGTTTTATACATTTTTTCACTTTCTCATATTGTACTTGCTTCCTTAGACACACTATCAATTGAGTCTGACATATTTTGAGCATGCATTTGTAACATTTATTAGGGGTTTATCATTTCATAGTTTAGGGGGGGTGTACTATGCCTTTTTGGTCTCTCTTTGCATTCTAATTGCACTTTCATTTTTGTAACAACTTCAACTTGCAATCCTACTACATCTCATTTTTGCACTAATGGATTCAAATTCAACTAACCCACTAACTCCTTTTAACTATCATGAATGGAAATGAAGATGACAATCATTATAAGGATTAAGGGTTTGTATAGGATAATTATGCACAATGAAACTAAACCTAACATAGATGCAGATATAGTTAAGTGGTATAATCATAATGATGAAGCCTATGGGTTATTATGTCATTCTATAGCACCTGATCTCTTATTTCACTTAGAGCCTACCAAATCACCTCAAGATGTATGGACCATTATGGGTAAATTATTCAGAGAACTTGATGTGATGAGAGGTCATGAGATTGAGAATGAACTCATTTGCCTAAGTCTTTGTAAATTTTACATCCTAAAATATTTCTTCACTAAGTTCAAGCCCTTAATTTTATAGTTGAAATAATGTGGGATAAATAAAGAATATGACCAACTTGTTCTTTCTTTACTCTCTAAACTATGTCTTAACTATTTAATCTTTGTCTTCACTTTCCATGCCTCAAAAAATGATTTAGGCATTACATGGAAAATACCCTCTTTAGATGCTTTCATTGTTAACTTAATTAGGGAATAAGACAAGTTGATTTAGATGGGAACAGGGACTTTGTGAGGGGTGCTCTCTTGGAAATCATCTTGAAGAAAAATTTGACAAAGTCAAAGCTTGGAGGGATTCACAAGAATTAGAATTAGTACACAATGATGTGTTTGAGCCTTTTCCCAATCTATCTTTTACAAGGGATAAGTCAATTATCACTTTCATTGATGATTTTTTGAGATATACACGGGTCTACTTTATTAACCAAAATTTTAAAGTGTTTGAATATTTTCAAGACTTCAAGGCACTTGTTGATAAATAATCTAAGAAATCCATTAAGGTTATTCAAACTAAAAATGGAGGTGAATATGTTAGCAATAGATTTGAGTAATTTTATACCATAGAGGGATTAATTTTTAGTGGATAATTACTTAAATTCCTTCATAGAATGAATTTAAAGAATGCAAGAACAAGTATTTGAAAGAAATGGCTAGTTGTATGATTCACTCTAAGGTCTTAGCACCTCAATATTGGGCCTAAGCCATTAATTATGATTTTTATATTCAAAATAGGATTCCTCACAAAGATTTTAAAGGCATAATACCCTTTGAATCTTGGCATGGAAGGAAACCCAATTTTGAACATCTTATGATTTTTGGATCTTAAGTTATGTCACATATACCAAAGAAGATACACAAATCTATATAACCTCAATCCAAGCCTTGCATCTTTATAAGTTATCTAGATGGTGTTAAGGGATAAGACCTTATAAATCCAACCACACATGAGTTATTCATAGAGAGAAGTGGTCACTTTTAGGAGATTCCAAAGATTCAAAACTTGACACTTATTCTTTTTCATTAGATTCACTTAGACTTGATGATTCTTCTTCTAACTTAGATCATCTAGAGTAGGTTCCTGAGATAGGGTCTATTTCTTCTACCAATTATAATAGTGAGGGAAGTGATGGGGATTCTTATACATCCACCTATAGTCATATTTTATAGAATGGGGAATCATCACCTGGCTCACCCACATCTAGGCCCCTTTGGGCTGGGCAGACACTATAGAGTGTAATAACATGGGTAGGGGATCTAGCAGATGATAGATGTACTCAATTAGATTATCAGAGTGGTCCACATATTTTATTTTCTTCAATTTTGGATTCATAGACATTATGAGAGGCTACATGCATACCTGAGTGGGATAGTGTTATGCAGGAAGAATATTCTTCCTTGATCAAAAATCACACTTGGGATATGACTTCACTTCCTAAAAGAAGGAAGATTGTTCAATGTAGGTGTATATATTAGACCAAGTTTGAAATATATGGGTCATTCAATAAGTATAAGGCATGATTGGTCATCAAGTTTTTTTCATAGATAGTCAACATTGACTACTCAAAGACCATGCACCTATTACAAAGGTGAATTCAATCCAAATCACACTAGTTATAAATGTAACACATGGTTGGGATGTGTACCAGATGGATGTGAAGAGTGCCTTTCTTTATGAAGATCTTGAGAAGGAAATTTACATGGAGTAGTCACATAGGTTTATTCAGGATTCATCCTTAGTTTTTAGACTTAGGAAATCCATCTATGGCCTTAAACATGCCACTCAGGCTTGGTATGCCAAGATGGATTCCTTCTTCCTTACTTCAGGTTTCACCAGGTGTCATTCAGGTCCCAATGTATACTTTTTATATAAGGATGATTATTAATAAGATTCTTGATGTTTTTATAGTCTATTAGAGTGAGTATTGCTTGTTTCTAGGTAAAATTGTGTGCTTTATTTTTGCTTGATGCATTTTGAATCATGATCTATGATTCATCATAAAGAAAAAAATCATGATTATTTATTGAAACTAGTCCTTTATGTTGATGATCTTTTGATCACTGGGATTTTCTCATCATTTATTGCAATAGTGAAGATAGCTTTACATGATAGACTTGGGTCTTTTGAAGTACTTCTTCAACATTGAAATTTCACAGTCTGATTTAGGGTTTTCACTTGCACAACCCAAGTATGATCTTGATATTTTGGATCAATTTCACATGGATGATTAAAATCCTTCTTCAAATCCCTTTTTATTAGGAGTCCAACTTGAGGCTTACTATTCTAAACCTTTGGTTGATGTCACTCGATATCGATAACTTGTTGGTATCCTCATTTATCTGAATCATACTAGGCTTGATATTTCATAACCACTGGAACTTGTCTCTATATTCACATAGAAACCCCATGAGTTGCACTAAAAAATAACTAAGAGAATATTACACTACATTCAAGGCTCTTATAGATTTAGGATTCAATATAGATTTGGCATAGAGGTTGACTTGGTTGGTTTTATAGATTCAAATTATGTTGCTGATACTTAGAATCACAAGTCCACTTTAGGTTACAACTTTTCTTTGGGTTCTGGTCCCATTAGTTAGTCTATCAATAAGCAAAATGCTATTACTATAGCATTCATAGAGGTATAGTATATGGGAGATGTTAATGTAACTTTTGAAGCTATATGGATTCAAGGGATTCTATTTGAGTTTGGCATTCCTTTCAAGTAGTCCACCATCATCTATTATGACAACTAGAGTAACATACAAATATGCAAGAATCTGGTTCAACACCAACAAACCAAACACATTGAGATTCACATGCATTTTATCTGGGAGCTTATCCATGGTCAGGTCATTGAATTGATATTTTTCTAGTATTCAGAGTAGGTTGTAGATATCTTTATTAAACCATTCACTAAGAGAAAATTAATTTGTCTATGACCTCTTTTCAGGGTGTGGTCTACATCAGTAACATCCTTTTTGAGGGGGCCTTTTATCCTCTTCTTTTTTCATATGACTCTCTTTTTTGTGGGAGTTTTTCCTATAGTTTTTCTCCCTTTCTCTACTTAATGAGAGATTTATTTATATTGGGTACCTGATCAAGCCTAGTTTTCAGGACCCATTTCATTTTTGTACACTACCCGCCAAAGTTATGCTTATGGGTAGTGTTAGAGTAGGGATTTTATTTTTTTCCCATATTTATTTATTATGTGCTTTTTCACCTTATTTGGAAATTTCTTATTTTCATGGATAAGTTTTCTTAGGTGTACTTGGAGTTAGATTTTTATCAGATAAATAGGAAGAACTCCCTTGATCAGCTATTTTAGGTATGGGATTTACTCTTCTATTATTGGCTCTCTGACCACTTATCTTGGGAGGAGTTACTCATGAAATCCTATATGTACATATCTCTTGATGAGATATTGTTCTATGTAAGATTAGTTTTATTCTTATATTTTTTATGAAATATTCTCGTATTTGTGAGTTAATTTTATTGCAACTATTATGTTGTGTACATGCTTGACTTGTGCCTATCACAAACCTATGCATTCACCTGATCTAAATAAATTAACATCCACTCTAATAGATAAGTTAATTATTTATATTTTATTAAACCAAATAATTCATGTCTAATTGCACTTTTTATCTCCTTATGGATATAATTTTTTAATTTTGGCAATCCACCATAAATACTGCAATTTTCATCTAAACATGATTTGTTATAAAAAAAATTGTCCATCTAGTCTTTTGTAAAAAATAGTTGGAATAAATTATTTGGCTAATTTTGGTAGAAATTCAATACCACACTCTTGTTAAATGTTATTAGTATGTAAATTACAATGAATATGGAAAAAGACATCATAGTGCATTAAAAATTCAACATGTTTTCTAAAACAAGTGGTGCATGTGTGATTTATTTTTACAAAAAAAGGTTTGGCCATCTTAGAATATATTTGAAAAATAGAAATTTGTAGATATTTTTACAAAAAATTAGAGTAAAATTGTGTTTGAGTCATATCCAATAAATTTTTTGGATGTGGTTCATGATTACGATAACCAGCTCTTCTTTTCACTATATCTCTTACATTGGGCAAAATTATTGTGATGTATTTCCAAAATTGAGCAAGTAACTCTTTGAGAGCATCAACTATAGATTTGTCCTTTGTTTAAGTCTACTAGATAATGCCTAGATATTTTTGGTAGTAGGTTCATTAATGATTTCATGTCTTTCAATTAATTTCATTAATGTTTTTCTATTTATATTAAGTGTTCAACTTATTTTTAAAAGCATTCATTTTTCTCTGTTTGGCCACTTACTGCACAAGTTGTAAGTAAATACTAGGTAGCATTACAATCTTGGGTGCATGATTTTAAGCCTATAGTATGATATGCATCATATATATTTTCAAAAAAATTATTATTTCAATTATCCATGTTAGATGTTCTTAGTCCTAATGTGTACATTATAGGTCTCATTTTAATCAATTTTATCAATGAAATAAATAATTGACATCTTTGACTATCATAATACAAATTATGAAAGAAACTATCCCAAATTTGTTAAACTAGTCTTCTTTATTGGTGATCAAAATTTTTGTTATGCATTGGTTCTAAAATATTTTCTTTGACTTCAATTAAGTACTTGTCTTTTCTACTCATAATTCTTGCAGGTGTTATTAATGATGGAATTTGTTGAGAGGGTGTTTCAAAATTGTTATTACTTTCATTTTTTAGAGATGGGATGACATTTTATTCATTGTTTATTTCTTCATTATATGTTTCCATGAAGTTTTATTGATTGTTAATTTCATCACTATTTGTTTCCATTAAATTTTCTTCATTCATGGGGGGTGAAGCATCATACATAGACTCATCATCAACAAAATAAAAAACTTGGAACTTTGAATGTAAAATTCCAACATTATCTAATTCATTATTTTCAATTTCATTATTATTTATTTCATTATGGTCAATTTCATCATTATTCAATTCATTATTGTCAATTTCATCATTTTTTAATTCATTATTATCAATTGGATCATTATCTATGGCATGTGATTTATCAAGATTAAGGTTTGTACCTTGTTTACCATGATTGTTTTGCATTTATATCTTGTGTTTATCTCTCAAATCTTCTAATTACTCTTCCTCAAACGTGATTTGCCACCCATCAAGGACAATTAACAACTTTTTAAAGGTGGGGTCAAAAGTATGTAGGTACCACAAGTACCATAGAAGTACGTAGAGAATGTTTGTGGGGACAAAATTCTTGATTTAGGTTAAAATAGACATTAAAAATCAAGTTTTGTTTATATTAATAATAATGCGATTGTGTTATGCAATAACACGATCATGTTATATAATGGGATCAAGTTATTCAATAACATGATCATGTTATTCTTAATACTTGATTTTATTTAAACATAGACTTTGAGAAGAGAGTTTTTTATATATTGAGAATAACACAATCACGTTATAATTAATATAGATTAGGTATTAGGGATTAGGGCATTAGCACATAGGGTTTAGGGATTAGGTCATTAGGGAATTAAGGCACAGGGATTATAATTTATGTTGTAGGGAACTCATAAAATAGGGATTATAGAATAAGGTTTAGGTTTAAATTTTTATATAAGGTCTAATCACTCTAAGCCATGTGAAATTAATTATTAATACAAAGGATCTTAATTGGGGATAAATTGATTGGTAAATAGGGAAAGTTTATTGTTTATAATTTAGGGTATAGTGTTTAGGGTTTATGGTTTATGGCTTAGGGTTTAATGTATATATGGTTTAGGGTGTACATAGGGTCCACTATGTTTTTGGGCTCAATTAACCCCTACATCATCATAGATTGAGCCAAATAGTCAATTGGGACAATGAGTAATGTAATTCAGGTCAAATTAAGTAATGTATTTAGCTAATTATTACTCTAAATGATGTTAATTAGTGTTAATCTAGTTGATAGATTTTAAAATATAAGGTACATAGGGTTTATGGTTTGGGGTTTAAGACATATAAGCTTTAGGGTTTAAGGTTTAGGGTGCATAGGGTCAATCACAAAGATAATTAAGGACAATATGAATCACTTGGATTTATTTGTGACTATAGAATGCATTTTTGGGTTGTCATTATACCCCATGCCATTATTCAAATTGAGTGAATTAGTCAAATGGGGAAATCAATCATGTGATTTAGGCCAAATTGAGCCTTATGATCTTAATTCTTAGTCTAAATGATGTTAATTTAGGCTAAAATGACTAGTTCAAAGTTTATAGAGTTTATATTTATGGTTTAGAGTTTATGGATTAGGGATTAGGGTATAGGTTTTAAGGTATATAAGGTACAATCATGAAGGTAATTGGTGAAAATTTGAGATCTTTAAGCCTAGATCTATAAGTAAAGAATGTGATTATAGGCTTAATTAGCCCCCACATCATCATAGAGTGAGCCAATTAAATCAATTGCAGCAATGAGTGATGTGATTTTGACCAAGTTGATCCATGTGAACCTAATTATTACCATAAAGGATGTTAATTGGGGCTAAATTGATTGGTTTAGGGTTAAAGGGTCAATAATTTAAATGGTTTGGGGTTTAGGACTTATGGTGTAGGGTTTAAGGTAAATGGTACAAGGTTTAGGGTTTAAGGTGTAGGATATAGGGTCGAATCACTAAGGTAAGTAAATAAAATTTGAGTTGTTTGTTTACATATTTATGACAATTGGCATCATGTTTGTAATTTCAATAAAAGTAGGGTCAGTTAAGCCATACATTTTTTTTATTTAGGTTGAAGGGGGATCTTTTTGAACAAGGGTCATAGACTCTAGGATAAGTACAAACAAAATGAACCATGATATACTAATGACCAAACAAGAAATAGGACCAAATAGGCCTAGAGATAGCTAAAGAATAGGCCTAGAGATAACTAAAGAATATCCCCAAAACCAACAAAGAATAATAAAAAAATCTAGTCTAAATATAAACTACCAGAAACATCCTCCTAATAAGATTTCATCTTTTTAAGGTTCATATCAATCTGGAGTAGTAATTTATATTGTTCCATGCCATACTAAGATCCATTACTCTGCCCCTTCTTTCCCTTCCCTTTGCCACTAACACTAGGCTCGAAAAGCTCACTAAGATGAGCTTATAGGTTTTCAATGCTTTGTATGCCCTCATACATAGTAGTTTTACTAAAATTCACTAAAAAACTTATGTTATTATAAAGTTTCTCATTATCTTATTCTAATATATCCACCCTAAATGATAAACTCTAAATTTTTTTATCCTCCTCCTTAGCTAAAAATATTTGACTCATCCTTGAGTTTTCCTGCTAGAGGAAGTTAACCTTACCTTTCAGCTTTATGATCTCTTGTATAAACCACTGCATAATAAATTTTTAGATGTTGATCTCTATTGATTCATACATATTACATAAATTATACAATTTATTAATCCATAAATTTGGTTTAGGGGCTCAATTTTGCCCAAATCATGTCCTTAATTGCACAAATTAACTAATTAGATCAATTCACAATATAATTAAACTTAATTTTACCCTAAATCATATATTTTTATTTAAGGGGTTGAAATTGGCCTCAAATACCTCCTTGATTGAATCAATCAAATATTCAAATGGTTGATTATATATGACATGGCATTAGGGTTAATTTCAATCCAAATCACATCATATATGATTTAGAATTAGTTTATGTGGCTCATTTTGACCCTAATTAATGATTAGGGTATTAGCGCATAAGTTTTAGGGATTAAGGAATTAGGGAATAGGGATTAAAATTTATGTTTTATGGAAATTATGGAATAGGGATTAGGGTATAGGGTTTAGGTTTAAGGGTGTATATAAGGTCTAATCTCTTTATGCCATGTGAACCTAATTCTTACTACAAAGGATGTTAATTAGGGCTAAATTAATTAGTAAATAGGGAAATTTTACAGTTTAAAATTTATAATATAGTGTTTAGGGTTTATGGTTTAATGTATATATGGTTTAGGGTGTACATAGGGTCTAATGTGTTTTTGACCTCAATTAGCCCTCTCATCATCATAAATTAAACCAATTAGTTAAATAGGACAATGAGTAATTTGATTCAAGCCAAATTAAGTAATGTATATACATAATTATTATTCTAAATGTTTTTAATTAGTGTTAAACCAATTAGTTTATGGTCTAAAATATAAGGTATAGGTTTTATGGTTTATGGTTTAAGGTTTAAGACCTATAAGGTTTAGGGTACACAGGGTGTAATAACAAAGATAATTGAGGATAATTTAAATCACTTAGACCTATTTGTGACTATAAAATATGTTTTTGGGTTGTCATTATACACCATATCATCATGAAAATTCATGGAATTAGTCAAATGGGGAAATAATTCATGTGATTTATGCAAAACTAAGCCTTATGAACTTAATTCTTAGTCTAAATGATGTTAATTTGGGTTAAAATGATTGGTTTAGGGTTTAAAGAGTTTATATTTATGGTTTAGAGTTTAGGGATTAGGAACTTTAGGGACAAGGCTTAGGGTATATAAGGTATAATCATGAAGGTAATTGGGGAAAATTTGAGGTCCTTAAGCTTAGATCTATGAGTAAAGAATGTGATTTTGGGCATAATTATTCCCCACATCATCATAGATTGAGCAAATTAAATTAATTGTAGTAATGATTGATGTGATTTTTACCAAGTTGATCCCTGTGAACCTAATTATTAATTTAAAAGATGGTAATTGCGGCTAAATTGATTGGTTCAAGGTTAAAAGGTCAATAATTTAAATGGTTTGGGGTTCAGGGCTTATGTTTTAGGTTTTAAGTTAAATGGTATAGGGTTTAGGGTTTAAGGTATATGATATAGGGTCAAATCACTAAGGTAATTGAAGAAAATTTGAGTTGTTTATTTACCTATTTATGATAATTGCTTTCATGTTTGCAATTCTGATAAAAGTAGGGTCAGTTGAGCCATACATGTTTTTTTAAATATAGGTTAAAGGGGGTATTTTTGTGAACTAGGGTCCTAGACCCTAGGATAAGTAAAAAAAAAGTAACCACGGTCTACCAATGACCAAACAAGAAATAGGACCAAACAGACCTCAAGACAACTAAAGAATAACCCTAAAACTAATAAAGAAAAACTAAAGAAACTAGTCTAAATCTAAACTACCAAAAACATCCTCCCAACAAGATTTCATCTTTTTAATGTTCATATCAATATGGAGTAATAATTTATCTTGGTCCATGCAATATTGAGATCCACATCACTTCCTCTTCTTGCCCTTCCCTTTGCCACTGACATTGGGCTCAAAAATCTCACTAAGGTGAGCTTGCTAGTTTTCAATGTTCTATATGCCCTCATACATAACATTTTTGCTACAATTCACTAAAAAACTTATGTTATTACAAAGTTTCTCATTATTCTATTTTAATAGATCCACCTTGAATGATAAACTCTAAAAAAATATCCTCCACTGGATGAAAAGATTTGACTCATCCTTGAGTTTTTTCTGTTGTATAGAGTTAACCTTACCTTTCACCTCTATGATCTCTGTCAAAAACCACTGCATAATATATTTTTGGAAGTTGATCTCTATTGAACCATACATGTTGCATGCATTATACAATTTATTAATCCATAAATTTGGTTTAGGGCCTCAATTTTTCCCAAATCATGCCCGTAATTGCATAAATTGACTAATTGGATCAATTATGAAAGGATCAAACTTAATTTTACCCCAAATCATATCTTGTAATCAAAGGGATTCAAATTGACCTCAAATGCCTCCTTAATTAAATCAATCAACTCTTAAAATGGTTGATTATATATGACATGACATTAGGGTTAATTTAACTCAAATCACATCATATATGATTTAGAATTAGTTCATGTGGCTCATCTTGACCCTAATTAGGGATTAGGGAATAGGGCTTACAATTTATGTTTTAGGTAACTTATGGATTAGGGATTAGGGCATAGGGTTTAGGTTTAAGGGTGTATATAAATTATAATCACTCTATGCCATGTAAACCTAATTCTTACTAGAAAGGATGTTAATTGGGGATAAATTGACTAGTAAATAGGGAAAATTTATGGTTTACAATTTAGGGTATAGTGTTTAGGGTTTATGGTTTATGGTTTAGCAATTACGTTTTAATGTATATATGGTTTAGGGTGTACATAGGTTCCAATGTGTTTTTGGGATCAATTATCCCCCACATTATCATAAATTGAACCAATTAGTTAATTGAGATAATGAGTAATGCGATTCAAGCTAAATTAAGTAATGCATATACATAATTATTACTCTAAATGTTGGTAATTATTACTAAACCAATTGGTTTAAGGTTTAAAAGATAAGGTATAGGGTTTATGGTTTAGGGGTTGAGGTTTAAGTCCTATAAGGTTTAGGGTTTAGGGTACACAGGGTCTAATAACAAAGATAATTAAGGACAATTTAAATTACTTGGACCTATTTGTGACTATAGAATGTGTTTTTAGGATGTAATTATACCCAATGGCATCATGTAGATTGAGTGAATTAGTCAAATGGGGCAATAATTCATGTGATTTAGACCAAATTAATCCCTATGAACTTAATTCTTAGTCTAAATGATGTTAATTAGGGTTAAAATGATTGGTTCAAGGTTTTAAAGAGTTTATATTTATGGTTTAGAGTTTAGGGATTAGGGCTTAGGGTATAGGTTTTAGCATGTATAAGGTACAATTTTGAAGGCAATTGGGGCTACTTTGAGCTCTTTAAACCTATATATGTGAGTAAATAATGTGATTTTAGGCTCAATTAACCCCCACATCATCATAATTTTATCCAATTAAGTTAATTATAGTAATGAGTGATGCAATTTTGGCCAAGTTGATCCATGTGAACCTAATTATTACTATATAAATGATGTTAATTGGGGTTAAATTGATTAGTTTAGGGTTTAGGGATTATGGATTAGGGTTTAAGGTAAATTATATAGGGTTGAGAGTTTAAGGTAAATGGTATAGGGTTTAAGGTTTCATATATCAATGTAAGGTCCAATAACTAAGGTAATTGAAGAAAATTTGAGCTACTTGTTCACCTATTTGTGACAATTGCCTTCATGTTTGCATTTATGATCAAAGTAGGGTCAATTAATCCATATATTTTTCATACATTATACAATTGATTGAGCCATAATTTTGGTTTAGGGGATCAATTTTTCCCAAATCACACCCATAATTACATAAAGTGACTAATTAGATCAATTCATGATAGAATTAAACTTAATTTTGCCCCG
This sequence comes from Torreya grandis, assembly GCA_037957365.1. Taxonomy (NCBI): domain Eukaryota; kingdom Viridiplantae; phylum Streptophyta; class Pinopsida; order Cupressales; family Taxaceae; genus Torreya; species Torreya grandis. The sequence continues at coordinate 1,086,307 of JARHVA010000545.1, read as the reverse complement.
AATCATATCTTACAATTTAAGGGGTTCAAATTGGCCTCAAATGCCTCCTCAATTGAATGAATCAACTCTCTATTTAATTATATATGACATGATATTAGGGTTAATTTCACTCTAAATCACATCATATACAATTTAAAATTGGTTCACATGGCTCATTTTGACCCTAATTACCTCCACAATTGAACTAATCAAATTTTTCATTCATTAACTAATGACTTCAAGTTTATTGAGCTTGAAACTAGATTCTATACATGTAAAACTTGTATATAAATAAATAATGTTTCTTTGATTCAATCAAGCAAATGAAATTGGAGTTGATCAACCCCCAAAGATCACATTTTATAGTCACACAATTAGGTTGAAGGGTCTCAAAATAGCCCAATTTGTTTCAGATGCATAGTTAGATTGGTATTCCAAATGCTATGTTTTGGCCATAGGTTTAAAAAATTCATTTTATGACATCTCATGATAAAATCAGTTATATTATAAAATGTATAATGAGTTACACCTTAAAACCAATTAATTATAAGTAGTCAAGTCAACATATTAAAATGCACATAATTTTTCTGAAGTCTAATGTGATACCATGACACCTTAATTCACTATCCAAGGTTAGGTACCTTTCCCATGTCACATGAAATAACACCATTATTAGGGAGCTCAATAACATATATAAAATTTGAGCTCAAGAGTAAACATGTATTTTTGGGAGTTATGAATATATAATGTGATTACATTATTAATGTGGTTAATAACATGATCAATTTATTAATATGATCACACTATTTGAATTTTAATTTGAAATGGCTTGGATTCTTGAGCCAAAGGCTTGGACTTGTCAATCTATAACCGAGTCTGAGAGTATTGATAAAAAAAAATTAAACTTTGATCACCAAATACACTAATAATTTCAACATTAAAATTCAAAAACTTAATACCATTACGAGAATCATGTTCTCCTCTTTCAAAAAATATGATTTTTATAATTTTTTCAATAATTTAAGGTTTAAAGCCATGTTGATTTCTAACTATACCTATTTTAGGCCACTACATGTTAAAACCATACATGCCTATACATGTTCATGTAATTTGTTTTTAGTTGATCCAAATGTAAAAAAATTATATGGTCACAAACTAGGCATAATTATACACACATTAAAAAAAACCGATTTTCATTTTGTTTTGAGGTAATTAGGCACGCTGCATGGGCAACTATCCATTTTTTATTAGTTTTAAGGATCTATTTACTTGAAAAATTCATAAAAAAAGTATTCATTGAAAAAATATAAAAAACCAGAAGATCACAAACTAGATGATCTTATCTAAATTTTCACCAAAGTATTTAAAACAATATTAAACATTACTCAAAAAATGGTGCACCGCACGAGCATATATCTACTCTATTTTCTTCAAAAACATAGGAATTCCTCTTTAAATTTAAGATGTTTCACCTAGTTATAATTAACCATTTAAAAAAAATAATGTTTTGAAAACTAGAATCAAAATTATACATTTCATGTTCCTACACCATCTTAAAATTTAGATTGTAGATATCTCAAATTATCTACAGAAGTTTAGATTTTTGAAATTTCAAGAAAATCATGTCCACATGTAGGCCACTCTTTATCCCCTTAACTTTGTACACTTACCCTTTAATTATGAATATGTTATTACCAACTATTATAATGGTTCAACTGATGTTTCCTATTCCTTCATTTTATAATAATGTAAACTTTTCATTTTTTTTATATAGAGAGATAAAGAAGAATGAATTTAGAAAGTACACATAAACTAGATGTCTGATCTCTCAAATAATAAAATCTTGATTTTACAGTTATACATTAGTTGTCATCTATTTCTTGTGTTATTTATTATTTGAACACATTACACTTTCATATGTTTTTCATTCATAAATTTGTTTCCATTCATAACCCTCTTAAATCCATTTAATTAGGTTGTCTGTCATGTCTCCTCTTGGGCCTTGGATTAGTGGTATCAGAGCATACACAATTAATATCATATCTAAGTGGTATCATGGTGTATATGAACTTCATCTATGTTTGTAATCCCATTCATACGATGCCATGTCCCCTTTCCACAATTAATCCAATTAGAAGAACCATATCCTATTCATTATTTCTCATAGACTAAGGGATAAAGTTAGGGAAATAAATTAACCATAGTACTTTAAATTTTTCTCAAGTCTAAGATCAAGTTCGTGATTTAATAATTATTAATGCAAGCCAAAATTGTGTTCACATTAAATTTTGAAGAACAAACCTTTAAAATATATAAGCCAAAATGGTTACTCACTTCACACTCCCAAAGAGACTCTTCCTATTCCTACATGAATGGAAAACTACTTGAATGAGGCAAAAGACACCTAGGATAATAATGAATATATACATTATTTTTACATTCCCATTTTTCAGACCAAGCATTCCTCTAAAAGTTCTAATTTTTTCTCGTCAAAGTTAATTTCTCAAGATGTTTTCTAGTTGTTATGTTATAAGCTAATAATGAAATTTGACTGTCATCTTTCATATAGTGTTGATTCAAATGAAATTGAGTATTGACATTGCCATATTTCACATAGTGCCGATTCAAATGAAATTTAGTATTGACATTTCCATCTTTCACATAGTGCCATATTTCAATTGGAGAACTGTTTGACTAGTTAATTATTATGTTTCATCATTCATACACTCAGTTATAATTTATTCCAATTTTTAGACCTACAAATTATTTAAAAATTTAGATTTGATGTGTTAAATAAATTTATTGAATTTTTATATTTTTGTGAGGGTTTTGATGAGGTTTGAATTTTATTTTCATGCCTTGTTATATATTTTCATAATTCTACAATTTTGGTTAGGGTTTTTACAAATTCCAAAATGATTTAATTTGGCCCTAAAAGGGATATTTTAGTGGTATCTAAGTGTCTTCCTTGTTAGTTGTGGGGGATTGAGTTTTTGGAAGAGGTTCCTACATGCCAAATAGTGATAGGGAAGTTAGGTATTATGAAAGATAAAATAACAAAAATAAAAAACAAAAAGGTTTAATAAGCTAGGTCATAAAGATATGGATGATCAAGATCATGTTCAGTTTAATAAATTTGCTTAAAAACAAGAGTGTATGACTAATATGATGGTTGATGTAATTCACACAATGTAGGGTATGAGTGTAAACCATCCTCCCAATGGTGAGGGGAATGATTCAAGAACCAATAATAACCCTCCTACATAGACCATAACCATTGGAGCTTCAGCTAGGCCTTTAGAACCTAACTTCATCCATAGAGAGGAAGTCATTTCTAAGGTGGAGTTTCATCCTTCAGTGATGAATGATATCATTGCCAATTATGAAGAATATAGGACTCATCCACCTAAGACTAGTTTCTTTGGTTATTCTTTGTTGGTTTTGGGGTTATTCTTTAGCTATCTCTAGGCCTATTCTTTAGCTATATCTAGGCATATTTGGTCATTTTTCTTGTTTGGTCATTGGTAGATCATGGTTCCTTTTTTGTCTTTACTTATCCTAAGGTCTGGGACCCTAGTTCAAAAAAATCCTCCCTTTAGCCTAAATAAAAAAACATGTATGGCTCAATTGACCCTAATTTTATTGGAATTGCAAACATGATGGCAATTACCATAAATAGGTGAATAAATAGCTCAAACTTTATTCAATCACCTTAGTGGTTCAACCTTATATCCTACACCTTAAACCCTAAACCCTGTACCATTTACCTTAAACCCTAAACCATAAGCCTTAAACCGCAAACCATTAAATTATTGACCCTTTAACCCTAAACCAATCAATTTAGCCCTAGTTAACATCTTTTATAGTAAGAATTAGGTTCACATCAATCAACTTGGTCACAATCACATTACTCATTACTACAATTGACTTAATTGGCTCAATCTATGATGTTGTTGGGGCTAATTAAGCCTAAAATCACTTTCTTTACTCATAGATCTAGGCTTAAAGAGCTTAGATTTTCACCAATTACCTTCATGATTGTACCTTATATACTTTAAAACCTATACCCTAATCCCTAAACTCTAAACCATAAATATAAACTCTGTAAAATCTGTAAACCTTGAACCAATCATTTTAGCCCAAATTAACATCATCTAGACTAAGAATTAAGTTCAGAGGGCTCAGTTTGGCCTAAATCACATTACTAATTACTCCATTTAAATAATTCACTCAATCTGCACAATGACATGGGGTATAATGGCAACCTAAACATACATTCTATAGTCACAAATAGGTCCAAGTAATTCAAAATTTCCTTAATTATCTTTGTGATTGACCCTATGTACCCTAAACCTTAAACCCTAAAACTTATATGTCTTAAACCCCAAACCATAAACCATAAACCCTTTGTACCCTATATTTTAAATTTGATCAACTGATTTAACACTAATTAATATCATTTATAGTAATAATTAGGTAAATACATTACTTAATTTGGCCCAAATTGCATCACTCATTGTCCCAATTGACTAATTAGCTCAATCTATGATGATGTGGGGGATAATTGAACCCAAAAACATAATGGACCCTATGTACACCCTAAACCATATATCCATTAAACCTTAAGCCCTAAACCATAAACCCTAAACACTATACCCTAAATTGTAAACCATAAACTTTCCCTATTTGCCAATCAATTTAGCCCCAATTAAGATCTGTTGTATTAATAATTAAGTTCACATGGCATAGAGTGATTAGACCTTATATACACACTTAAACCTAAACTTTGTGCTATAATCCCTCTTCCTTAAGTTCCCTACAACATAAATTATAATACCTATGCCTTAATGCCTTAATGACCTAATACTTAATCCCTATGCACTAATGCCCTAATCCCTATACATTAATTCCCTAATCCCTAATACACAATCTATATTAAGTATAACATGATTGTGTTATTCTCAATATTGATAAAACTCTCTTCTCAAAGTCTATGTTTAACTCAAATCAATTATTAAGAATAACACGATCATGTTATTGAATAACTCGATTGCACTATATAACATGATCATGTTATTGCATAACATGATCACATTATTAATATAGATAAAACTTGATTTTCAATGTCTATTTTAACCTAAATCAATAATTTTGTCCCCACTAACATTATTTATGTACTTTTATGGTACTTGCGGTATCTTTGTACTTTTGACCCCACCTTTAAAAAGTTTTTAATTATCCTTGATGGGTGGCAAATCACATTTGAGGAAAAGGAAGATATTTAAGAAAAAACACTGGAGTAATTAGAAGATTTGAGAGAGAAACACAAGATACAAATGCTAAAAATTCATGGTAGACAAGGTACAAACCTTAATCTTGATTAATCATATGTCATAGATAATGAGCCAATTGATAATAATGAATTAAATAATGATGAAATTGACAATAATGAATTGAATAATGCTAAAATTGACCATAATGAAATGAATAATAAAGAAATTGACAATAATGTTGGAATTTTACATTAAAAGTTTCAAGTTTTTTATTTTGTTGATGATGAGTCTATGTATGATTCTTCGCCCCCATTGAGTGAATAAAATTTAATGGGTTTAAATATCGATGAAATTAACAATAAATAAAACTTCATGGAAACATATAATGAATATATAAATAATGAATAAAATGTCATCCTAGCTCTAAACAATGAAAGTAATAACAATTTTGAAACACCCTCTCAATAAATTCCACCATTAATAACACCTCCAAGAATTGTGCATAGAAAAGACAAGTACTTAATTGAAGTTGAAGAAAATATTTTAGAACCAATGCATAAAAAAATGTTTGATCACCATTTAAGAATACTGACTCAACAAAATTTTGATAGTTTCTTTCATAATTTGGATTATGATAATAAAAGATGTCAATTATTTTTTTCATTGATAAAATTAATTAAGATGACACCTATAATGTACACATTAGGAATAAGAACATCTAACATGGATAATAGAAATAATGAATTTTTTAAAAATATACATGATGCATATCATACTATAGGCTTAAAAATCATGCACCCAAGATTGTAATTCTACCCAACGTTTACTTACAACTTGTGTAGTAAGTGGCCAAATAGGGAAAAATGAATGCTTTTAGAAACAAGCTGAACACTCAATATAAATAGAAAAATATTAATGAAAGTAATTGAAAGACGTGAAATAGTTAATGAACCTAATACCAAAAATCTCTAGGCATTCTCTCGTAGACTTACACAAAAAGACAAGTCTATAGCTAATGCTCTCAAAGAGTTACTTGCTCAATTTTGGAAATACATCACATGAATTTTTCCCAATGTAAGAGATGTAGTGAAAAGAAGAGTTGGTTATTGTAATCATGAACTACATTCAAAAAATGTATTAGATATGACTCAAACACAATTGTACTCTAAGTTTGTGGAAAAATATTCACAAATTTCTATTTTTTAAATATATTTTAAGATGGCCAAACCTTTTCTATTAAAAATAAATCACACACGCACCACTTGTTGTAAAAAATATGTTGAATTTTTAATGAACTATGATGTTTTTTTTCAGATTCATTATACTTTACATACTAACAACATTTAACAAGAGTGTGGCATTGAATTTATATCAAAATTATCCAAATAATTTATTTCAACTATTTTTTGTAAAAGACTATATGGACAATTTTTTATAACAAATCATGTTTAGATGAAAATTATAGCATTTGTGGTGGATTGCCAAAATTTAAAAAATTGTATCCATAAGGAGATAACAAGTGAAATTGGACATGAATTAATTGGTTTAATCAAATATAAATAATTAATTTATCTATCAGAGTGGATGCTAAGATCTTTAGATGAGGTGAATGTACAGGTTTGTGATAGGCACAAGTCAAGCATGTACACAACACAATAGCTTCAAGAAAATTAAATCACAAATATGAGAATATTGCATAAACAAGATAAGAGTAAAACTAATCTTACATAGAACAATATCTCACCAAGATAGATGTACATATATGATTTCGTGAGTAACTCCTTCTAAGATAAGTGGTTAGAGAGCCAATACTAAAAGAGTAAATCCCATACCTGAAATAACTGATCAAGTGAGTTTTTTCTATTCATCCAATCAAAATGTAACTCTAGGTACACCTAAGCAAACTTATCCAAAAAATTATGAAAATTCAAAATAAGGGGAAAAATCCCATAATAAATAAATATGGGAAAAAATAAAACCTCTACTCTAACACTACCTATTATCACAACTTTGGTGGGTAGTGTACAAAAAAGAAATGGGTCCCAACAACTAGGCTTGATTAGGTATCCAATACAAATCAATCTCTCATAAATTATAGAAATGAAGAAAACCCATAGTAAAAACTCTCCCCAAAAAGAGAGACATAGAATAAAAGAAGAGGCTAAAAGGTCCCCTCAAATATGATGTTGTTATTGATGTAGACAACACCCCAAAAAGAGGTCATAGATGAATTAATTTTCTCTTAGTGAATTGTTTGATAACGATATATACAACCTACTCTAAATAATATAAAAATATCAATTTAATAACCTAACCATTAATAAGGTCCTAGATAAAATGCATGTGAATCTCAATGTGTTTGGTCTATTAATGCTGAACCAGATTTTTGCATATCTGTATGTTACTTTGGTTGTCATAATAGATGATGGTGGACTACTTGAAAGGAATGTCAAATTCAAATAGAATACCCTAAATATAAATAGCTTATATAGTTACTTTAATAGCTCCCCTATACTATGCCTCTATGAATGTTACATCAATAAATTTTTGCTTCTTGATAGACCAACTAATGGAACCAGAACCCAAAGAAAAGTTATAACCTAAAGTAGACTTATGATTCTAATTAAAACTAGCCCAATTTGAATCTATAAAACTAACCAAGTCAACCTCTATGTTAAATCTATATTGAATCCTAAATCTATAAGATCCTTGAATGTAGTGTAAGATTCTCTTAGTTATTTTTTAGTGCAACTCATGGGGTTCTTATATGAATATAGAGACAAGTTCTAGAGGATATGAAATATCAAGCCTAGTATGATTCAGATAATTGAGGTTACCAACAAGTTGTCGATACTGAGTGGCATCAACCAAAAGTGTAGAATAGTAAACCTCAAGTTGGACTCTTGATAGAAAGGGAGTTGAAGATGGATTGTAATCATCCATGTGAAACTGATCCAAAAGATCAGGATCATACTTGGGTTGTGCAAGTGAAAAATTTGAATCAAAATGTGAGATATCAATGTTGAGGAAATAATGCAAAAGACCCAATTCTATCATGCCAAATATATCATGTAAAGTTATCTTGACTACTACAATAGATGATGAGGAAATCTTGGTGATCAAAAGATCATCAACATAAAGGACTAGTATCAATAAAGAATCATGATTTTTTTTTGATGATGAATCATAGATCATGATTCAAAATGCATCAAGCAAAAATAAAGCACATAATTTTACCCAGAAACAAGCACTACTCACTATAATGGACTATAGAAACATCAATAATCTTATTAATAATCATCCTTCTATAAAACATATACACTGGGATTTGAATGACACTTAGTGAAACTTGAAGTAAGGAATAAGGAATCCATCTTGGTATACCAATTTTGAGGGGCCTAGTTGAGGCCATAGATAGATTTCCTAAGTCTAAAAACTAATGATGAATCCTAAATAAATCCATGTGGCTAATCCATGTAAAGTTCTTCCTAAATGTCTTCATAAAGAAAGACACTTTTCACATCCATCTAGTACACATCCCAACCATGGGTTATGGCTACAACTAGTGTGAGTTGGACCTAAGTCATCTTTATAATAGGTGCAAAGGTCTCTAAGTAGTCAATGTTGACTACCTATGAAAAACCCTTGGTGACTAATCATGACTTATACTTATCAATTGACTCATATATTTCAAACTTGGTCAAATATATACACCTACATCGAATAATCTTCCTTCTTTTAATAAGTGAAGTCAAATACCAAGTGTGATTTTTGATCAAGGAAGAATATTCTTCTTGCATAACACTATCCCACTCAAGTATGCTTAAAGCCTCTCAGAATGTCTATGGATCCAAAATTGAAGAAAATTAAATATGTGGACCACTCTTATAATCTACCCGAGTATGTATCACTACCCACTATCACTGTAGTATGACTATGTAACTCCTTGATGATAAGTGAATCTAGTAAAAAGTCAACCCTCATGGCTTTACTGATATGAGTGATTTTATACACTAATAAGAGATTGGTTAAAAAGTAAGGGACACTTAGAACATTATTTAATGCTCCTTCCATTTTAATAGATCCTCTCCCTACAACTGGTACAAAATTGGCATCACCCAAATTGATAGAAGACATACTACAAGTCTATAAGGAATAAAAATCAACTAGTGAATAACCCATGTGGTGAAAAGTACCTGAGTCAATGACCCATGAAGATTTTGAATCTAAAATTTCTATAAGATCTGTGCCCTTTTATTTCTCTTTCACCTTGACCTTTGCCTTAGTAGAATCTTGGGTAAATGAATTATGCTTGATGGACTCAAGAAGACCTATGTTGTTCTTCTCTATGAGATGAGTTAGGTGATCTATTTGCTTCTTCATGCACTTGCTTTAATCATGTCCATTTTTATTACAATAAGCATACTTAACCTTCTATTTATTAAGTTTTCCATTGGAATAAGAGGCTTCAGTATTAGTTTTGACAAAGGTTTAGTCTTTCTTCTTCTCTTGATCCTTATTCTTCTTCTTCTTCTCTTTATTTAAATTCTTTACATTTACATTCCCAATAATTAGGGCTTGAGGTTTTTTATACTTAAATATGCACATCTAAATCAACTTGTCTTGTTCCCTAATTAAGTTGGCAATGAAAACATCTAAAGAGGGAATTTTCCATGCAATGCATAAAACATTTTTTATAGCATCTAAAGTGGAGACAAATATTGAATAGTTAGGAAATAGTTTAGAGAGTAAATAAATAACAAGTTGGTCATCTTCTTTATTTACCCCACATTATTTTAAATGTAAAATTAAGGACTTGAACTTAGTGAAGAAATCTTGAAGGATGAAAATTTTACAAAGACTTAGGCTAATGAATTTATTCTCAATCTCATGACCTCCCATCACATCAAGTTCCCCAAATAGGTTACCCATAATGGTCCATACATCTTAAGGTGATTTGGTAAGAGCTAAGTGAAATAAGAGACTAGGTGCTACTGAATGGCATAATAACCCTAGGCTTCATCATTATGATTATACCACTTATTTATATCTGCATCTATGTTAGGTTTAGTTTCATCACCCATTATTATCCTATACAAACCCATAATCCTTATAATGATTGTCATCTTAATTTTCCATTCGTGATAGTTAAAGAGAGTTAGTGGGTTGATTGAATTTGAATCCATTAGTGCAAAAATGAGATGTAGTAGTATTGAAAGTTGAAGTTGTTATAAAAATGAAAGTGAAAGTAGAATGCAAAGAGAGACCAAAAAGGCATAGTACACCCCACCTAACTATGAAATGGTGAACCCCCAATAAATGTTACAAATACATGCTCAAAATATGTCAGACTCAGTCGATAGTGTGTTTAAAGAAGCAAGTACAATATGAGAAAGTAAAAAAATAAATAACACTTTCTCTTTAAATATTGCCCAAAATATAATATTTTTTAAAAAATAATAAAAATATCCACTAACAATGCTAAACTTGACCAATATTGTTATGCATTAAAATAAAATTAGCCTATTTTCCCTTGTTTTAAATCAAGCTATTAAAAAATATTAACATGCTAAAAATTTTAGGAAAAACTTGAATAGACTTAGCATGTTTGGGAAGAAACTTTCAATCCTTTGAAATAGTAAGAGTCTTTTGTGATTCTTATTTACTAACTCACATGTGAATCACATGCATCGGGCATGGCTAAAGGCCTAGATAGGGAGTTTCAGGGGTGGTGGGTTATAGCTCCCTACTACAACCAAAGGTTATTTTTGGTGAGACCATTAGGTTTATCCAATAGATTTTGGCATAGAGGCTATATATGTTGGTATTTTTGACTGGTCAATAATGAGATTAGTCTTAATAAGTGAAAATGTTCTTGTCAAGATCCATCTAAAAGAAATGAAAAACTAGGGTTGAACACACATAACTAAATGAAGCCAAACACAATTCGATACCAAATAGAAGAGACTAGACTCAAGGCTATATGGAGGCACACAAAATTTTTATACAAAAAATACACCAAGACAATGAACATGTAGTAAAAAATAAACCACAAAACTATGGTAATTGCTACTAATGAACCAGTTTTGAAAAAAAGATGACTCCACCAAAGACAAAAAAACTCCCACAAATGGATTGTGAAAACTAAATTTTATTTGTAAATAACAAATATGAATATTTGAAATAAAACTAACAATAATAAAAAACTAGACAATCAAATACCAGAGTAGATCTAATACCATATCAGATTGAATGCCAAGATCTTTGGATCAAATAAATGCATGGGTTTATGATAGGGATAATTCAAGAATGTACACAACACAATAGATGTAAGAAAATGAAATCACAAATCTAAGAATATTGCATAAATAAAATAAGATAAAAATTAATCTTTCATAAAAGAATAGCTCACCAAGAGAGATGTACATATAGGAGTGCATGACTAACTCTTCCCAAGATAGGTGGTCAGAGAGCCAATAATATAAGAGTAACTCCCTTATCTAAAATAAGTGGTTGGGTGAGTTATTTCCTATTCATCAAGCCAAAATGTAACTCCTGATAAACCTAATCAAGCTTATCCAAAAAATTAGAAAAACTTCAAGTAAGGGGGAAAATGCCATAATAAATAAATATGGGGAAAAAATCCCTACTCTAGCATTATTAAGTAAAAGATGGAAAAGAATCTAAAAGGTGTGAGCTTATAAAAATATACTTGTTTTTGAATTTTTGGTCAAATTTAGGGAGAAAATTATTTGAGTATGCAAGGCACACACATAGGGCTAGATGGTTGGATGCACATTTCAAGATAAGCAAGGACACATTCTAACTTGGTTCTTTTATTTTAGTAGTTGACTTTGCTAAAAATTACACATTCAAATCCCAAATAGAAGTTCAATCACAGTATTAAAAATCATCATATGTTGTCATATTTATGCATATAATATTCATGCATGCACCTAATAGTACAGAGTAACAATAGAAAATATTAAGGGAGTACCATTTCTATATCAGCGATGACTGATCACATTATTCAGAGTATGTGAAAAGTTATTTTTAGAAGTTTTATGAACAATTAAGTGAGAGGAACATTAATTTAAATCAAAATTATATTTAACATTAACATTAAAGTATTGGTTGAATAGGATGCACATTAACATTGGTATGGAACACATTTAAAGTTTCACCGAGGTTGTCCATGTAAAAGGGGAGCATGAAAGTGCTAGAGCATGTGTAAACAAAGCTATTGAAAGGGAGGAGTTGATATTTGAAGAGGGTATTGATTTCACAAATGAAAAAACTATGGTTGAATGGTGTAACGTGAACATGTGTCATGGTTCTCAACAAATTTATATTATTCTTAGACATTTTTGATTAATTTAAGAAGAATACTTAGAAAATTATAAGTATTATATGACTCTAATTTTGGATGGTAGAGCTTGATCTTATTATAATGCCCAGTTCCCAATTGGTGGGTATGGGGGGCGGGGGGGGGTGGGGAGAGGGGGGGGGGGGGGGAATGTCCCCCCACTAGGGTCACCTTGTGGTAGAGTAAAGGTGATGCAGGAGAATAAAAAAATACATGTAGAATCTATGTTAACAATATTCGTAGGTAATTATTAAGACCTATAAACTAGGTTAGTTTAGAAAGTTTAATATGAATGGGTAAGAGAGAATTTAAGAAAGTTTAGTAAATTACCAATATTTGTTTAGAATCTAACAAAGTGATAATCCTCAATCCTTATGAATAGGTACCATATAAATTACCAATATTTGTTTAGAATCTAACAAAGTGATAATCCTCAATCCTTATGAATAGGTACCATACAAGACCAATCAAAAAGCTTAAAAAGACAAAACTTAATTTTTGAAGAGGTTAGAGAATATGTTGTAGGTCTGTCTCAATGGAAGAGGACTGTGTAAATATTTTATTGTTAAACATAATAAATTTTTTTGAGTTTTATTACATATTTTCCATTATATTATCATTTTATAAAATTATTATAATCCTTTCATATTGACTGCAAGCTTAAATCTCAATTATATTCATGAAACACTTAAGAATTCTATATTTTTACTATTATAGTCATGTTTAAAAGCCTATTTATACATGAAAACTATTATATGAACTCAATTTGAGTATTTTAATAGTTGAATAGGTTTTTTAATACATATATACATGTGTTAGATCACATAAAATCCCAATGAGCTCTATGAACTATCAATAATTAGCTCTCGACCTATAGAAATTTTTAGTAAATTCAAAGTAAGGGTTTCATGAATAAAACACCTCTAAATTCAAATGATTGAAAAATAAATACTAATAATTTTTAATAATTTGTGGAATGGATATTATAAATTATTCCAAGTATCGTTAGGTTTATAGGATATTTTAAATTGTAGGTACACATGACTATTTTTTTGTACAAAATAGAAGACCATTTTTGAGAAAGTTGTGCATAAGATAAGACATTTTTTTGGTTGATTTGAGTTATATAAACTTGGGTAAGGGTTAGAATATGTTATGATTTATAAATAAAACTAAAAATATAATTTTTAAGAGCTACAAACTCTATTTTGATAAATTGACCTATTGGAACAACTAGGTCTAGAGACCTAGAAACTTAAAAAGATAGAATTTGAGAATGAAAGATCAATCTCTTAGAGACCTATTGTTGGTTGATTTATTGTAAGTTTTGAAAAATACATAAATCCTTAATTTTTCCTAAGACCTATCCGAAGTGTCTTAAATAATAATTATTCAAATGATGGAGAGAAAATCTGAGAGATTGGTGACTAGTTAAGAGAAAACCTAATGAGTAATTGACTAGTTTAAAAGAAGATTATTTGAGAGTGGATTTTGAATTGAGTTGAGAAGAAGAGTAGATAAGTGAGGTTTTAATTATTCATGGTATTAGGGCATATGAATATAAAGTTAATAGCTTTATTAAACATATAAGAGTTAACTGTTCATTAGGTGGTATTAGGGATGATAAAGGGTTTTGGCCAAAGATATTGTCTCATGAGTGAATATTTTGTTTCAAGTCAATAAGGTTGGATTTTATCAGATTAAAGAGATTATAATCAAGGTCAAGAAAAATTTCATATCTACATTATACAAGTATGAACATGATTGGGTATGGGCCTTAAATGAAATCAAATTGCATGCTAATGATCAATTGAAAAGTTGTAAATGGGTGATGACAAATGCAAAATAGATAAGAGTGTCATTAGTTATTTCCATTACACAATCAAAAAAAAATTTAATTTAAAAAATATGAAAGATCATAGATTTATAGCATTGAAATGAATAATTTTTTAATCCTCACTTGTGTATAACATTAAATACGAGATTCAATAAAGTTTAGAATATCAAAACAACATTATATGATAATATTTTAAATAAAAACTAAATATAAATTAGATATATTAACATAATTTAAATGAAACCTTCATAAAATCATATAGGCACATGTACAATATAAATAATATACATAGATTGCCATGATAGGCATAAATAAAATTACAACATCTACCAACATAGTATGTAATGTCAGGTGAATGTCATGTACACATATACAATGTCAAACATGTGTACCTTACTATATAGGCATATGAAAAAGAACTTTTTATGTAGGACATCCTAGTCATAAAATAACTTCCCTCTCTTTGATTTCCTCGAAGAAGACTCTCTGTAGGATGCCCTCTTGGTAGATGGAGATCTCTATAATGCCTTGGATTGCTCTAAGGTCTGACTATGGGTCCTACACTCATATCTCACTTACAATTGAACCTATTCAAATACAAGTATTATTTCAAAATTAACATAAAAAACATTCAACCAGTTGTTAATAAATTAATTTTAAACTAGAATAAAAAATCATTTAAACATGCACTTACTGCAATATTATGGTTAGGATCAATCTTTTTTTGATGCTCCAATAAGTCAATGTCAGGCTCAACTATTTGAATAAGTGTTTGAAATTGGTAATAAACATGAGAAGTTTCCCTACTAATCATCTGAATAGGACTATCAAATGTCATGAGAAAACCCTACATACACAATACATTCACAAAATTTATATTTTTCCTAAGTATATAGTAAAATTATTAAAAAAAGTCTATTTTTACTTTATAATTTCAAGTTAAGATATACCTTTGTCAGTGCCTGTGCAGATGACATTGTAGTAGTAATGTCTATGTTTGTCTTGGCTCACAATGATGGAGAAGTGTCTACTTGAGTCATCAATTGAATTTAAATAAGGTCTCACTATATTTTCTATAAAGTATCAAAGATATATATGGAATTTTTTTCCTTTATTAAACCAAGAGTGTATTTAATAGCAGTGTATTTGAATTTTGAGATAATTGATAGATAAATTTAACTTAAAATTAAAAGGTAAATATACATAGATTAAATGTACATAGATCATAATATTAACTCAAACTTTTAATTATGTATAAGTAAAAGGTATCATCATAATAGAGATAAATGCAGTAGTGGATGGGTCAGCAACTAGATTTAAAAATGCAAATAATGGCTTCTTCTTATAAAATGTTATAAATGTTGACTATGATGATGAAGGTACCATCGCCTCTTGGGACATAAAAAATAACATATATATTATTAAATTTCTATGTAAATTAATTGTTAGCTAAATCAAATTTATAATTAAAACTTAAATTTAACATGACATTTATATAAAATATACCTACATCTGTGTAGTGGTTGATATTTTCACACCAAATATACATGCCAAAAACTCATCACTCATAAGTTTATTATACAAGCCCTCTAAACCACCAACATCATCATCATCATAAGGTCCAATGCATATATCTTCACAAGATATACAAAGGTAGGGTCGAGTATGCACACTAGGTGGTGTATCTCTAACATCAGTCTGTGAGAGCCTACTCGTATGTTAAACGAGCATATAAATGAATGAACTAAGTGCATGTAGAGTGTTAATCTCTATGTGCACCTGGTAGATCTTGTGTAGAGCCTTTCCCTTAGCCCTGAAACTCACTAAAATTAAAATAGTTCAAAATTTCATAGAGGACAAAGTCATAGTAAATTTTTCTCAAAAAATACAATGGTACCTCTTTGTTTTTATATGATGGATGATAAAAAACCATCAATTATTACTCCTAGAAACTAGTTGTGATTAAATTATGTTGGTAATGATGGATTGGAAAACATTTAACAGTTACTAAAAATGGTGCATTAGTGTTTGGGTCAATGAATAAGGCATAAATAGAGGATTTTTATGTCTTTATTCTTAACCTCACATGTTGATAATTTTTTAGCATAATAAGCCCTATAACTACCCTGATATGAAGCCCATCTATCAATTTGACTCGTTATAGAGTCAATTTGACCCAATAATGTCTCTAGGAAATTGGCTAGATAGGTGCAGTTGGTGTTGGTGTAAGTGCGATCCCTCATTCTCCTAATTAATTATTCAATTTCAAATTTATTATCCACAATGTGGTCAAATAGAATTTCTTGACTACTTGGGGAATTTTGTGGAACTGAAGGAGGCTTAAGAGGGTGGTTAGGTGGAGGGTTAGGAGGAGGGTTAGGTGGAGAGTTAGGAGGAGGGATAGGTAGAGTAAGATGATTAGGTGGAGGGTTAGGCTGAGGAGCAAGAGGGTTACGAAGAGGGTTAGGTAGAGGAACAAGAGGGTTACGAAGAGGGTTAGGTAGAGGAACAAGAGGCTTAGGTAGAGGAATAAGAGGCTTAGGTAGATTAACATGAGGATTAGTAGGATAGGCTGTTAAAAATAAATAAATTACTAATTAAACAATGAATATATTTTTAGCACTTATCTCTTCTACATGGTGGAATCATAAATTATCAACTTCTTGGGATGAATCGGGGTAAGGTTTGACCTCAAGAGGGCAAAACATGATTGTAAAGTGGAGGAGAGTGAGGGAAAAGATAGAATATGAAGACAAAATGAAGAATTTTTATGTTTGATTTGATTTTTATTTTTTGGGTGATATAGGGAATGCAATCGCATTATTAATGAAATAATATTATTTATTTTAAATAATGGGATCATGTTACTTAATAACATAGTCACATTATGTCTAGGTAATTACCAATCCATAATTTAAATAATGTGATCATGTTGGGGTATGTGCACAGAGTTGGTGGACAAATCCATGGACACTTCCTATAATGCGATCACATTATATAATAATGTGATCACATTATAGGAAGTGTCCATGGATTTGTCCACCAACTCTATGCACATACCCCAAATAATGTTATGACATCACTAGATATAATTACTTATGAGTTGGGTAATACAATACTAAAACTATAGGAGTGATGTGTTAATGCATAAATAATGTGACCGCATTATAGGAAGTGTCCATGGATTTGTCCACCAACTCTATGCACATACCCCAAATAATGTTATGACATCACTAGATATAATTACTTATGAGTTGGGTAATGCAATACTAAAACTATAGGAGTGATGTGTTAATGCATAAGTGGAACTGGATATAATAAATTTGCATATAGATATAGAACCTACTCCTAACATTATTGATGTTAGCACAAGCTTGGATGTGAAATAATGGTAATCTTCAGTAAGATATAATGAACCAAATCCTCCTGAATCAAGATATGTCTCATTTTGATGATAAATTACTTCTCTCAAAAGGAATTTCAAGAGATCTAAAGACAATGAACAAGCTAAGCAACATATAGAGTGTTTTTTATGAACTCGATAAAAAAATTCTTGACTTGTGCAAAATTATTGATGAAATGACAAAGTTCATAAACTTGTATTTCAAATACAATGATTTTGAAATTTGATAGTATATTTGGTGCTATAACTAAGTTCAAAAGTTTTAAATAAAATAAATCAAAGAGGAAGAACAAAGTATTGTTGTGTGGACTATAGAATGAAAGAACCCTGAAAGTGGGCATCCTTCTCAAGGAAAGTATTCACAATTAAAATATAATATATTTTCCCATTATAATTTTTTAATATTCTATGGTTAATAATGTATTATATTTTTTTAATATTCAAGTCAATTAAATGAGGAAAAAGTGAAGAAACAAAGAGCGAATATAAGAATAGAATAAATGTTTATTGGGAAGGAATCCCAAGGGTGACATTCAAAGAATGACCACCAAGTTTGGAAATTATTAAACCTAGTGTTTCTTAATCTTCTTTGATTATTGGGGTTTAACATTTTGCACATGTGAAGACCAAGTTGATACATTACACTAAATTTAAGAAATCATCAGCTTGCAAAATCCCACTATCATATATGTGTTGACCAATTACCAAACATCTATATTTATTCATTTTATTCCTAAACTCTTCCAAATATATATGAAAAGTGGATATGGGTTAAAATATCATGTATTTGTGTTTCATTTTTGGAAGCCTAATTATGTAGAAGGCAACTTCCTTAAGCTTATGAGATTTTGATAGGCATAGTTAAGATGAATATTTTTTTTAGGTGAATGAAAATAAGAGGCTTTGACGGTCATAAATGTATTATATTCACCCCTTGAAACTATCCCAAGTGGATACATAGTCTAACCTAAGATTTTAAGTGCTTGAGACACACCAAAAACTTGAAATGCACTAAAATGCTTGAAACTGGATTACATTTTAAGATAATAGCAATAAAATTCTCTGTACATTGAGGGGATTTGGATAGTAGTATTTTCGGTGAATAATTAGATTCAAATCCGGTGAAAATAAGGGAAAATTTCTAATGGGAATGATATGGTTCTAGACTAGTTCCCTTAGGGAAAAGCCTTAAATGGAAAGGACATAGGTCAGACTCTAGAATCACATAGTTCTAAATCGATGCCTTATCCATTGGAATATACAGTGATAAGTAATTGCATGAGGCATTTAACACAATGCAATGAGGAAGGAGAGATAAAAAAATGAAAACACACCAAAATCATAACTCACTTATATACATGTGGGGAAAAAATTGATGTAGGAGCATCCAAGGTGTACGAGCAAACATGCATTGCCATAAAAAGGTAGGAGTTGGCATAATTTAAATTAATATTCTTAGGGTAGATTTATTGGTTCAAAAGGGTTTTTGGTTCATAAAATATCTAGTTTTGGTTCAGTTAGAGTTACAATAGTTTTCTAAAATCATAGGGATCACATCTCTCGTATTGGGGGTCATGTGGTCACATTCCCATATCACAACTCTAAGTGGGTTTGTATTGGTGGTCACATGTATATTCCCTCTTAACTCTAAGTTATAATTTTTGGAGCCATGTGCACATAATTACATAAGACTTTCAATTAATATGGACTATATAATCTCTTTGTTAGTGGCCATATTATTTCCCTAAGTTTCTAAGTCCATGGGAGACTTTATATTTTCTACATTATTTTTCACAAATAAGCGCTCTTTTTGAACTAGATAAAATATGCATTAGTTTACAAAGTCTAATGGGTATATAATACAAGTGTCATAATCATAATTATTCACAGAGGCCTTATCTTGTTTGCAAGTCTAAGTCATGTAAGGGTCATGGGTGCATGACCAATTTCAAATTGGAGTTCATAACTCAAATGGGTCTACGACAATCCATATAGCAATTGCATGAGTTTGGGAAGTTGAGATTTTAACATGTGTCACAATAATAAGGGTCACAAGATATAGTACTAAATACAATGTAACATAAATGTATTACAATATTTCAATGGATTTAAATTATTCACAAGTTAGCATAAATAAAAAGAGGCCAAAATGTAAAGGAGCACAACATGAGGGACCACAAGGTGAATTTAATAAATCCACGAGTCCAAAGAGACTTTGAAGACCTCAAGAAAGACTTAGGAACTAGTTATATAGGGACCCATGATCTTGCCCAATGGTACTTATCATGTAAATTCTACGATCATAATTTTAGATTTGGTCACAATAATGAAAGAACAACATATAGATCTTTGGATGGTCACAAATTTCACATTAAGGAACCAATTTAGGCATTTAAGGTCTCATTGGAAAGCTATGAAAGAGAAATTTTAGTTAGTGGTCAAACAAAAGTTAACTTGACCATGTAGTAATTATTACAAAAATATATTCTAGGAATCACCAACAATTATAAGGAAAGTTCAAGAATGTAAAAAGTGGGAAAAAGTAGTGAAAGTATCTCATGCAATCATTAAATGGGATTTTTTAGGTAGTATATATGGGACATAAATAAATCAACTGAGGGTCATATTGGAAAGGTTAACATCAAAAGATCTAGAGGTCAATATTGAAAGGGTTGAAGAAGGAAGGGACATCTTAGAAAAAAGTAAAGCTTCAAGCTTGTAAGTAGAGAACAAAGATTAAAATAGAGAGGCCATAGATCATTAAAGGGCCATAATAGAAATAAAACATAGAGGAGTTTTAGATTCTGTAATAGAGAGTGAATGTAATGCCCATAGAGGCTCAAATTTAGAGATAGATGGGGATAGAGTAGGTGCAAAGAGTCACTATGAATGAAGATGTTATTAAGGCTTTATTTAATTAAATAAATAGAGAATACATATTATTTTACGTTGTGTGACTTTGACTGCATGTCAAAGGTCACCCCTTCACTAGGAATCCTTACCATGAATTTTACCAAGTTGTCTCAGACTAGTCACATGACTTTGTTGTAGATGTGATAAAGTCTTGTAAGTGAAGAAGATCCATGTGATAAAATTGTGAGACTCTTTTTTTCTAGTTAACTACAAGTTTTGAAAAAGAATCTCATATTTGTTTTAGGTAAGATAAAGTGTTTCAAGAGGAGAGATTTATGTGAAAGAGATAGAGACTCTTAATTGAGACTATTGTAGGTTTAAAAAAATAAGCTTTCCTTATATTGGTGCCAAGTTATGAAACATAAGATTACATTTGACAGGGGGTAAGATTGTCACAATTCTGTGAGAAGTCATGGAAGTGTGAATAAAGAAGTGGAAGAGAGGCTCTTATTTGAGTCCAATGTAGGTTGTGAAAAAAAATCTTGATTAAATCAATTACAATTTTTGAAAGATAATCTTGTTTATGGAGATTAAATGGCATACAAAAGAGGAAGTTCACAAGAGTAAAAGACCTAGTAGATATGTTAAAGGAATTCCATGAAAGATTGGGATGGAACAAGTCAAGAAGATGTTGAAACTATGAGCAAAGAAGATGAAGAAGAAATGATGATGGGGTGGTTTTACCTATAAGAAAGGTTGGATGCTTTAGAAATATATGCAAGTGAAGTAGGAGATCCAAACAAATAAAAAAGACCAACAAAGGTGAAGGTGAAAGAAAGAGTTAAGTTCACTTGAAATATGGTTTTTTTTTGGGCTAAAGAGAGCCAGAGAAGTTCATGAAATGGATTGTTGAATTATAATTTTTTTTGAAGAGGAAAACATCTTAGATCTAGTGAGGGTAAAAATTGCATGAAATAAGTTATGTGGGCATGCAACTGTGTATTAGAGATACCTCCAAAATAAGAGGCAAGATAAATGAAATAAAAAGTTGAGTAGTTGAAAACATATGGTTTCTAATTTTATGGATCATTTTGTGCATCCAAAATTGTAGAGAGAATGGTGGAAGAAGCTCCAAGCATTGAGACTTGAGAGAGAGGTGAAGAAGATTGCCTTTAGGCAATATAAAAATATGTTTCTTAATAAACAACTCAAATATTTAAGTGAGTAGGATAAGGTTGCTTTAAAAATTAATAAAAAAAATAAGATCTATAAGTGAGAATCCCAAGTATGATTTCAAGAGAATTAGAGAGATAAATTTGTGAGTAGCCCTTAATGGAAGAAATATTCATAGAAGAGGATGTGGAAGTAATAAATTATTCACCAAAATAAGGACACCCATTATTTGATGATGGGAAATAAATTATATAATCCTTTAAGTGGGAAGAGTCTATCATCATTAAAGGTTAAAGTTACTAAAATTGATATTTATCTTTTGCAAAGAAGAAGCTCAGGTTTTTTATGAAGAAAAAAATGAAGGTAAAGGAAGTGCAAGTGAATGCACATAAGGAGTGTGTAGTTGAAGAGCACTATAAAGGAAGAAAATAGTTTGAAGAATGATGTAAAAATAGTAATGGAGATTCTTGATAATGAACCTTTGGAAGTCCATCATGTGAATGAAATCCAAGATGAAAATGTGAGCAATAGAGAAGAGTTGGACAATGTGTCCTCCAGGCATGGAGAAGTATTAGAAAAACTATTTGTGGGATCTATTGATTCCCTTAATGTGGGTGACTTAAGTACAGGTCCAACAATGATGAATATAATAAATAAGAGGATAAATTATGGTCTAATACAGTTTGATCATATGTATAATAGATAACATGAAGAAGTGGAAAAAGAGATATTTCACTTAAAGCAGTTTGATGTGAGAGAGAAGACTCACAAAGCAGATTTGATAAGTGAAAAATGTTATTCCTATGACATAGAAGTAATAGAAGAGAAAGAGGGAGAATGAAATCAGCATTGTGATGATGAAAATGTGATAAGAAACAAAGAAAAATAGAAAGAGGTGTTGTTACTAGAAAAACTAAGCATTATTTTGAGAAGTAAGCAAAATGATGAAGACTTTGATAAGCTTGAGCTTGAGGGAAATCAAGATTATAATATGAATATGGATGGAGCACCTATGGGGGCTATAAATTCTCATGTTTTAAAGCTAATTTATGGCTATAGTTTATGTCGATGTGCAGAAATGAAGAAAAAGGAAGCATTCAAAGAGGATTTTTAAGGTGAAGAGGTGAAGCCAAAAGTGCAAAATTATGCACTTAAGAAACTGAAGAGGAGCAAATGATTTGTTCTTCAACTAGAGCATGTGAATAAATAAAGAAATAAGTAATTTATTTGAGGACTCTAATAAATAAAATATCTACAAGAAGAATGGTGATGTCACAAAGGAAATCAAAGGAAGAGATGGAATCTATTAGAAAAGGGTAGCTAAAAATAGAGATGAATGACATAAGGAATAAGCTAATAGTAGTTTGGATATTGAATGGATAAAGACATGAAGTCTTTAGGATTAGGTGGTCAAAAGATAGCCATGGGTTTAAGACCACTAGGGAAAGTATGATGCAAGAAAGAACATCTTGGTGGACATGGTTGGACAAAGATGATATCAATCCCACATGAAGATGGGCAAAAAATCATTTGGTGGAAGTGGATAGACTATGCCCAAATAGTGGGTAAGAAGAAAGAAATAATTTGTTGATGTGGTGGAACTATGGTCAATCCATTTAAACAGAAGGGAAGAAAGTGAATATTAGTAAAAGAGGAAGGATTCAAATCCAACAAGTTGGAAGTGGAAGATAGATAAAAGTAGATGAAATATTTGGTGTGCTAAAAGGGAATACCATAGTCATAAATCTAAGTGGCCAAAAGAGTAATTTTTCCATTTATTCCATATATGTGAGAAAAAATCAATTTTTTAATTACCTCAAGTGTTTTATGCAGGACTATCTAAGGTGTATGGATAATCCTACATCACCAAAAATAGATACGAGTTAGTGTAGTGTACTTTCAAAAAATAATTTCAAGGAAAATATATCAAATCAATAGGGTTCTCAGGTCACATTTTGAGATCCAGTTTTGGTTCATGAATTTGTAGTAGTTTTTGAGGTCCTAAGTATCACATAGATCACACTCAAGGTGACATGGTTATATTTAAATCTCACAACTCTAATTTTATTTGTATTGGTAGTCTCAGATATTTTCCTTTGTAACTTTAAGTTGTAATGTTGGAATCCAAGTGTACATTATTTTTTAAGTCTTTAAGTCCATAGGGACTACATAATATATATGTATCAGGTTCCACATTATTTAACTAAGTTTATAAGTCCACAAATACTATTTTTAGTAATTAAGGCTTCTTTTTGGAACCAACAAATTATACATTGGTTTATAAATTCTAACAGGTCCACAAGACTCTTGGGATTCATGAAAAGTACCACAAAAGCTAAAAAAACCATGGAGGTCAGGTGTTATAGTCATAATTACTCAAGAGGCCTTAGTGTGTTCATAATTTTAATTCATGATAGGGATGATGGGCAGACGTATGACCAATTTTAAATTTTATTTTATAACTCTAATGGGTCTATAACAATCCATAAAGCAATCACATGAATCTGAGAAATTAAATTACAACATGTGTCATAATCATTGAGGGTTACAAGATATAGTAAAAAACATTGTGTAATGCAAATTTATTATAATCCTTAAATAAATTTAATTAATTAATGGGTCCATAAACATAAATAGAGGCACTCCCAGGGTTATACCTCAATGGTAAGCCATTGCAATGGTGACCACTAGGTTATAGGTTTGAGCTATGATTGAACCACAAACATCAGATGGGGCATCGATATAATCCTAAGGGATTAGTCTATTGGACTCACCCTATGATAACATGGCTAAGTGTGTTCTATGTCATTGGGTCCAACATGGTGATAATGCATTGTTATAAAAGTTGTGGGACACCCTTAGTCACTAAAAAAATATAAAGAGAGGCAATGATGAAAAGGTATGAATGCATGAGGGACCATAAAATGGAATTAATAAATCCATGGGTTTATAAAGTCTTTGAAGACCATGATAAAGGATTTAGATCCTATTATCTAGGAGCCAAGAGATCTTGGCACTTGGCATGATCACATGCAACCTATGATCACAATGTCAAATTTGGTCACAATAATTGAATAACATGAAGATCTTATAATGATCACAAATTTCATTTTAAATCACCAATTTATACATTTAAGTTCTCATTGGAAACTTTGGAATAGAACATTTACCTAGTGGTCACTTTGAAATAGTTAACCCAACTATGAATCCACTATTACAAAAATATATTTCAAGAATCATAAGCAATTACAAGAAAAGTTTCAGAAAGGAAAAAATAGGAAAGTGATCTCATGCTACTGTTAAAGGAATTTTTTCAAGAATGATATACAGGATATCAAGATATAAAATAAGAGTCACATTGGAAAAGTCAACATTGAATGATCAATAGATTGGCATTGGAAGGATTAAGGAAATACCCAGAGATTTAAACTTATAAATTAAGAGCCAAGAGGCTACAGACTAGAGAAGGGACAAAATAGAGATCAAAGAGAGAGAGGTATCAGAGAGAAGATGAAAATTATGCATGATATAGGAGCATCCAAGGGTTTGAGTAATCTTACGTCAACCAAATAAAATAAAAAATAAACAATTGAGAACAATAATTTGATAGCGAATTGAAAATAATAGAACAACACATAACAAATGAAAATTAATAGTTTTTGAAGAAAAATGCATGGGTTTGGAGATTTTTATGGATTTAAATAAATCTGAAGAGACATGGTACATGTTATAAAGGGTAATGGAAATAATCTCATGAAGTGGGGAGAAGATAAGAGGATAAAAACATGATGCAAAAGGGGGAAAAGAGGAGCTGCAAGAAGAAATCGAAAAACAACAAGCTCTAGAGGAATCCATCAGATGTTAGACTGTGTTGGTGATGTTTTCCTCCATGTTTACATTCTAAAACATATAAGGCATATATTTGATAATGTGTTTAATATTTTAAAAATTATAATGTCTTAAAATCAATGAATATAGTGTGTTCCTTATGGTAAATATCTGTAAATAGAATTTTAAGTTACTCTTTATGTGTGTGTGTGTGTGTGCATTAAAACTAATCATAATAGAATTAAAGGTTATCCTTAAGTTTATAATCTCTCTATTATTTCACTATTTAGTATCAGATCAAGATCTTTCCTTGTTGATCTAGGTGTGTGAGGTTCTAATATGAGTCAATTGTAGGCTATGAAAAGTAAGTTGTGAAAAAAGAACTTGAATTGGAGACAAGATAAGTTTGTTGTAGGTGTGAAAGAATTCATGCAAGTGTTGAGGAAGTGAAATAGACTCTTTTATGAGTCTATTTTTGAAAGAGAATCCTACTTGTTGAGGAGGATATGGCACATAAAGGAAGAAGGGCACCAGAGGTAGAAGACTTGGTTGATATGTTGAAGGAAGTCCAATAAATATTGGACATGATAGAAGATGCAAAAAGTGAAGATGTTTCAACTGTTAGTATAGAGGATGAATAAGAAATGATTATAGGGTTATTGTCCCTATGAAAAAGGTTAGATGCTTTGGAGAGAGACCAAGCAGGTGGAGGAAAACATCCCAATAGAAAAAAGAGATTGATAAAGGTCAAGGTGAAGAAAAGAGGTAAAACCACTATTAATATTATTTTTTATGGTAAAAAGAGCCCAAACGTGCTCATGAATTGGATAGTGGATCTATAAATGTACTTTTAAGATAAGTGTATTGAAAACCCTATGAGGGTATAAATTTCAAGTAAGAGATTATGTGGATTTGTAGTTGTGTATTGTAGAGATATCCCATAGAGGAGACAAGGGAAATGAAAGATTAAGGTAAGGAGTTGGGAACATATAGTTTCTAACTTTATGGGTCATGTTGTGCACTCAATAATGAGAGTAGAATGTTTATATAAGATTCATGTCTTGAAGCTTGAGACAAAATAGAATAAGAATAAGATTTTCCATAAAATTCAATATGAGAGGGAAGTTTTCATGTGAGTAGTTTAGGTCTACTTTGAGAAGTATCAAGGATATGGATAAAAGTGAGGAGAATAAGGTTGTCTTGAAAGACAATAAGAGAGTGATGTTTTCATGCAAGAAACTCAAATCTTATTTTCAAAACAACAAATAGAAAGAGGTTTATGAGTCACACATAAAGTAATCATCATGTAAAAGGATATGGATGTGATAGTTGTTGAATTGGAAGAAGGAGACCCATTGTTTGATCATGGAATTGAGTTTATGATATCCCATAGGTGGTAAAATTTAGAGTTTTCCTTGGTATGCAATGCATTTTTATTTTCTATTTTGGAGGGAAGAAGGGTTGAGAATATTCAAGGAATGTTACATGTTTCCTTGAAGGAAACAATATATATGAATGAATAAGTCAACCATGAAGAGTTATAGATTTCCATGAAGAAAACAATATAGATTATTGATATGCAAGTTAATGCACATAAGGAGAGTATGGTTGAAGACCAACCATGTGAATAATAATGAAATATAAATAAGAATGAGGAGAGGACAACCATGGAGGTTTTATAGAATGGGCCTTTGGGAGTCCATCATGAGTGAAAAAGTTGTGAGGAGAATGTGAACAACAGAGAAGCATTGGGCAACATGTCCTTGAGGAATGATGAAGAGTTGAAAAAAGTATTTGTGGGAACTATTAATTCCATTAATGTGTTTATGTAATGTGTAGTTCTAACAAACATGGAGATAGATATGGTGGGCTTGTTTCTACAAAGAATAATGAAGAATAAAAGTGATGTTGCATATGTGGTATCATCCCACATAGGTATTGGAGAAGAAACTATTATGGGTGAAGGTATGAATTATCCTTATATAGACAAAGAGAGTGCAAAGTTATTTTCACATGGTATGGAAGAGGATAAACAAGGAGAAATAAATCAACCTAGAGTTGATATAAAGATGATGAGAAATGAAGAAGATTAATTGGTTTTTGAATCAACTAATAAAAATCAAGAAGATGAAAAGAAGCAAGAGGTAATTATTATATTATCCTATGAAATTGTGAAGATCAATGAAGCACCTATAGGGACTATTAATTCAAATGTTTTAAAACTATTTTATGACTATAGTTTATGTGCAAGTGCAAAAATAGGGAGAAATGAGGAATTCGTAGAGGCCTTCCAAGGAAAAGATTTGAAATAAGACATGAAAATTTATGCACTCAAGAAAGAGAGGAGGAACAACTAATTTTTATATTAGTTGGAGCATGTGAATAATACATGAAGGAAGAATAAGACTCTTATAAATAAATAATCCATAAGAAAGATGGTGGCAAGAGAAGAGATGGTAGCCATGAGAGAAGATGAGCTATAAATGACAAAGAGTGAAGAATGAAGGTTCCAACAATATGTTGGATAGTGAGTAAATAAAGCTAAGAAGGCTTTAGGAAGATGTGGTCATTTAATGGTGTGTTTCATCCCACAAGAAAAATTAGGATGCTAGAAGGGGCATCTGGGTGGATGTGGTCAAATGAGGGTGGGATTTAGCTAACATGAAGACTAGGATAAAAGTGGATAATCCTTTAGTAAAGGAGGATAGACTATGATGGGTTTAAACCCATAAAAATAGGAGTAAAGAGAGATAAAAAGAAGAGGATATAATTAAGACCAATAAGGAGGAGATAGAAATGGAAGAGAAAGATTGACAAAAAAAATATAATTACTTAGTGTGTTGGAAGAAAATGACATGGCCATTATGCTTCATGGTCAAAAGAGTGGTTTACCACTTATTCAATCCATGTGATTAGGATTTCACATTTTAAAAACCTTGAGTGTCTGAAGTAGGAGAAAACAAGGGTTCGAGAAATCTTGGATAAACCAAAAAATAAATAAATAAAAAGAAAAAATAAATAGTTGGGAATAACATTTCAACAACAAATCAACCAAAATAAAACAACACAGAAAAAGTAATAAAATGTAATGGTTTTTGAAAAAACCCATGGGATTAGAGTGTTTCATGGACTTCAAGGAATGTGAAGAGGTAGGATACATATCATAAGGGGTCAGGGAAATAATCTCATGAAGTGGGGAGAAGAGACAAGGATAAAAACATGATGCAAAAGGGGAAAATAGATAATTGCAAGAAAAAATAGAAAAACAAACAACTATAAAAGAACCAGTTTGATGTTAGGCTACATTGGTGATCATTTTATCCATGTTTACACTCTAAGACTTTTAAGTCATATAGTTGATAGATTTTATATTGGTGTAAACATTGTAATGTCTTTAAATCAACAAATATAATGTGGTATTTGTGGTGAATGTCTATAAATAGAATTCTAAGTTGGTATTGTTTATGTGTTCACCTAAAATAAGCATCATAGAATTAGAGGTTATCATTAATTGGATACCCTCTTTGTTCTTGCACCACTTTAATAGAGAGTTAAAGGCTTAGAGTTAGAGACAGAGAGGGATAGAGTAGTTGTAGAGAGTCCTTGTGAATGTAAATGCTACTAAGGCATTATTTCATTGAATAAACATAGATTATATGTTGTTTTAAGCTAGGTGACTTTGGTTGCATGGCCAAAGGCATCCCTTCACTAGGAACCCCTACAATGAACTGCACCACAACCTACTCTCATTGCTTGAACTATTTGAGATATTTGTCACTATAGGGAAATGGGAGATGAGTTACATATCCATAAGCCAAATAATATGTATCATCTATGTAGAAAGGATAGACTTTGGAAAATCCCATCCATAGGAAATCAAAATTTCCACCTCTCATCCTAGAGGATAACTAATTCACCAATTTGAAAGTCTCTTTCTCTAGCCTTCTTGTCAAATATCTTCTTCACTTTGCTTTGGGGTTCTAGGATCCTATCTACAACCATGATTCTCTCTTCCTCCAACTTATTTAAGTACAAGATTATTTTATCTAGATTATTTCTTAAATTATCATCTTCTATTTCTCTCACCAATTGAAAAACAAGGAACTCCAAAGAAATGGGAACTGCAATAGCTATACCATAAATAACATAAATTGGGAAATGCCAATGACTCTTTTCGAAGTGGTGTAGTTTTCTCATAATGCATCATCTAACCTTTTATTCTAATTTCTTTAATTTTCATCCATTAATTTGTGGATGATTATAACAACATTGTTTTTACTTCATTTTATTTTATCATTTCCTTAGGATTAGTAATATGAAGAGTGAGATAAGGATATCTCCTAACTATATTAAGAAACCATAAGTTTAGAAGAAGATAGATTGGAAGCATTTTTTATTAAAAAAATTATACTCAAAATCTAAATAGAATGTTCTCTTTAGTGAAATTGCATCTCTTTAGATGTAGTCTTATTTATAGCAATAGCCTCAACACACTTTGTGAAATATTCCACTTTTTGAAGACATGAGAGTGACTTGCACTGGAATGTATATTAAATGTACCGATGAAATTCAAACCCCATTGTTAAAAGGGATATTATATTACTATAGTTCTGAAGGGAAGTGGGGAAAGTTTCATTCTTCTAACAAAATTCTAGCATGATTTAAACATTGAGTCCTATTCTTGAGAGTTTTTGAATTATAGGCTAGTATTGGTGAGCTCTTAGATTCTTAAGTGTCATGACAAGCAAAAAAAAGTGACCAACACATCCATGATTATGGAAATCTTCTAGGTAATATCTTATTTTGTTCCTTATCAACACATCTCAAAAATAAAACATATAAACCTTTCTTAAAAAGAGTATTATCATAGATTACATACCTATCAGCTCTCAATTTAACAATTCTTTTCTCTTTAGCATTTATATGCCTTGGGCACTCTCCATGGGTAAAGAAGAAGGAAATATTTTAGTACCATTCATCAATAGAGCAATGAATACTAAAAAGGAAATATCCTTAAAATATTCTTTGTTAAGGCCTTTTCTATAGGCTTCCTCTAATCATCAACTCCCTCTATAATCAATAGACATAAACCTTTACCTTTGTCTAGCTTATTGGGATTGATTTATAATTCATATTCTTGCACTTTGGAAATATATCCACCCATTTTTTAGCCAAGATATTATTGTGTCAATATATGCTTGATTACCATGTCTTGTACCATCACCTATGTATGGGAATTCAAGATATAGAATCTAAAATATTTCATACCTTTTACCACAATAAAAGATTATTTTTCGATGGGATAATACTTGAGCTTGTGAACATTTAAATAATATCTCATGAAATTAATCGAGTATTATATACCCTCTTCATTCTTTTCCACCAAAATTGTTGACAATATATGTTAAGAATAATAGTTATACACAATGAAGTCTTTTTTAAAAGTCTAGTCACACTAGCTTAGAATTTTTAATCTTATCAAAATATTTCTTACCCTCACCACTCTAATTGAAAGACACATTACCTCTTATCATCAAGGTGATGTGTCTATAAGTTCATAAAAATTAGGTAAAAATATTTGCAATAAATTCACCTTATCAAGGAGTGTGTTCCAGGCTTCCTGGTAGGAAAAGATAGTTGTTGAATTGCTTTCACTATTTCAAAATCAATATTACTTATTTAGTTTAAAATTATATGGCTTACCTTCAATAATTTCTAAGATTTACTTCTTTGGATTCAGTGATATTCCTTGAGCTTGACACCTTTCAAAATCCATCTTGAGGTGCTCATAATGATCTCACTTTTTGAAAACATTATGTGATCTTTGAGAGAAGCAACTGTGATGTTTTTCTTCATTTCACTCAAATATAGGTCCACCCTTATGAAATGTGGCACCAACATACATGAGTACAAAAAACATCCACTTATATGAAATGGTACCCCATGAAGTTGTGAATGCAATCTTGTGTTGACCTTCAGGCATCATTTCTTTGCGATTGTATCCAAATAAAATATCAAGCATAGAATCATTTTAGACTGAACTACTCTTCCTAAAACCAAATCTATTTTATGTAATTGACAATTATCTTTGAGATATGTTTGATTTAGATTATTCAAATTAACAAGGATCTTAATTTCTCAACTATTATTCCTCATACATATAATCTTTGCTACCCATATTGAGCAATGGATTGGTAAAATGATCACAAATTTTAAAATCTTTTTTGTTTCTTCATAAATATTACTAATGATCTTTGGATTTTAAAGCCTTTGGTTTTTTTACAAAGGTTAACACCAAGTCTTAATGATATATTACACCTCATCTCTTTAGGTCTAAGAGACTTAAAGTTAGCATATCACCAAAAACAAATATCTGAGTACAAGTGAAAAGACTCAAAAATCCCTATCTTTCTTCTTTATAACAACTTTTGCCAACATTGATAGATCTATACCCTTCTTTGCTACCAATGTTTACTTTTTCATATTTTAGATATCCATTTGGTTCCTCTTGAATTCTCTTCTTGATGTATATGTCATGCTCATAGATCAATTTTTCAAGTGAGACTAAACCTTTAAGAATATTATTTCCCTTGAGTTTGATAGCCCCATCATCCTCTTTTTCATTTATGATTTCATCTTTGGCTATAATTTTGACCTCAATTTTAGCATTACTTTTGACTTTTTATTTATTGGCATAAGAAATATATTCTCTATATGTTATATATCTCCATTGGAAGTGTATATTTCTAAAGTCACTAGTATTTTCAAGGAAAATTATGATCAATTCATCATTATTGAACACATGCCAATGCTTTGAATTATTGGGTGCATTTTGTCCATAGTCAAGTTCTATGGTGTAATTTTATCATCAATCCTTAAGTGAAGAATTAATAAAAAGGAAAATACATATAAGTCATCGACCTTAGAATTATTTTCTCTAGGTACCACAATTGCATAAAAGGCCTTCAAAACTTCAATGCAATCCCACACTTAATTCCAATAGTTCCTCAAATGGTCATTTTTCACTTGATATTGATTTCATATTTGTTTGATAATTAGTTCAACATCACCTTGAGCCCTTATATTCCTTATACCCATCTCCTCTACAAATTTAATAACCTCATATTT
This sequence comes from Torreya grandis, assembly GCA_037957365.1. Taxonomy (NCBI): domain Eukaryota; kingdom Viridiplantae; phylum Streptophyta; class Pinopsida; order Cupressales; family Taxaceae; genus Torreya; species Torreya grandis. The sequence continues at coordinate 1,053,467 of JARHVA010000545.1, read as the reverse complement.
TACTATATTGTTTGTGTACTGGAACAATAACTTGTAGGAAAAAGGAAATAACTCATTAGTAGGGGAAATCAAAACAACTCCAAAACCTACACCAATAAATAAATGGCTATCAACAAACTCTAGCATCCATGTATCATTGATATTGAATTCAATGAGTTTGATAATGTTTAGGTCTTCTCTAGCATTATAATATATTTATTGTGTCATGTCTCTTCATATAAAATATCATCAAGAAGATCACTTGATTTTTATACTTTGTATGTGCTTTGAGCTCAGGTTGTAGTCTTTGTTTAATACTTTTCATCAGAATCATAGCTTGAAACCAATCCATTTGTATTTTTTCTCCTACATCTCTACAAAATCTTTTGCTCAATAACATTCCATAGGTTATAGGAATGTCTACCATTAGGGGTTAGTCATTTTGACTCTCTTTTGAAGATAAGCAGCTAAAGGTACCTAGGCATTTTTAATCTCCCAATAAAAGGTACTATCTTGGTCTACTTGGTCTCCATTATAAAACATCAACTATAATTATTTATACATGTAAGCCCAAGTGAGTAAAAAAATTTAGTGGACATTAAATTATCAAAGTCTCTAGAGTCTACGATATAATTATTAAGCACAAGACCTTCAATATAAAGGGAAACATGGAAGGGTTCTAAATTTTTAATATTAGGGTAGAGGCAACCATTAAATTTTGAGAAATTGAGATATATTGGACTATGGGGATACCCTTAGAGTCATGTCCAAGGCTACTGAGATTATCTCCTCTAATGAATTTGACTAATATATCAAGCTAATCTAGAATATACTTTAGGTATTCATTTTGAGACATCTAAATTTTAGATTTATTCACATGATTAATTATGTGAAATTCAAGCAAAATGGAAAAGGCTAAAACTTAATATTTGTATTAGATTGAAACATATTTTGATCATGTTTTGGTGAGGAACTGGGCTTTTAAAGATTTATAACATGAGATGAAGATTTGGTGATTTACCCTTCAAGGTGAAGACTTCTATTATGCTTGTGGGATTCATTTCAATGTACATGGTAATGGTTTAAGAAAATCATTAAAAAATGCATGCTTTATAAGGGAGTGCTTTTGAGTAATACATCAATAAGCTCAATGTGGAGGGGTTAGATACAAGTAGTTTATAATTACACCATCAATTCAGCAAAGTATGCATTGCTTTAAAAAAAAATCATGGTATGATATATGGAAACAACATATGTTGTTGATTGACAATAATGTATATGATGGTTATTTCATGGGAGTATAAAATAGTCTGAAATAGAAAAAGAGTGTGCATAATGCAACTAAGATTTCTCTTGCCATTTTCCACATTAATTTAAAGTTTAAAAATTTCACTTCTTGATGATAAGTACACCACCAAGGTGAAAAACATTTGGTCTTCAAAAGTTAGAGGCTAGTTCAAATTTCATTATCATGTCCAAGAATGGAAATTATCCTCAACCAACTCATTAAAAATAATATGTTTTCAATTTTTGGAACGTTGTCATGGAGATTATTAGTAGTTGAAGTGATGCTCCTTGTGACTTACATAAGGATGTTATTTAGTGGGATAGAAGTAAATTTGTATTAGCCCTAAATATCATAAACTATAAAATTGTGCCATTGTTTGGCTACAAAAAAGGAGCCACCCTATTGGTTTTAAAGAGACATTTCTATTCTATATGTCCTCTATCCTCATAATATATATAAAATCAAAATATTTGAGAAATATAAGGAGGATTATTTTAATAATGTTTTTTTTATTTTTTCAACTGCAAATAATGATAAACATGTAACATGTTTTGTTGATTAAATTTTTTATAATCTCAATAAAATGACCAATCAACCAATTTCAGTAGACTCATTTCCTATCTTCATCTACCTTTTAATCATTGTTGGGCTTCCCTAAGTACATGTAGACATTTTATTATGGATGTAGGCTAAGGTAATCTTAGGGAATTAGTAAGAGAAGACAAGAAAAATCCTTTTGAGGAGCTCTTATCATATTTTCTTAATGAGGAATACAAGATTTGACTAGGATATTTGGGTAGAAAATGGATCCTTCAACTTCCAAGGGCATTATTACCTGCAAGGTAAAATTGGTAATAAACCAACTTAGTGTGAGGTTTGGGTAATATTAGTTTCTATTAAAACCACTCAATTTTAGAGTAATTCATAACTAACATAAATATACTCATGATCAATAATTTTTTAGTGGGATGATAAGCCAATGTAAAGTAGAAGAGGAGGCCACATATTGAAACTAGGATTTCTCTTGCCATAGCATATCCACATCCTAAATACTATGAATACACCTATAATGGTATTTGAAAATGTCCTTGATAATAAGTTCATTACTAAAATAACGAAGTTATATCTTGAAAAGTTAAAGATTACTTTAAATCCCCATGGCACATCTAAGTAGTGCAATTTGTTATTAAAAAATAACTCTTTGAGAATAACATGTTTCCATTTTATTGTGGATGTAATGGAGATTTATAATGCTTGCAAGTATTTGGACATTACATCACTAAAGGATATGGACATTGTATGTAAGCATATAAAAAAAATATGATAGGGTTATCTATAAAGCATTGTTGATACAAAAATGAAAGGAAAAATTTATTGAAACAAGGTAGATATGGCTATTATAATTACAATTTGGTGCCTGTACTAGAAACCATACTTCAAACCTCCTATAAATAAGTTAATTTAGGTCATTGATGGAATTATACAAGTTGGACCTCCTCCCATGACATCCCATCTTGGTGCACGTATAATGAGGTGTTATATACCAACATGGAAAGGGTTTGAGAAAAGTAAATAAATTGGTGATCATTTCTTATATTATTACTACCCATTTAGAATATTTTATTAAACATATGGTACAAGAACATTATCTTCCTAGCCCCAAATTCTGCATTATTTTTCTCCTCAACTTAGTCACACCAGTTTTTCCTAATTAATAGCAGTCAATATAATTCTTTAGATAAAAAACTTAAATGCTCCAACACTTTAAAAATATTTTATAAGTTCATGCTTTCTTTGATTGTAACAAGTTATCATATTCAATGATGTATGAAACATGCCTAGATCTAGATGTATTGATCCATTTAAATTATGAGCCACCCCTATATATAGGTGTTCTAATTCAGACAAAATTTACAAACTAAAATGCTTCTCAACATGGTCTCATCCATTATTTATTAAGTATATTTTCTAGTGACTATGCATTGGAACCAATTCCTCAACATACCCACTAAAGACAAAAATAAGATAGTTTGTAACTGAAGAGCAGTAAAATTTGAATAGTTTTAGACAAATCTCAACACAAATATTGCGAAGGAGCTTAAATATTGAAGGGATATGAACACATGTTTCAAATTCACTCATGTTAATAATTCTATTGGTTATATGACATGACAACTATGACTGAAACCATTTACTACATTGAAATTCAATTGTAGAAATAAAGTTCATTTTACTTACAAAAATTCCTTAGTCTTTTATTGAAGATAGTAAGTTTATCTATATTTGTGAGCAAGATAATGGGATCTAAGATTTTTTGGGGAATATTAATTATCAGGTGGGCAATGTACACTCTAGTATACAAGGGTTATACAATAATATCTAGTTTGATTATGACAAAACATTCTATGTTGAAGTGATAATCATGGGGTTATTTTTAATTTAATTATTTGTAAATGCAACCACCAAGTAGTTTTGTAAAAGAAGGTATAACTCACATACATGTTGATGTTAATCACCAGACAATTGTTAGGTCAATTTTGGTCCTAAGTCAACCTTGAGTCTAAGGGAAAAGCCTTTAACTTGGCCTATATGACATGTAGGTCTTAGAGGTAGAAATGGAAGTTGGAGCTCAAGAAGTTTCCTATTCAATGTTAAAAAGTTGGATTTTTGGACCCATCACTACAATTTGTCCAAAAAATTATTCTTGAAGGTTCTACCTGAGTGATTCAAGGTGTGATTAGAGGGATTAAAGAGGTACGGGAAGGATATGACATTTCACATAAATGATTCACAAGTTTTATTTTATGCATGATTGAACTTAGGTTAAAAATTTCATTTTTATTATATTGGGAAGGGCATTCTTGAGGTCGGAATGGGTGGTTAGCTTATCAATCAATCCAATGGGAGGCCAATAACATGGTCTTAAATTTTATCTACCCCATAGAACATGTTGGTAGTACCAGTTTCTAATTTACATGAGGTATTTACATATTGGCACTTTATTTGGAACTAATATTTTCTACTTAAACTTATTTTTAATATTTGTATGGTTGAATGGAAATTAATTATTTTTTTCACCTCTTGCAACACTCTCTCTCCCCCTTTTATCACCTAGTTTTTCATGAAATTGTAGTTTAAGTGTTCAAGGTGATTTAGAGGATAGAATAGGTTTGTGATATTATAAAAAATTAGTTTTTAAAGATTGGTGGTAAGAGGCCAAACACCCTTAAAGGATAGGCCTAGAAAGCAATGGAACTATTAATAGGCATTGACTTGGGTCTAGAGACCTCAATAGGGAGTTGAAGTACATCAAGAGTAAGGTGTTGAAGGCTATATAGGAGTGAGGTGTTGAAGGGTCAAAACCTAGTCTCAAGAATGTGTATTAGGACATTAGGCCAAATAGCCCTTGAGGGTCAAAATTGAAATAAAGTGTAAAGTAGTGTGGAGGCCTTTGAAATTAGATTGAGTGGGTTGAATGCAGGTTGGATAGGTGGATGTAAAAGCTACAGGAAGTGTTATTGAAAGTATTAAAGAAGAGGAATGCATATAGGCATAGCCAAGCCTAAGGAATGTATAGTGAGAGAGGTGAAGAGTTAATGACAAAAGGGGTAGGTTAGAGGATAGTAAAGGTGATGCATGAGCATCACCAAGTATATGTAGAATCTATGTTGACAATATTCTTAGGTAATTATTAAGACCTATAAACTAGGTTAGTTTAGTAAGTTTAATTTGAAAAAGGAAGAGAGAATTTGAGAAAGTTTAGTAAATTACCAACTTGGTTTAGAATCTAAAAAAGTGATAATCCTCACTCCTAATGAGGAGGAACTATACAATACCAACCAAAGAGCTTAAAAGGACAAAAAATATCTTTTTTGAAGAGGTTAAGCATATGTTGTAGTTTTGTCTTAATGGAGGAGGACTATGTAAATGTTTTCTTATTATACATAATAATTTTTTTTGATTATTATTACATGTTTTCCATTGTATTATCATTTTATATTGATTGCAAGCTTAAATCTCAGTTATATTTGTGAAACCCTCAGGAATTTTATATTTTTACTGTTACGATCAATTTTAGAGGCTTATTTACCTGTGAAAACTATTATATTAATTCAATTGGAGTATTTGAATAGTTTAATAGGTTTTTTAAGACCAATATACATGATTTAGATCATATAAAATCCCAATGATCTCTATGAACTATCAATAATTAACTCTCAACTTGCAAATTTTTTGAGTAAATCTGAAGTAAGGGTTTCATGAGTAAAACACCTCTAAAACTCAAATGATTAAAAAATAAGGCATATAAATGTGTAATTAGATAGGGAGTGGATCTTATAAATTAGTAAAAATATCATTAGGTTGATAAGAGGTTTTGAATTGCAAGTATATAGGACAATTTTTTTGTACAACAATAGAAGACCTTTTTTGAGAAAGTTGTGCATAAGATAAGATATGTTTTTGGTTGATTTGAGTTATATAAACTTGGGTAATGGTTGAAAAATGTTATAATTTCTAAAATAATAATATTAATTAAATTTTTAAGAGCTACAAACTCTATTTTGAGAAATTGACCTATTGGAGCAACAACTAAGTCTAGAGACCTAGAAACTTAAAAAGATAGAATTTGAAAATGAAAGCTCAATCTCTTAAAGACCTATAGTTGGTTAATTTATTGTAAGTTTTTAAACCTAAATAAATCCTAAATTCTTACTAATACCTATTAAAAGTGTCTTAAAGAATAATTATTCAAAGGAAGGAGAGCAGATCTGAGAGATCAGTGATTAGTTAGAGCAAACCTAATGAGAAATTGACTAGTTTAAAAGAAGATTATTTGAGAGTGGATTTTGAATTTATTTTAGAATAAGATTAGATAATAGATATTTTAATTCTTCATGATATTAGATCATATGGATAAAATTTTCATAGAATTATTAAACATAGAAGAGTAAACTATGCATTAGGAGGAATTGGGGATTATAAAGGGTTTTGGCCAAAGATATTATCTCAAGAGTGAATATTTTATTTCAAGTCAGTAAGGTTTAATTTTATCAAACTAAAGATATTATAGTAAAGGTCAGATAGAAGTTAATCTTTGCATTATACAAATATGAACATGATTGGGTATGGGCTTTAAGTGAAATCAAATTGCATGTTAATGATCAATTGAGAAGTTATAAATGGGTGATGACATGAAAAATAGATAAGAGTGTCATAAATTATTTACGCTACACAAAATCAAATAAAAATTTTAATTTAAAATATATGGAATATCATAGATTTATAGAATTTAAAAGAATAAATTTTTACTCTTCATTTGTGTATAACATTAAATACAAGATCTGATAGATAATAATTTAGAAGATCAAAACAACAATATATGATAATATTTTAAATTAAAACTAAATATAAATTAGATATATTAACATAATTTAGATGAAAACTCCAAAAAAATCATATAGGTGCATGTACAATGTCAACAATATACATAGATTACCATGATAGGCATACATAAAATTACAACATATACCAACATAGTATATAATGTTAGGTGAATGCCATATACACATATATAATGCCAAAAATGTGTATGTTGACATATAGGCATACAAAAAATCACTTCTCATGTAGTATATCCTAATCATAAAATATCCTCCCTCTCTTTGCCTTCCTTGAAGAGGACTCTCCCTAGGATGCCTTGTTGGTAGATGGAGATCTCTCTGATGCCTTGGATTGTTCCCAGGTCTGACTATGGGTCCTACACTCATAGCTCACTTTCAGATGAACCTATTAAAATACAAATATTATTGAAAAATTAACATAAAATACATTAAACTACTTGTTAAGAAATTAATTTTAAACTAGAATAAAAAATCATTTAAACATGCACTTACTGCAAGCTCACGGTTAGGATCAATTTATTTTTATGCTCCAATAAGTCAGTGTCAAGCTCAACTATTTGAATAGGGGTCTAAAATAGGGGAGAAACATGAGAATTTACCATACTAATCATCTGAATAGGACTATCAGATGTCATGGGACAACCCTATATACACAAAATATTTACATAATTTATATTTTTCCCAAGTATGTAATAAAATTATTAAAACAAGCCTATTTTTATAATTTAAAATTTCAAGTTAAGATATACCTCTATTAGTTCTTGTGTAGATGACATTGTATTAGTAATGCCTATGTTTTTCTTGACTCACAATGATGGAGAAGTGTCTACTTGAGTCATCAACTAAATGTATATAAGGTCTCACTACTTTTCTATAAAGTATCAAAGATATATATGGCAAGTTTTTCTCTTTTATTAAACCAAGAGTGTATTTAATAACACTATACTTGAATTTTGAGATCACTAATAGATAAATTTAACTTAAACTTAGAAGGTACATATACATAGACTAAATTTACATATATCATAAGATTAACTCAAAATTTTACCTCTGTATAAGTAAAAGGTGTCATACTAACAGAGATAAATGCAGTAGTGGATGGGCCAGTAGCTGGATCTAAAAATGTAAAGAATGGCTTCTTTAAATCAAATGTAACAAATGTCGAATATGATGATGAAGGTACCCTCACCTCCTAGGACATAAAAAATGACATATGTATTATTCAATTTCTATGTAAATTAATTGTTAGTTAAATCAAATTTATAATTTTAACATAAATTTAACATGACATTTATATAAAATATGCCTACATTTGTGTAGTGGATGATATCTACACACCAAATATATGTGCCAAAAAATTATCACTCATAAGTATATTATCCAAGCCATATAAACCATTAACATCATCATCATCAAAAGGTCCAATGCATATAGCTCCACAAGATCTACAAGGGTAGGGTCGAGTATGCACACTAGGTGGTGTATCTATAGCATCAGTCTCTGAGATCCTACTCATATGTTTAATGAGTGTATTAGTGAATGAACTAAGTATATACATAGTGTTAATCTCCATGAACTTCTGAATTACAAAGGAGATTTTGGGTTTAAGTGGCTTTTAGATACGGATCTTTGTAGGCTAATTAGGTGCATGACATGCACCTGGTAGATCTTATGTAGAGTCTTTCCCTTGGGCTTGAAACTCACTAAAATTAAAATAGTTCAAAATGTCATAGAGGATAAAGTCATAAAATAGATAGTAGGATGGGATATTAAAAATAAATAAATTACCAATTAAATAATGAAAATTAAAAAAGTTAATAAAATTAATAAACTATGAATAGATTTTTACCACTTACCTCTTCTACATGGTAGCATCATCAATTATCATCTTCTTGGGATGAATTAGGGAAAGGTCTAGCCTCACTAGGGAAAAACATGATCGTAAAGTGGAGAGTGAGGGAAAAGATAGATCATGAATACAAAATGAGGAATTTTTGCATTTGGTTTGATTTTTTTTTAGGTGACACAGGGAACATAATCATGTTATTAACACAATCACATTATTTATTTTAAATAATGTGATCATATTATTTAATATCACAATCACATTATTTATAGGTAATTATCGAGACATAATTTAAATAACATGATTGTGTTATTTAAATAATACACTAGCATTATTAAATAATGCAATCACATTATGAGAAGTGTCCACAAAATTATCCACCAACTCTATGCACATACCCCAAAGAGTGTGATGGCATCACTAGATATAACTATAGATGAGTTTGGTGCTACAATATTAAAACTATAGGAGCTACGTGTTAATGCATAAGTGGAATTGATATAACAAATTTATATGTAGCTATGGAACCTACTCCCAACATTATTGATGTTAGCACAAGCTTGGATGTGAAATAATGATAATATTTAGTAAGATCTAATGAACCGAATCCTCTTGAATCAAGATACATCTCATTTTGATGATAAATTACTTCTCTTAGAAGGCATTTCAAGAGAGCTAAAGATAATGAACAAGCTAAGCAACATATAGTCTCTTTGTGAACTCAACAAAAAAATTCTCAACTTATGCAAAACTATTGATGAAATGATAAAGGTCATGAACTTGCATTTAAAATACAATGATTTTTAAATATGATACTTTATTTGGTGCTATAAATAAGTTCAAAAATTTTAAATTAAATAAATCAAGGAGGAAGAACAAATTATTATTGTGTAGACTATAGAGGGAGTGAACCCTGAAAGTGGGCATCTTTCTTAAGGAAAGTATTCACAATTAAAACATAATCTATTTTCCCATTGTAATTTAGTAATATACTATGGTTATGAATGTATTACCTTTTTTTAATATTCAAGTCAATTAAATGAGTAAAAAGTGAAGAAGTAAAGAGAAAATGTAAGAATAAAAGAAATGTTTGTTGGGAAGGAATCTCAAGGGTGATATTCAAAGAATGACCACCAACTTTAGAAATTTGTAAGCCTTGTGTTTTATATTCTTATCTGATGATTGGGGTTTTAACATTTTTCATATGTGAAAACCAACTTTATACACTACACTAAAGTTAAGAAACCCATAGCTTGTAAAATCCCACAATCATATATGTGTTGACCAATGACCGAACATTTATATTTGTTCATTTTATTCTAATACTCTTCCAAATATATATGACCACTCCTTGAATCACCAAATTATATTATTATTATCTCCAAATTGGATATGGGTTTAAATCTCATGTATTTGTGTTTTATTTTTTGGAGGCTTAATTATGCAGAAGGAAACTTCCTTAAGCTTATGAGGTTTTGATAGGCATAATTAGAATGAAGAATATTTTAAGGTGAATGTAAATAAGAGGCTATCATGGTCATAAATATATTATATTCACCCTTCGAAACTATCCCAAGAGGCTACGTAGTCTAACTTAATCTTTAAAGTGCTTGAAACACACTAAAAATTTTAAATACACTAAAATGCTTGAAACTAGATTAAATTTTTAGATAATAGCAATAAAATGCTCTATGTATTAAGGGGATTTTAATATTAGTGTTTTGGGTGATTAATAAGATTTGAATAAGTTGAAAATAATGGAAAATCTCTAATGGGAATGATATGGTTCTAGATTAGTGCCCTTAAGGAAAAGCTTTAATTGGAAAGGACATATGTCAAACTCTAGAATCACATAGTTCTAAACTGGTGCCTTATCCATTGGAATATAGATTAATAAATAATTCCATAGGGAATTTAACATAATTAAATGAGGAAGGAATGATAAAATAAAAATGAAAAAAGGGAAACAAACCAAAATCCTAACTCACTTATATACATGTGGGGAAAAACTTGATGTAGGAACATCCTAGGTGTACAAGCAATCTTGAATTGACAAAAAAGGTAGGAGTTTGAATAATTTAAATTAAAATTCTTAGGGAAGATTTATTAGTTCAAAAGGGTTTTTGGTTCATAAAATATCCAATTTTGGTTTAGTTGGAGTTAAAATAGTTTTCTAAAATCACAAGGATCACATAGATCACATCAAATCCAAGTTGGTTTGTATTGGTGGTCACATGTATATTCCCTCATAACTCTAAGTTGTACTATTGGGAGCCATGCACACATAATTTTATAAGTCATTTAGTTCATAGGGACTATATAATATCTATGTCTGAGGCAACATTATATCACTAGGTTTCTAAGTCTATGGGAGAATTTATATTTTCTACATTCTTGTTCACAACTAAACACTCTTTCTGAACCCGACAAGATATGCATTAGTTTACAAAGTCTAATGGGTATAGATGCAAGTGTCGTAGTCATAGTTATTCATAGAGGCCTTATCTTTTTTGTAAGTCTAAGTCATAGTAGGGTCATGGGTACATGACCAATTTCAAATTGGAGTTCATAACACAAATGGGTCTACGACAATCCATATAGAAATTACATGAATCTGGGACCTTGAGATTTCAACATGTGTCCTAATCATGAGGGCCCTGAGATATATTACTAGCTAAAGTATAACACTAATTCATTACAATATTTCGATGGATTTAAATGATTCATAGGTCACCAAAAATAAAGGAAGGCCACAATGAAAAGGAGTAGAACATGAGTGACCATAAGGTGAATTTAATAAATACATGAGTTCAAAGATACTTTGAAGACCATGAGAAAGGCTTAGGAACTGGTTATGCAGGGACCTATGATCTTGACACATGGCACTTATCATGTGTAGCCTACAATAATAATTTTAGATTTGGTCACAACAATGAAAGAACAACATATAGATCTTTGGATGGTCACAACTTTCACATCAAAACACCAATTCAAGCATTTAAGGTCTCATTAGAAAGATCTAGAAGAGAAATTTCAGTTAGTGGTCACACTAAAGTTAACATGACCATGTAGTAAATATTACAAAAATATCTTCTAGGAATCATTGATAATTATAAGGAAAGTTCAAGAAAGTAAAAAGTGGAAAAAGCAGTGAAAAGATATGATGCAATCGTTAAAGAAATCAAGAAATCAACTAAGGGTCATATTGGAAAGGTTAACATTGAGAGATTAGGAGGTCAATATTGAAAGGGTTGAGGAAGGAAGGGAGATCTTAGCAAAAATTAGAGCTTTAATCCTACAAGTAGACAACAAAGATTAAAATAGAAGGGCTAGAGATCATAAAAGGGCTATAATAGAGATCAAAAAGAGAAGAATTGTAGAGTCTATAATAGATAGTGAATGTAAAGCCCATAGAGGCTCAAATTGAGAGATAGATGTGGATAGAGTAGGTACAAAGATTCACTATGCATAAAGGTGTTATTAAGGCTTTATTTCATTGAATCAATAGATATTACATACTGTTTTACATTGTGTGACTTTGATTGCATGGCCAAGGGCACCCCTTCACTGGGAATCCTTACCATGAATTATGCCAAGTTGTCTTAGACTAGTCACATGAGTTTGTTGCATATGTGATAAAGTCTTGTAAGTGAAGAAGATCCATGTGATAAAATTTTGAGACTCTTTTCTTTTAGTTAACTACAAGTTATGAAAAAGAATCTAATATATTTTGTAGGTAAGAGAAATTATTTTAAGAGGAGAGAGTTATGGGAAAGGGACAAAGACTCTTGATTGAGTCTATTTTAGGTTTTAAAAAATAAGCATTGCTTATATTGGTATCAAGTTGTGAAACATAAGATTGCATTTGACAGAGGGTAAGATTGTCACAAGTGTGTGAGAATTCATGCAAGTATGAATCAAGTAGTGGAAAAGAGGATCTTATTTGAGTCCAATGTAAGTTGTGAAAGAGAAGATTGATTAAATCAATTACAAGTTTTGAAAGATAATCTTGTTTGTGGAGATTAAATGGCATACAAAAGAGGAAGTTCATAGGAGTAGAAGACCTAGTAGAGATGTTGAAGGAATTTCATTAAATATTGGGATGGAACAAGTGCAGAAGATGTTGTAACTATGAGTAAATAAGATGAAGAATAAATTATGATGGGGTGGTTCTTCCTATAATAAAGGTTAGATTCTTTAGAGAGAGATGTAATTGAAGTAGAAGATTCGAACAAAGAAAATAGACCAACAAAGTTGAAGGTGAAAGAAAGAGTTAAGTCCACTTGAAATATTATTTTGTTTTGTGGTAAAGAGAGCTAGTAAAGCTCATGAAATGGATTGTTGAGTTAGAAATTTTATTTTAAGATGAAAACATTGTAGATCCTATGAGGTTAAAAATTACATGAAAAAAGTTATGTCGATATGCAATTGTGTATTGGAGAGACCTCCAAAATAAGATACAAGAGAAAGGAAAGAAGTTGAGTAGTTTAAAACATATGGTTTCTAATTTTATGGATCATGTTGTGCATATAAAATTGTAAAGAGGAATGGTGGAAGAATTTCCAAACATTGAGACTTGAGAAAAAAGTGAAGAAGATTGCCTTTAGGCAATCAAAAAATGATGTTTCTAAATGAGTAGTTCAAAGATGTGAGTGAATAGAATAAGGTTGCTTTGAAAATAATTAAGAAAATGAGATCTACAAGTGAATCCCAAGTATGTTTTCAAGAGCATCAGAGAGAAAATTTTGAGTAGCCCTTAAAAGAAGAAATATTGATGGAAGAGGATGTGGAAGTAATAAATTATTCATCAAAATAAGGAAACCCATTATTTGATGATGGGAAAGAAATTATAGAATCCTTTAAGTGGGAGTAGGTTGTCATCATTAAAGGATAACGGTACTAAAATTGATATTTCTCTTTTTCCAAGAAAAAGCTCAGGGTTTTTATGAAGAAAACAATGAAGGTAAAGGAAGTGCAAGTGAATGCACATAAGGAGTGTGTAGTTGAATATCACTATAGAGGAAGAAAATAGTTTTAAGAATGATGTAAAAATAGTATTGGATATTTTTTATAATGGACCTTTGGAAGTCCATCATGTGAATGAAATCCAAGAGGAAAATGTGAGAAATAGAGAAGAGTTGGATAATATACCCTTGAGGCATGAATAAGTGCTAAAAAAACTATTTGTGGGATCTATTGATTCCCTTAATATGGGTGATTTAAGTGTAGGTCCAACAATGATGAAGATATCAAAGAAGAGTATAAAGTATGGTTTGATATAGTGTGCTCATATACATAAGAGACAACATGAAGAAGTGGAAAAAGAGATATTTCACTTAAATAAATTTGATGTGGGAGATAAGACTCGCAAAGGATATTGGATAAGTGAAAAATGACATTCTTGTGACATAGAAGAAAAAGAAGAGAATGAGGGAGAATGAAATCAACATTGTGCTAATGAAAATGGAATAATAAATAAAGAAAAATAGAAAGAGGTGTTGTCAATATAAAAACTAAGCATTGTTATAATAAATAGAAAAAATGATGAAGGATTGGATGAGCTTGAGCTTGAGGGAAATTTGTTAGGTTGTGGAGCTAAAAGTTTCACTGTTTGCAGACATGGAGGAGGTTGCTGAGTTTCAGAGATACCGGCATCGGTAGTCTGACCGACATCGGTCAAGAGTGAACAAAAGGGCAACCGACATCGACAGGAGTCGGCCGATGTCGGTCACCTCCAGGGAGACAGGGACCGACGTCGGTCGCCTATGGCGGTTCCAAAACTGTTCGTTGCACGAATAGTTAGTTCGTTGAACCGAGTGTTTGCATGTAAAGGCTATTTCGAGTCTTGAGTTGTGTTTCTAATTATTGTAAATTAGAAGTCTAAGTTATTGTTTAGTGTGGGATCTATTTATAGACCCATTGATATGTATTGTAATTAAAGATTTAAGGAAAGGAAGAGATCTTTCCAAGTAAGATCATTTGAGTTGCAGGTTGTTGCAAGCTTATGGGAGATCTACTTGAAGTACTTTGAGTACTTGTGTACTGGCAGTGTTATTGCTGACTGGTTGAAGAGGTGAACACCAACTCTATGTTTGAGTTGTGTGTTGAGACCATTTTTGGTAGGAGAGTGAACTCTTGATTGAGAATTATTGTGTATAGTTGAGGTGTGGGAAGCCTCTAAGAGGTTTGAGAAGAAGTGGCATCTTCTTTATTGTATTTTTTTTGGATGAGTATTAATACAAGATTGTGTATTGTCTCTCATATTCTGTGCTATTTGTGAATTCTAGTTACTTGTTCATTTTGGTATAATTTCTTGTTTAGTTGCTAATACAAGGTAATCATATATACTCTTATTGGTGGAGTAGGATCTTGACAGTTGGTATCAGAGTTTTTGGTTGGGTTTACTAACAGGTTGTATCAGATCTCATTAGTGTTTGTTGATTACAGGTTACTCACAGGAGTTTATGTTTGAGTGAGAGTATAGCAATGGTAAAAGAAAGTAAGCTACGAATTGAGAAGTTTAATAGCAAGAACTATCAATTATGGAGGATGCAGATAGAAGATTATCTGTATCAAAAAGATTTGTACTTACCATTTGGTGGGGTTGTATGCAAGCCCACGAATATGAAGGATGAAGAATGGGAGGTTTTTGATCAGAAGGCTCTGGGATCTATAAGGTTGAGCCTTGCATCATTTATGATTTCCAACTTATCACATGCTAAGACAACGGTACAGTTGATAAAATCTTTGGCAAATTTATATGAAAAACCCTCAGCTTCGAATAAGGGATTTCTTATGAAGTAATTATTTAATTTGCAAATGTTGGATGGTGGATCTGTACATAGTCATCTTAGTGATTTCCATGGTTTGGTAAACAAGTTAAATTCAATCAATATTGTTTTTGATGATGAAATTAAGGCTCTCTTAATCTTGTGCTTATTACCTGAAAGCTGAGAGAGTTTGGTAATGACAGTTAGTAATACTGCATCTGCTTCAAAAATCTTAAAAGTGGATGATGTTGTGAGTGTAATTTTGAATGAAGAGATTCACAAGAAAAGCACAGGTGAATCATCAGAGAATGCTTTAAGTGTTGAAGGCAGGGGAAGGCAAAGAGAGAAGATCGAGCATGAAAGATCAAGGTCCAAGATAGGCAGGAGATCCAAATCCAGGTATGGCATAATAACCTGCTGGAAATGTGGAAAGCAAGGGCACTTAAAGAGAGATTGCAGGTTGGTTGAAGATCAGCATGATGGACATGAAGAAGCAGATGTTGTAGATTATGTAATACAGAATGCTCTAGTATGTTCCTTAGATAAAATAGAATTTTGGGTTTTATATTCTTGTGCCTCTTTTCATGCATCCCCAAATAGGGAATTTTTTCATGAATATGTCTAGGGAGACTTTGGAAAAATTTATTTGGGGGATGGAAAGCCTTGTCAAATGGTTGGCAAAGGGAAAGTGAAGCTGAAATTACAGACAGGCAACACATGGGTGTTGAAGGAGGTCATGCATATCCCAATCCTGAAGCGGATTTTAATTTTTATTAGAAAGTTGGGTGATAAGGGTTGCACAGTAACTCTCACAGCAAACTCTTGGAAAGTTTACAAGGGTGCACTTGTTATAGCAAGAGGTAAGAAAGTAGGTACACTTTATCTATCTACTTGTATTACTGATTCTCCTTCTGGGTTATCTACTTCAGCGGTATATTCGAAAATGTGGCTTAATAGGCTTGGTCACATGAATAAGAAGAAGATGCATGCTCTTGAGTCAAAGGGTATGCTTTCAAATTTGAAAAGCATGGATCGAGATTTCTGTAAGCAAAAAAAGAAAGTGACATTTCTTGAAACTGGGTCAAAGAAGGTGGTAGCTTCTAGTGGAGGATCACAGTATTGTAGAAGGAAGAAATCCGATGTTCATGATAAGAACATGAAAGCCTTGGTTTTCAAGGAGAAGGTTACAGACAGAGTTCAGTGTAAGGGGCTGAAGAATTTTGAGTAGAGCAAGGTTGATATGGACAAGGGGTTGATCCAAAAGGAGCTCACGGGTAGAAGTCATCCCTCACAAATAAAACACAGAGACCGACATCGGTTATAAAATTGACATCGGCATCCAAACAGGGACCGACATTGGCTATGTGTAGACTGACATCGGTGACTCAAGATAGATAAACACTGGTGTCGATTAGGGAGAACTGATGTCAATAATGAGACAGTTGCATAAAATTGACATCAGTCTGGTGCAGACTGAGATGTGATCGACATCGGTCACTGAGACAAATTTTGGACAGACAACAAGCTGTTAAGGAGTCTCAAGCACTCATATGGAGGACTCAAAGGGTAAGTAAGCTTCAAATTCATTATTTTCCTTCTTTACACTACTTGTTGCTCACTGATGGTCAAGAACCAAGAAGTTATTGAAGAAGCAGAGCAGGTAGATCTAAGAAATAGTGGGAGCTTTGCATGGATGAGGAATGTGATTCCTTGAAGAAAAACCAAACAGGAGTTTTTAGTGAAGTTGCTAGCTGGAAGAAAGCACTGAGAGATGAATGGATGTTCACGATGAAAAACAGGAATGGACAAGTGAGACGGAAGGCCAAGGTATATGGTCTTGAGTAAGCTACAAGACAATGGAGGTTTGACCATTGTGTTTCTCTTTACCAGGTTGGATAATATTAGCTACATTATCCTATTACTGTATGTTGTGCTTGTTGCAGAGTTACACATACAGGGAGTTGCTGAACTAAATGTAAAGTTAGTTCAGAGGTGTGTCATGAGAAATTTTGGAGTAGCAAGATTCTTTAGCATGAGTGTGTTCTAGGGACATGGAAGGTCACAGGTTGACTTTGTTTTCAGATGATTGTGTGAGACCGGTAAGCACGTTGATGGCTGGACAATTCTATGAACAGTGTCCTGATTCATATGATGAGGTTGAGTATATGTATACTAAACTTGAGTTTTCCCAAGTAGTGGAAGCTGTCAAAAAGTTTGGAGCTAATCTAGGAAAGAAACACTGGAGGGCAGTTCAGTGGAGTCTCAGATATCTGAGAGGGACCAGCAGCAGGTGCACATGCTATGCAGGGTCAAGTTCTTTTCTACATAGTTTGTAGATGCGGATGTGGTAGGTGATTTGGATGACAAGAGGTGCACCACAGGATTTGTGGTGGTTGGTCTTCAAGAGTGATCTTGAAGAGGGATACAAAGCTAAGGAAATAAACTAGATGATGTACAGGTATAGGTACAGTGCAGCTATTTATCTCCAAGTGAGAGATTGTTAGGTTGTGGAGCTAAAATCTTTATTGTTTGTAGACATGGAGGAGGTTTCTGAGTTCCAGGGATACCGGCATTGACAGTGTGACCGACGTCAGTCAGGGGTGAACAGAAGGGCAACTGACATCGACAGGAGTCGGCTGACATCAGTCAGCTCTAGGTAGACAGGGACCGACGTCGGTCGCCTGTGGTGGTTCGAGAACTGTTTATTACATGAATAGTTAGCTCATTGAACTGAGTGTTTGCATGTAAACGCTATTTCAAGTCTTGAGTTGTGTTTTTAATTATTGTAAATTAGAAGTCTAAGTTATTTTTTAGTGTGGGTGTTTCTACGCTAAATTGCTTTCTACATTCAAAAGATAGAAATAAGAAACTAAAAGAAATGGTCAAGGCTAGATGTTACCTGGATGAAGTCGTGCGCACCGAAATCAGACGTTGGAAGGTACTCCTCTTTGGCTGTGGAGGAATGACACCTGCAAAGAAGAAGAGACTGAAACATGAAAAATGTTAGACAACGAGATGGTAGGCTATCAAGCAAAAGCTTGATCCCTGAAGTACGAAGACTTCCTTAATGGATATCAACCCACTGATTAAAAACAAAATATTGGACAGAAAAAGAAATAGTGAAAGACAGAATGAAAGAAATAAAGACAAAAACAAAATGCGTACCTGATATGCAGCAAAATGCTCTGCACAGTCGCCGGTGTCGGTCTCTATGCCGGCGTCAGTCAGGGAAGGGTGTCGACGTCGATTAAAGTGCCGGCGTTGGTAGGGGTAGTGATCGGCATCGGTCGAGGCAGCAGTTTTGGACGGGGTCTGGTCGGGTCTGGTCAGAGTCTTAGGATTTGCAGAAAGGTTAGATGTTTTTGTTTAAGGGTTCAGGAAGCCGGTTTAAGAGTTAGAGGGATTTGTTTGAGGGTTTTGGATAGGAATCTGGGCAGAGTTACAGACTGTATTTTCTAGACAGGGTGGATAGAGGTGATACGGGTAGAAATAAGGTCAGGGTTATGGTCTAACTAAGTCGGGGTGGTAATGTCAATTAAAAACAATAACCAAGAACAAAATGAAAGTATAGAGAAAATACTTACCTGTTACACGCTAGTGGGAGACATAATTGTTGTTGTCGCTATGTTGAATAAGTTTGATGTAGCAGACCGATGCAGAGTCCTTATATCAGAGAGAGAGAACATGAGAGATGATTGCAGATGATTGGATGCCAGAAATTGGTTGATCGTTCGGTGCTGTGTTTGGATCAAAGAAACGTTTTGATGCAGAAGGTCTGATAACCAGTTGCCAAACTGATTGGCAATCGAATAAAAAATAATGGATTGAGAAACAAATTAACAAACGCAGTTTAAGGTTGATCGATGCCGGTAGGATTGCCGACGTCAGCCGAATAGGTGATCGACGTCGGCGACATCGATCGAGTAGTGACCGGTGTCAGCAGATGCAGAATGGGGACAGAGGCTAATTCTAGCTTTTTGTTTATTTTGACATGCTGCCAGGGGCAAGGCTCATGGGAAAATGGTCAACAGGGGTTAAGGGGAGGACGACAAGGGTTAGACACAATTTTGGTGTCTACATTTGCCTATTTTTGTCTTGTTGGTTGTTCTGGATGAACTGCAAGCCAAAAATAGGAGGTGGTTGCCCTATATGTGGGATAAGGTTGATTCCATCTTGTTGGTTGTTCGAATGAACTGCAAGGCAAAAATAAGAGGCAGATTGCCCCGATTATGGGTGAGGTATTCCCCCTCAAAGCAAGAGTCAAAGGAAGGGAACCGAGAATCGGGTGCTGATTTGACAAAGAGTGGATGAAAAAGACGGGTGAGGGTGAATGCTGCAAAAGTCATGATTGTGTGCATACCACTTCACGAGATGGTCAGGTCAAAGTGTTGCAGGTCAAGGGTCGAGGAGTGCCAAAATTGAAATAACTGGGCACCAGCATTTAGTCGTCTGCTGATCGGGTTATTCAATCTAAGCTGAAGTTCCAAATGGTCATCGTGTTCCAGGTATCCTAGGCGCAGGAAGTGCTCCCAGAAACACGAAAATGTCACAAGTAGTAGGGATCAACCGGCTTGCGATCCTATACTTGTGAGGGTCCAAAAAAAAAAGTCTGCGCACAATTTTGCTAACCAGTCATGGGATAGCATATCGGAGGAGATAGGCGTGATCTCCAATGGTCATTGGTCAAGGTGGAAGAATGGACGAAAAGATGTGGCCGAGCTAACCTCAGAAGATGTTATGTGATCTGAGTGCTGCCTACATAGCCCATGTGGAAGGGCTTCAGACCAATGTAGTTCTCCCTAGAAGGGAGGAAGGGTCAAAGGGATGGAATTGGTCTTGGTCGAGGGCAAGGTTGTGGTCAAAAAAGAGGAAAGAAGGTGTTTTCCATCAGACAGACAAACAAACGAGGGTGGTCGAGCTAACCCTAGAAGATGTCGTATCATCTGAGTGCTTCCTACATAGCCCCAGTCGTAGGGCCTCGGACCAATGTAGTTCGAACTAGTTGAGAAGAGTGGTCGATGATTGGTTTGGTCAAAGTGGTCGATAGGTTAGGAGAAATAGATATTATAGCCTTTTCCAAATGGTGTATTCTGCAACATTAATTGAGGGGTCTTTCATCCCTAGCAATTTTCCATATTCGTGATGGATGTAAGCTAAAGATGAATTGAGATCTATTTATGCATCAGCAAGTATTGGTTTATGCTTAACATAAATTGTATCCGATCGATAGTTTCCATGTGTATTGGTGTCCATAGAAACTAGTGTGAATAGGCTATGGGAGTGGCTTGAAAAGAGAGTTGAGTTGAGTTGATTGGGATGGACAAGTGATGAAGGTGAATGTGACCAAAGTGTAGACGAAGTGAAAAGCATATTACTCTTTCATTGACAAGGACCAAAATGACAGCATAGATAGGAGTTATTAGAACCAAGAGCCCCATTCATGCATGACGTCATTGACCATAGTTGTGTTAGAACGGTAATTAAAGTGAGCTCGAAGTCCCTTGAGCAGGTGATAGGAGGAGGAAATAGGGTAACCCATTTTAAGAGCAGAGATAACTTTACCCCTTTGTATAGGAGACCTTGAGACAACTATAAGTCAAGTCCATGACTCATTTTTTTTATTTTTTTTTACAGACTGATCAATGCGAGAAGTCTGCGTAGAGATGTCATTTGCTTGGTGGTCAGTTGTGAAGCTGATCAATGCGGGAAGCTTCTAAGATAGTGTTGTTTATTGCCAGATTAGTCATAGCCATCTTTCGAGGGAGTGGTCTAGAATTTTGCTTAATATAAGGGCTTTGAATAGCTGTCCTTCGAGGGAGCAGTCTGCCTTTTTAATTTGATATTGATATGGTGACCGTGGATATTTTGACATCTTGATTTGTTTTGACAGAAATGTGAGTCATGAACAAGATTATAGAAGGTCAAGGGCTCCCTTTTATTAGGACAAAGCATCCATACATCATAAAAAGGTTATAGAGGAATTGTTAAGAGGAATAGGGATGAAAGGAATTAGGACTAAGAGGATGAGAATTGCGCAAGGGATGAGCTCAAGTTAAATTTCAAGTGAACGAGTACTCAACTAGCAGTAAAATGGTCGCAGATGCAACGCATTAAGAGGCTCAGGTTCTGGTCGTCCATCAAGAGAGGACAGACGATAAGTCCTTGATCCATACTTGTGCGTGATAATGAAAGGTCCGAGCCAATTAGGAGAAAACTTGCCTCGTTTACTTTGCTCCATATTGGTCACGTGCTGATTCTCTTTGAGGATGAGGTCTCCGATGTTGAAATCTCGTTCTTGCAAATTTTTGTCATAGGCTCGCTTGATGCGATGTTGATAGACATGGAGATGATTAAGGGCAGCAAGACGGTGCTCGTCAAGTAACTCAAGTTGAGCTAAGCGATCTTGACGAAAGTCATCGTTGGAGAGAATGTCATGTAGAGAAATGCGAAGAGACGGGATCTGTACTTCGAGAGGTAGGACAGCCTCTATTCCGTACATGAGAGAGAAAGGGGTAGCACCCGTAGAAGTTTAGATGCTAGTGTGGTAGGCCCATAAAGTGAAGGGAATGTGAATGTGCCAGTCCCTTCCTATGTCGCTGACCACCTTCATGAGAATTTTAGTAAAAATTTTATTAGAAGCCTTGGCCTGCCCATTTGCTTATGGGTAGTAAGGCGAAGAGAAACTGAGTTTGATGCCAAATGAGTCACATAGCTTTTGGACAGTCTTGTTTTTGAAGGACTTGCCGTTATCGGTGATGATCTTATGAGGAACACCAAAATGACAGATGATGTGGGTGTTGATGAAGTCGACGATCTTGTCAGCTTTTGTGGAGACGAGAGGAATGGCTTCCACCCACTTGGTGAAATATTCAGTGGCTGTGATGATGGATTGATGATGAAGAGACGAGTGGGGGTTAATCTCATCGATGAGATCTAAGCCCCACTGAGAAAAAGGCCAAAAATTCTGAGCAATTTGTAAGGTGTGACTGGGGAGATGAAGCAAGTTAGAGTGCTGCTGACACTTGATGCAATGCCAAACATAGTCGCTACAGTCTTGATGAAGGGTAGGCCAATAATAGCCCAGACGAAAGATGCGCTTGGCAACCAAATTTCCACTGAAATGTCTGCCACAAATCCTGTCGTGGACTTGCTTAATGGCTTGAGATGCTTTAGTGGAGGTGAGACAGCGAAGAAGGAGGCCGTCGAAGCCTCACTTATAGAGAAGACCCCCTAGCATGGTATAGCGAGCAGTACGCTTGATAAAAGCTCATCGTGTATTGTTAGAGAGGTTGGGAGGAATGATAGAAAAAGATAAGAAGTCTACAAGTTGCTTATACCAAGCATCTCATGGGCTAGGGTCTATAGTGTTGACATGATTAATGTGAGGAGAGATATAAGAAGGCAACGGCACACGATGCACCGTGACAAAAAGTCTGGTTTCAGATGAAGATGGGATATGCGAAGCGAGAGAAGCCATGGTGTCAACAAACTTATTTGTGGATCGAAGAATAGTCTGTAGGAGGTAACGGTTGAAAGATGCAAGGAGAATGTCAGCACGATTTTTGTACCTTTGCAAAATTTCATTTTTACAGAGGTATGAACCATTGCCCTGATTGACGATGAGCTGCGAGTCACCGAAGATGTTGATGGACTTGATGCTAAGAGAGAGGGCGGTCTGAAGTCCCAAAATTAAGGCCTCGTACTTAGCCATATTATTGGTACAATCAAAGTCGAGCTTAAAAGACAGAGGCATGGGCTCCCCTTCGAGTGGGATGAGAATGACCCCAGTACCTCTACTGAGTTGACATTTGGAGCTGTCAAAGAACATGGTCATCTGATAGACGGTGTCATCGATGGAAAGCGCAGCGATAGATTCGTTAGGAAACTCACACTGCGAAGGTTGATTGTCAGGAAGAGGGGCCTCTGCTAGTTGGTCAGCGATAGTTTGCCCCTTGATAGATTTTTGCTAGATGAATTCGAGGTTGAACTCAGCAAGCAGCATGAGCCACCGAGCCATACGTTGATTCTGATATGGCTTGGAGTGCATATACTTGAGAGGGTTGGTGTGGGTGATGACAAAGGTCTTGTGATTAAGAAGATAATGGCAGAGCTTGGTAGCGGCAAAGACTAACGCCAAATAGAGTTTCTCGATATGAGTATACTGAGTTTCATAGTCGACCAGTGTTCGGCTGATATAATAGACTGATTGCTCACAGTGATGCTCGTCTCGGTGCGCGATCATGGCACCTAACGAATGATTAGTGGCTGAGATATAAAGGTAGAAGGGTTGGTCATCTTTAGGTGGAATGAGGACTGGTGGAGAGACCAAAGAGCGTTTAAGGGCTTCAAAAGCCTCTTGACAGTCTTTATCCCATGTAAAGGAGACGTCCTTCTTAAGAAGATAATGAAAATGTTGGCAGCGATCAGAAAGTTGCGAGATGAAACGGCGAATGGACTGGAGCTTCCCTTGCAAACTGCAAAGCTGTTTGAGATTGGTCAGGGGCGGCATTTCGAGGATAGCGCGAATCTTGGTGAGATCTATCTCGATACCATAGAAAGAAATGATGAAGCCGAGAAACTTGCCAGAGAGGACCCCAAAGACACATTTCTTGGGGTTAAGATGAACATTGTATTGAAGAAGATGAGAAAAAATGATCTTGAGAATGGTCAGATGGTCACGGCGAAGCTTGGACTTGCCGAGCAGGTCATCCACATAGTCCTCCATGATTTTGTGGAGGAGATCGTGGAAAATGTAGGTCATGGCACGCTGATAAGTGGCGCCTGCATTATTCAAGCCGAAAGGCATGACACGATAGTAGAAAGTCCCCCATGGGGTAATGAAAGTGGTCTTGTGCTGATCTTCTGGAGCAATCAAGATTTGATTATATCCTGAAAACCCGTCCATGAGAGATAGCATCTCATGGCCAGCTGTAAGATCAACAAGCTGGTCAATGTTGGGAAGAGAAAATTCATCTTTAGGACAGGCTAGGTTAAGGTCATGATAGTCTGTGCAGATTCGGATCCCCCCAATTGCCTTGGTGACTGGGACGATGTTAGAGACCCACTGTGGATAATCGATGGGCTGGATGAAAGAGACAGAAAGGAGGCGCTGAAGCTCCTCTTTGACAAAGAGGGCAACGCGAGGATGCATCTTTCAAAGCTTTTGCCTGACAGGCTTAGCCTCTGGTTTAGTGACAATGTTATGGGTAGCGATGGTGGGGTCGATGCCAGGCATGTCACTGTAAGTCCAAGCAAAGGCCTTGCTATGGTCGGATAGGAGCTGGATATAGTCAAGCTGTTCCTTAGCGTCTAAAGATTGGCCAATCTTTAAGACATAAGAAACATCAGAAGAAGGAAGGTTGATGTCAATGGTTGATTCATTTAACATAACCTGGGTCTCAGAAGGGAGGGAGCGCTGGATGAAAGAATCATCAGCGCCCATGTAAGAAAGAATGGCGTCATCGTCAACGCAGTGGACAGTGTGAATGGTTGTCGACTCATCTTCGATCATGCTGGGAAAAATGAGAGGGAGAGATTTGGACACCCCGTTTAGCTAATAAGTTAGGGGTTCCAGGCGGATGGTGTTTATGCAAAAAAAACTAGGAGGAATGGAAACCACTGACTCCGTAGGTGAAGGGGGAAGAATGGGCGAGTGTGGAGGAGATTGGTCAATGGTTGGTTCGGGACAAAGGTCTGCAGGGTCTTGAGTGGGGTCGTGATATCCCAGGCCATACCGTTTCTTGGCATTGTCATCGTTGAATGGTTCAATGGGCTGATGGGAGCCCTGCTCATAGTGTCCGAAACCAAAACCCTTCCATGCACACCTGTAAAGGTAAGTGTGTGCAAAGGCGGGGTTGCCAAGAAACAAGAAGTCTGATGTGAATGGTTGGGGTGAAGAAAGAGGATTACCATCAGTAGGAGCTTGATTGAGCCCCCCATAGACAAGGTTGGTTCGGAGGTGAGGAGGACCATAAGGCACGATCATCTCGATTCGATGGTCATAATTGGCGCTGTGATGAAGGCGTCCATACTCTTGTGGAGTTTGGAACATGTCTAAGGTCAGCAAGCGATACTCCCCCAATGAAAGTCTTTAGAAGATGTCTTCCATGGGGTCTGTCGTTGTCGCTTGAAGGGGAGGTGTGAGGGTGACCGCCTGTTGCGAACTGGTCGAAGCTTCTGCAGATGGAGACGGTGTCGAGATTAATGGCTTGATAGGAATGAGGACGTCATTTGGATGGTAGGTGGTGTTGCAAGTTTTGAAGGGTGAAGGGTCAGCGGGAATGGTGTGGACTTGTCCGTCGTGCTCAAATTTCACACAACGGTGTAGGGTGGAGGAGACACAGGCCATGGCGCGGATTCAGAGTCAACCCAGCAACATGTTGTATTGAAACTCTCCTTCGATGATATAGAAGAGCTCCGGGACTGTGCGTGGACCAATGCGGATATGAAGGATGACTGTGCCAATGGTCATGGCAGTGGTGTCATTAAAAGAGCACAAAATTGCGTCAATTTTGGAGACGCAATTCTTGGGAAGAGCCAACTGATCAAAGGCATGGGTGGAGATAATGTTGATGTTGGTGCCTCCATTGATCATAACGCGTTTAATGCGTGTCCGATCAACATAGGTAGTGATGAAGAGGGTGGCATCCTGATCTTCCGTGTTGGATGTGGGAATCTCAGAATCGCTGAATGTGATGGAGGCAACAGGGGCTAAAGAGTGGACAAGGGCAGTAAGTGGCTGGGGGTCCTCGGGTTGGACCTCTGCTGCCTATAGGGCTTGGATGAGGGCTTGACGATGTTGAGGTGAGGTTTGGATGAGGTCATAGAGGGACATCTTCACAGGAGTCTGGTGAAGCTATTTCAACATAGAGTCGTGGATTGGTCAGGAAGAAGAAAAAGAAGAGGGTTGAGGCGCGCCAAGGATAAAAATATTAAGCTTGGGCAGTTGAGGTGGATTGACGAAAGGGTAGGTCCAAGGAATGGCGGCTTTTTCTTTCGCCTTGTCCTTTTGTGACCTAGTGGTTATGTGAATGGCATTGATTTCAAAGATAGGAGGTGAAGGAGATAAAGGGGTTGTATCATGTTGATGAGATGTTGATGGGTTTGAAGAGGTTGAGTGTTATGAGGAGTCAGGGGTCGGTCGAGAGTGTCTTCAAAGAGAAGAGTGTCTTTCTCCAGATAGCGGTGAATGACAGCCTTGAGGGCATAGCAAGTCTTGGTATCGTGTCTTGGTGTACGATGGTATAAGTAAATCTTCGTGTCGTCGAACGAGGAGGGTTTAGACCTGAGGGGTTGGAAAGCCCTGATGGGTGGAAGAGTTATGCTAGAAGTCTGCAAAAGTTAGTGCAAGATCAAAGAGTATGAGCCCACTAAAGGGTTCGTGCTCGTTGATGTATGTGATGCTGGTGACTTTTGTTTGGGCAGAGTTGGAGGAGGCTTTCGTACCACCTTCTGGGTTGATGGTGCAGCGACAGGCGGAGACGGTACATTCTTCATGAGAGGTACCACCCTTTTGAGAGAGGGTAGGCTAGCAGTAGGCAAAGGAATCAAAGGAGGCAACCAATTTTGATTAGAGGTCGGAGTAGGAAGGACTCTGGTCAAGGTCGAAGGATGAGGGCCCAAAATGGAGGGCAATGGTGACGGAAAAGGAGGCATTCGCCTTTGTGGTTTGGCAGTCTTCTATGATTTGAGTTGAAGACTACTATTGGTCAAAGTCTGGTCTAGGTCCACCTTCACTTGCGGATGAGTGAGGTTGAAGACAGGGCGAACGCCAAGTAACTTGATTGGTTTAGATGGGGTAGATGAGGGTTTCGGTCCTGATGCGGTTGATTGAGGTATAGACGGTCTAGAAGTGGAAGTCTGGTTTTTGTTGAGAGTCTTGGGAGGTTCTGCCATGGGAGGATTAGCAGTATGAGATGAGAGGGCACGGACATGTTGAAGAGCTGTGAGACGCTCCCACAATCTCTGATGCTCCACTTTCCTTAAAGGGAGAAGTTTGAGTTTCTCCACTAATCGAGAAAATGGCTGAGAAGATGTGGGCTGAGATTTGGGTTCTTGAGAAGATGTTGATGGTTGTGGGACCGAAGGTATGGTAGTCTCGGCCCTAAGGCATGATGAAGTCGTGACAGGTTCGTCTTTGGTTGGAGACAAAGGAGAGGCAGGTTCTTCCCTAGGTGGAGAAGAAACCGGAGAATGAGGCTCCTCAAGCAGGTAAAGGGCAGGGATGATTGTGCCCTCCACTTGCGGTTGAGGAGTAGGAAATGTTGGGTCCTCCATGGGCAATAAGAAGGAGGATGGTGAAACCGGTGGTGCTGGTAAGGTCGAGGTGTCCTCCAAGATGAGAGAGGTTGACGGAGAACTAACTGGAGAAAGAGGTTCATCCACATGTGATGGATTGACGGATGGACTCACCTCTTGAAGTTGGTCAAAAATAAAGGGTGAGACCGTATTGACTGTTCGAATGTTGTGTTCATGAGTGTTATCAATGAAGGTCTAGACATTGTTTTGAGTTGGTGGATGATTGGGGAATGGTTGCTTGAAGATGTCGATACCCTAATTAGGTGGTGCATTCGGATTGTCGAGGATGAGGTCACCCTTTTCAAGCATGTCTTGGATTATGTTTTTAAGGGTTTTACAATTGCCTGTGTCATGACCTTTAACACGGTGGTAGTTGCAGAAGTCATTTTCCCTATACCACGCAGGGATGGCACGTGAGGGATCAAATTGTGGAAGTGGTCGAATCTGGGGGAGATTGAGGACCCCTTGTTTGATAAGTTTTTCCAGCACAGATGCGTATGATTCTCCAAGTGGAGTAAACTGTCGTTGTATGTATCTTTGCTGAAATTGGCGAGTGGCACTCTAAAATGTGGATGGCTCAAGTTGATTAGTTGAAGGTGAAGAGGAGGAAGATCTAACAAACACAGCGTTTGTTGAAGCTTTAGATTTAGGATTGGATGAGGAAGGCTTAGAAGAGGGGTCATTGGTCTTGGAGTTGGGATTCTTGCTCCGCAACTTGACTTTATTCTCCTCGACGGCACGTAACTCAAGTTTACGGGCCATCGTGAAGGCTTCGTCAAAAGTGTGGAAGGTCTGAACCCTCAAGGTGGAAGAAATATGTTTGGCGCAGGCTTGGGAGAAAAGTTCAATAAGTTCAGGTTGGGGTAAGGAAAAGGAGAGTTGATTGATAAGGCCCCTCAATCGAGCAATGAAATCAGCAATGGATTCGTCCTCGAATTGGCGGATAGAATAGAGGTCTTTGATTGAGACCTTCTTAGTGATGTTGATAGAGAAATGATTCAGGAAGAGCTGAGCTAGCTAAGTGAACGTGAAGAGGGAATGGCTGGTAAGGGAGCTGTACCAATCAAGCGCAACACCTGAGAGACACATAGGAAATGTGCATAAAAGTAATGCATCGTCGTGGGCGATAAGGTAATAGGCATGTCTGAAAGCTCGTAAGTGTTGTTGTGGGTCTTCCTTGCTTTGAAAATGAGAAAACTTAAGAAGTTCCCACTGGCTGGGATATGGTCTGATCGCGACAGAAAGATGAATGGGCTCATTGCAAATTTGTTTGTATGAGAGAGTATTGCGTGAGCCAAAAACAGAGGTCTCTAGGCTAGACATCTTGTCCATCAGCATTTTGATGATATCTACTAACGGATTGGCGGGTGGAGCGCCCCCTAGATTGTAAGGCGCTTGAAAGAGGCTAGAAGAGGCATACGACGTAGTCGGTTGTACCAGTAAGGACGCAACGTACGGATGACTAGTCATAGGGATAGAAGAGGAGACTAAGGATGGTTGGGTAGAAGGCATGGCTAGATTCGATGTTGTCACGGGAGGTTGGTTAGAGGTAACATGGGCCAATGGATAGGTAGCCACCCTAGTGTTGATAGGAGCAAGGGTAGGTGGAATAGAGACGACCAAATTTTGAAAGGAGGTAGAGAGTGGTTGAGTGGGCTGATGTTGATAGGGGGCTGAAACCTCGGTGGAAGTGGGCTCAACGATAGAGGGAGAGGCCACACTTGGATGGTTGGTCAAAGGTTGGTCATTAGCCTGGGTGTCTGAAGGTTGAACTACGGACGCTGTTGATACGACTGCAGTCTCAAGAAGAGAGGTCGGCATTTCGTACATTGGATTGCCCAAGGAGTCTCGCATTCGGCTATTCGTGAGATAGTGCTGCAAGGCTTTGACATTGAGGTCCAAGAATCGTGCAAAATCTTGGTCCCCTTCTGGGATAATAGGAGTCTGGGTCGGGGATGGTCTAGTAGGAGTTCTTTCAGTCTCCGAGTGGAACTCCATTATAGGGCTGGTTATGGACGGGGTAGACGGAAGTGGATAATACCTCGTGTGATCGATAGAGCCTTGACTTGGCTATGAGTCAGAACCATTCAAGGCAAGAAAGAACATCTTCACAAGCTCAAACAAGCAGATAAGAATAGAAGAGATGAAGAACACAAGCAGATCCTAAAAACCCTAGGAGTAAATTATTAGGATTATAGTGGCTTATGCCTTAGAATATGTGTAGAGGAAGATTGGCTTTTGAGTCGGGTCCTAGAAGAAGTAGTCTATGGATGGTTTTAGGTTAGTTATGGTGCTCAAGAAGTCTGTGTTAGGTTTCTTACAAGGCCTGGTGCTAAAGAGCAAGCTCCCCTCACTTCACGAGTCCAGTGATAAACTAGGCCCGCTTAGCCAAAATATACTTCCCCTAGAGATTAGACTCTGCCAGAGAACGGAGTGGGCTTTCCCCTTGGTGATGAAATCCAAGTAATATTTCTGAGACGGGTAAGATATCCGCTGGGTGATGAAATCTCAGTCGGGCCTTGTCTCAGGTAAGTTAAAATGTTTGTTTTGTGCAAGTGGTTTGGTCGTGTAACATCAAGTGGACTAGATTAATTCAATATGTGGTTATTAATTACTAAGTGTGGTCTAAGAAATGCAAGCAAACAAAAATGAAAGTGCACGTGTTTTAAGCCTAAGTCAAAATGTTTGTTCGTATGAAGACGAATGGAGAAAGAGTCGAATAATATGAGTTTTGACTAGTCTAGAAGTGCAAGAAAGAAAAGAAAAGTTCTTTTTATTCCTGCTTATTATGTCATTTAGAAGAGACGAAAGAGGTGAATAGGGAGAAACTTAATGCACCTAAATGAAAAGAAAGAAATAAAGAACCTAAGGAAGGCCCTAAGGGTCCCACCGGGCGTGCCAGAATGTTTCTACGCTAAATTGATTTCTACATTCAAAAGATAGAAATGAGAAACTAAAAGAAATGGTCAAGGCTAGATGTTACCTGGATGAAGTCGTGCGCACCGAAATCAGACGTTGGAAGGTACTCCTCTTTGGCTGTGGAGGAATGACACCTGCAAAAAAGAAGAGACTAAAACACAAAAAACATTAGACAAGGAGATGGTGGGATATCAAGCAAAAGCTTGATCCCTGAAGTACGAAGACTTCCTTAAGGGATATCAACCCACTGAATAAAAATAGAATATTGGACAGAAAAAGAAATAGTGAAAGATATAATGAAAGAAATAAAGACAAAAACAAAATGCGTACCTGATATGCAACAAAATGCTCTGCGCAGTCACCGGTGTCGGTCTCTGTGCCAGTGTCGGTCAGGGAAGGATGCCGACGTCGGTTAAAGTGCCGGCGTCGGTAGGGGTAGTGACCGGCGTCGGTCGAGATAGCAGTTTTGGACAGAGTCTGGTCGAGTCTGGTCAGAGTCTTAGGATTTGTAAAAAGGTCAGATGTTTTTGTTTGAGGGTTCAGGAAGCCGGTTTAGGAGTCAGAGGGATTTGTTTGAGGGTTTTGTACAGGGATCTGGGTAGAGTTACAGACTGTATTTTCCAGACATGGTGGATAGAGGTGATACGGGTGGAAATAAGGTCGGGGTTATGGTCTAACTAAGTCGGGGTGGTAATGTCAATTAAAAAAAATAACCAAGAACAAAATGAAAGCACAGAGAAAATACTTACCTATTACACGCTAAAGGGAGACATAATTGTTGTTGTCTCTATGTTGAAGAAGTTTGATGTAGCAGACCGATGCAGAGTCCTTGTACCGGAGAGAGAGAACATGAGAGATGATTGCAGATGATTGGATGCCAGAAATTGGTTGATCATTCGGTGTTGTGTTTAGATCAAAGAAACGTTTTGATGCAGAAGGTCCGATAATCGATTGCCAAACTGATTGGCAACTGAATAACGAATAACGGATTGAGAAACAAATTAATGGATGCAGTTTAAGGTTGACCGATGCCGGCAAGACTGCTGACGTCGACCGAAAAGGTGACCGACATCGGCGACGTCGATCGAGTAGTGACCGGTGTCGACAGATGCAGAATGGAGATAGAGGCTAATTCTAGCTTTTTGTTCATTTTGACATGCTGCCAGGGGCAAGGCTCGTGGGAAAATGGTCGACAGGGGTTAAGGGGAGGATGACAAGGGTTAGACACAATTCTAGTGTCTACAGTGGGATCTATTTATAGACCCATTGGCATGTATTGTAATTAAATATTCAAGGAAAGGAAGAGATCCTTCCAAGTAAGATCATTTGAGTTGCATGTTGTTGCAAGATTATGGGAGATCTACTTGAAGTAATTTGAGTACTTGTGTATTGGCAGTGTTATTACTGACTAGTTGAAGAGGTGAACACCAACTCTGTGTTTGTGTTGTGTATTGAGACCATTTTTGGTAGGAGAGTGAACTCTTGATTGAGAATTACTGTGTACACTTGAGGTGTGGGAAGCCTTTGAGAGGTGTGAGAAGAAGTGGCATCTTCTATATTGTATTTTCTTTCTGGATGAGTATTAATACAAGATTGTGTATTGTCTCTCATATTCTGTGTTATTTGTGAATTCTAGTTATTTGTTCATTCTGGTATAATTCCGTGTTTAATTGCTAATACAAGGTAATCATATATACTCTTATTGGTGGAGTAGGATCCTGACAAAATCAAGCTTATAATATGAATATGGATGGAGCACCTATGGGGGCTATAAATTCTCATGTTTTTAAGTTAATTTATGGCTATGATCTATGTTGATGTGCATAAATGAATAAAAAAGAAGCATTCAAAAAGGCCTTTCAAGGTGAAGAGGTGATGCTAAAGTGCAAAATTATGCACTTAAGAATGTGAAGAGGAACAACTAATTTTTAATTCAACTATAGCATGTGAAAAAATAGAGAAATAAGTAGTCTATTTGAGGACTCTAATGAATAAAAGAGCTACAAGCAGAATGGTGATGTCACAAAGGAAATCAAAA
Organism: Torreya grandis; assembly: GCA_037957365.1. Taxonomy (NCBI): domain Eukaryota; kingdom Viridiplantae; phylum Streptophyta; class Pinopsida; order Cupressales; family Taxaceae; genus Torreya; species Torreya grandis. The sequence continues at coordinate 1,020,928 of JARHVA010000545.1, read as the reverse complement.
GAAGAGATGGAATCTATTAGAAAAGATCTTAAAATAGAGATTAGTGATAGAAGGAAGAATGTAATAGTAGGTTGGATAGTGAATGGATAAAGAAAAGAAGTCTTTAGGTGTAGGTGGTCAAAAAATAGCCATGGTTTCAAGCCCACTAGAGAAAATATGATGCAAGAAAGAAAATATTAGTGGACATGGTTAGACAAAGATGAGATCGATCCCATATGAAGATGGGGAGTAGATCATTTAGTGTAAGTGGACAAACTATGCCCAAATAGTGGGTAAGAAGAAAAAAATAATTTGTGGATGTGGTGGAACTATGGTCGATCCATTTCCACATAAGGGAAGAAAGTGAATATCAGTAAAAGAGGATGGATTCTAAGCCAACAAGTTGGAAGTGAAAGAGAGATAAAAATAGATGAAATATTTGGTGTGCTAGAAGGTAATACCATAATCATCAATCTTAGTGGCCAAAAGAGCAATTTTTCTATTTATTCCATCTGTGTGAGCAAGACTCAATTTTTTAATTACCTCTAAGTGTTTTATGCAAGAGCATCCAATGGGTAAGGGTAATCATACATCACCAAAAATAATTATAAGTTGGTGTAGTTTCAAAAAATATTTTCAATGCAAAGTTATCAAATCAACGAGGTTCTCAGGGCACATCTTGAGATCCAGTTTTGGTTCATGGATTTTTAGTAGTTTTTGAAGTCCCAAGGATCACATGGATCACACTCAAGGTCACATGGTCATATTCCAATGTCTCAAATCTTATTTTCTTTGTATTGGTAGTCTCACATATTTTCCCTCACAACTTTAAGTTTCAATGTTGGAGGCCAAGTGTACATTATTTTTTAAGTCTCTAAGTCCATAGGGAATACATAATATATATGTATTAGGGTCCACATTATTTCCCAAAGTTTATAAGTCTACATATATTCTTTTTTGTAATTAAGGCTTCTTTCTAGACCTAACAAAATATACATTGGTTTATAAAGTCTAATAGGTCCACAAGACCCTTGGGATTCATACACAAGACCATGAAAGTTCACAAATATCATGGAGTTCAGGTGTCATAGTCACAATTACTCATGAGGCCTTGGTGTGTTCATAAGTCTAGGTCATGACAGGGACCATGGGCAGACGTATGACTAATTTCAAATTTGAGTTTATAACCTCAATGGGTTTGAAACAATCCATAAAACAATCACATGACTCTAAGAACCCAGATTACAACACATGTCATAATCACTGAGGCTCACAAGATATAGTAATAACCATAATGTAGTGCAAATGTATTACAATCCTTAAATGGATTTAATTGATTAATGGGTCCATAAACATAAAAAGAGGCAATGATGAAAAGAGGAAAATGAATGAGGGGCCATAAAATGGATTTAATAAATCCATGGGTCCATGAAGTCTTTGAATACCACAAGAAAGGATTTGGAGCCTGTTATCTAGGAGCTACAGGATCTTAGCACTAGGCACGGTCACATGCAACCTATGATCATAATTTCAAATTTGGTCACAATAATGGAATAACACAAAAATATTCGAATGGTCACAAATTTCATGTTAAAATACCAATTTAGGAATTTAATTTCTCTTTGGAAAACTCTATAAGAGAACATTTACCTAGTGGTCACCATGAAATAGTTAACCCGATTGTGTAGCCATTGTTACAAGAATATCTTTCAAAAAGGGAAAAACGGTAAAAAGTAAGAAAGTGATCTCATGATACTTCTAAAGGAATTTTTTTAGGTGGGATGTACGGGAGTTCAAGATATAAAACAAGAGTCACATTATAAATGTCAACATTGAATGATCAATAGGTCGACATTGGAAGGATTGAGGAAAGAACCAGAGATTTAAACTTACAAATCAAGATCTGATATCAAAGTAGAGAAGCTATAGACTAGACAAGGGCCAAAATAGAGATAAAAAAGAGATGTATCAGAGAGAAGTTGAAAATTTTGCATGATATAAGAGCATTCAAGGGTTTGAGTAATCTTGTATCAACCAAAAATAAATAAAAAATAAACAACTGGGAACAAAAATTCAATAGTGAATTGATAGTAACGGAAACAACACAACAAAAAATGAAAATTATTAATTTTTGAAGAAAAATGCATGGGTTTAGAGAGTTTTATGGATTTAACTGAATGTGAAGAGATATGGTACATGTTAGAAAGGGTAATGTAAATAATCTCATGAAGTGAGGAGAAGAGAGGAGGATAAAAATGAGATGCAAAATGGGGAAAAGAGGAGCTGCAAAAAAAGAAATAGAAAAGTAACAAGCTATAGAGGAACCAGTAAGATGTTGGACTATGTTGGTGATGTTTTCCTCAATGTTTACACTCTAAAACATGTAAGACACCTAGTTGATAATGTTTTTATTATTTTAAACATTGTAATGTCTTCAAATCAAGGAATATAGTGTGTTCTTTATGGTAAATGTCTGCAAATAGAATTTTGAGTTGCTCTTTATGTGTGTGTGTGTGCTAAAACTAGGCATCACAAAATTAAAGGTTATCCTTAAGTTTATACACTCTCTATGATTTCACCATTTGGTATCATATCAAGAACTTTTCTTTTTGAGTTGGGTGTGTGAGGCTCTTGTATGAGTCAATTGCAGGCTATGAAAAGTAAGTTGTGAAAAAAGAGTTTGCATTAGAGAGAGAAGAAGTTTGTTGCAGGTGTGAAAGAAGTCATGCAAGTGTTGAGGAAGTGAGATATATTATTTTTTGAGTCTATTTGTGAAAGATAATCCTACTTGTTGAGGAAGATATGGCACATAAAGGAAGGGCACCAGAGGTAGAAGACTTGGTTGATATATTGAAGGGAGTCCAAGAAATATTGGACATGATGGAAGGTACAAAAAGTGAAGATGTTTCAACTGTGAGTACAGAGGATGAAGAAGAAATTATTATAGGGTTATTGTCTCTAAAATAAAGGTTAGATGTTTTGGAGAGAGACCAACCAGGCAAAGAAAAATATCCCAATAGAAGAAAGAGATCGATAAAGGTCAAGGTGAAGAAAAGAGGTAATCCCACTATTAATATTTTTATTTGGTAAAGAGAGCCCAAATGTGCTCATCAATTGGATGGTGGAGTTATAAATATATTTTTAAGAGAAGTGTATTGAAAACCCCATGAGGTTATAGATTACAAGTAAGAGATTATGTGGAGTTGTAGTTGTGTATTGGAGAGATCTCCTAGAGAGGAGATAAGGGAGAGGAAAGAATAAGGTAATGAGTTGGGAACATATAGTTTATAACTTTATGGGTCATGTTGTGCACTCAAGAATGAAATTAGAATGATTTTATAGGATTCATGTCTTGAAGCTTGAGACAAAAGAGAATATATATAAGATTTACATAAAATTCAATATGAGAGGAAAGTTTTCATGTGAGTAGTTCAAGTCCACTTTGAGAAGTAGCGAGGAGATGGATAAAAGTGAGGAGAATAAGTATGTATTGAAAGGTTTTATGGAGAACAAGAGAGTGAGGTTTCCATGTGAGAAACTCAAATCTTATTTTCAAAACAAAAAATAGAATGAGGTTTTTGACTAGTACATAAAGGATGGAATCATCATGTAAGAGGATATAGATGTGATAGTTTTTGAATTGGGAGAAGGAGACCCTTTTTTGATGATGGGATTGAGTTTATGATATCCCATAAGTGAGAAAATTCAGAATTTTCTTTGGTAGGTAATCTATTTGTCTTTTCTATTTTGGAGGGAAGAAGGGTTTAAAACAACCAAGGAATGATACATGTTTCCTTCAAGAAAATAATAGATGTGAATGAATAAAGAGACCATGAAGAGTTGCATATTTTCATGAAGAAAACAATAGAGATTGTTGATATTCAAGTTAATGCACATAAGAAGAGTATGGTTGAAGACCAACCATCTAAAGAAGGAGGAAATAGAAAGAAGAATGAGGAGAGGAAAATGATGGAGGTTTTTGAGAATGGACCTTTGGGAGTCCATCATGAGAGAGATAGTTGTGAGGAAAATGTGAGCATCAAAGAAACATTGGGCAACATATCCTTGAGGCTTGATGAAGAGTTGAAAAAATTATTTGTGGGAACTATTGATTCCATTAATGTGTTTATTAAATGTGAATTTATAAAAAAGATAGAGATAGAGATGGTGGACTTATTTCTACTAATAATAATGAATAATAAAAGTGATTTTGCATATGTGGTAGCATCCCACATAGGTATTGGAGAAGAAACTATTATGAGTGAAGGTATGCATTGTACCTATATAGACATAGAGGTTGCAAAGTTATTTACATATGGCATGGAAATCAATCATCCTAGAGTTGATATAAAGAGGATGAGAAATAAAGAAGAGTAATTGGTTTCTGAATCAACTAATAAAAATGAAGAAGATGAAGAAATTCTAGAGCTAATTATTATATCAGCCAATAAAATTGTGAAGATCGATGAAGCACTTATGGGGACTATAGTTTATGTGCTAGTGTAGAGATAGAGAGAAAGGAAACATTCATAGAGGCCTTCCAAGGAAAATATGTGAAACAAGATTTGCAAATTTATACACTCAAGAAAGAGAGGAGGAACAACTTATTTGTATATCAATCAGAGCATGTGAATAATATGTGAAGGAAGAAGAAGACTCTTATAAATGATTAAGGCATAATAAATATGGTGGAAAGAGAGGAGATGATAACCATGAGAGAATAAGATTTTCAAATAGCTAAGAGTGAAGAATGAAGGATCCAATAATAGGTTGGATAGTGAGTAAATAAAGCTAATAAGGCTTTAGGAGGAGGTGGTCATTCAGTGGTGTGTTTCATCCCTCGAGAAATTAAGATTCTAGAATGATAATTTGGGTGGAGGTGGTCGGACGAGGGTGGGTTTTAGCCCACATGAAGATTGATAAAAAAGAGGATAAACCTTTAACAGAGGAGGATAGACTATGATGGGTCTAAATCCATAAAAAGAGGAGTAATGAAAGATTAAAAAGAGAGGATATAATTAAAAACAAAAAGGAGGAGCTATAAATAAAAGAGAAAGATTGACAAAAAACTATAAGTACTTAGTGTGTTGGAAGAAAATGACTTGGCAATTATGTTTCATGGTTAAAAGAGTGGTTTTACCACTTATTTCATCTGTGTGATTAGGATTTCACATTTTAAAAAACTTGAGTGTCTGAAGTAGGAGCATCCAAGGGTTAGAACAATCTTTCATCAACCAATAAATAAATAAAAATAAAAAGGAAATAGTTGGGACCAACATTTCAATAATGAATCAACAACAACAAAACAACACATAATAGGTAACAAAATATAATGGTTTTTGAAAAAAAATGCATGGATTAGAATGTTTTATGGACTTAAAATAATGTGAATAGACATGTTATTTATCATAAGGGGTCAAGGAAAGAAGGGGAGAAGAGAGGAGGATAAAAATGTGATGCAAAAGGGGAAAAAAGATAATGACAAGAAAAAATAGAAAAGCAAGCAATTATAAATGAACCAGTCAGATGTTAGACTACATTGGTGATCATTTTCTCTATGTTCACACTCTAAAATTTTTGAGGCATATAGTTGATAGTGTGTCTATTGGTTTAAACATTGTAATGTCTTTAAATCAACAAATATAGTGTGTTATTTATGTTGAATGTCTGCAAATAGAATTTTGAGTTGGTATTTTGTATGTGTGCACCCTAATTAAGCATCACATAATTAGAGGTTATCATTAATTGGATAACTTCTTTGTTATTGAACCATTGAAATAGAGAATTAAAGACTTAGAGTTAGAGACAAACAGGGATAGAGTAGTTTTAGAGAGTCCTTGTGAATGTAGATGTTGTTAAAGAATTATTTCATTGAATAAACATAGATTGTATGTTGTTTTAAGTTGTATGAATTTGGTTACATGGCCAAAGGCATCCCTTCACTAGGAACCCTACTATGAACTGCACCACAAGCTACTCTCATTTCTTGAACTGTTTAAGATATTTCTCACTACAATGGAATGGGAGATGAGTTTCATATCCATAAGACAAATAATATGTATCGTCTCTACAGAAAGTATATACTTTGGAAAATCCCATCCATAGGAAGTAAAATTTTCCACCTCTTATCCTAGAGGATAACTAGTTCACCAATCTAAAAGTCTCTTTCTCTAGCTTTCTTATCAAAGAGCTTCTTCACTTTGCTTTGGGATTCTGGGATTTAGTATACAACCACTATTATCTCTTCCTCCAGCTTTATTAAGTACATGATTCTTTTATTTAGAGTATTTATTAAATTCTTGTCTTCTATTTCTCTCACCAATTGAGAGACAAGGAACTCCAAATAAATGGGAAATGCAACATCTATACCATAAAAAACTTAAATGGGGAAATGCCAATGAATCTTTTCAAAGTGGTGCAGTTTCTCAAAATGCATCATCTAACCTTTTATTCCAATTCTTCTAATTTTCATCCATTAGTTTGTGGATGATGATAACAACATTGTTGTTTCTTCATTTTGCTTTATCATTTCCTTGGGGGTAGTAATCTATAGAGTGAAATAAGGATATCACATAACCATAGTAGGAAACCATAAGTTTGAAATAAGATATATTGGTAGTACTGTTTATCAAATTTTTTTGTACTCCAAATCTAAATAGAATGTTCTCTTTAATGAAATTGCATCTCTTCAAATGTAGTCTTCTTTATAGGAATAGCCTCAACAAAATTCTTTTAATTTTCATCCATTAGTTTATGGATGATGGTAACAACATTGTTGTTACTTCATTTTAATTTATCATTTCTTTGGGGGTAGTAATATGAAGAGTGAAATAAGGATATCACATAACCGTAGTAGGAAACCATAAGTTTGAAAGAAGATAAATTGGAAGCATTTTTTATCAATTTTTTTGTACTCAAAATCTAAATAGAATGTTCTCTTTAATGAAATTGCATCTCTTTAGATGTAGTATTTTTTATAGGAATAACCTCAACACACTTTATGAAATAGTTCATTGTGTTGAGGATGTGAGTGTGACTTGAATTGGAATGTTTATTCAATGTACTGATAAAATTTAAACCCCATTGTTAAAAGGGATATTATATTACTATAGGTCTAAAGGGAAGTGGGGCAAGTTTCATTCTTCCAACAAATTTATAGCATGCTTTACACATTGAGTCCTATTTTTGAGAGTTTTTGAATTATAGGCTAGTATTGGTGAGCTCTTATATTATTAAATGTCATGACAAGAAAAGAAAAGTAACCACCACATCTTTGATTATGGAAATCTTTTACTAATCTCTTATGTTGTTCCTTATCAACACATCTCAAAAAGAAAACATATAAACTTTTCTTAAAAAGAGTATTATCATAGATTACATACCTATTGGCTCTCAATTTAACTGCTCTTTTCTCTTTAGAATTTAGATGCCTTGGGCACTCTCCATGGGTCAATAAGAAGGAAATATTTTAATACCATTCATCGATAGAGACAATGAAGACTACCAATGAAATCTCTTTAAAATATTATTTGGTAAGGCCTTTTGTGCAGATTTATTCTAATCATCGACTCCCTTTACAATCATTTGACACAAGCCTCTCCCTTATGATAATTGGTTCAACATCACCTTGAGCCCTTATATTCCTTATACCCATCTCCTCTACAACTTGAAAAAAATCATATTTTACTATGTTGTTTGTGCACTAGAACAGTAACTTGTAGGAAAAAGGAAATAACTCATTAGTAAGGGAAATAAAAACAACTCTAGCACCAACACCAATAAATAAATGGCTACCAATAAAATCTAGCATCCATGTATCATTGATATTGACTTCAATTAGTTTGGGAATATTCAGGTATTCTCTAACATCATCATATGTTTATTACATCATGTCTCTTCATATAAAATATCATCAAGAGGATCGTCTAATTTTTGTATTGTGTATGTGATTTGAGCTCAGGTTCTAGTATTTTTTTTTATCCCTTTCATTAGAATCATATCTTGAAACCAATCCATTTATATTTTACCTCTTACATCTGTATAAAATATTTTTCTCAATAATATTCCATAGGTTACGAGAATGTCTGCCATTAGGAGTTAGTCATTTTGATTCTCTTTTGAAGATAAGCAACCAAAGGTACCTGGGCATATTTAATCTTCCTAATAAAAGGCACTATCTTGGTCCCCATAAAAAACATCAACCAAAATTATTTGTACATGTAAGCCTAAGTGTGTGAACAACTTTAGGAGACATTAAATTAATAAATTATCCAAAGTCTATGATATAATTACTAAGCTTGAGACTTTTAATATAAAGGGAGACATGGAAGGGTTCTAAATTTTTAATATTAGGGTAGAGGCATCCGTTAGATTTTGAGAAATTGAGATATATTGGACTGTGGGGATACCCTTGGATTCATGTTTAAGGTTACTAGGATTATTTCCTCTAATGAATTTGACTAATCTATCAAGATGATATGGAATAAAATTTAGGTATTCATTTTGAGACATTTGAATTTTATATTTATTCACATGATCAATTATGTGAAATTTGTCAAAACTAGAAAAGGTTAAAGCTTAAGAATTTGTATTAGTTTGAAACATATTTTGATCATGTTTTGGCGAGGAATTAGGATTTTAAAGATTTAGAACATGAGATAAAGATTTGGTGATTTACCCTTTAAGGAAAAGACTTATATTATGCTTTTGGGCTTCATTTCAGTTACATGGTAATGCATTAAGAAAATCATAAAAAAATACATGCTTTAAAAGGTAGTGCTTTTGAGTACTACATCAATACATTTAATGTGGAGGGGCTAGATATAAGTAGTTTATAATTACACTATCAATTCGATAAAGTATGCATTATTTTTTTAAAAAAAATCATGGTATGATATATTGCAACAACATAGGTTGTTGATTAAAAATAATGTATATGATGGATATTTCATGGGAGCATAAAATAGTCCAAACTACCAAAAGAGGGTGCATAATGCAACTAGGATTTCTCTTGCCATTTTCCATATTAATCTAAAGGTTGAAAATTTCAATTCCTAATGATAAGTACACCACCAAGGTGAAAAAAAATTGGTCTTCAAAAGTTAGAGGCTAGTTCAAATTCCATTATCATGTTCAAGAACATAAATTATCCTCAGCCAACTCCTTAAAAATATTATATTTTAAAGTCTTGGAACTTTATTATGGAGATTATTGGTAGCTGAAATGATGCTCCTTGTCACTTCCATAAGGATTTTATCTAGTGGGATATAATGAAATTTGCATTAGCCTTGAATATCATAGACTATAAAATTGTGCAATTATTTGGTTGTAGAAAAGGAGCCACCCTGTTGGTTTTGAAGAGACATTTCTATTATATATGTCCTTTATCCTCATAATATACATAAAATCAAAATATTTGAGAAATATAAGGAGGATTATTTTAATATTGATTTGTTTATTGTTTCAACTGTAAAGAATGACAAACATACAACATGTTTTATTAACTAGAAATTTCATATTCTGAACAAAATGATCAATCAACCAATTTCAGCAGACTCATTTCCTATCTTCATCTACCTTTTAATCATTATTGGGCTTCCCTAGAGATATGTATATATTTTATTATGGATGTAGGCTAAGGTAATCTTGGGGCATTAGTAGGACAAACCAAGATTTTTTTTTTGAGGAGATCTTATGGTATTGTCCTATGAGGAATACAAGATTTGACTAGGATATTTTTGTAGAAATTGGGTCCTTCAACTTTCAAGGGAATTATTCACCACAAGGTAAACTTGGAAATCAACCAACACAATGTGAGGTTTGGGTAAAATTAGTTTCTATTGACACCACTCAATTTTAGATGAATTCATAACTAACATAAATATACTCGTGATCAATAGTTTTTTGGTGGGATGATAAGCCAATCGAAAGTAGAAGAGGAGGCCTCATAACGCAACTAGGATTGCTCATAATATAGCATATCCACATCCTAAATACTAGGAATACACCTATAATGGTATTTGAAAATGTCCTTGATGATAAGTTCATTACTACGCTGACAAACTTTGATATTGAAAAGTTAAAGATTAGTTTAATTTCCTGTGGCACATCTAAGTAGTGTAATTTGTTCTAAAAAAATAACTCATCTATAATAAGATGTTTCAATTTTGTTGTGGATTTAATGGAGATTTGCAATGCTTTCAAGTAGTTGAATATTACGTCACTAAAGGAAATAAACATTGTATGTAGGTATATCAAAAAATATGAGAGGGTTCATATATAAAGCATTGTTAATACCAAAATGAAAGCAAAAATTTATTGAAACAAGGTAGATATGGCTATTATAATTACAATTTAGTGTGTGGACTAGAAATCATACTTCAAACCTCCTATAAATAAGTTAATTAAGGTCATTGATGGAATTATACAAGTAATTTCTCCTCCCATGACATCCCATCTTGGTGCACGCATAATGAGGTACAATATGCTAACATGGAAAGTGTTTGAAAAAAGTACATAAACTGGTGATCATTTCTTATTTTTTTACCACCCCTTTAGAATATGTTGTAGAACATATGACATAAGAACAGTATCTTCCTGGGGCCAAATCCCCATTATTTTTCTCCTCAAATTGGTCACAATGATCTTTTTCATTAAGAACAATCAATATAATTCCTTAGATAAAAAACTTAAATGTTCCGACACTTTGGAAATATTTTATAAGTTCATGCTTTCTTGAGATTGTAACAAGTTGTCATACTTAATGATGTATGAAACGTGCCTAGCTCTAGATGTATTGATCCATTTAAATTGTGAGCCACCCCTATATATAGATGTTTTAATTCAAACAAAATTCAAAAACTAAAATGCTTCTCAACATGGTCTCACCCATAATTTATTAAGTATATTTTCTAGTGATGAAGCATTGGAACCAATTCCTCAACATAACCACTGAAGACAAAAATAAGATAGTTTGTAACTAAAGGGTAGTAAAATTTGAATGGTCTTAGACAAGTCTCAACACAAATCCTTTGAAGGAGCTTAAATAATGAAGGGAGATCAACAAATGTCTCAAATTCACTCATGTTAAATATTTTATTGTTTATATCACATGAAAACTATGACTAAAACCATTTACTCCACTGCAATTCAATTGTAGAAAGAAATTTCATTTTACTTATATAAATTCCTTAGTCTTTTATTGAAGATAGTAACTTTATCTTTGTTTTTTAGCAAGATCATGAGATCTAAGATTTTTATAGGAATGTTACTTGTTAGGTGGGTAATGTAAACTTTAGTGTAAAAGGTTTGTATAATAATATCTAGTTTGACCATGGCAAACCATTTTGTGTTGAAGTGATAATCATGGGGTTAGTTTTAATCTGATGTATTTGTAAATGCAACCATGAGGTAGTTATGACCAAGAAGGTATAACTCACATAAATGTTGATGTTAATCATTAGAAAATTGCAAGGTCAATTTTGGTCGTAAGTCAACCCTAAGTCTAAAGGGAAAGCCTTTGACTTGGCCTATATGAGATGGAGGTTTCAGAGGCAAAAATGGCAGTTGGAGCTCAAGAAGTTGCCTATTCAATGTCAAAAAGTTGCATTTTTGGACCCATCACTGCAACTTGTCCAGTGAATTATTCTTGAAGGTTACACCTGAGTGATTCAAGTTGTGATTAGAGGGCTTAAAGAGGCATGGGAAGGATCTAACAGTTTCCATTAAAGACTTACAAGTTTTTCTTATGCATGTTTAAACTTAGGCTAAAAATTACATTTTTCTTATATTGGGAAGGGTGTTCTTGAGGCCAGAATGGGTGGTTAGCTTGTAGATCGAGCCTAATTAGAGGCCAATAAAATGGTCCTAGATGTTATTTTCTCTCCCTAAACATGTTTCCAGTGCTAGTTTTTTATCAAGATGAGGTATTTGCATATTGGCACTTTACATAGAACTAATATTTTTTGCTTGAACTTATTGTTAATCTTTATATGGTTGAATGGAAATTAATTGGTTTTTTCACCTCTTACAACACTCTCTCTCCCTTTTTTCACCCACTTTGTATGAAATTATATTTTAAGTGTTCAAGGTGATTTAGAGGCTAGAGTAGGCTTGTGATACTATCAAAGATCAGTTGTCAAGATAAATTATAGGAGGCCTAACACCCTTAAGGAATAGGCCTAAAAAGTAATAAAACTATTAATGGGAGTCGACTTGGGTCTAGAGACCTCAATGGGGAGTTGAAGTACATTAGGAGTGAGGTGTTGAAGGTACTGAAGGAGTGAGGTGTTGAAGGGTCAGAAACCAATCTCAAGAATGTGTATTATGCCAAATCGCTGTTGAAGGGCAAAAGTGCAAGAAAGTGTAAAGGAGTGTGGAGGCCTTTGAAAGTATATTTAGTGGGTTGAATGAAGGTTAGATAGGTGGATATAAGAGATAGAGGAAGTGTTATTGAAATCATTAAAGAAGAGGAAGGCATCTAGGCATCTCCAAGACTAGGGAATGTATAGTGAGAGAGTATGAAGAGTGAATGAAAAAATGGGTATGTTTGAGAAAATAGTAGACTCATGATGCATTAGTTAATGGATATGCCTAATAACAAAATATTTAACTAGAAGTCATCTCACTTGTATGTTCTATAAATAGGATTTAGATTGATGTTGCTTTTGTCCTATTTGTGTTTGATGCTTGTAAACATATGTTTGGCCTTTATGCATCTTTTGATTATACGTTGAAAATTTGATTACATAAATGAGAAATAAGAATGTATTGTCATACTATGAATAAATAAATATGCAAACATTTATCAATTGACTTGTTTAAATGTGGTTCAAGTGCAAAGACCTAGCAAACCAAGTATTTTATTTTTCTAGCATTATTGGTTGAGCCTGATACAGATTGTGTTAATAATTATTTTGTTTTAAGTTGTTTTTGCATCTATGTCATGGTATACACACATTACATAGATAGAATTTTGTCCCTTTATATTCTACTTTGAAATTCACACAAAGCTACTTTACTTGAAGAATGTTGAGTCTAGTTAAAGTCATTATTTATGCCTTTTTATCATTAGTACTATGTTTATTGCAAATGGATTTGTAGGTTACAAACAACATTAGATACACACAAAAAACATGTTATCAAACCTATTGTCAAACTAATTGTTAAATCTATTTTTGAGACATTAGTCAAACCTGCCATTACATATACAAGTGCCCCAAATCCTATTGTGCTAAATTTCAATCTAAAAGATATTTAATCTATTATTTGTAAACTTGAGGTTGTTCAAATAAAGTATAAATCAATTGTGGATAAAATACATGTTTGTAATCTTATTGTCAATTCTACACCTCTTGTGTGAATCTGGAAGACAATGAAACTCAATAAACATTATGTTACTCTAGGGTTTATAAGTAGAGGCCTTATAAATAAATGTCACACTAAGTCTTCTCCTATTGGTTAATCATGTGAAATCCAAACCTCAAATGTAAATCTAGTGAAGTCCAAACTTGTTCTCATTGTGTACATCGAGGTCATCCCTCTACCCATTGATTTGACCTACATACTTTTATATAATGAAAATGATTAGCTTACTCATCATTTAATCATTTTTATCTGTGAGATCCACCTATAGAATTTATAATCCTTCTAGATAGTGATCTAAGGTTTGTTTATTGTCCAAATCCTTTAAGAGAGTCCAATCCACTCTTCGAGATGGTGATTTGTATACTCATGATGTTATGATTGATCATGTTGGTGTTAACCTTGATTCTCGATCTAAAATATGGATCTACTTTACTAGATATTTTGTTTAGTTCATTTCCACTATACTTAATTATGTAGTTCCTGTATTTAAACATTATGTAAGACATTTACTCAAGTTTTTTCATGTAAAATAAACAATTTAGTTAAGTTATAGTGGTAGAATAGCTGTTGATATGGTAAAAAGGTCTATTGTATTGATGAATTTAGCAACTTATAGCCTTTGAATGTAAGGGTTTCACCATCAAATAAAAATGGGTATAGGAGTGGTTGTAAATGCTTCTTCTTCTTTGCAATGATTGTTTGAAGTCTTTGGTGGATTCTAAGTTGAAAAGGCATAAATATAATATCTATATAAATCAAAGATCATTAGAGAATTCGATGACAAATTTTGAAGTTGGATTGATATTGTAGTTTTCAAGTTTGGTTAATGTTATCATATTGTATCCTAGTTTGAATGGTTGTTCTAGTTATGTTAGATCACTGCATGAGGTGTATAAGAAGTAAAAATAAATCATTTATGCAAGCTTTGGATAGTTTAATAATAAAATATATATCCATAAAGACTATGTTTGGTAGTAACTTATATAATTATTGAATTAAATAGTATAAGAGAAGTACAGTTTCCTCACTCACTAGAGTTTTTCCCACACTAGATTTTTCCAGGTCATATAGTGTTTTCATTTTATAAGAGTGTCATTAGTTATTTCCACTACACAATCAAATAAAAAATTTAATTTAGAAAATATGGAAGATCATAGATTTATAGCATTGAAAAGAACAATTTTTTAATCCTCATTTGTGTACAACATTAAATACGAGATCTGATAGATAAAAGTTTATAAGATTAAAACAACATTATACGATAATATTTTAAATTAAAACTAAATATAAACTAGATAAATTAACATAATTTAGATGAAAACTTTCAAAAAATCATATAGGCACATGTACAATGTCAACAGTATACATAGATTACTTGATAGGCATACATAAAATTACATCTACCAACATAGTATGTAATGTCAGGTGAATGTCATATACACATATACAATGTCAAACATGCGTACATTACTATATAGGCATACAAAAAATCACTTCTCATGTAGGACATCCTAATTATAAAATAGTGTCTCTCTCTTTGCCTTCCTTGAAGAAGACTCTCCCTAAGATGCTCTCTTGGTAGATGGAGATCTCTCTAATGATTTGGATTGCTCCAAGGTCTGACTACGGATCCTACGCTCATAGCTCGCTTGCAGATGAACCTATTAAAATGTAAGTATTATTAAAAAAATTAATATAAAATACATTCAATGATTTATTAATAGATTAATTTTAAACTAGAATAAAAAATCATTTAAACATGCTCTTTCTTCGAGCTCACTGTCAATATCAATCTTTTTTTGATGCTCCAACAAGTTAGTGTCAATATCAACTATTCGAATAGGTATCTAAAATAGGGAAAAAACATGAGAAGTTTTCATACTAATCATCTGAATAGGAATATCAGATGTCATGGGACAACCCTGCATATACAATACATTTGCATAAGTTATATTTTACCCAAGTATGTAGTAAAAATATTTTAAAAAGTCTATTTTTACAATTTAAAATTGCAAGTTAATATATACCTCTATCAATGTTTATGAAAATGACATTGTAGCAATAATGCCTATGTTTGTCTTGGGTCACAATGATGTAGAAGTGTCTACTTGAGTCATCAACTGAATGTAAACAAGGTCTCACTTAATTTTCTATAAAGTATCAAAGATATATGGCAAGTTTTTCTCTCTTATTAAACCAAGAGTATATTTTATAGCATTGTACTTGAATTTTGAGATCATTGATAGATAAATTTAACTTAAACTTAGAAGTCAAATATATATATAGACTAAATGTACATAGAGAATAAGATTAACTCAAAATTTTACCTCTATATAAGTAAAAGGTGTCATCCTAATAGAGATAAATGTAGTAGTGGATGAGGCAACAACTAGATCTAAAAATGTAAATAATGGCTTCATCAAATCAAATGTTACAAATATTGACTGTGATGATGAAGGCATTGTCACCTCTTGGGACATAAAAATTACATATATATCAATCCAATTTATATGTAAATTAATTATTAACTAAATCAAATTTATAATTATACCTTAAATTTAACATGACATTTATATAAAATGTATCTACATTTGTGTAGTGGTTGATATATACACACCAGATATACATAACAAATACTCATCACTCATAATTATATTATCCAAGCCCTCTAAACCACCAATGTCATCATCATCAGAAGATCCAATGCATATAGCTCCACAAGATCTATAAGGGTAGGGTCAAGTATGCATAATAGGTGATGTATCTCTATCATCAATCTATGAGAGCCTACTCATATGTTGAATGAGTGTATTAGTGAATGAACTAAGTTCATGCAGAGTCTTAATATCCATGACCTATTAAATTACATAGGAGATTTTGGGTTCAAGTGGCTTTTGGATATAGATCTTTGTAGGTCGATTAGGTGTATGACATGTACTTGGTAGATCCTATGCAAGGCTTTTCCCTCAGCTTTGAAACTAACCAAAATTAAAATAGTTCAAAATGTCATCGAGGATAAAGTCACAGTAGAGTTTTTACATGATGGATAATCAAACACCATCCACCATCAGTCCCAAAAATTGGTTGTGATTAAATTGTGTTGGCAACGATGGATTAGAAAATGTTTAATAGTTACTAGAAATGGTGTATTGGTGGTTGAGTTAATGAATAAGGTGAAAATGGAGGTTTTTTATGTCTTTGTACTCTATCTCATGTGCTGATAATTTCTCAGCATAATAAGCCATACAAGTATCCCGATATGAATCCCCTATGTCAATTTGACTCACTATGTAGTCAATTTGACTTAATAATGTCTCTAGGGAATTGGCTAGATAGGTACAGTAGGTGTTGCTAGAATTGTGATCCCTTATTCTCCCAATTAATTTTCTAATTTAAATTTTATTTCCATAATGTGGTCCAATACACTCTCTTAACTACCTAGGGGATTTTGTGTAACTATAGGAGGGTTAGGTGGAGGGTTAGGAGGACAATTCAATGGAGGGTTAAGAGGAGGGTTAGGTGGAGGATTAGGAGGAGGGATAGGTAAAGGAACAAGAGGGTTAAGTGTAGGGTTAAGCTGATGAAAAAGAGGGTTAGGAGGAAGAATAAGAGGTTCGGATAGAATAACAAAAGGGTTAGGTAGAGTAACATGAGGGTTAGTAGGATGGGTTGTTCAAAATAAATGAATTACTAATTAAGCAACGAAAATAATAAAAAGTTGAGAAAATTAATAAACAATGAATAGATTTTTAGCATTTACCTCTTTTACATGGTGGCATCATCAATTAGCAACTTTTTGGGATGAATTGGGGTAAGGTTCGGCCTCACTAGGGCAAAACACGATTTCAGAGTGGAAGAGAGTAAGGGAAAATATAGAACGCGAATGCAAAATGAAAAACTTTTGCACTCAATTTGATTTTTGTTTTGGGTGATACAAGGAATGTGATCACATTATTAACGTGATCATGTTATTTATTTTAAATAATGTGATCAAGTTATTTAATAACACAATCATGTTATGTCTAAGTAATTATCAAGATATAATTTAAATAATGTGATCACGTTATTTAAATAGCATGCTCATGTTATTAAATAATATGATCTTGTTATGGGAAATATCCACAAAATTATTCCCCAACTTTGTGCACATAACCTAAAGAGTGTGGTGACATCACTAGATATAATTACTGATGAGTTTAGTGATACAATAATAAAAATATAGGATCTATGTGTTAATGCATAAGTGGAATTAGATATAAAAAATTTACATGTAGCTTTGGAACCTACACTTAACATTATTGATGTTAGCACAAGCTTGGATGTGAAATAACAGTAATCTTCAGTAAGATCTAATGACCTGAATCCTCCTAAATCAATATATGTCTCATTCTAATGAGAAATTGCTTCTCTCAGAAGGCATTTCAAGAGAGTTAAAGACAATGAACAAGCTAAGCAATATATAGAGTGTTCTTATTTAACTCGATAAAAAAAATTCTTGACTTATGCAAAACTATTGATGAAATGATAAAGGTCATGAACTTGTATTTCAAATACAATGATTTTTAAAGATGATAGTATATTTGGTGCTATAACTAAGTTCATAATTTTTAAATTAAATAAATCAAGGAGGAAGAACAAGGTATTGTTGTGTAGACTACAGAGGGAGTGAAACCTGAAAGTGGGCATCTTTCTCAAGGAAAGTATTCATAATTAAAACATAATCTATTTTCCCATTGTAATTTTGCAATATTATATGGTTATGAATGTATTACCTTTTTTTAATATTCAAGTCAATTAAATGAGTAAAAAGTGAAGAATCAAAGAGCGAATGTAAGAATAGAAGAAATGTTTGTTGGGAAGGAATCCCAAGAGTGACATTCAAGGAATGACCACCAAGTTTAAAAATTTGTAAACCTTGTGTTTTCTAGTCTTCTCTAATGATTGGGGTTATAACATTTTGCACATGTGAAGACCAAGTTGATAAATTACACTAAATTTAAGAAACCAAAAGCTTGCAAAATCCCACTATTATATATGTGTTGACTAATGACCGAACGTTTATATTTGTTCATTTTATTCAAAAACTCTTCCAAATCTATATTACCACTCCTTGAATCACCAAATTCTAGGATTATTGTCTCCAAAGTGGATATGGCTTCAAATCTCATGTATTTGTGTTTCATTTTTGGAGGCTTAATTATGTGGAAGGTAACTTCCTAAGCTTATGGGATTTTGATAGGCATAGTTAGAATGAAAATTTTTTTAGGTGAATACAAATAAGAGGCTATGGTGGTAATAAAGATATTATATTCACCCTTGAAACTATCCCAAGAGGCTACATAGTCTAACCTAAGCCTTGAAGTGCTTGAGACACACCAAAAACATGAAATGCACTAAAATGCTTGAAACTAGATTAAATTTTCAGATAATAGCAATAAAATGCTCTATGAATTGAGGGTATTTGAATAAAAGTTTCTGGGTGATCAATAAGATTTGAATCAAGTGAAAATAATGGAAAATATGTAATGGGAATGATATGGTTCTATACTAGTGACCTTTGGAAAAATCCTTAATTGGAAAGGACATAGGTTAGACTCTAGAATCACATAGTTCTAAATTGGTGCCTTATCCATTAGAATATAGAGTAATAAGTAATTACAGAGGGAATTTAAAACAATGTAATGAGGTAGGAGAGATAAAATAAAAATGAAAAAAATGAAAGCAAACCAAAATCCTAACTCACTTATATACATGTGGGGAGAAACTTGACATAGAAACATCAAAGGTGTACACACAGTATTGAATCACCAAAAAAGGTAGGAGGTTGCATAGTTTTAATTAAAATTCTTAGGAAATACTTATTAGTTCAAAAGGGTTTTTGGCTCATAAGATATCTGATTTTGGTTTAGTTGGAGTTACAATATTTTTCTAAAATCACAGGGATCACATTGATCGCATTGGGGGTCATATGGTCACATTCCCATATAACAACTCCAAGTTGGTTTGTATTGGTGGTCACATGTATATTCCCTCATAAATCCAACATGTGATGTTTGGAACCATGCACACATCATTTCATAAGTCTTTCATTTCATAGGGACTATATATTCTTTGTGTTAATGACCACATTATTTCCCCAAGTTTTTAAGTCTATGAGGGAGTTTATATTTTCTAGATTCATTTTCATAACTAAGCACTCTTTCTGAATCCAACAAGATATGCATTGATTTACAAAGTCTAATGGGTATAGAATAAAAGTGTCATAGTCATAATTATTCATAGAGGCCTTATCTTGTTTACAAGTCTAAGTCATGGTAAGGTCATGGGTGTATGACCAATTTCAAATTGGAGTTCATAACTTAAACGAGTCTATGATAATCCATATAGTAATTGCAGATTCTAGGAACCTAAGATTTCAACATGTGTCACAATCATGAGGGTCACAAGATATAGTACTAGCCATAATGTAACATGAATGCATTAAAATATTTCAATGGATTTAAATGATTCACATGTCAATAAAAATAAAGAGAGACCACAATGAAAAGGAGTAGAGCATGAGGGGTCATAAGGTGGATTTAATAAATACATGAGTCCATAGAGACTTTGAAGACCATGAGAAAGGCTTAGGAACTAGTTATGCAGGGACCCATGATCATTCCACATGACACTTATCATGTGCAACCTACAATCACAATTTTTGATTTGGTCACAACAATGAAAGAACAACATATAGATCTTTGGATGGTCAAAAAATTTGCATTAAATCACCAAATTAGGAATTTAAGGTCTCATTATAAATATCTAGAAGAGAAATTTTGGTTAGTGGCCACATAAAAGTTAACCTGACCATGTAGTAAATATTACAAAAAGATCTTTTGAGAATCACTGACAATTATAAGGAAAGTTCAAGAAACTAAAAAGTGGGAAAAGTAGTGAAAGGATCTCATGTAATCATTAAATGGGATTTTTTAGGTAGTATATATGGGACACAAATAAATCAACTATGGGTCACATTGGAAATGTTAACATTGAAAGATTAAAAGGTCAATATTGAAAGGGTTGAGTAAGGAAGGGAGATCTTAGAAAAAAGTAGAGCTTTAAGCCTGAAAGTAGAGAACAAAGATTAAAATAGAGGGGCCACACATCATAAAAGGGCCATAATAGATATCCAAAAGAGAGGATTTGTCGAGTCTATAACAAAGAGTGAATGTAAATCCCATACAGGTTTAGAATTAGAGATAGATGGGGATAGAGTAGGAGCAAAGAGTCAAAATGAATGAAGATGTTATTAAGGCTTTATTTCATTAAATAAATAAAGAATACAAATTGTTTTACGTTGTGTGAATTTAATTGCATGGCCATGGAACCCCTTCACTGGGAATCCTTACCTTGAATTGCACCAAGTTATCTCAAACTAGTCACATGAGTTTGTTGTAGATGTGATAAAATTTTGTAATTAAAAAAGATCCATGTGATAAAATTGTGAGACTCTTTTCTTTTAGTTAACTACAAGTTGTGAAAAAAAATATCATATTTTTTGTAGGTAAGAGAAAGTCTTATAACATGAGAGAGTTGTGTGAAAGGGACATAGACTCTTGATTGAGTCTATTGTAATTTTTAAAAAATAAGCATTGCTTATATTAGTGCCAAGTTGTGAAACACAAGCTTGCATTTGACAAAGGGTAAGTTTGTCACAAGTGTGTGAGAATTCATGCAAGTGTGAATAAAGTAGTGGAAGAGAGGCTTTTATTTGATTCCAATGTAGATTTTGAAAGATAAGGTTGCTTAAATCAATTAAAAGTTGTGAAAGATAATATTGTTTTTGGAAATGAAATGGCATATAAAAGAGGAAGCTCACATGAGTGTAAGACCTAGTAGAGATGTTGAAGGAATTCCATGAAAGATTAGGATGGAACAAGTGGAGAATATGTTGCAACTATAAGTAAAGAATATGAAGAAGAAATGATGGGGTGGTTTTCCCTATAAAAAATGTTGGATGCTTTGGAGAGAGATGTAAGTGAAGTAGAAGATTCCAACAAAGAAAAGAGACCAACAAAAGGTGAAGGTGAAAGAAAGAGTTAAGTCCACTTGAAATATTGTTTTGTTTTGTGGTAAAGAGAGACAAAAAAGCTCATGAAATGGATTGTTGGGCTAGAAATTTTATTTTATGAGAAAAACATTGTAGATCTAATAAGGGTAAAAATTGCATGAAATAAGTTATGTGGACATTCAAGTGTATATTGGAGAGGCCTCCAAAATAAGAGACAGGAGAAAGGAAAAAAAATTTTGAGTAGTTGAAAACATATGGTTTCCAATTTTATGGATCATGTTGTGCATCCAAAAATGTAGGGAGACTGGTGGAATAAGCTCTAAGTATTGAGAATTGAGAGAGAGGTGAAGAAGATTGCCTTCAAGAAATCAAAAAAAATATGTTTCCAAATGATCAACTCAAAGATGCAAGTGAATAGAATAAGGTTGATTTGAAAATCAATTAGAAAATGAGATCTACAAGTGAGAAGCCCAAGTATGTTTTCAAGAGCATTAGAGAGAGAAATTTGTGAGTAGCCCTTAAAGGAAGAAATATTCATGTAAAAGGATGTGGAAGTAATAAATTATTCACCCAAAAAAGGAAACCCATTATTTAATGATGGTAAAGAAATTACAGAATCCTTTAAGTGGGAATAGGTTGTCATCATTAAAGGTTAAAGGTACTAAAATTGATATTTCTCTTTTACAAAGAAGAATCTCAAGTTTTCAATGAAGAAAATAATGAAGGTAAAGGAAGTGCAAGTGAATGCACATAAGGATTGTGTATTTGAAGACCACTATAAAGGAAGAAAATAGTTTGAAGAATGATATAAAAATAGTAATGGATATTTTTGATAATGGACCTTTGGAAGTCCATTATGTGAATGAAATCCAAGATAAAAATGTGAACAACAGAGAAAAGTTGGACAATGTGTCCTCAAAGAATACAGAAGCACTGGAAAAATTATTTATAGGATTTATTGATTCCCTTAATATGGGTGATTTAAGTGCAAGTCCAATAATGACAAAGATAACAAATAAGAGGATAAATTATGGTTTGATCTAGTGTGCTTATATGCATAATAGACAACATGAAGAAATGAAAAAAGATATATTTCACTTAAATCAATTTGATGTGGGAGAGAAGACTCACAAAGGAGTTTGGATAAGTGAAAAATGTCATTCCCATGACATAGAATCAAAAAAAGAGAAAGAGGGAAAATGAAATCAGCATTGTGCTGATGAAAATGGGATAAGAAACAAAGAAAAATAGAAAGAGTTGTTGTCACTATAAAAACTAAGCATTGTTATGAGAAGCAAGCAAAATGATGAAGGCTTTGATAAGCCTAAGCTTGGGGGAAATCAAGCTTATAATATGAATATGGATGGAGAACCTATGGGGGCTATAAATTCTCATGTTTTTAAGGTAATTTATGGCTATAGTCTATGTCGATGTGTAGAAATGAAGAGAAAGGAAAAATTCAAAGAGGCCTTTCAAGGTGAAGAGGCGAAGCCAAAAGTGTAAAATCATGCACTTAGGAAAGTGAAAAGGATCAGTTGATTTGTACTTCAACTAGAACATGTGAGGAAATAGAGAAATAAGTAGTTTATTTGAGGACTCTAATGAATGAAAGAGATACAAGCAGAATGGTGATGTCACAAATGAAATCAAAGGAAGAGATGACATTTATTAGAAAAGGGGAGCTAAAAATAGAGATGAATGACAAAAGGAAGAATCAAATAGTAGATTAGATAGTGAATGGACAAATATAATAAGTCTTTAGGAGTAGGTGGTCGAAAGATAGCCATGGGTTGAAGCGTACTAGAGAAAGTACGATGCAAGAAATAACATCTTGGTGGACATGGTTAGACAAAGATGAGATTGATCTTGCATGAAGATGGGGGAAAAAGCACTTGGTGAAAGTGGACAGAATATGCCCTAATAGTGGGTAAGAAGAAATAAATAATATGTGGATGTGGTGGAACTATGGTCAATCCATTTCCACATAAGGGAAGAAATTGAATATCAACAGAAGAGGATGGAATCAAAGCCAACAAGTTGGAAGTAGAAGAGAGAGAAAAGTAGATGAAATATTTGGTGTATTAGAAGGGAATACCATAATCATCAATCTCAGTGGCCAAAAGAGTAATTTTTCCATTTGTTCCATCTATGTGAGCAAGAATTAATTTTTTAATTACCTTGAGTGTTTTATGTAGGAGTATCCAAGGTGTATGGGTAATCCTACATCACCAAAAATAGGTACGAGTTCATGTAGTTTCAAAAAACACTTTCAAATCAAATTTATCAAATCAACAGGGTTCTTAGGTCACATTTTGAGATCCAATTTTGGTTCATGGATTTTTAGTAGTTTTAGAGGTCATAGGGATCACATGAATCACACTCAGGTCACATGGTCATATTTTAATGTTTTAACTCTAAGTTTCTTTGTATTGGTGGTATTAGATATTTTACCTCATAAATTTAAGTTTCAATGTTAGAGGCCAAGTGTACATTATCTATTAAGTCTCTAAGTCCATGGGAACTACATAATATATATGTATTAGGGTCCACATTATTTCCCTAAGTTTACAAGTCCATAAATATTCTTATTTATAATTAAGGCTTCTTCTAGACCTGAAAAAAATATACATTGGTTTATAAAGTCTATCAAGTCCACAAGACTCTTGGGATTCATACATAAGACCACAAAATTTCACAAAGACCATGGAGGTCAGGTGTCACAGTCATAATTAATCATGGGGCCTTGGTTTGTTCATAATTTTAAGCCATGACAGGGACCATGGGCAAATATGTGACCAATTTTAAATTTGAGTTTATAACTCCAATGGATCCACAACAATCCAAAAATCAATCACATGACTCTGAGAACCTGGATTACAACATGTGTCATAATCACTAAGGGTCACAAGATATAGTAATAGCCATAGTGTAATGCAAATATATAGTGATTTAATTGATTAATGGGACCACAAGCATAAAGAGAGGCAATGATGAAAAGAGGTGAATGCATGAGGGACCATAAAATGTATTTAATAAATCCATGGGTTCATGAAGTCTTTGAAGTCCACCAGAAAAGCTTTAGATCCTGTTATCTAGGGCGCATGGGATCTTGGCACTTGGCATGATCACATGTAACTTATGATCACAATTTCAAATTCGGTCACAACAATGGAATAACACGAAGATCTTCGAATGGTCAAAAATTTCATGTTAAAGCACCAATTTAGGTATTTAAGGTCTCAATAGAAAACTCTAGAAGAGAACATTGTAGACACCTAAATTTGGCCACCAATGACCATCAATCAGGCTTTTGACTAATTTCCACCAAAATGCATAATTTGGCTTAAAAACAAAATGCATTAAAAGAGTTGAAATTTTTATATTCAAGTGCTAATTTTTTCTAGAGTATCATTAAATGGGACAATACAATTTATAAAGCAACTAACTTTAATCAGATCATTTCAAGTTAAAATGACATTTTTGCGCTTAGATGCTCTAGATTGCTCTTTTCTATCAAATTTCTTGTACAAGACATATACCTTTGTTATTTTGCATTGGTAACATCCTAAATGGGATAACGGTTCCAATGCATCTAACATTGACATCTAATTCCAATTCAATCAAATTTTGAGCCAATAATATGACATTTTGATTAATTTGTGTACAAATTATCAAAGTTGTGCATCAAAGTTAACTACTCATGTTTAAGGCTAATTAAACCAAATCAAGAGCTTAAGTTAATTTTTCATGGAACTTTTTGAATATTTTTTTAGAAATTGATATTGAATATCTACATGATCAAATGACATCATTTCTGGGAAAGGCATCCCTAAGCCATAAATTCATAAAATAGCTCATCAAGCCACCCCATGCCTCATTAAGACCCTCTCATGCCTCATCAATGCCTCTCATGCCTCTTAAATGCTCTTTCTTCCAAAATATTTATGGGGAATATTTATAAATTTAATTACATAATTTAGATTAATTCATAGCCACACATCTTAATACTGAGATGAAAGGTCATTGTTGATCCTAAACCATTTCAAAAATCTATAAATAGGAGACCTTGCCTATTTATTTTTAAGCTCTTTTATGCCAAACGTATAATTCTCAAATACATTCAAAAATCCATTGAAATTACTATTATAATGTCAAATTATTATCCAAGCCAAGCCAAGCCAAAACCATCACAAAGGTGCCAAGGAGAAGAGGAGATAACCAAGCCTCCTTTGATGAAGACTCATTGAGCACTAGCTGAGCAAGCCAAATTGAAGAATACTCTTGGAGCATCAAGGAAGGTAAGGAATGTTTTATTACACTTTTTGTTGAGATTTGTCATTTATTTTCTTCACTAAGCTCCCCCATTGATATAGGATTAAGATGTTAGCTATTAGTGTGTTATTTTGAATTTGATTTCATATACTAACATTATACTAATTTCCCCTTATTGTAATCTTATGTTCACAAATGGTACGCCCAATGGCACTTAACCTCACAAATTTGGTTAAATTTCATCTACAAGCAACCTACTAACCATTTTTGTGTATGATCTTGGAGTGTGAAAGCAAATAAGGCAAAAAATTGAGCAAAAATCTATTTTTTGGTAAGTCGTGGTTTTGTTCTCGAGACTATGTAGCCCAACTCGCCTACCAACCCAACTCGCCTGCCAGCCAAGCTCAGCTGCTAGCCCAACTCACCTACCAACCCAACTTGACTACTAACCCAACTCGCCTATACATCCCAACTCACCTACTGGCCCAACTCGCCTGCCAACCCAACTCGCTTGTCAGCCTAACTGGCATGTCTACCCAAATTTCTTATGTAATCCAACTCAACTGTCAACCCAATTTGACATTCAACCCAGATCGCATGTCAACCCAACTCAACTGTCAACCTAAGAGATCATTTTTCAAAAGTCCTTGTCTCATCCTCTAAAGTGCTTCAAAGCAGGTAGTCCTAATCTTGTTTTTTCAGGTTGAAATGATGGTTTAAAAGTTAATATGGGTGTTATAACTAATCATACACTTCAATTTGTAGTTTTAAAAAGAACTTGGTATAAATCATGCACACTTCAAATTTGGTGCTTAAAAATGAATCTTTAGCATGTTAAGTCTTGAACACTTCAAACTTTGGGTTTAAAATAAATGTAGGTTCTTATTGTTTCATTTATTATTTTTTATTGTAATCTTTACATCTTTTTACAACTTAAGACCAAGGGGTCAAAATAACATCACCAAAATTTTGTTTTAGTGCTTAAAATTGGACTCATTTGTCAAGTTTGTATTCAATAGATTATTAATTAATTGATTCACAAAAGAAGGTTCATGTGTGTATGCTCTTCCATCCATCCCTTTTAGGGAACTTTTAGAATCAAATGTGCCATCCTTATTGAAAACATGCCTAGTCCAAGGTATAGAAAGAATGTTGTCTAAAGCACTCCCCAAAAACTCACAATAGTTTGGGTGATCTTGAAATAACCCTAAAGTCTTTCTATTAATCATTTATTTTATTTCATCTTGGCTTTCAAGGGGGACATCATTACCTCTCGTAAATTCTATAGGGAAGCTTTGACCTGGGGTTTCATCTCTCAACACTGATGTAACCACTCCCACTAGGCTCAAAGGTTTGAGCCGTTAAATCACCTTTTAGTGTTGGAGTTGCATATGGGATGTGTCTGCACTTTGGATATTGCACTACACTAAGAAAGCGATGGATGTAATGGTTACAAAAAAGATAAGATATTTTTTTAACAAGTCAAGTGTCGTGGACACCCAATTACTTGCTTTTATTTTACATTGTGACATGATATTCATTACATAATTGATTCCTCTAGAAACATTCAAAAACTTGTAGATCTTAAACAAACCCCACTTGCCATGGAAGTTTTGTTGATGCAAGGTGCACCTCAAGGTCCATGTCATAGTACTATCATTTCAGAGAAGGGGGATGTAAAAAACCTACTATATAATGTGTATTTAACTTTTTGGATGAACACTAAAAGCCTCTCAATTTATGTATATTGATGGATTCTAATAATACCAAGAAACCTTGTCAGTTTAGGACCTAAGAGCGATTAATTAGTTGGTTTTGTCCTAGATTAAAGTTTTGTTTAGAGTCAAAAACTTGGTGTGAACAAATGATACAAACCAAACACATATTCCTCATTTTTATTTGAACAAAGAGGTGTTATGCTGCCTACGTGAATTATCAATTTACCTTATTCAAAGTTAATCAAAATTTGGAGTCATATCATCCACTTTGGCACAGTTGTGCCACCCAATTGAGTCTAGACTTCTACCAAACATTGTTTAAGTCCTTCATTTATTACTTAAATTCAAAAGTGCACCTTCATAAGTTCATAGGGTTTATGTGTTAGATTGGTTCTCCATTTGCACTAAAATTGAGGGAACTTAGGTCTAATTTTTAATTTGGGTTGAAGGTTGTTTAAGACTCATAATCATTACACCACTTCATAGACTTAAGTCATTTTATACTAAACACTTGCAATTTGAGTCTATGCACTAAACCTTTTTGTGTTACCATCTTATTTCCATTGATATCATTTGAAAACATACCTTTTTGCCTTAGAGATATTGTCAAAACTTTGAAGGTATGTATGTCATTTGAGTTAAGAAAGGTAGTGTTACACTACCAAATTTGGGAGAAACCATCTTTGCCTTATATAATTTTTGAAACAAACATTTTGTCACGTATTTTGAGTAGTCTAGCATTGTTACATTTCTCAAAACATTTCAAACATTGTTTCATAGACATTTCTGCATAAAGTCCAAATTTTCCAATTTTATTTTCAAGCCAATCAAAGTAAACCATTGTGAATCTTTGTTTAGCATAGTTACGCTGATCACATTTGTCTAGCTTATTTGTTAAAATAACTAAGCTTTATACCATTATTAGTAATAAAATAAACTATCTTTAAAGTGCCTTTTATTTCATACCTTATATCTACTTGATTGAGTTCATGTCCAAGAGTCAAATGCCTAGTTTTTGTTTTCAAATTTGTTAGATTAAAATCTCATCTATTTCAAATTCTAAATTTTGACACTATTTAGCCAAGAGTTCTAGCACATGCCTTGTTTGAGTTTATATTTTGATGTCGTGTTTGGCCAAAGACCTAACAACTATTTATTTCCTAGATTAGACTGATTTGAAACACATAGACCTTAGAGTTTGGCATTTTAAATTTTTGTCCTTTTACTTAATCTTTTTTGAATAAGAAATGTAATGTTAGATACTCAACATTAGCTTGTTTTATCACAAATCATTTCATAAAAATTTTCATTGTTTTGACGAATCTAGATCAAGTTTGAACATCATCTTTTAAAAATTATCTTTTTAGAGTTTGTAGAAATCTCTTCCCTTTTTATTGCAAAGCATTCATTATGGATCCCAATATGTATTCCTACACTTGTAGTGATTTCATGTACAATCCAGGGATTAGAAATATGGTTGCACAAGAAGAAATAGTGTAAGACCCCTATGCAGATAATATTACTTATGAGATGGATCCTTATCCCTCTTATAATATTCAAATAGGGGCACAAAACAAAGATCCATTGGCTAACTATTTGGTTAATACACCACCATACTCAGAAAATGACCAAGAACAAACTGAAAAATACCTAGCTACGATACCCACAGCTAAAGAACTAGTTCCTCAACAATCATACTCTATTAATATGCCTTCCACATATGATCCATTTTTGTTTGAGCATTATTTATTGGAGAACAAAGATGAGATTTTAGTTAGAGTGGATAATGCACAAGTAACGTCTAATCCAAATCAAAGTGGTAATAATACATAAACAACTATTCAACAACATGTGCCTTTAGTTAATACCATGAGTGGATCTGTAAACCTAAGAATGGGAGCTTTTGTACCCCAACCTCAACTAGTTACTTCCAATCCTCAATCAGTTGCTTCATTAAGTGCATAACTAATAGGATTAGGTAGTCAACCAACAACTAATGTCATGCCTTAACAATAAAATGTGATGAATCTTATTCCTCCTTAACAAGTGACAAGTATCATTCCACAATAATAAGCACAAATGAATATACCAATGTAGTAGAGGTCTAACATATTACCAGCTCAATTAGGGGAAACTAATGTTCCACCTCATTAGGTAGTAGCAAACATACCTTATTCTTTGTATACCAACATGCCAATTTAAAACCAAATGATGTTTAATCAATAATGTATTCATGTTGGTCAGAAACGGGTGCCAATTCTCCAACATGCATCCACTTCCCAACTAGGATTCACACAAGGGGGTTTCAATGTCTCTCAAATACCTACTAGGCAATAATTGCCTTTTCTACAGAACATACCACAAGTTCAGAGAAAGGGTCTCGGTCCACAAGTTCCCACTCAACAGTAAGGTTTGAGTAGTCGGCAACAAATCCCTATTCCACCACAATAGGAAAATTATAGTTATAACCCTCCATCCCAACCTCAAAATCTTTAAATTTAAACCTTCATCACCAACTCAAACCAGAATACTGTACAACCAAACATGTAACTTCAACAAGCATATCCTAATCTATGTATGTGTATTCGTGGATCATTTTCCAACCAATCCAACATACACCAACAAATACCTCCATCATACCCTGGTCAAAGTGATCCACTTGTGACCAATCAAACATCTACCCTAGATAATTTTCCCCCTCAAACCAATGTTCCCTCTAGTTTCTTATCCCAAGAATTACAACAAATAAAAGATGTAATCACTACCATCAAAGTGGGGAAATAGGTTAAAAAATTTAAGTTGGACAATGTGTGTTTTTATCCTTTCAATATGTGCTTTGGGGACACAAAAATTTGACAACTACATGGGGAAAGGTGACCCCAAAGCACATTAAACTGAGTTCTTTGTCACATGCTAGCTAGTGGCATATAGTGATATATACCTTTTGTTGTTGTTTTCAAAGAGCTTACTTGGACAAGCCTTGGAGTGGTTCTTAAAGTTGCCTAAAAATTTAATAACTAATTTTGATGATCTTTCAGATAAGTTTGTGCAACACTTTTCTTATAATCTTGATCATGGGATTTCATTGGTTGATTTGATGCAAGCTAAACAAAAAGTTAGTGAGAGTTTTACAAGATATCTACAATGATGGAGAGCACTTGCAAGCTGATTCACTCATAGTCTACCAGATAAATAATTAGCCACTACATTCACTAAAAACTTGCATAATGAGATAGCTTATCATCTAGAACTACAATGTGCACATAATTTTAAAGAAATCATTAACAAAGGTTTGTTGATCAAATGAGAAATCATTAATAAAAGAGTCACCAAGCTTAATTCAACTAATAAAAATCAAGGTACCAATTTGAGAAGTGGCCAAAACCAACAACAATATCACAAAAAATCTATAGTTAGAAGCAAACTGGTCATATATTAGTTATACTAAGCTTAGTTTAAGTAAGTTAGCCTTCTTTGGAGGTTCACCTCAATTATTCAAGGTCCCACAACTTGGAGGTGATCCCATTGTGTGATTATATTCTTATGTGCTACAACTCCTACAAAACATAACAGGTGCAAAATCTAATTGATAACACTAAATCGATATAATTCTTCTAAATAAGTGTAATAACCAACTATGGTGGTGGTGGTAGAGGAGGAGGTACCACTAGATTAATAGGGTACTCATATAAAATTCCTCAAATTATAACTACCTTGTTTCAATGTATATTTTTTATAAATCGATGAACTGTAGATGGTATTGCATAAATCTTTTATATACAAAGGTGTTCTAATAACTTGTCAAAGACCTTTGTATTTGGTAAGACTATAAATAGTGTAGCAGTTGTAGTAGATCAATCTTGAAGAGGTAGCACAATGCGCTAAAGAGTGTTTTATATGTTTGCATAAAATCTATTAACCATTATTTTAGTTTCTTATAAATCTTTTTGTGTGTATTTGAGTGTGTTGAGAAGTGTCATTGTGCACACGTTCTCAATTGGACCATTGTCAACTAAGATAAGTATTTGGATTCCTTGTTGACATAATCTCATATAAATAGTGTGTGGAGATCCAATTCATTATATGTAATCTCATTATCATAAAATGTAATCATAAGGTACTACAATAAGTTGCGTATAAGTGTGCTAATAATCCCATCTATAATGTGATCTTATTTCACATGTGGAGGATGTACATTATATGCATGATTTAATTTAGAATTATCCTTGGTATTTGTAGTCTCATGTTTATGAAATTGATCATTGAATATTTTCAATTTAGGTTTGCTTAACTCAATAGTGTTGTCATCAATAAGATTTTGTGTCTTATGTCTTAATAGTAAAATATGATAATTAAGCATGATTTTGAATATAAACTACTAGAATAGATTTGATAAGTGTCATGTACCAAATATGGAGAGTACAAATGAGATCAAGATACTTTAATTTTTTTAATCTATTTATTGACTTATGATAGTGTTAAAGGGATGGAAGCATGCTTGTGAGTCACTTAGATTTGGCACTGGTTGTTTGTGCATGCAGGGTCACTAATGTTAATTTGGGATAGAAATATTGACGATAGTGACTTAGGTTGATGTTATTATATATGTGATCTTGATGACTGACTATGTGCTCAACTACATAGATTAATCTGTTTCTCCTTAAACCCCTAAATCTATTTATGAGGAGTAAAAAATGAATAAAACTAGGAAGTATAATGGGTTGAGATGACCCCAATCACCCCCACAATGGAATAATTCTAAGAGGGAAGTTAAGGCACATGTAATTCTTCCACTCAATATGAATATGTAACATTGATCATTTGTTATATGAATGCACATATAATCTAGCTTTCAATAGTTGACAATATTCACTCTTGGCTTGGCTTGGTGTGTTTCAGACCTATATGATGATTGCTCCTAATGATTGATTTGAAATTTGGGAAGAATTGGTCACATTTAATTAATGTACAATAGTGAATATATGTTTGATAGATAAGTTCCAAGTGTGTTCTAAGTGTGGGGTTTTTCTATATTTATATGAGTCTATTTAGGTAATTTATCACACCACTTACACACTAGGAAAATGGGTCGACCCATAGGAGTAATTTAATTTTAAAAAGTAATCATTGATGGGAAAGTCTCACTAATGTTAGCCTCAGTTCAATTCCATTGATGATACTATCTGAGCCTAACATTAGTGTCCAGGATATATGAATATGGATCTAATGATTTGGAGATGTTTGAGTAAGGTATTTAACTAGTCTGTCACAAATTGTGATGTTTCATGTGGGTGATTCAGAATGAAATGGAAGGGTCAGTCTCATAGCAAGCATGTGGATGTTATAAAATGGTGAATAAGAGGCATATATGTGCAAACAAGTCATGTATAGAAAAGATAGGTCAAAAATGACATTGTCAAGTACATAATACTAGATTTCAATATCTATAATTTGTAATACATAGATAAGTATGTGAAAGATATTCAAAATTTATTAGTCTTGACTTTTAGATTATAGGATCAAGCATGTGTATAAATACCTCACATTTATCTTAATAAAATGATTCATCAAAATGTTCTTATAATAGGAAAAAAAATATAACTTACACAATTAGATTTATGTTAGCATTTTTGTGTGTAGATTAATCTTAGTGGTCCTTACACCTTTGTCAAACGTAGTGTGCACTACCATGAAGAATCATTACTCATTTTATGTATGTCAATTTGTGCATTTTGAATGTGTGGCATGTAGTGTCATGTATTCAATATCATAGTTTCATCACCCATGTATCATACCAGATGACTCTACCAGTCCCTTGTGCATCATTTGTTATTTACCAATGCCATAGTATTGTGTGTTTTGCATATGGTTTTATCTGACAAAGATCTAACATACTACCTTCATGTGTATGCTTTGAGAAATTCATGTGTGATTGCATCATTATCCATTCACATACACTTGATTAGGCATGTCTGCCACCTGCTCTGATTTCTTTGTACACCAAATAATCATGTGATTTTGCCACAAAATAACTGATGGTGACATAGGCCTATAATAACTAAAGCTATTAGGCATTAGCGATTAATTTCATATAGTTTATTTATTTAGTATGTTATTTGAGTATATATAATATATATAAATATATATATATATATATATATATATATATATATATATATATATTAGTTTTACATATTTTATTTTGTTATTAAGGTGGGTAGGTGGAGAAGGTTGGGAGGCAAAAAAAGAGGTCTTAAGTGGACATTTTTTTCTTTTGAAAAATGATAAATTTCAACTTCTATAAATTATTTACGACGACTACACTCAAAATTTGAAGATCATACAGACCATGAATTGTAGACTATTATTTGAGATAACTACACTCTAAACTACTAATATTTATAAAAATGGTCAAGTATAAGTTAGTCAAATATCTAACAATCGAAGAGGAACTCCTATTTTTTACAAAAACAAAGAAGATAGTCAATCGTGCAGTCCCTCATTTTTTAGTGTCTATAGTATTTTTTTGAAACCATTTGATGGAAATTTAAATAAGATCATCTAGTTTGTGAACCATATTTTTTTTTACCTTTTTAATGAATATTTATTTTTTTATTGATTTTACAAGTAAATAGATCTTAAAATTTGAAAAGATGAAAAGCCGGTTGTGCAGCCCCCTTAACTACCTAAAAAAGTGAAAATTTAGTTATTCTTCTAATGTGTATAAAATTAGGATTATTTTGTGACCATATAATATTTTTGCATTTAGATGAATGAAAAAAAAAATAGACATGCATAGTTGAGACATATAGTGGCCTATAAAGACATACTTAGAAATCAACATAAATGAAAAACCTTAAAATAGTAAAAAAAATTTAAAAATCATATATTTGGAAAGAGGAGAGTGTGATCGACATTATATTAATAGTTTTATGAAATGTCTCAATGAAATTCATATTGTTTATGATGGTAGAAGTCAAATTTTTTTCTAGTCAAAAACACAAATTCGGTTGTGTGTTTGAAAATTTAGGCCTTAGACTCAGGAATCCAAGATTTTTATTAGCCTCGAGACATGTTTTTAAAATTATACGCATCAAAATATCATATGCATTAGAAACATGTACATGATATAATGCGTACGTATTCTTAACAATATTCAAGTATGAAGCCTTAAAAAGTAAAAAAGTGTGCAATTAAAATGTAGAACGAGGGGTTTACTAAAATAAATGTTAAGTTATCCATTAAATTTATTTTAGTAAATATAATAAATTAGGGTCACTCTGCATCTTTTAGAATTGCTCTCATAGCTACATGACTTAAGATTTAGAAGATAGTTTTTCAAAATCCAATCTGGTCAACACTTAGTCATTTTTTAGGAGTTTAGTATTTAACCTAGGGATTTCAAGATGTAATTTTTACAATTGATGTCTATTTTGGGTAAACATATAATATATTTTTAGGTTTTGTGGCCTTACAAATTACTTGTTGATATTCCTAAGAGTTCTCAGTTTGAAAAAATTAAAGTTTACAAACCAATGCACACCCAACCTCTCCTTTGTGCTAATTTTAATTATGATTAGGTCCCTCATAGGCCAAAAGGAACATAACAACACAACAATCATTTATGACTAGGGTAAATAGGGATAATTTGAGACATATTTATGTGTGGTCTAATTAAAGTTGAATTCATGCCAAAGTGGTGTGCATAGGGAAACATGGGTTGCATTGGTGATCCATGCACATCTAACCACCATTCATGTTGATTTTACTTGTGATTAGGTACTTATAAGCTAAAAGTGACACAAAAATACCATATCCACTTATGACCAAGGTAAATGAAAGGCACATTTGTACATGACCATCTCATTTCTCTTCAAATTTAATAAAAAAATGTGTGATTATGGAAAAGTAAGTCGCATTGTGACCCTTGCACATCTAACCACCGATTTATATTATTTTTACTTGTGATTAGCTCCATTATTTCCTAAAGTGCCACAACCACACAATATCCTCTTGTGACCATGGAAATGCAAACAATTTTTGGCACATTTAAATGTGATCACCCTAATTCACTTTGAATTCAAGCCAAAATGTGTGATTAGGGTAACATATGTCACATTAATAACCCACACACACCAAACAATTACTTTGTATTTTTACTTGAAATTTGAGGGTTTATAGGCCAAAGTAAACACAACAACACCATATCCACTTGAGACAAATGGAAATACATTCATTTAGGGCACATTCATGTATGATCAACTTAATTCACTTTGAATTGAGGCCAAACTAGTGTGATTAGGATAATGTAGGTCTCATTGGTAATCAACATGCACCCAGCCACTCCTTTATGATTATTTTATGCTACACACTTAACCTATAATGTGTCTAGTGATATGTGTGGTCAACTTATAGCTTACATACCTTTCATATTATTTTATTGCATTTATTTATGCTCTTAGTATGGTCCTCTTATGGAGTAATCATATATAAGTAAAGTATATATATGAGGTAGTGGCTAGTATTTTATCATCATATTGTGAATTATTCTCTTATTGTCTTATTGTGGAGGTTTTCTCTTTGAAGCGACTCAATCATAATTATCAAGTATTATGCTCTGTTATCAATTATTGTTTTGGATATAATTATTATTCTCTTAATTATGTGATATATTATTTCATTTTTGGAAAACATCTAAGTAATTTTATTTTTTTAAGTCCTAAAAAAATCCAATGACAACTAATTTGATTTTTGTGATAATCAACATAACAATTGAGCTATTTTCTAAAGGGGTTATTACTCAAGGCATAAAGAAGCGAGTAATGGGTAAGGTGTAGGGGACATACAATATATTAGTATATATAAGCTCAATGATTTATCCTCTAACCTTAAACAAGAACCCAACTAGGTAGCTTTATAACATATCGATTGTGGGATCCTTCATTTAATTATCAACCTAAGAACGCAGAAATTTGTAAGGGGTTTGCATTGTATATGCAACACTAAGCCATTTTGAAGAGTTAATTAACTTACTAATATCTATTACATATAGGGAATTGAAAATAGACTAATACACACTTGCATTGAAAAGAAAACACACTCAAAAATGAAATAATAGGAAAGTAAATTATTTTACCATCATATGTTGCATGACCCCATTATGTAATATTCATTATTCCATCCAATTATTTGTTCAACTTTGACATGTATTATTTAAACACTACATGTGTATTTTTACATCACCATGTATAGTGCTTGACCACAACATATATGTTCATATTTTTACGAGTGTGCCATTTTCTTGATAAAGCCTTGCATGAATATTTCATTTAGGCTCTTGAAAGCAATTGCACTTGGTTCACTTGATGGTTTAAAAAGACCATATCCTTCCCCCTTGTCCTTGTACAAACTAGGACTGATCATTCTTAGAGTAGCATGCTCATAGGTTCCTGGAAGAATGACATGTCCCTTAATCTCTTCTAAATCTTTAGTTATGGCATTGAACCATTGCCACAACCCTTCAAATTTTTCACTGGTATGTTCATCAAACTACGTCTCTTGATCATTTGAAATGTCTCTTTCATCAATCTCACACAAGATTTCATCTTGATCTTCAACTATAAATGAGGGTCGACTTAACCATCCAAGCTTTGAAATAAGACACCTATCTTTCTCAATCTCTAATATGTTTTTCTCTTGCTCTAAGATTTCATGTGCAGCTTGAGAATTATCTTCTTCAGGTAAGTTTGTAATACTAAGTTATTCCATTTCACTCAATAAATCCAAGCATAAATGTTGCCATTGATTTTATAACTCACTTGAGCTTTCCTTGACCTCTATCATAGGTTCATGAAGGCTATCATATTGCTTATCATCAAGCTCTTACAACTTGAAAGCTGAAACATGATCCTCCCTATGAAGTGGGGTGCCTATCATGATTTCTTCCTCATAGACACTTGCATTATCCTCCTGTGGCTCACCTATGATTGCAAGCTTCTCTTCTATCCTTTGTAAAATAGATTTTTTCTCCAAGAGGGAGATGGTGGGAGAGTGAAGAAGTTCACTCCACTTGTAGCTTAAGAGAGTGTTTTTCTAGTTAGGTACCTTAAAGGGTCTCTTTAGTGACTTTTGAGGAGAGGAGAGAGAGTCTATAAACTATTGTACACCAAGCTCATTGAGCTAAGTTATGGTTTCTTGATTCATTTCTTACAAAACTAACTCCTCTTCAACCAAAACTGGTTCTTACACTGCCTCAACTAACACCTCTTCCTTCTTCTTTATGCCTTTTTGAACTAATTTTCATGATGGAAATGATTATGGAAAAATCACCTTTTCTTCCATTCAAATGGTTATAGGTTAGGGCGGTCTTACAAGTGAAGGCATGACATAGCCAGGGTCGAATGTTTTGGAGAAGATCTATGATGGGATGGCTTCATGTTCTTAAATGGGAATGGGCATAGGGATAGGAGAGAGCAAACTGGTTGGTTCATATTTGACATACTCTTTTCCCCACTGCTTAGAAACCTTTTCAATGTATAATACCCACCTTTTCAATTCTTGATTCTCAACCTATGGATAGCCATCTTCTTCAATGGATGCCCACACATTCCAAAAATATTTCAAGAATATAATTATCCCCTCCTTAACATAAATGGGGAATTCTTGTTCAAGCTTAACCCCCTCATTGATTTTCATGATTATTCTACCTTCGTCTAGTATTACTTCTCTGATTTTTGACAAGGATGGACTTTGACAAGGTTGACTACAGGGATGATCAGGAACTCTTGAAGGTTGAGCTTGAGGCTCTTAGAGGGGACAGGACACATAAGACTGATCTAAATGAGCTTACTACTCTTCATAAGATATCAACACATTGTCTACGTTTTGGATCATGCTTCTTGTCATTACTATGTCCTCATTTTTATAAGATGACAATTGTTCACCATCACAAACTGACCATCTATTCTTGACCAACTGAAGAGCACTCATTGCCTCTTTTTGAACATGGATAGGGATGATTGGATAAAACTCCAAATCCCTACCCATCTCCCTTATCAACTCAATATAAATTGATAATGCTTTCTTGACTCCTAATAAGGATATAGTAGGATAAGTCTAGTCTTGACAAGGGGAATTAGATGACTAATTTAATTGCAAAGGAGGTTGACCTTAGTCATATGCAGGGGTGGGTGGAGGACAAAGGCCATGATAGGGTTGATAGGCTATTTGAGGGCCACTTGGGGGGAATACATAAACATTATTTTCATTATAAGTGTGATTCTTAGGTAGAGAATAAGCATATTGATCAAACGATGGTTAATTGTACATACCAGATTATGATGATTAGACACTTAGTTAGGCTTATTAGACTAGTTGATAGATGCTAAGATTCACCATTGATGTTTGAACACTTACTTCCAAAGGCTTATTGATAAAGAGAACACCAAAATTCTTCACCATTAAACAACGTAGAAGTCCTACCAGGCATGCCAGAAATTATTGTAGCATCAATTTGCACCCTTGGAGAGGGTTTTTCAGGCTCTCTCCAATTGAGATACACTATGGGAATAACCTTAAGCTGTGAGTATCCTATAATAGGGTTGAATCTTTGGAGAAGGTCAACATCCTTCTGATGAATCACCTAAACTAATGTTGTCATAGAGAAAAGGGTTAGAAAGGGGAATGGGCTCTTAAAAAGGCTAAAAGGTGATGCACCAAATCAAAGGCGAGACTCCCATAAGCTTGAACTCACACTAGATCTACAAAAGATAATACTAGTTCACACAACCTCAAAATCAAGATAATTGCATAAGTATTTCATAGACTAGGTTCAAGAAGTAATGAATGTAAACAAAAAGGAGTTCTAAGACTCACTGAGAGCTTAGATTAATGGTAGAAAGAACGTTAACCCAAACCTATAGACAACTTGAAAACACCCTGAAAGAGGTCAAAAAGGAGGATAATGGATGAGGAAGATTCTCCTTCACTATGCCATCATGCACAACTTACTCAAACTAGATCCAAGACAAGAGATAGGTAAATAAAGTCTTTTATTGCATCAAGAGGTAGTTTTTACAAATGCTTGGCAAGGTTTAGCCTAATCAAGATGAGCATATTTTACAATATCTTAGAGAGTCCTCTGCTTTTCAAGACCAAAGAGTCCTTGTGAGAGTCTAGAATTTAAGAAAGAGCAAGAGTTACAAATGGAAAGAATGGGTGATATAGAGAAAGGGAGAAGAGAGAAGAGGGAGTACATTAACCAAGAACAATCAATGAACTACCACCTTTCAATCAATGGTCTATCATTTTTTGATCAAATCAGCACTAGTTCTCTATTAACAAACTATGTTTCCTTTATTCCAGTAACCCTGTAATCTTCTCATTGGCTGAGAAAAATGCACTAGAAGATAATAGTTTACCAAAGATGATGAGTCTATTATGGATAGCCTATGATGAGTCTATTATGGATAGCATAACATTAGTGCTCACATTTGTGTTTTTACTGTTAGGTAGATTATTATTTACTTAATAGTAATTATCATACAGTAAATCAGTAGTTAATTACGTTGATATATTAATAATATATCATCTATAGTTAGTTGTTTAGTAAAATATATTGTTTATAGAAACAATATATTTTACTTATACCCATATCTCTATTAACGGGTTTGTTGTTATCTTGACTTCCTATTCTATAAGAAGTGGTTAGTCAGTCCTGGCTATTTAATAGCCCATGTATTATTTGAAATAATCAGAATGTGAGTAATATATTTTTAGTGTGTTGAAATATTATTTATGTTGTTTGTGTTTTAGCTCTATTATTCCAATATATTATTTGCTTAATCTTGTATAGACTCTTATAAACCCCATCATCTGGTATCATAGTAGGTGGATATAGTTATGAGAGTCAATAAAAGAATCCTTCTGATTTTATGATAGAAATTTAGCAGAATCTATGTTTTTAGTGTCATTAGATGTAGGTCGTGAATAAAAAGATGTTACAACTCACCAAAAACTTGAGAAGTTTGAAATAAAACAAGTTTTTATCATTATAATGCCCAACCCATAGTGTGTGCACAACCTTGCATTTATTTGTTTGACATTAGTTATTTAATCAATTTTTAGAATACCTGAATGCCAATTACAAAGTTCAATGCGTGGAGACTTCATTAGATTGTGTAGTGTATTTGGTAAAGGAATCAAAGCATACTAATAATTTATTCTTAGTCTAATTTCTTTGTGCTCATTTAGCTATTTATCCTCAACAAGGATCATGGATATCTTATCATTTCCAAATCATTGATAATTTGAGTGGCATTAAGATATTGTCAAAATTAATTTAATTAAAAATTCATAGGTTAGTCTGTTTTTTATATTTTAATTTTTCAGGATTAAGGTGTCTATATCAAAATAATCTTTTTAGGTCCTTAGTCAATATAAATATTTGGTATTTTTTCCAAAGCGTCAAAATAATGTAATGAGTCAAGTGTTAGTATTAAGAGTCACTTTTATGTTAAAAATTAGTCAAAAGTCATAAATTATTTTGAGTCATTTTTTTAAAAGAGTGTCAAAATTGTCAAAATCATTTTTATGTCGAAGTCGATAAGGTTTATCGTATTTATCAAAATTCTACATCATATAAAGTATTTTTTGAGTCATTAGTCAAAATCAAAAAGTCATCTATTGTCAAAAGTCAAAGTGTCAAAATAAAAAAAAATTGTTTATAAAGGATGCATTATCACTTGTACGTGACGTATTGAGTCATACATCCAAACTATGGGGAGGGATTTCTCCTCAATGAAATCATGCAAAGATTGAGCTTCATCGACACATCAGCTAAGTAAGTTGTAGATATTGAAAGAAGGAGAAAATAGAGATTGAAGGTTTCATATCCTCTCATTCGTCATCAACGATGGGGCCCAAAATGATTTGGTGACATATATAGTATGGTATTCCTTTTCATATTTTTTTATTGTGTGTGTGAAAATAAGAATATAAGTACATACATGTTCAAGTATTGAAATAAATGAGAATCTATTTCTGTATTTTCCCTTGAAGTAAAAATTTATGATGAGGATTAATAGAATGTTGTAGCATGATATAGGTTGTGGGTTAACCTATAAAACTTATAAGATGTTTTGGTTGTTGGTTAACCACATGTAAACCCATCCTTTGTATGTAGGTTGGTGGTAAATTGAGTGTAAAACCATCCAATTTTTATAGGTTGTTTGTAAATCAAGTGTAAAATCATCTGATGTTTGTAGGTTGGTGGTTGTCTAGGTGAAAAACCATCATGTGAGTTTTTATAAAAGTTACAATATAGGAGGATGTCTTCCCTATGTTCTCACTAAGGGTGGAATGTTACAGATAGCCTAATGTTAGTGCTCACAATTGTGTTTTTACTATTAGGTACATTACTATTTACTAAATAGTAATTATCATATAGTAAGTTAGTAGTTATTTATGTTGATATATTAACAATATATCACGTATAGTTAGTTGGTTTGTAAAATATATTGTTTATAGAAAAAAAAATTTACTTATATCTGTATCTCTATTAACGGGTTTATTGTTAGCTTGAATTCATATTCTATAGCAAGTGGTTAGTCAGTCCTAGCTATTTAATAACCCATGTATTATTCGAAATAATCAAAGTGTGAATAATATATTTTTATTGTGTTGAAATATTATTTATGTTGTCTGTCTTTAAGCTCTATTATTCCAAAATGTTATCTTCTTAATCTTGCACAGACTCTGATAAACCCCATTAGAGTCATGATCTTGTTATGAATAAAAACCCTTAGGCACCATAAAAAACTATTAAATGGTCTAACTACTTTCTCTAATCCCCAAATCCTTTTGTTTTAAACTTTTACGCCACCCTCCAATTGGTTTTATTGTGAGGATAAAGTCCTCATACCCGTGGACCTGACAAAGCCATGATCATGTCTGATTTTAGTAGTGGTAAGTACTTGCTTTATCAAGAAGATGACTATTTGGAAGATGAGACATTCCTTCATAACCATTCATATCTACCCCTACTTCAATATCTGAGCATAGATCTACTATAGATGAAAACCAATCCATTTATTGGTTTTCATATAGCTATAATATCTATGAAATGAAGCTTGCCAAGTGTTTGACCTCATTTTGACAACAAGTTACCACCCTTTTGTCTATATTAGGTCTTAAAGACCTATTCTACCTCCATGGATCTATAATGGTGATGCTCAATCCCTGAAATATCCATTTTGGTTCAACCCGAATCATCTTCAAACTTGGCTCCTATGCATTTGCTTGTCAGGTTTGAAAATAACTTTGTTGACCTCTATCAAAAAAAAATTGGGATCGCCTGTGTTCATTGTCTGTCGACTTAGTGATTCAAGATTATCAAATTTAGACACTTGGCACCGTCATACTTGATCTGAGCTCCATTGACTTCTTATCCTTACTCGCATTATTGATTTTTCTATGTATGAATGAACATGAGCCATAGATCTTCTGTAAGTTTAACATGCTTATGACACTTATCACCTGTGCATTTGTTTTTAGGATCTATTGACCTTTTGACCCATCATTCATAGATGATATTTGATTGCATAATTAAGCATGCACCATAGATCTTTTTGGGTCCATTGATATCATCTTTGCCCACTAGCTGTTGGATATTTGATCTGATCACACAAGATTTTGACACGTGTTAGCCGCACGTTCATCCTTTTGAATCCAAATGGATATTTTATGAGGTTTGAACTTGATGTCTATGTACACATATTACTTTTTAAGGATTTTTAAATCCAAATAGTTAATTATTATAGGTTTAACTTGACATTCCTGTACATGTTTCATTCTGCTTGTTCAACTTTGAAGACGTAGATATTGAGATAGACAACTCAACAGGACATGAAATTTGTAGAGGATAATCTAGACATGAAATACATCATGTCCATGCATTAATATGGCTTTGATTGACTTCCCAAGTGAATATATCAAATGTGCAACCAGAATGACCTATCCATTTCTGCATGATGTTTGATGATTGTCTAGTCCATCTTCTCCACTTGCTCAAGTCATTTGATCATTTGGTCAATCAAAAAATTTACTCAGTTGATATATTC
This sequence comes from Torreya grandis, assembly GCA_037957365.1. Classification (NCBI taxonomy): domain Eukaryota; kingdom Viridiplantae; phylum Streptophyta; class Pinopsida; order Cupressales; family Taxaceae; genus Torreya; species Torreya grandis. The sequence goes on along the minus strand of JARHVA010000545.1, from coordinate 977,423 downwards.
AAGTAGAAGTTTTGTATGTGGGCTAAATTTGGCCAACACTAACACTATTAAAAATCCTATTAAACATATCTAATATAGCTTACTAAAACTAAAGGTATTAAATAAACTACTTGAACGCTCGCTAATGTGGACTATGTGACATGAAGAGCACAGAGACATTCATAGCATCACCCACCAGTTGTACTACATTGGCAAACCTTGAAAGGAATATATTGCAATGTAGTCAAACAATATTCCTGAGTTGATAAATATCTCGAGAAAACAAGTGCGGTTCCTCTGGGTGGCACCAGGGGTGATCCCGACTGTGTAGATGGGAACAATGACCAGGGTGTACCCAACGAGGTAAATTAAATTATGTGAGATGATTAAGATATGTACCTGCATGTCATTTGTGTGTAAGTCTTTATGGATGAACAAAATGACCCCACTCATCACTCCAATATCATAACCCAACAAAATTGAGTTGGTAGAAGCTAATATTGTAAAATTTATGACAAACTTGTTCCTCTTAGGCTTTGAATTTTCTGTGGTCATCACTTTTTTAAAAGCCATGACATCTATCTTTGGTGATTTTTGAGCAACCAAGGTCTCATTAGGAACATTCTTCTATGTCAATTACCTTATTTTTTCCTTCCAAATACAAATATACTAAAATTACCAGGCATGACTTGAGCACCCAAATAATGTCCTAATTTGTCATCATCTCACACTTGTATGTTATCTTATAAGTCAACCCCTATGTTCTATTGTCATACACTTATAGGAACATCATTATCTATTTCAAACTTGTTAAATATATTATAAAAAAATCCCTATACTCTCATATTAGTCAACCTATACATGGGTAAATTTTGATGGTATAATCATTATGGCTAGTCAATAATGACCCATGCTAGATGGAACCATCCCCATCCCAACAATGACTATTTTTTTAAAATCAAACCCATCCTTAGTGTTGGCCTATAAGCATTATCTATCAATGGCATAATGAATTATTCAAATGGATCTATATATAAACAAATCAAGGAATCATTTTAAACCCATCTAATATCTTTCTTTAATTTATCTATTACACATCCATACACTATTACACATTTAACAAGTCTTCCCTATTCTTCCCAATTTGCATACTATTCACTACAAGCAATCATAATCTAAGTTTGAAAAAAATTAAAATTTAGGTCAAATAAAGTATTAACAAGTACCAAATCCAATAATTAGTTACATTCACATAGTGAAGGAGCACAATTGCACAATCACACCAAATGGAAGAACTACATATGGCTTGATTTCCCTCTTTGGAGTATTGGATATGTAGGTAGTGACCAATCATCAGACATGAGTAATTAAAGTTAGCTCAACACATTACACTTCCTCCATTTATATAGGTTTCTAGTCATCATAAACATATTTAGGGTTTAAAGGCAAAAAAGGTTGATTTTATAATCTACATGCATCATCAGGTTTTGAGATTGAAGCCCTAGAGCAAGAAGTATCTAGCTACGGTATTTCCCCTATCCTATGTAATCGACCCAACATAGGCAACAGATAAGTTCCTAAATAGAGTGAACCAAAGCATGTTTACCCTTTATTTCCACTTCTAAAATACAATTATAGTTAGACAATCAACCATAAAATCTAATGTATCATGATCTCTTTAATACTTTCCATATTTAGCAGGAACACTTATGAAATTAGAAGAATCAACATTCAATCTCTTACATTAAAATGTATGCTTGAATGCCATATCTTATAATCTATTCTATTTCAAAGTTCTAAATTAATTATATTAATCTCACCCATTAATCTAAATTAAGGTAAAACAATAATTAAGTCAAACCTCCTTTAATGGATAAATTAGTTATCCTTTTGTATAATGATGTTGAAGAGGTTCAAAATAACCTTTATTACTTTGTGTCTTACAAGTGACTTATAAGATAGTACTAAGGAAGGTTGATTAGATTATAGTTATATTTGGAAGGCAACAATAATGTAATGGTCATGGTTAGAGTGGTATTGCTTTTATTTTACGGTGTTAATATTTTCACCATTGAGGTAATCACAGGAGTAGGAATAGTCAAACTAATTTTCAAAATATAACATCTTAATGAAAACCATCCATGGACTCCCATGATTATTGTATATCATCCTTGGCACTAATCTACTCAACATAGAAAGGTCTTCTTTCATTAGATCACGAGTCTAGGTAGCACTTTATTCCATATTTTTATCATGGAATACAAAACTGTAAATCCTTCCCCATTTCCTCCATTGCCTCTGTGACATAGATTGTTAGTTGTGTTGGGTAGAATTTATCAATGTAGATTCCCTCTCTTCCATCACACCCCCAACCGCCTCACCAACACAATGGCTTGGCTCTTGATAATCTATGACTATTTCTTCTAGTCCTCGATAACTAATTTGTAGTAAATAAGCCTTTTGTTATGGCCCTAACTATGAAAATATGAAGGCATGTTCATTTTATATAATTCTGAAAGTGGTTCACAAACCCTTTGACATTCCCCCCTTTTCTTACTATATTTTAATTGGTTATTTGCCAATTTTATTGTCTTAAATCATAAACATATTGTTTATTAGCATAAATACCCTATTTTGTTGAGAGAAGGCATTTTATCTTGTGCCACATTTTCATATAACCATATTAATATATTGTTTTAAAACAAAGCATGCACTTTCAAATACATACATTACATAAACTCTAGTTTATTAAGCCTATAAAGGAGATCATGATTGATGAAACATGGTATAGTAATCTTACTTAGATGTCTATTCAATACAATGTGCAATACCATTGCTACTCATTATTGTGCATTGAGTGACCATGAATATCTGATAGTTGGAGTTATTATTGATCTTTAATTATTCACTCCCCCAGCTCATAAAATTAATTTGTCTTCTATGAGAATTACGTTATCTTCATAGTAGTTTAAAATCATATATTATTTGAGTCACTTTTCCCTACGAACTTTTTTTTTTTTTGAAGGCTAGGAAAACTCTTGTTGAAAGACTTCAACTCTTTTAGTTCTAAGAAGGCCATTTCATCTTGGGTAAGTACATATCATATCCTTTCAATTTTTAATTCGCCACATATATTCTCTACATCCTCAAATTTTGCATCAATAATTTTCATGATCTATTAATATATGTAGCACATAATGTGATGTGGTGATAATTTTAAATGTCTCATTGTTTTAAATGCCTTTGAAGAAGACCTAAAATGATCAATATTGGTCTACCCACTATATATTTTCCCAAATAAACTAAGTAAATCTATAATTAGCAATTAGGATGTTTTTGGCATGTAAATTATGGTTGGAGCACCTTTGTTGAAGCTATTTGGTTTCTTGGTAAAAAATCTAAAGTTTAGGGTGGACCATTGTTGGCAATAATATTTATTGACATATAGCTTCAGAGTAACAATATAATTTAATTAATATTTATTTTCAATTACTTTTTTAAAATAAAATGATGCATGGTTTTTAGAGAATTCTAATATTTTTATTACGATTAATTTTTTGTTAATCAAGATTTATTGAAAGAGGAGAAAGTTTAGTTGTAAGCAATGATAATCATTTCATATGTTATAAATGAACTCTGGGCATGGATTTTTATAATTTAATTTGAAAGGGGCCTAAACCTTATAAGTTAAGGAAGAATTTGGTTGGAACACTGTGCATAGACTAGTTTGGTTTTTTGTTAATAAGGTTGTAACTTAATATAGACCATTCCTGAAAAAATAATTTATTGGCATCTAACTCCAGATTAACAATATAATGTTGTTCATTATATTATTTTAATTTATGATGTATGTTTTTAAAAAAGTATTACGGGTTTATAATTGGTTTGTTAAAGTTGATTTTAAGGAAATTTTATTGTGACATCAAAATTGGTCCCCATTTTGCATACATCTTATCACAATTCATTAAAGGCTTCAAGAATTTTTGCTCAAAGCAAAGTTTCTCGTGATTTGTTGGCCCACTAAAATAGTTGATGAATACTATTAAATTAGTGGGTTGTATAATTGGTATGCCTAATTGAAACTTTGTATCATGTGTAAAATATTTTTTTAATAGTGAAACTCATTTCAATAGTTTTCTAGCTTCATTGGAGACTAAATGAAGCATATTCCATATTCCTTCATGCAACTTCTATATGTAAATGATAATCATTTGTTTTATAAAATCATAGTTGAGAAATTTGAGTATGATGACTAAGCAAAAAATTAGTGGGTTGTATAATTGGTATGCCTAATTGAGACTTTGTATCACGTGTAAAATATTTTTTTAATAGTGAAACTCATTTCAATAGTTTGCTAGCTTCATTGGAGACTAAATGAAGCATATTTCATATTCCTTCATGCAACTTCTATATGTAAATGATAATCATTTGTGTTATAAAATCATAGTTGAGAAATTTGAGTATGATGACTAAGCAAAAAATTAGTGGGTTGTATAATTGGTATGCCTAATTGAGACTTTGTATCATGTGTAAAATATTTTTTTAATAGTGAAACTCATTTCAATTGTTTGCTAGCTTCATTGGAGACTAAATGAAGCATATTCCATATTCCTTCATGCAACTTCTATATGTAAATGATAATCATTTGTGTTATAAAATCACAGTTGAGAAATTTGAGTATGATGACTAAGCAAAAAATAAGTTTTGGAGGAAGAGATTATGGAAATATTATAGGTGAAGAAAAGTATAAAACTTATTTGGAAGATAAATAGGGTGTTAAAAAAATGCAAGTTAGGAAAAGGATATGGATCAAAAGGAAAAATTATATACCTACATATAATTTTTCAAGAAGAGAGTTATGAAGGTGTTGACAAAAATATTGATTATACAATGGATTGGATGTGTGATTATTGACTGAAATTCAAAGATTAAATGTGGAAATGAGAAACTAGAAGCGTGAATTAATAACAAAAAGATATTAGTTACAAGTTGCAATCTTATTTAACAAATGTCCATTGTAGAAGTTAATTGATTTCCTTCAATTGTTATTCATGCTTCTAAATATCAGTTATTTTTTAATGGGGGGACTACGAATGCCATTTTTAATGGCATTGGAAATCAATGGCAAAGAACATAGTAAAATTTTTGTATTCTCCTTCATTGGGTTCAATTAGCAATGTTCAAATTTGTTTACTGAGATTGCTATAATTATCTAATTTAATATTTGAGTCATATTTACCTGATTTGTTAGTTTATTAGACATTTATTTATATATTGATATTCATGAATAATAATAATTTATTTTTATCACCCACTATAATAGATCGATTTGCATGTATCATAGGACATGTAATTCATGGAGGTTTCATATTTTTGTGATATAAGTAGACAAATGGTATTGTGATAGTTGTTAAAATGCCTAGAAAGTTTAGAATGCATCCAAAATAGAATAATGATGAATAATGAATTTATTTGAAAGTCCTCTTCTTTAAATTTATGATATATTTACTTTAATAAATGTAATTAAAGATAGTACTACTTATATAAGATCATATATAAGTTAATGGCAAAGGCACGGAAAAAAACATGACAAAACCTATGTAGTATGTTATATTTGAATAAAAATATTAGTTTGTTGAATGATTTGATATTTATATGTGAATCCAAACATGAACAAGATCCCTATAAGAACTTGGAAATTTTTATATGGAAGATTTTATATATAATAGTGATTAAAATTTTTACCTTAGTTCAGTGAACTAAATCTGGTCTAACGACATTGGTAGTGGAGGAAATACACCTAAATATAAATGAAAAGAATCAACAATCAAGTTATTAGTTTATAATGACTTTGAAAATAACATGACTCAATGTGAATAATCATCCATTTTATAACATTTATTTCTTTTAGATAAAAAATATTCATAAATATTTTTGCGTAGTTTACTTGGCTCTCAAACTTTAATGGGTTATGATAGTTTTGAAATGGTATTGGCCATTAAGTATAATAGAGATGTGATGTATCTATGACTTCCCTTTACTAGGTAGCCAATACTTGAGATACCTTTGCATTGGAGATCCATAGTGGGTTTTATAAAATCCTTACATATTTTGCACCATATTTAGATATCTAGAGCACCTACACATGTTCTTATTATTATTGTTTTAAATAAAATGTAGACCATTCAATGATGGGTTCTACGAATCCCTACAAGCATTTCTATTTCACGACTACAGTCATATTTTACATACACAAAGCATAAAGAATGCTATAGTGATAGATATTGCACATATACATGCTCCTTAGTAGCATCACTAGTTTATTACACCAGGTTCATGTTGGGGAGAGTTTTATAAATTTTTAAAAAAATAAAATAAAATAAAATAAAATTCAAAAAATCTACATTTACATATTATATTAGCTCCTTGGCAAAGATGTTTTCAGTTCCATGTTGGTAGATGGCATATCAATATTTATTATATACACATGTTTCACACATCTTTTGAGTGTGATTTAAGCATACATAAATACTTTTGGACGTTGGGTTTTCCCTCTACTCATGTCATTAAGACATTGATAGCATCTACCTCTATGATCATGATACATCCAAACTATATCATTCTATGGTCACTTTATATTATCATGTTTGAGCCTATATATGTACTTATACATGCCTTTATCTATGCTTATATATTTTACAGTGTACTTGATATGTTATATACTTAATATTTTCTATTAACACACATATCTAGAGACTAGTATGATATGATTATGTTAGTTGTTTATGCTTTCATTTATGCACTTCTTTGAATGTCTTGCCTTGATATTGTCTTGTGTGTTTGAGCATTTGAATATGATTTATTGCTTACGACCCCCTACCTTTGTTTACCTCTTTGATGTTTGAATATATCACTATTTGTTGTATGTTAACTTTAGAATATGCAATTATTGATTTGTGTATATTTGACTAAGTCATGTCTCTTAGATTATGTGGTATTTGAACGTGCCCCTTGTTTGAGATCTGTTTGAACCATATCCCACATTACTTCACAGATTCAGATTGTAGTGGGGGCATATTATGAAAACATGTTCTCCATATTTGGCACAATTTTAGATTCAGTAGGGGCATATTTTGAAAACATGTTCTTCACACTTATTCAGTATTCAACATACCCAGATTACATTGGGGACATGTTTTGGAAATATGTTTTCCATATTTACACTTATATCAGTTTTCATATTATATTGGGGGCATGTTTTGGAAACATATTCTCTATACTTACACAATTTTAAATTGGCCAAACTACACAATTATATGATCCATATACATGTTTTTTGTAGAATTCTATACATTGGTACCAATATTGTACACAGTTTCGACATGAGATGTATCTAAGATGCATATGCTATGCAATATATTATTAATATTGTAAAATCATATCAGTTTCAAATTTCAAACACTTTTAAGAACTATCACCACCCACCAAGTTGGACTATTATGGGTTGTATTGAGTCAATTTATTGCAGTAGTCAATTCACTTTTTGGTATGGTTGAGATGATTAAATCACTCAATCTTTCCAAGTTTATAGGTTGGAATTGATTTCATCTAGCCTCACTAATTTTATAGTGTGAGTTGACTTGGTTCACTCACACTCACCAGGTTATAAGTATGACTGGGTTGCACAATTGAGCTCATCTCAATTATCAAGTGACAACTCACCTTTTCTTCAAGGTTGGGGGCATGTGTCCTCTAATATCTCTTTATATCTTTAGATATACACACATTTTAAATTTTATATTTTGTCCTAATCTAATTTTTAATGATTTATAATGATACATCTTTCAAATCAAATTACCAAAAGCAAGATAGTTGCATCAATACACAAATGTACTCCTAAACCTTACTCTCTTTCAATTTTAAACATTTCAATGTTCTTTAATTTCAAATTATATGCACTTATTATACACTATAGCATGCTTTTGATTGCATGTCAATCACTAACAAAACATTCAAGCTGGACTTAAGCAAAGATATAGTGCCCTATATACACTTAGGTACACATTTCTTCTCCTTTAAACCAATAATTTCATTACTATATTAAAGAGGGGGAAATGTGGACACTATTTCTGAATTATATATCACCTTAGTCTTGTACACTTGGTAAATACATATCGTGGATATACCTTCAGCTTTTAGACCTTTTCTACTACCAAAAGGCTCACACACTATCTTTTTGTACCTAATTGCTTATCTCTTAGTCCAACCAATGTTATTCTGCTGACTCAGACCTTCTATCTCACATAGAATGTTATAAACCTATTTATCTTCCATCTTTGCAAGTTCTAGACTCACACCTATTTTCTAACTACCAGAACACTTGCATCCTAGTTAGATGCCTATGTCGATGTAAGTGTCATATCCCAATGTAAGTGTCTAATGCCATAAAATCATCTAATTTACAAATGAAATATATTCCTATGGCCGACCTAAGTGCTTTAATGCGAGATGTTCTCCAAATGGATTGGTATAAATACTAGATCAACCCTCATTCATTCATCACTTAAGAAATACCTAGAAACCCATAAGGAAACTTATCAAAGACATTCAATTAAGCACTTGCATGAGTAAAGCTTCCCTATTTTATTTTATTTACATATCAATCATAGGGGCAACATATCTACAGGTTTGAAGTACTGAAGGAGCACTCCATGAGTCATATTTTCTAAGTTGTAAGCTAGGTCATCATTGTACATGTTTATCACACATTATATGATTCAAACATAATCCAACATATAGTGGAGAACTACACATGTTTGAGGCACTCTTTGGAGTATTTAATATGTAGGCAACACTCATTTATAAAGGGGTCTTTAGGGTAGCTCGACACTATGTACCCACTAACCCATTTTTCTCATAACCACTACAAAGATAAAGAAATAGGGTTTATTATTTAACAAAGAGTAATAGTTTATGACCCAAATTTGAAAGCACCAGAACAAAAGCAACATAAAACCCAGAAGCATCTAGGTGGTCACATCTAGTTTTATCGGTTATTTCCTCTAGACACTTGCATCAAAGTCAGACAATAGTGTCGATATAACCATCCCAGATCAATGCAAGTGTCTGCAACTACAGAGGTATAATTTATAGAATTAGAAGATTGTTCCAGAATCTAGATTTAGTCAAATTGCTATATATTCCAAATCCAAAACTGTGTAAGTATCAAAACAAACTAAGTATATTGTGTTCATTATCATTGCAATATTTAACATAGCTATACTTTCTATTGTTAACATATATCAACATAATAAATTCAATATATATTTTATCTATGTTTTGTAAATAATTGACCTACTTTAAAGATAATATACCATCCTTGTACCTTAACCTATCTCTACCCCTTTAATCTTAGATTCCCCTTATCTAAATTTTAAGGTTAAACAACTAGATAGTCTTACCCATTCCAAATAATAAGAATAAAAAAATATGCTATTTTTTGATGAAGTAGGTTTGCCCAAAAAACCATTCCAAAACTTTTTCAAGCATGCTCCATTGGGTAAGAATCATTTAAAACTTCTTAATGACATATAAATTTTTAAAAATTAATTATATAAACTCAATTTATGGCTATTGGAATATTTTTATATAAACCTTAAATAATTTTAATTTAAACTTTAAAATTGTTTCTTAATATAAAACTCATATCCAATGTAGCCTCAACAAGTAGCACATCCTAATTCAATACTAGGAATTCATGGATATTATAAAATCCAATCACAACTTGGAATGAATAACCTCTACATATTTTTTGAATTTTTTTGTTCATCATTGCATCATATAAATCCAATAGTCTATTGCCATGTGTTAGAACCATATTCATTGTATGGAGAGGCCCCATGATGAAGGTGTAAGTTTGAGATAAAATTATTGGAAAATATTGAACAAAAATAGAAGTTTTTTCACAATTATAGCTTGAAATGACCCCCGAATGAATTATTGAAAAGATTGGAATTTTAGATTTCTAAGGTATAATAATTGAAAATCAAAATTATAATCCAAATTTGGGTATGCATGCTTGAATTTATTTGTCCATATCCACCAATCTGGGTTTTCCTCATCCAAGGATAATAGATGAATTATTAGATTTCCAAGGTGGATTACTCCATCTTCCCTTTTGAGTGATTTCATTTCGTGTTGTAATTTGGTTGTATATAATGGGTTGCTTCCTTCTAAAGAGGGTAGTGTGGTGTAGTTACATTTTAATATATATTATTTGAGTTTTTTGGTTTCACTTTTTTTTGTTGAAAGATTTGTTTTATTAACATATAAGTAATTTATGCAATTTAGAGTATTATCCATTAGATTTTCTATTAAATTTAGATCAGCTCAATGGAATCCAACCCCAAAACATTCAAGGCTAATTGTCTTAGGAGGGGTGGGTTAGCCAAGAGGGTTAGCTCACTTATATATATTAAAGAAGGGACTACCAAACTTTATTAAATGGTATCGACCCTCCATTAACAATGTTGTGTTAGAATTTCTTCTTGCTATGTAGCCCATTGAAACCCCTTCGATGGGGGGGTTTAAGCTTTACCACGTGAGCTTAATATGTCACTGCCAACTAACATTATAGGATATGGTTTCCACCCTCTTTTCTTACGATTGCAAGCTTGCAATCCTTCGCGTTGCTGGTGTTCCATTAGCAAAGCTTTGCTCTTAAAAAATTCATTAGAATATTCCAATTTTAAAATTTTGAATATTGAAAAATATTTTTTTGGAGGAAAATTAGGAAACATTTTGAATATAAAAATGAGGGAGTAAATGAAAAAATGGGAAAAAGTGTGAAACTTCTTCCATTGATTGCACAAGCATTCCATATCTAGAATTATATTTGAAATTTTTTTATTGTAGCTCTTGAAATTGGGGTTTTATAAAAAAAAATTAGATCTAAAATCACCTCTCAACCAAGATGAGTTGGGTCACATCATTGGAACCCTATCTTTATGGAAACGCCCTTTATAATAACCTCCATATATGAAAATTTCCTCACCAAGATCCCAAATCTGAAAAAGGTGACAAAATCTATGCTAGTGTTTTTTTATCATTGTTGACCTTACAAAAACAATTCAAATTCCTAGGGGCTAACCCAAATATTTTGATACCATGTTAGAAGATAATTTTGGATTTAGTTAGCCCTATAAAAACATCATTGAGAGATGAAAGTAACAACTAATCTATTCTATCATGTAAAAGATAATCAATAATTACCCTACAAATAAAATTAAGAGTGCAACAATTGTCCAATATTTACTAGTGTTGATAGACAAAGCAATTACGTAAAGATAATGGTGATACAAATGAAAGCACTCATTCCTTCTATTTAGTGCACATTTTAGTCAGATGCACAATGAAATTAAAGTGTCTGACCCACACCTTACAAAGAAATGGTTAAGTGGTTGACCATAACTCAGGAAAGGGTTACAAGTGTCACATTAAACCCACTTACTAAGCACAAGCGTGGGCCCCAAATTTTATGGATATGTCATTGAACTAAAAAAACCCATTAGCTAATCCTGTGACTTACTATAATGTTCCTTAAAAGGTCGAGTTAGAATAGCCAAATGATCAAAGACTCTATATTTTTTTAGTTTTTTTGAGCTTGTTGTTTACATTGATGTTGTTGGAGTTAGTGCTTCTCATAGGCTCTTTATTCCCAAGATTTATTAGGTGCATCATTGTATTCATCAAGAGCTTGGAATTGGAGAATAAGGAGGTTAGTTTAAAAGGTTGATCAAGGGAATATTAGTTTGAGGATGCAAGGAGGGGTTGCATAACAAATGAGACACACCCATATTTGATATGTTGATCGTGATTGGATACAGTCATAAAATGACCAAGAAATAAGAGAATGGAGAAGATAAAAGAAGCAAAGAGACAATCAAGGCAAATCCTACCAAAGAACAGGTTCAAAATAATAGGCTAGAAGATGTAGGATAATGGGAAGAGTAGTTTGTGCTTAGAATAACTTTGTGCCTCCAAATATTAAACTTAATATGTGAATAAAGACTAACCTAAACAAGCAACAATCAATCACACACAAACACTCAAAAAAAAACCCAAAAAAAATACAGTAAGAGTAAACAAACAACAAACAACCTATCTAGCTACTAATTAAAACAATGAAAGAAAAGAAACAAATAAAATGTGTGATTAAGATATGCCTCAAATTCATTCAAGCAACAAATAATCCTATATCTACTTGTTGAAATGACAAAGGAGGTTACCAAGATGTACATGGAAGTTTTAGTTCTTATATTTATAAGAATCCAAGTAATCCATTATTGATATGCTAGTTACTTGAGTTTGCCCAATATCTCTAAGAATAACTATAATACCTCTAAAGTACTAAAAGAATAGCTCAAAATAATAATAGAATTATACTATAGATAATAGAGCTTGATGAATGCCAATAGAAACTAAACCATCAAGATATATGATGTACACCTTGATCTATGAAATTGCATGTGATGGTAAGATTCTATGAAAATATATTATGTGCAAGATTGTGAGTGAAGCTAACAAGCATACAATCAATGAACACGACCAATTTATGTGTAGATGATGCAATAACACTAATGCAATGTCTAAAATGATGCAAAAGCAAAATGGATGCAATTAAGAATACATGACAATCACCAAGCAAGATATATGCACATATACCTAGAATGATCGTATTATTAACGTAAATATGTAATGCAAGAGTTATGCAAACATCACTAATATGATGAAAGTACAAATAGTTATGCATAAAATCAAAATTAAGCTTGTGACTAAAATCAATGTAAAAATTACCAAAATTATCACAATCAAGAATTCAATATTTTACTATGAAAATGTGGATTTTATATGCAATATAAGGGATCAAATATGATGTCAATTCAATTGAAACTCACAAGATATATAGTCAAGGAATCAAGGATAAAATGAGAATCTAGAAGAAGTAAAATGTGCAATAATAGAATCAAGAGAAGACAAAGAAAAATTTTATCCTTAGGTTGATATGAATGTAAGAACAACAAAAAAGATGTGAAATCAAATATATAAAGTAGGGAAGACCACCTTGACAAGTCCTAACCTATGTATTAAAAAATGCGGGTACCTAATGGGTACTCGTGAAAAACCTGTAAACATTTCCCAAATAGTTATATTACCCATTAACTGCGAGCTTGTTAACAGGCCAAAAAATGCAGTTAACAATGAGTGGTTACTTGTTAACCATAATTTTTGATCTGTTAACTGGCCGCTAACCACCAAATGTAAAAACATATCAAAACTAAAAAAATGTCATACTCTGTCTCATTTCCATCAATTTTTTCCTACCTCTACTCTACTTGTGTGATTTTTTCCTACCTCTACTCTACTTGTGTGTTGTGAACCTATGCATGTGTGAGTTGAAGCTTGAGGGTTTCAAAAAGTTAAATACTGCTAATGGTCGTCGTGGCCCATAATACCCATCATGATCATAGCTCAAGCCTCGTCGTGGCCTTGGCCCTTAGAATTGGGTGTAATCAACAATGTAATAGCCACCACTAGCAGGTTTGAGGTAGTTGACTGTCTAGCCATTTGATAATTTTTTGCATTCCACTATTATGGCCTTCAAGCTATATATGTTTTAAAATTTATATTATAATTTTTAGCCCCCTATAAACTGTTTAATAATTTTATAATTTCTTTAATACAGTGACCACTAATCAATCTAAGTCTTCGATAATTCTATAACTGAAACTCTATATCAAATGCCAAAATGGAAAATAGTAAATAATAAACACTAAATATAAGGATTGTAATAACCATTGATTATCGAAATAGAAAGGAAATAAATCAATCAATAATGTATTTTTCAAAACACATTAAATATAAAGTCATCACATTTTATCATATTGTTATCTTATTCTCTCAAGTTTCAAAAGTTGAGTATTTAATTAAATATTTTATCATACTGTAACTTTGTAATCACTAATCTGAATCGCATACTATTATAACTTGCTAGGTTTGAGCTCCAACTTCTTAGACTATTTGAAATTTCATATTGACATATTTTAACTTCAAAATCGCATCTGATTCTCATGGCAATAATCATCTTAAGAAGTCTGATGATTCAGCCTCGAAAAATTGTGTTGGCCCAAAACTCAACTCTATGATATGTAATTACCATGGGTTTAATATGAGTGCAGGGGTGAATCACATCAAGTAACACATAGCACAGATTCCAAGGAATGATGTGTGGCTATGTGATAAAGCAGTACATGAGGTTTAAATAGAGATGGTTGTTGTCATAATAGTGTATGAGAAAAGAAAAAGAGAAAAAAAGCATTGCTAATGCACTTGCAACCAATCAAATAGGGGGCCACAAGAGCAAAATATGATGAGTTAGCAATCTATGGGTCTTCTATTACCTCAAGGGTGATTTGAAGATGGTCCTCACCTAGTGGAGACAATGTAAGTTTACATTTACATGGTTTTTCAATTCTTTAAAATACTCTTGGAGCACAACCTTCACTTGAAGGTACAATTTAGAACAAGGAACTATATAATGAATCAAGGGTGGTAGTGGCAAAATTTTGGTACTATAATAACATCTTATTCAATGTGGCGAGAAGCCCATACTAGGAGAATCTGGTAACTGCTTTGACTATTATTGGGAAGGGGTTCAAATCCCTATTCCTCATGACTTGAGAAGCTCACTGTTAGAGGATGTTATGAAAGATATAGAGTTCATTATAGATGAGCGAAAAAGAGTATGGTACAAGAAGGGTTATAAAATTTTGTTTGATAAATAGATGGATGGAAGAAACCACACCTTGATTAATTTTCTAGTGGCTTCAAGTGGATAATTAGTGTTATTGAAGTCCATTGATGCCTTTGACAAAGTAAAAAATGCACAAACTTTGTGTGATATGTTATACGAGGTGGTCATGGAGGTGGGTGTGGAAAACGTCACCCAAGTTATGATCGATAATGCAACATATATAACAATGGGGAGACTTCTTGAGGAGAGACACCTATCATTTTTTTGGAGCCCATGTTCAACACATTGCATTGATCTCATAGTTGAAGACATAGGAAAAATGTCATGGGTAAAAAAATTGTCAAAGAGGTGAAATATATCACAAAGTACATCTACTGTAACAACCTTGTTGGGTTAGACATATAAATGCATGATTGTTTTAAAAATAAAGCATATATATACAATTAGACTACATTCTAAAAGTCTAATAGAAATCACATATATACTCGAGTGATAACAATAATTACACATTACATTTTATATCACAAAACTCTAATGTCATGAGAATGCTTCATAAAATGGATATAGAAAGTCATGTAGCAACTCAACAACTGATACAACTCTGTAATCACCACTGTCAATATATAATAACAAGTAATTATAATCCTTCATGACAATATTCGATAGTCATTTTCAATTTAATACAATGTACATAATTCAAATCCCTAGATATCCGGAGCACGAGTTCCCCAAACTTTCAATATTTATGACAATTTTAAGTGTTTGTCTCGATAAGTAGTACTATTGTGAAGAGGGAGAG
The DNA here is from genome assembly GCA_037957365.1 of Torreya grandis. Lineage (NCBI taxonomy): Eukaryota > Viridiplantae > Streptophyta > Pinopsida > Cupressales > Taxaceae > Torreya > Torreya grandis. Next base: position 961,833 of record JARHVA010000545.1, on the reverse strand, counting down.
CATCATACGAACATTTTTCTACACCAACTACAAACCAACGATCCCCCACACTAATCCCATCAGGATATGGCCCTCCCTTCATAGATGAGTAGATAGTAATGATGTGAGAATCTAGAGAGAAGCTATTACTCATGTGCTATATGATTTCTAACTAACTAAACATGTAGTGTATCATAGAAAACTCGATCTATTGCAAGATATAACACATACATATAAACTATATTCATGAAATGATAATGTCTCACTAAACATACTTTAGCCGAAAGTTTTATAGATAATATATAATGATTTATATTAATCAAGTTCATGCATACCATTTGATACGACCAACTTCATCTAACGTTGCAATGCCAATAAGCAAGTGAAGTCTGTCTCACTCCTTACTCTGCTTAGCCATGCAAATTGGTCAAATACAAATTTAACCACAAGATTCATCAACTTACATCCTACTACGACATGATTATACATATGAGTAATAACATCATACACTAAGTCTGTTTAACATATGCATGAATCTTTCATTATATTCTATCACATACTAGAAATAATAATTACAAATGTATCACCCGAGTAAACATACAATTTAATTATACAATTCAAACAATGTAATTAGTTTTTAGTTATCTACACCCTATAACAACCCATATTACTACAATCTGGTGTTCTAAAATTTAACTACCAATTTTTCACAATCAATCATTTGAAATAGTCTCAAATACACATAAGCACAAGCATTATATCAGTAACTATATATAATAAAACAAATCATTATTCCCACTTAACACAATAACATTTCAACACAACATTTGCTAAATTCTCAGAGTTTGCATGCAGGCATACACAAGTCTACCTACCACAACAACACATGCTATCCACAATAATAACTAGTATATATGCAATATACAAACAAATGTAGATATGAGTTAGATATAATAATCATAGTGTCATTCAGGTACAACATACATTTATTCTGCATTACCCTATGATATTTCATATTATCATAGGTTCCTAACTACGTAACACATAAACCAAACTTATGAATTTCAAGACTCAATTGGCTTATACAAATAATAAGTAAACAGTAAAGTATTATACCACCCGGGTATATTCTGCATACAAACATATAAGGATATCTCAACATAAAAACATGAATCACAATACACAATTATTTACTAAGTATAACTATATATTTAACACACTCATAGTATGAAATTCTCACAAGTGTCCCATACTGAAAGGATATGACTAATAGTCTTTCACAATACTAATAGTGAGTTAGATAAACTTGTTATCCTATTAACTTGTTTGCTTCTAGGAGATTGTTTCAAGGGTTATAGTTCCTGATTCTTATGAAACATAATCACTTTTTAAAATCATCTAATAAATTATATGTTTAATCCTTATATGTCAGTTTTTGCACAAGCTAACGTGTACCATATATAAATATTCTATTAACATGCAATTTCTAAACCATGGTTTAGCATTTTAGTTATAACTACTAAGCATAGAAATCAACAAATGAAATAGTTATAAATACATAAAACGTACTTTGCATACCACATTTAGAAAAACCAGAACTTCATTTTTCTGAAACACAAGTAATATAGTTTCAAAATCAGTTTATATTAGGGATTTACGAGTAATCATTTTGCCAAACTAACTTTAATCGATCCTTTAAATTTTTAGTTAATATTTCATCTAGAAATGTTAATTAAAGAAATCTACCCAAGTTTTGATTGTAATATAAGTCATAAACACAAAACTTAATATATTGTCAAACTTTATGTAACGATTGTTTAATAAATAAGATATTTAAAAAATTTCAAGGTTTAAATCTCAATAGAGGGTAATTATGTTCAACCATTTAATTCTAAGGTTTATCCACTCTACATTTGACAAACCTAGTTTATGAAATCAACTTTCATGGATCAGAATGTTCTACGATTCTTTTATATCCCAAGTGATAAGTAATCTAGTGAAATATGTCAAATTAGATATCGGTAAAATACATATATATTTTAACAGAAATATATTTAAACATACATGCTTTGTTATGTACCAAATTTATGACCAACTCTGGTGGTAGAATAATTCTCAAAAAATGAGTCCAATAAGATTCTTGACAGAGATTATATATATATATATATATATATATATATATATATATATATATATATATATATATATATATATATATATATAATAGTGAGATATTAATAACATATTAATACAATATACATATTAATAACTTTATTAATATATATACAAAACTTATATCCTTCTGTAATTCTATATCTATAAAAATATATAGATTAGTATATATTTACCCATTGTTTAAAATAGGTTAGTTACCTATATAAAATCTATATTGGATATTGGTATACTATATTATACCCAATTATATTATTCCATAAACCATTTTGTTCTATACCAAAACAATTTGTTAATCACGATTTTCATTATACATTAGATGGAGGACATTATATATATATATAACAGTGTCCATATTTTTCGGTTAGCACTTGAACATAATTATTCTGAAATCCATGGATTCATAATTTAGCAATCCTCTATTAGCTATCAGTTTATGTATTATATATATAAACATTTCAATATTAAAAGAGGATATTGCACTCTAATGTATATATAGTTTATATATAATTAGGCGTTTTGATCAAAGACTCAATGATAAAGTAAACTTGATTTATTTATTCCAAAAATTTCAGCTATGTCACTAAATCCAATTTACTCTTAGCACTAATAAAGAGGATTAAGAATGGTCTATTTATTCTGCAAATCCCAGCATTAAGGTAAAGGGTGATGCCTTCTAGCAAATAAGAGCATTAATGTTAATAAGTAGATATATTAATAATTATCTAAAATGCTCAGCTTGTTAGAAAATAAAACATCAGACAATAGAATGACACCTTAGATAAAATAGATAGACCAGTTTAAGTGTGATGCCATCTATATGACTGGAAAAGGTATAGTTAAGCAATGCCATGTAGGGAACTTTCAACTTTTAGCAAAAGACACCAACGAGATCATGTATATGGGTTGACACCTCAAATACAAATTCACTAGCTGAATAAATATAAATATATCAAGAGACGCCTACAAATATACAATGACCCTATAAAAATAATGGTTGTTTATTAATTTCTCAGACCATGTCTCAAAAAATAACACTATAGTTGTTTCAAGTAAAACTAATATTATTAGCAAACTTTAATATAATTAAGGCATGTTCAATAACAATTTGAAAATTCTTTTAATAATTAGAGTCTAATTTAAATATCCACCTTCTTCATGGTGGCATCGGTTTTCTATAGGTGAATTCTCACCAAAAGTTTAATCTATGAATTGGTAGTTCGATGCCTGGGAACAAAGGAAAATATATGCTGCAAACTTAATGGAGTTTAAGTATTTATTTTTATTTTCTACTCAAACATGCAATGAGCAAACATTAAATAATTATGCTAAGCACAAAATTTATGGACTAAGTGATTAATTGAAAATCAATTTACAACACCTACTTGGTAATCCTATCTTCTTACGAAAACCTTGTCACTTGCTTCCTTTCTAGTCTCCTCTCCAAAGTTGCATCCCTCTTCTCTCACCTCTTCCTTCTTTCTCATTTTCGATACTTGGTATTGTTTTTCCTTCTATATCATTTTTGTCCCCTTGACTCTCCACCTATATATGATAGATGTATGCCTTCCTTTTTGCTTTTAAGAAAGTTTTATTTGTTTTTATACTTTTCCTTTTTCTTTTTAAAAAAATAATTCTTTTATTTATTTGTTTGTTTGTTTTATCTTTTTACTTTAATCATTTAAATGTATTTATTTATTTTATCTTTTCTTTTTATATTTAATCTCTAGTTTTGATTTTTAATTTATTTCATGAAAAATAATTATTTATCTATTTATTTAGTTTTCAAAATAATATGGAATTTCAGATAAACATATTTGGTAACCTGAATTCAAATAATACTTACCCACTATGCCCCAATTAAACATTTAAATATTTTTAAATAATTAAATGGCAATTTTCAAAGTATAAATACTCTATATTTTAAACTTTTACCTTTATGTGTATTAATGGCATAACATTTACCTATACTATAAAACCATAGAAAACAATATTCTAAGCAAAAATTAAACACATGATAATTAATTAAATGCATTTATATCATAACTAACTATTGTGTGTGTGAAAGGTTCCATCAGCTCTCTGTTGACTTGTGATATCTCCATCTACAATACCCTCTTCGATGATGTTCTCCCTTCGGTACGCTCGAGTAAAGAATTCTCCTGCATTCACCTCACAATACATAAATAAGTAGATCTTCTCACATGATAATCATAAGCAACAATATATATATATATATATATATATATAACTGAATCACTACATTGATGTGCTTAAAATATAAGCGCAACTATAAACTAGTTCACAATAAGCAATCATGTATTAACATCTAACTAAGCAACATTCTATATCCCAAAATAGCATAAATCTCAAGCTTAGTTAGAAATATATCCAAATCCAAATTTATTAATTACGGTTATCCATGGATAATCTAGCAAGTTTATCTGGTGAGGAATCGGGATGTAACATCTACAATCATCCTTGGGTACTAAATTTGATGAGAGAGCATACCAACTGAAAAGAGTTAGTATGATCAAGAGTCACGAGATTTATTACGCACTTCATCATATAGCAAAGCATTTCAATGTCCCTAACATCTCTTAGGTAAATCTCTTTGAGCACACATTGGATGAAATCTCTATATAGCAAGAACGCCGATGTATAAAAGGTCAAGAAGACCAAATTTTGTGATGGCTTTGAAAAAACCATAGATGAGGTCATAAAGGTAACTTTAGAATTAACTTTTTTTAGTTAATATTTATTTATTTTTAAATAAACAACTCAAAATTATCTTAATTTAAAATTTAAAATTATGCGTTAGTTATTTTTAGGTGTCAGAACCTCTGATTAGAGTTATTTGTTTAGTGGATGGAGAAAAGAATCCGATAGGGTATTTGTATGAGGCCATGAACATGACCAAGGAGAGCATAACAAATTTTTATAGGCAAAATGAAAAAATACATGAGCCCATTTGGCTCTTGATTGATTGTAGATGGAACAAGTAGCTCTATCGACATATACATGCAACGGCCTCCTATTTAAACCCCAAGTTTTTCTTTACAGATTCATTTAAGGTAGATGAGCAGGTCATGGATGGTCTAAATACATACATAAAGAAGATGGTGGTTGACGAAACCACTAGAGACATAATTTTGGATGAGCTACATATTTACGAGAGTGCATAAAAGAGTTTTTTTTCTTCATCTCTATGCATTCGAAGGAGAACGATCCATCAACTAGGAAAAAAATAAATTTAAATTTAAACATTTATGTTTGTCATTTTATCGTTGTAATTGATTATCATTGTATCATTGTAAAGTCTTTATTTATTTATAAATGCACACCTAGTTGATTAACAAAGTTATAAATCTCTCATTATAAATTTGTGGTGGGAAGATTATGGTGCAAGAACACAAAATCTTCAAAAATTAGCCATCTGCATCTTGTCCCAACTGCGTAGTACTTCTAGGTGTGAAATAAATTGGAGCATGTTTGAGGCCATTCACATAAAATAGTACAATAGGCTGACAACACAATGCCTTAATGACCTTGTGTTTGTGCGATACAATATTTGCCTCTATGTGAAACAAGTGGAAGGGACAAATAGTCAGAGGCAATGGATTTTGATGATATTGATCCATATTCAGATTAGATCATTGAGTCTGTTGATGTGCCTTAGGAGCCCATGTTTCTTGAAGAGGTCACAGATTTAGAGAGGGAAGCAAAAAAAGCTATAGCAATAGAGAAACCAGAAGCATTTGGAGGGGTTGGTGAGGATTTGGAGTTAGATGATATGTTTATGGATGATGTTCTAATGGAGCAGTATTTACCTTCTATTTTTGGGGGCAACAGAGGAGGAATTGGAGAAAAGAACTTCCATGATCCATTTTAATCTTTTTTTTGTTTAAAACAAAGCATTCGACATTCACATTATACTCTTATTTGCTTAAAAACTAATATAAAACATGTTTATGACTCTAAGTTATATCTTCTCACTTCTCTGAATCTCTACAATTATTTCTCTAAATTCATTTCATTTTTATTTTTTATATTTCACTATATTTTATGAATTTATATATTTTTTTAAAGTGTCTATAAAAGTGTTGAGTAATTGTTGCGTCCCAAGTATGGGTCACAATTTTTTGTTGTCAAGTAACTGCAGTTCCCATATTTTTCTACTATGATCCTCACAACCACCAATGAATCCAATATAGGCCAAGGGAGGGGAAAGAAATCAAATTACAAACTAAAATAAGCAAAAATATGTTGTATGGAAGTCTCAAGAGGCAAGGACGATAGAAACAAAGATCTATCATAGTAAATGCTAAGAGAAATTACTAGAGTGAAAGAAAGAGGATAAAAACAATTAAAAAAAATGCAATTTAGATGCCAAATACAAATAAGATTGAGATAAAGACACCTTAGAATTGAAAAAAAAACTGAGAAACAAGGTCATGGAAATGATGTAGAACCCTTGGGACGCTTCTATAATATGAAAAGAGAGAAGGCTTATACATGGTTTGAAAACAAGCAAACAAAGCTTGCAAAGCTCAAGGAAAATCCATGAAAATAGAAAGGTTGAAGATGCTAGAGGGAGAAGCAATCTATGAATACAAACATAACAATCTAAATCAGATCTATTGATTAAGTGATTGCTATGATTTCTAATGAAGTAGGGTGTGTGCATCTGATCATAATATTCTTCGAATGGATTAAGTAGATCGCAAGGATGAAAGGGAACTGTCACATCACCTTGTACGGTGGTAGTAGGTGTGCATCTGATCATAATATTCTTCAAATAAATTAAGTCTATCTTGAGGACAAAAGCAAACTATGTCATGTCACCTTGTAAGGTGGTACATATAAGAGGGCAATTTTTATTTTAAAACCTATAAACATATTTTTCAACATTAGGTATGGAGTCCATATTTATGAAGCTTCTTCATCACTCATTAGACATAATGAACCCTGAACAACATGTCATGGAAATAGAATATTTCCTCAATCAATATGAAATGGATCATTAGAACAATATATGTATATGCCAATAAAATTTCTTTTTCAACCATACTTTTTTGCCCTATTCACTTAACTGAGAGAATTTTAATTAGGTTGAAGTATCAATTATTGTTTTTTTCTTTCTCAAGTTATATCTCTCTTTAGTTGAAGACTTTGATCTACTATAATATTCTATTTTCTAACTTGCAAAACCACTTTTATGTTCATCGAGTTATTGGTATATTATTAAAAATAATATGTTGTTAGTTGACCTCTTTTAGAAAAAAAAGTAATAGCATAGTTTTCATCTTCTTAGATCGGTGTTATACCCAGAAACACCGGTGATTGTTGCAAACTTGCAACCTCTTTTTAAAACAAACTTGAAATGTAGCATTTTTTTTCTTTAAAAGAACCTTTCCTTTTTAACCCATCCTTCAAGATATATACTTTAATATTTGGTTATGATTCTAATTTGGGAGACCAATATTATAGGAATAATGTATGGCAACTATACAACTAGTTATTCTATCTGTAATTACTAAATATAATGAAAGCAATTTCAATAGAAATATTTGGGTGTCATTTATTTTTGTTATTTTCCACTAATGACATAAACAATGAGGCGAAGAAATTGTTTGTAGAAACTTCAAGATAAGATAACATGTGGAAGATGTGAATTTAACATGTACTTTCTAGCCCATACGAAGAAGTGTTGTTATTGCTATATTAGATGATCATCTCTGCAATCCATAAATTGTTACAAGAGGAATTCTTTGTACGAACGGGACTGCATAAAATATCAAGTTTAGAGTCAATCTTTGTGAACCATCATTAGGATGAACCATAATGATTAATAGAACCAACAATGCATTCTACTACAGACTCATCTTCCCTGCCCCCTAAGGTAAGGGCTATATACAACAATTGGGCTTCTCACATTATACTTGTCATAGTTCCAAGTTAATGCACCTGCTAGCATAGTTTCCTCAGGTAGACCTCCAACTTGAACTTTCATGGTATAAGACAAATTTTGGTTCAAGGATGTGAAAGACAGAGTATCTGGTGTTACCTCCACATCCACTCCAAAGGGTGTAATTATCACAAACTCATATGCAGATTCTATCGGTCCAACATTAGTCACGATTCTAGGAAATACAACAGAAAATGGCTTCCTTGCCCTAGAAAGAACCATCATGGAAGGATAATTGAGTTGCCTCACTCCTCTAAGCTTGTTCTTAGTCACATTGGAGGAGCAGGCACTATTGTCCCCTGTCACTAATCACAACATTGTAGTGTTGTAACCTTGGCTTCACATCATATTGATGTAAGAATTTACATCTAGAGCCATATCCAAATTCTACATCCTCATTTCCATTGATCTTATCATTCAAAGGATGAGCTACAAAACATATTGATGATGATTTAACTTACATCATAACATATTGATGATAATTTTACTTTCATCGGCATCTACAAGAGTGGGTTATTCTAGAGTGTTGTGGTCCATGGTATAAATCTCTAATGTAATTACAAATATAAGGTATACTATGATTCTTAAAAACCATCCTTGTATAAATTTTGTTCAAGCTCAAGCCCACTTAGTTAGACCCGAGTTTTCTTACAGTCAGGGTTTCTTAACTTGTTAATCTATTTGTAAAACCTTATTAAGAAATACATGAACCATTCATTTTAGAGATCTTTTAAAATGTTTTATTTAATTATTCAATTCTTTTTAAGGAAGTATAAACCTCAATTACATAACCTCTGTCTACTCATAGGGCCTGTACCTTAAATGTACTCTTGGCTAATGCAAGGTGCCTAGGATCCTTTGAGGAAGAAACCTGACTTATGGTGTGTTAAACTCAATATTCTCTTTGGCTAGAGATCTCTAATAATTAGACTCAATAAAACTCTAACTATAGTTCTAGAACAATATGAGTTTTATGAAGCCCCTCCTTTATCAGACCAATTAGGTGGAGTACTTAATCCTTTGATTCGTTGAAAACTCAAAAAATTAAACTTGAGAAATAGTCAAAAGAGTTTTCTATATCCCCCATTCATCATACCAACTAGGTTGAGTTCTAATCCTTTTGACTCTTTAAGAACTCTAATAATTAAGACTTGATAAAAGTTTAACTACATCGCTCGAATAGTTGATTTTTGCAAACCCCATTTATCAGACCAACTAGGTGGAGTATCTAATCCTTTGATTCTTTGAAAACACTTTACATTGAAAATAATCGATAATTTAACTATAGTGAAGGGATGCATTGATATGATCCCTGTGGTCATGAGAGTAGACTTAATAGTAGCTGGAGACCAGTGGGGATGAAAGGACTTTAGATACATTGTAGCTCCAGTGGCATGAGGACATGCCATGGATGTTCTAGATATTATATTATAATCTACAAGCCTTGTATCCTCTGAGTCCCTTAAGGGTGGTACAACCTTTGACCAGGCAACTAGGATACTCCAGGGGCAGTGATGTTAGGCTTGCAAAAGTAAATGTGAGATCAATTAGTTAATGTAATCACAACAGATAAAAAACATAGATTATCAAGTTTTAAGAGTGTTACCTTGAGAAGGCTTGGTGTAATTAGACTTGGACCTCGAGAGGAGAAATAAGCTACTATAAGTGCAAATGCACTATTGGGAGTAACACTTCATAATATTTTTGCAAGAGGTGTGCTACAATAGAACACAAAGACAATTCAAAATTCAAGAAAAAGAAAGCCCATCAATTTAAAAAATATTTAATTTCTAAAAAAATAGCTTTATTAGATCCATGTCTACAAACTAGAAAAGTAGAAAGTAGATAGTCACTATGGAAGTTGACATTCTTGGGGGAGGAAATGGCCAAGGATCTGATTATACTATTTTCCCATTTAACTTATGAAACAAATTTAGTGGCCACTGTATTCCAAGTTAAAACACTCGCATGTGTGCACATGCACACACTCTATTTGAACAACGAAAACATGAGGCTTGAGCCAACAAGGGCTTATATTTCTTAAAAACAACCTGGATGTTTAACACAAATAGGCTAATTATAGAGGGTTTTTAATCTTTCCCATGCTTAGTCATTATTCTACATTGTTTGATTATATTTTGTTAACACCACATTATGCCTTACATCCTTAAGATTGATTGTGGTGAATTTAACAGAGATACATAATCTTAGTACTTCACTAGCACTTATAATTGTGATAAACATTCTATCCCTTAAAAGAGTTAAGATTTAGTGGTTTTACATTTATTTTACAGCGACCACAAGTTGGGGGAGTCTTGATTTCCATAGTTTCTTACGCTTTATGGGCTAATAGGTTAAAACATGAAACCTACTAAAAATATGTGACAGGCATCAAATTTCCAATTGGTGGAAATTTTATTTAGAATACTTAATTTTTGGCTTTACTATGTAATCACTAACCTCTTTAAACACCTAGTTTAGTCTTTTAGTAAAATTTTAAACAAATAGTACACAAATTCATATGCCTCAAGATTGGGCTACACCAACATTTATTACAATTTTATCACATGCAAGAACTTACTTCAGTTACGACGTGGCATTTTACTTCTTAGTAGTTAGTTAAGGGGTGCATTAAGTTCATTAAAGTTTTATCCTGGTTCAAAACTGTTTAGAGTGAGATTGGATAATGTAATTACCTCATAGAGTTGATGTAGGACTTGATCATGTTTGCTTCTGCAGATGGAAAAACTATTGCAAGAAGGAACATTTCAGCCTTCTGAGTGTAAAACCAATTGAATATGACACCAGCACCTCCAGCTAAGAGCATTACTGAATCATCATCCATCTTATCACAAAGTACTATCTTTCCTTTAACTTTGATGGGATCCAAAGAATCTAGTAAATAGTGGCTGAGAAATACACACAACAAAACCAGAGTTCTAGTTTCAGGGAAAATACATCCCAACTACTTGAAAAGTATTTCAATCTTTCAGACAACTATAAAGGCAGGGAGTTTATCAACTGTGTTTTACTTTTATTTTTTGGAGTTAATTTGTCTTGTGATTTTATTACCATTGATCCCAGAAATGACAAACTGATTCTAAAAAAAAATCATGAAGACTAAAAATATCGACATACGAAAATTGAAAAAACTCATGTGTCACCTCGCCTCCTTTTAAGAATAATCTCCAGAGGTATTGGGGGCATTGCCAGCATATATTAAAGGATACATTTGTTGTCACATATAATAAGTATTTATAGCCATTCCCTATACTAAAACCAGATTTAATTTGTTAGCTCAGGGTAAACACCTATCGAGTATGTTCATCTAACATATAGATCAAACAAAATGAAATGTCTCTGTCACTAGCTAGTCATGTCTTTGTATGCTATGAAACAAAGGAGAAGACCATAATGAAAAAGATGATACTTTACTCTAATAGGTATAAGAAAAGAAGGTTCTTTATCACAATAAGAACAATCTTCTAATTTATTGAGCTTCGCTGCTATGCCACTAGCCAAATAAATTAAACATGTTTTAACACTTAAATATACGATTCAAGTCACTTGAAAGTGAATATAGTAGAAATATGCTTTTATAAAAAAAAAAAATTATTTAACTAGTAAATCTATTGCAAAGCTTTTTATATTTAGCAAGGGTGGAAATCAATGTTCTATACACCCAATTTGTCAAGTAGCTAACAAGACATGAACACTTATAATAATGACCTTAATTATTATCAGTGGACTATCACAGTCTGGTGCACCATTTTATTACTTTTATCTTGAGCATCTCTACGGCTAGTTAGAATTGAATGCCATATAAATTATTGCTTAACTATGGCTAGGAATTGGTAGAGATAGATACGATGCGAGTACCATCTTTGTGAGGCATCTACCAATCGATTTTTAGATTCAAAAAAAGTTTCAACAACGCTTCTTACTAAGTGTCAATTTTGTAATGTTTGCTTACCACACTACAAGAGTTTTTTGAGACAATATTAAAAACAATACTGAAATAAATCATCTCAAATTGACACAAAAAAATTATGTATTATCTCTAATATCGTCTCAAATTGAGACCAAAAAATTATGTATTATCTTTAATATCATCTCAAAGTGGGTGTCTCTAATTATTGTCTCAACAAAGACAATATAGAATAATGTTTATTGTCTCTCAAAAGACAAAATCATTTTTGTCTCTTCAGAGACAATATTATTTTTGTCTCTCTAGAGATGATAAAAAATACTATTTTTTTTGTCTCTCAAGAGACGATATCTTTTTAATCCAAACTATTATCTCTCAAAAGGCAAAATGAATTTAATGAATAATAATAATAATAATAATAATAATAATAATAAATTTCTTTTAGTTCAACCAATCAATAAATATCATCATTAACACCAAAACATCTAGTGATTAGTATTATAAAAGAAATTAGAAAACAATTTGGTTGGAATAATCTTGTGCCCACAATTTGTAGGTCTACAAGCATTTAATTATGCAAAAAAAAATCAAATACAAAAAGGGTGCCTAAATACTGTTAACCCTTTAGAATGGTAGAAAGATGAGCTTCAATATATTTCAGCAAAATCCATTCCTAAATCTATGTGATTTGTCTCAACACTCCATGATCTTCAGGATTTTTTAATCTTGTTGTCACAACTTTATGTGTCATCACTTCAAAAAGTTTACTCTTCTTCCTTTGTTGATCATTGTTCATACTTGATTCCATTAAATATGGCATATACCATGGACTTTGCAACATTGATAAGAGCCACACGTTAATATTACTCTCGAAGGGGGCCAATGATTACATTAATAAATGATTCATTCAAATGTTTTTTTGAATGAAAAAAAAAGGCAAGCAAACCAATGGTGCAAAACCATTTCTTTGACCTTTTGTTGTAACTTGTATAGCAGCAACAGTCGTACCAAATACTTCCCAAACATTGCTTTCAGTCCTTTAAGTGCCAGAACCTTAATGTTTTTTTGGAAGAATCTCCTTCTCTGCTATATGTATGGTTTCCTTCAAATGGTCAGTAAACTTTTCAAAGATTTATATGTAATCCTCTCTTGAAATGTGGTACTCTTAAGCCATGAAATGCCCACATACAATCTAAAGTTGCATTCTTATGATATAGAGACTGTTTGCAACATCTTTCCTTACTTGGAGTTGCAAAGACATAAAAAATGGATGTCATATTTCTTTCAAACCAAAATTTCCATACTATGTGATAGTAACAAATCAAATGAAACAATAAGTCTATTAGCCCTCTCACAATATCTAAGTCAAGGGTTAGTAGGTGGAAATTGAGAGTTTATGCAAATCTATATGAAGCACCTAAAAATGGTCACCAAATGGGACACCATGAAGGGTTAGAACTCCCTCAATAACCCATACATTTCCATTATCAATAATTGACTTTTGTTGAGTACTTGTGACCCCCACAACAAACCCTAAAATATTTATTCAACTTGTAGGTCAGCACTATCTCTAATATCCATTTGGCTTGTAAGTTTCCCAAGGTGTAGTTTTGTAGTAAAAGCGACCGTATTTCTCAATTATCTTCTTGTCTAAGAGAGTCCCCTCAAACAACTCCATGAGTGAATCAACTTCTCAAAGTAGCAATTATAAAACCATGCAAATAAGGCATCTGACCAAGAAAATTGAACCAAATAAATAATTGTTGCTTCCCACTGACTATAACAAGCATTAAGTTTCATGGCCCATTAAATCACTAAGCTAGCATGCTATTAGGAAATAAACAATAATAGTTTGTTATAAATAGCCCCAAAACCACCATATGTTGGAAATAATGTACGGTAGAGGAACACCTCATGAATTTAGATACAATAAAAGGCAGAGTTCCTGAATGAACCTTAGTCATCTTGGCCTCTTCCACTCCCAAAAAATATCCAAAATCTTCATTTCAGTGGTCTCCTGAGTCTGTTGGTTCCTCCTCATCTACTATTTGAATCTTCTGCTTAAGGCTCAAAGCCCTATTCCTCCATAGTGCCATGATTGTCCTGATTGATATGTAAAATAATATTTTTTCATGGAAAAAGGCAAAGCTAAAGTTGCTTTTCTAATAATATGCACATATAACCCTTATGTAATTTGTTCAATCCATGTAAAACACTGAATACACACTTGCAAAATACTAAATACACACTTGCAAGTGACATTGTACGAAACAAATGACTGGAAATGGAACTTGGGCCTCCCTTTGTCTTCTATGTACTTTGCACCATGGATGGCATCAAGGCCCCTACCTTTATGAAGGAAGATGACTAGAGATAGACTGCCCACTGATTCCAAGGATGGAGTCAACTCATTTATCTCCTATATATCTTCCCATAGGAAGGAGAATTTGGTTTTATGCCCAAAGAGGTTTACATAGAAACCCAACATTCTTGCAAACAATAATAACCCATCCTGTAAGACACAAAAGTTACGTAAGGCCACTATTTTGTCTATTACTATGCAAAAAATAATACAAACAATTGAAAGAGATTTAATAGAAACCTAACATCCTCACAAATAAAATGAGCATTCCTGCAAGATGCAAAATTCACTTGGGACCATCTTTGTTTGCTACAATTCAACAAATATTAGAAATCTAAGTGCGGTATGCATACCTGAAGAGGCATTTTGCATTTCAAGTAGTAAGAGAAAGATGGTCATAAGGTGGGAAAAAATGCCATTGCCTATAGAAATTCCATATTCCCCTTCGAATGACTTCAAGAGAAGTGTAACTTGTAATCTTGTAATCCACACTTTCAAAACTCAAGTGTAATACAGTGTGCAGCCATGCGAATTTAAGGATTAAGTTCAATATCTGCAATATGGTAAGCATTTTATCATTTTAAAAAATCAACAATTTTAAAGATGAAATAATAGGATTTAAGCTTCTTCAAAGTTACAAATATAAATTGGGATAATGGTATACCATAGATATGAAGTAAATGAAATTATAATTTATGCTTAAGGATATCCATCATAAATACACAAATTAAAGACAATTTTAATTGTGACAAGATATTCATAAATACACCATAGAAATGTCTTTTATAATTACCTCATATTATATGTCCTCCAAGATCCTTACTCATTTTGAAGACTACGGAACAAATTCTACACCGATATTCCTCAGCGATGGCATTGCAATTGTTGAAACTATGCTCGAATTGAAATCAAGTCAAGACAGTTTGATTTAAATCATAAAATGCATTACAATTATTTGATGATCAGGGATAGTCAGGGGGTGTTTAGTTATGTAATTAACAGTGTGGTGACACACCTACAACACTGCAGGAAGGTGTGGTTTAATACTCTTCTCCAATAGAAATCTTTATCCAAACTCCTCCTAGATATCAAGAGAAAGATCTTATATACAATGTAGGAAAGACCATTATTGATCATTTAGTATGGAAGAGGAAATAAAATAAAATAAAAAAATTCATATAAGGAGCTGGATTCAATCTAAAAGTATCCTTATCTGCTTGTTCCATAGTTATATATGCTCCATATCAAAGAGACTGTAATTTCTTAGTTTTACCTTGAGAACTTTATTTGCAACCTTAACCTGTTCCAACAATAAAATTATGTTTAACAATTTGTTAATCACAGCTTTCTTTGGACTTAGCTTGTGACTCTCAATATCTCTTACACTTGGACGTGAATATGTTGAATCCCAGCTTTTCGTATTTCTAATCTACTTTTCATTTTCCTATGAATGGGTGTCTCCATACAATATCAAGTGGACTAGGAGGTAAACAATAAAAATAGATCGTAAATTTGCTTTTATTTACCTTGTTCTAACAATGTTGAATGTATACAAAATTCTAATCCCTAAGTATTTCTATGATTCTTATTGTATTCTTTCAAGAACAACATAAATATGCCAATGACCACTTCTATTTTACTATTTGTTTATGGGTGAAATGAGATAGATCTATTACTAATTGGAATATATGTATCCTCTTCATCCCATATTGGGCAACACACCCAATGGCATTATATTCTTATAACTTATATTATATTTTTTTGTTTGTGTGAAGCAGAGCATTTTTTGTTTTTGAAGGAGCAGTGACTACTACCTGAGTCTCAAATGGCTTGATGTATAACATGTCCACTTCTACGACTTTCATGTGGTAGTTCACAATGCTAAAGAATACTTCATCATTAAGCATCAAATGGGGATCAAGCTGTTGCTGAAATTGTTGTGAATCAACCCTAGAAACATCATGAAAATTTAACAGGATACTGAAAACTAACATTGTGTTGATGTTGATTCTGAAGTTGTTGTGTATGCCATCAAGATATTCAAACTATTGACAGGGGGAAATCCTATTGATGAAATTTATGTGAACAACTCTAAAAGCTAAAATGAGCACAAGACGGTATATAGACAAATTATTGTTGTGAGTGAAATAGTATTTATTGTGGATTGGCACTGGAATTAAAATTTTGAAAGCTAACAGATGGCAATTGATAACGTGTTGAGATTGATACTGAAATAGTTCTAGATAAAATGTCAAAGCATTTAGGGTGTTAACAGCAGGAGGCAAATGCAGGGAGTTTCGTTATGGAAATTACTACGAATGACCTTTGAAAGCATCTTAAAAGGCTATCTATAAAAATTGTTCTTGAGATGAAATTGTTGTGGCTATGGATCAATGAGAGAAAACAGGGCAACCTTGTTGCATTTGAAAGCAAATTTGGTACCCATGCCTGGTTGTCTTTAAGGACTAATTAAATTGTCATTAGTTTGACTGTCAAAAGTAATATTTATATCCCAGTAGAATCGGTCAGGGTGACCATGCAGAGGTTGATGCAACCCGGTAAATAGAGTTGATTTTAAATAAGTGTGCATTTTCAGACTAACAGAAATATCAACCTTTAATGAGTACATTCATCTATGGGGATAAATATTGTCAGAATTTTCTTTAACTATTGCATATTGAATAAAATTTTAAAATAATGAGATATAAAATATTCTTTTTACATAACTTGAGGAGAATTGTTTCTTCCCAACGTTTAATATTTTCCTATAATATAAAATATGTCAAATTTTTGAAATTATCCTAGGCGCTAAAATTATCCCCATCTGTCAATAGAGTCAAATCCCGTATGGTGTTTCCATGACAACACTGAGAAAGGAAAGGAATATTCTGCCCCGAAGCTATTTGCAAGTTAAAATTTGATGAAGAAACAACATGGCCGCTTCAAAAGAAAAATAAATAAGGAAAATGAGGTTGCAATGGAGTCAAAACCCCTATGGTGTTTCCATGACCATATTGAGAAGTCAAGGGAATACTTTGCCTGAATGGAGTTTGCAGGTTAGAATTAAATGTAGAAACAACAAGGTCGCTTCTTCTTTCAGCCTCGCTGACATTGTTTGACTCCTCAATTCTTGAAAATTTAAAAGAAGAAATAAGGAAGATGAGGTTGCATGTTAAAAAATAAAGAACAAACTTCATCATGCCGTACTATATTACTCACTGAAATGTTACACTGCCTCCATTCAACATTCACGTAGAATCTAGTTCTTGTACAACTTAAGAGGCATATGTAAACCCAATGGTCTGCATACCCTGTATGCTTGGATCTCTCGTACATTTTGCTACAATTTTGGATAGAGTAGTAATCAATGAACAAACCTTATTCCCCACTAGTGTCTTACAAAATTTACACATTCCAAAATATTACATGTACAGCTCATTCTGATTTACACTCCCATCCTTGTTGATTTTTTTGGGCCACTATAAAGCTCCACCCATTTAGATAATGTCATGTCAATCTGTCCATAGTCCCTAAAATTTTCTTTGATTTTGTGTCTTGTTTGAATATTTCCAAGGTAAAATGGTTAAAGCTCAAGAACCCCCATGGGCCAGAAGTTCTTAAACTGCTTATGTTTATTCATTTGCATTGTCCTTCACTTGCTAGCAATGTGTCTAGGGGGAGCATGAACCAGATTCTAGAAGTTTAAGGTCCGTACAACACCCAAAAACTTAAGTTTATATGCATTTTCCATTTAGCATTGCATTATTTAGAGAGAAAAAATTTACTGTCCATAATATTAGGGTTGAAGACTTTTGGAAATAATCGTGTAAATAGTTTCTATATCAACATTTTGGATCACACTCTGTGATCCATCATCAAGATTAATAAGAAGTCTTATCATTAATCTTGATAATGGATCACTGAGTGTTATCCAAACCTTAATATAAAAGCTCTCTACATGTTTTCAAAAGTCTTTAATAGTGATGCATTACCCTGTATTATCATTTTTTATTTAAAATAAATCAGTTGTTATGTTGATATCAAGCTAATATTTTTTATAGCTATGTTGATATCATAAGTTTGAATAGTCCAATATAACTTGTCTACTAATTTATCATTGGATTAGCAAAGAATGAAAGAGATCAAAGTCCAACATTTTATCATATTAGGAGGAAGCTATTTGTGAAAATAATTACAAGGGGTAAGCATTTAGTTTGCTCATTGTTTGTATGACTCATTGACAAGTCCAAATAAGAGCCATCACAAAGGTTTGTAAAATTTCCACCGATGTAACAGTTAATGGAATATACCCTGGGCTAATAGAAAGTCATTAATTGCCAATATCCTAATGTTTAATGAGGATCAGAAGACCCTGTCTTTCATGAATGATCTCAAGAGTTTGGCAGATAAACAAAATCCCATCAATGCGCCTATGAATATAAATAGATGTTTTCTTAAAATGAGACATCAGTTGCTAAGAAAACTTGGCTATTGATTGTAGGGATTAACAACCAAAAAATGAAGCAAACATGATCTTTCAAGCAAACCCTTTTTAATGGCAACGCTGAGATGGGAAATCAAAATAATAAATGATGAAATCATGCCCATTGGAGTGTAATTGATATAAGTATATTTTTTTGGTGAATAGGCTGCTTGGAAGAAAGTTTAACAGCTATGTGTTGAGAGTATGAAATAGTGTCTTTAGATTTAAGAAAATAAAACATTAATTTGATGTGTGAGACCTGAAATTATTTAGACAGTTGATTCCAGAATACTCACAATATGACACACACTGAATTGTCACTCTTAAAGTCCAAAAACAAATATAAAACATTATTTTTCTTTGTAGAGTTATACTAACTAATTTTTTCTATTATTCAAACAATAATAGGCATCCTACCATTTTTGTTTGAGCAGTAGCAAAGAGGCCTACGATGTCCATTAAAAGAGTAGCAATCCAAGACGTTGGGTCCTCCTCCATTTTGAAGACCCTGACTGATCACTTTCTCAGTATTTGTATTCCATCATTCCCCTGCATATATACATGCATACAATGAATGAATGAACATCTAAAAATTATGAATTAAAAGGTTATTCAAAGATATAGATAAAGCTAGAAGCCATGTTTATAAGTATTACCAAGAATAAGTGTTCTCATACACTGATTGGGTATTGTTGAAACTTTCTAAAGTTTCCTGTAAAACATTCATAATGGTGGAAACTATCGTGAATGAAGAATGTAAGTGAAGGAGGTGATAAACCATACAAGGATCATTCCATCAAGTTTACACAAGGCTGGAAGATTAATATAAAGACATGCTTTCTTACCATAACCTGTGACATAAAAACAACATTAATATTCACTCATTTGTAAGCACCACTTGTACTTTAAACAGACATGTCAAATTCAGACTTGAACATCAAATTGGAACGGCCATTTAAACACATAGGAAAATGATTAAGTTGTTACATATAAACTACTACCATCTACAGAATCCTATAAGATGGGACTAGTTCAACAACATTATCACTAACACGTAGTAGCTAATCCATCTCTCCTTGCAACATCAATTTCTTCTCTAAAGCCAGAGGTTCTAATATCTAGGGCTATCTAAAAATGGTGGCTGCCATAAATATCTGGTTATTATGAATTAGTTTGACATAAGAGGACACAAGTTTTACCCATAATAAAATAATGTAGGAAAACTACAGCCTTCTGTCAATTGCAAAATTAGCAAGATTACAAGTTAAGTTCTCACTTAAAGCCACCAATAATAGGGGTGCTATATCAACACTACAACAATGCTCTTCATCGCCAATGGTCATGTATAACCGCATTGAGGAAGAAATGGTTTACAAGGCACTACCAGTATTAAAAAAAACTTGCCAGTACTATTGTTCACAAATAGAATGGCATAATCTTGCATAAGTTGAGCATATAGTTTTGTCTAAATACTGCTACTTACAAACAAAATGGTATATGTCACATAAGTTGAGGATTTAGTTCCACTATATTATTCTCTATCTACATCTTAGAGGTTTTCATTCCACTATAAATCTTCTCTATCTACAGCGACAGGTAACAACTGCGAGTTAGAATGAAATTAAATGATCAAACCCTAATTAATACTACTATAAACCGTTGCTACCTGTATTTATTTACCCACTATTCCCTAAACAAGGATACATAGAGCATCTTGAAAACAGAGTCATGATTCTGCACTGTATTTGCATATTGACACCAAAAGCTTGGACTGTAATGTTGAATTGCTTAAAAGAAATGTCTAGTTCTACAGCATTTATTATGATCACAACAGATGCATCAAAGTTACCAAGGATTGCATTATCTAGATGTCAAAAGTTTCATTTCCTGAAGCTAAGAGATGCAGATATATATGTCAAACTTGAGATGATTGCAGCTGTAAAGAGTGTTGACTTTGAAGAGGATGCTTTGCACTTGATCACTGCAAAGGCAGATAGATCCTTAAGGGATGTTGAGATCACACTGGTTGAATTGAGCCTTCTTGGGATAAATGTAACTAAATCAATGGTTAACCAAATTGTGAGTATTCACTCTACTTATGTGACAAGTCATTGCAAATGCAAGTGATTAGGACACAACTAACATATATTTTTTCAAATTAAAATTGCTTATCTGTTATCATAGTTCATTTCAAATATTAAAATAATTGGTTTTGAAAAGTTCAAAAATTATTCGTTATTTGAAGACTACTCTTGATTTCAAATCATAGGTAGGTCTAGTCGCTGATGAAATACCGATATCTTTACTTGGCCTCATTTCATCAGCTGAAACTTTGGGTGCTGTGAGATCCATTAGATAAATAGATGAATCTGGAGTCCAGCCACTGGTTCTTGTAGGGAAATTAGCATCTCTGATAATAGACATTCTCACTAGTGGTTGTGTGCAGCGTGCATGGTTACAAGAAAAAACAAGATTTTATAGAAGACATTTTTGTGAGTATTAGTAATCACTGATTGGAAGGTGATAAGTCGGGGAAGGGCATGGAATGCTATTTAAGTGTTTGGAAGGCTCTCTCCACTTTTTTATTCATTCAAATTTCTTCCATTCCTCTAAATAGAAATAATGAAGTGCGCTATACATTAAAATCCTTTCACAACCCTGTGATAGAACCCAAATAAACACATGAAACTCCTCACATTATCGACATTGGTGGCTGCAAGTTGCTACCCCATAGCTTGAATCATCAAGGTATTTATTGAGATGCTCTTGCACAAGATGATATGCCTTGGTTACTAAACCTTGGTTTGAAAGAATGCACAATTACCCAAGTTGTTAAATAGAATATGCTTATGTAAACACTAAAGGAACTGGATTAAGTGATGCAATCATGGTTAGGGTTTCCATTGAAGAACAATCTTAGACCACACATCCCATGAGTTTACACACTATTTCATGCAACTGGAAAACAAACACTCTCAATCATAATCTCATAGGGCCCATCCCTACTGACATAGGCATGCTCACTGAATTACAGAGGCTCTCCCTTTTTACAAATAACTTGTCAGGCACCACACCCTCCTCCATAGGAAACCTCTCGGCGTTGACTCACTTGCACTTATCAACAAATAATCTCACAGGTCCCATTCTTCCCGAATTGGGTAACTTAAATAATCTAAATATTGTCTACATTTGGTCCAGAGACAAACTCACTAGACCAATCCCGCTTTCCCTCCTCAATTAGCCCTTTATATCTAGCACTAACATGTTATTTTAGACTCATATATTGGAAAAACTTAATACAAGAAACATAGAATCGGTCGCATATATAGCACCAATGTTATTTTAGACTCATCTATTGAAAAAAATTATTACAAGAAATAATAAATTTAGAGCCCTATATAAAATAAATCCACCACGACAGAAACATAAAATAAGCTTGATTCTATCTCAATCAAGTATAAGATGAAAGTTACCTGAATCATTATGAAATTCAAAGTGAAACAATACAAGAACTCAACATCCCTATTAAGTTGTAAAACATCAATATTTTAAACTAGTTAAAACTTAAAAGGTGGAATGAATGAAACAACCATATTGCTATTGATGAGGCGGCTATTCATTCATATGAATTTACCACTGATGTGTCCTTGGATGAAATTTTAGGTTCTAACGATATATGGATTTTACCTAAAAAATCAAGAAAGAGGCTTCTTCAGTACTGGTTGGATCAAATTTGAGAAAAAACCGAAGAGGAATTTAAGGGCTTAACAGAGGCTAATCAAGATTTATGCAGTCAAAATACTCCAGATAGATATTAAGATGTCTCCATATTTTAAGAAAATGCAATATAATAGGAATGACAACTACTACAACTGCCACGAGTTATGATATTCTCCAGGCCCTGAGAGCAGAAACAGTTATAATAGAAGAGGCTGCTGAGGTATTGGAAGCAATGATTCTCCCGTATATTGGTTCTTTTACAAAACATCTTATTCTATTGGATAATCACTTGAAACTGCGATTCCTTATCCAGTGTTTCATGGGAATGACACATAATTAAGTGTTACCCCACCATGGTCTTAGTTCTCTTATTTCTAGTTTTCGATCTTTCTCATTAATGCTTAATTTGGTTACGGTTCATTCATGTTGAGCACTGTCATATGCCAAAAATATTCTCTACAGTTCTGGTTAAAGCTTAACAATCTCTATGGTTGTTAAGAGTTTGGTTATGGTTTATTGGGTGTTTTCATAAGCCCCGGACATTTATATTTTACCCCTAGCATTACTGTTTCTAACGTTTAAGTTATAGTTCTTATGGTTAAGCTTAGTTTGGTTTTGTTTTTGCTTTAACATTTATAGAGGAACTTCCACACGACTCCTGAGTAGTTTTTATACTCCTAATTATATTATTGCCACTGACATTTTTTGCTACCTCGATTATCCTAGCCATACTGATTACAATAGGCATTGCCAGCACCTTGGTTCAGAACGCTTTTATATCATGTAATGATTGCCATTGAAGAAAAGATGATGGAAAAACATATAGAGTATTAAAGAGGTATATTTTTCTGATAAGTCAAATAACTACTTAGCACATAATAAGAACATGCTAGAGAAGCTTGGCAGGAGGATTTGGATTTAACGAATATGATTTTATAAACATAATATCAATCCAGTGGTTACATGAGTAAACATGAAGTTTAATTTGAATGATACAAAAGATTGGGGAGATTTTGTTAAAGCTTTAATGTAACTTACTTTCTAATAATCTACGAGACCACCTAGAGATTTGTGGGATAAACCAGAGAATTACAGATAAAGTAAAGGTTGATTCAATAAGCCCATAAACGTGTATATGCATACCTCACGGGACATCATTCCATAATTTCTACGAGCGGAGGAAGTATAGTCTATACTGACAGCCTCAATGTAACTTCCCACTTTTGTGATAGCCACAACTTATATGAGAGAAGCCTCCACCAGGATCGGGGATGGAACATTTATTGAATTTATTGGATTGTCTGCCATGCCTTCTCCCACTACAGGCAGATTCACCATCACTGGGATTCCAAAGGATGCCAAATGATTGTTGGTCCAACTCCGATTAGCATTAGCTACTGTGGGTTTCCAAGAGCACCTGCTGAGATTATTATTCACTTCCTGTCCTCCTTGTCATAAAAGCATTGTGTCTATTCGCATTTTCATCTGTATACATAACACCAGAAGCTGCAGGCCTCGGAAGTCCTGCAGATTAATTTTTTTGGCTCGGATGGTGTTGTTTATACCAACGGAAAAGCATCTGTTCACCGACTGATTAAGCTCTGCAAAATACAATATCACTATAGAGATGTTTTTCGTGGGCGCTCTAAGGTAAAAATATATGATGTCCGTCATTTCGCTGACGACGGCTGTTTGCATCACATTAAGTGGAGGATGTTTTGGGTGTTGGTTACCGAAATGTTCTGCTTAGAAGTTAAGATCTCTGTTCCGTCAATAACCCAAGCTTCCCACAGGCGGTCGAATGGGTCTTGAGGAGACCTAAACATTTAATTATGAAACGGTTAAAAGATATAAATTAATTATGGAAGTATAAGAATTTCAAGATTACTGAAAAATGTGAGTAAGTTTACCTGGTCCTGTATTCACTTCCAAAATAATATCTTCCTATCAAATCCAACATGGTTCCTGGTTGAGTCATATTTTACATGTCTTGTTCAAGTTTTCTCAACTCGATAGCAGATATAAATGGATCATAGCATTCTGAGGTTTGGATCAAGCAAATATGCACCTTTTTGCTTCGACTAACCAGAATCTTTTCTTTCATTACCAGCGGGTCATCGTCGTCGAATGTCACCTTTTCCATGTAGAGTATATCAATTGAAGCCTTGAGATTCACTCAGATTAGCGTTAAGAAATTACACTCTCAAAAGGTGGGGAAGATTCGGTTCGAGGGGCAACTCATAGAAAGACTTATTGAGCGGCTTGGGGAACACCCATAGGATTCCGAGGTAAAATTTGTCAGAGTTGTCGTCCTCATAGTATGATATGAAATAATCATCAGTAACCCATGAAATATTTGTTAAATTATCAATACGATTTCCTTCTTCACTGCAGTCAATACTCCGAAATCTTGATCACATAAATCGAATTTCTATTGACAAAGAAACCAAAGTTATTTATAAAATAAGAAATAAATACAGCACCTGGTTGAGCATTAGCAAAAATTACGGTCCACAGGGGGATGATGGTCACAGCTCCCATGTGTTTACTGCCAGCAACAGCTTCCATTGACAAATGGAAAGCAGATTTGTAGTTATGTGGAACATATCATACATCATTGAACTAACAATTTGCTACCTCGATTGATCCTTGGGATCCAGTAGAGTGCATCTCTGCCCAACCCAAGACAAACACCAATCTCTTTCACACAGTTATTCTGTGCCTCGAGATACAAACTCTATATGTCAACAATCACAAATGAATTCACCAGGCCAAAAAGGAGTATAGATAAAGTGATGAAAGAGTCTATGACATATGCCAGACCAAGCAGTATATGTGTTCATTTTAATAAAAAGGATCCCCTGCACACGTAGATTCTATCAAAGTTAGCCACAAACAACATTTTTGTACAATGGTTAATTACAGGAACTTTGACAATATCCATTTCCTCTGATTGTTTCAATAACGCAGAGGACATATTCCTATACCAAATATGCAGTCAAAGTCTTGCATTATACGCAAAAACATAGCTGGGAATGATCAATTGTTTGTGAGTAAATTCTTCAGTCACAATCTGCATGTTCATGTTTACAATATTGAAACCCATGTAATTGCTTAGGCCAATATATCTATTATTCATGACTTAGCTTAAATAAATTGAATTACTGTATACATTTGATACAATGTACCATGATAATCCTAGAATTTTTATGTGCTTATATCTGTATGGTTACTTACTTTACATTTTCCTTAAATTTTAAGTTCCATAGTTACCTAGAGATGTGGGGGTATGGGTATTGGCACAAGGATGGTTGTTTTTGCTACATATTATTAAGACCTATGGAAAGACAAAGTATCCCCTGTTCATGAGACCGTTTAAAAGAACTGTTTTTCCATGTTAAACGACATTTAGTTCTTTCATGTTGCTGCTACTAGAGTTGTGCCAGGTTGATCAAGGAGTTTAGAAGAAATCAATAAATAGTCACATAGGCCATAGGTGCTAAGTATACATAGTGCTACAGTTAGTAACAATGATCCAAATAATACAGCATTAGAAAGCAAAGACTAGGGTCCAATGAAGTGGGGGTTATTAATCTAAATCCTCACAGAATTATTAACATGTGCACGTACAATAGAAATGCATTGGACCATGCCCATCATTTCCATTTTGCAAATGTGAGGTTGATCCTCTATAAAAGCTCTACGATTCCAATCCTCTCACCTAGATGAATACAATCACAAGTATATTAAACATGCATAGTTTGAGTCCAGGAATTTTTATCGAGAGGAACATGGTGCACTTATAATGCAGAATTCCTCTCACTTAATAAAAAAATTACCTTTAATTTTAGTTATTGTGACCCTTGAAAAGTAGATATGACTACAATAAGGTATCTAAAATATAAGAGGAAGTTATTAGAAGGTAAACAACAAATATGTACTTTATAATGAAAAACATTTGAGGAAAACATTACTTGGAAATTTGTTAAGGTTTTTTTCAAAATAAATTACCTTATTTCCTCAATATACAACTGACTTGTTCTAAGACAAATGTGATTAAGATGTGATAAATAATCTAGTCCATTAGGTTCCATAAGCATACACTTCATAGCATAGTTTTTAACATGATGTTTATAGAGATAAGATATGGATGATACACGCAATTTGCCAATCATCACTTTATAACTTTGGATAATGAATGATGGATAGAGATCCATCCACCTCAATTTGTATAAATATTATTGGTTGTTTGCTTGGCACAACTGCACCAACTCTAGGGAGAAGATAGGGGAGAGAAAAGGCTCAATTGGTGAGGATTCCCCCTCCTTCCCTTCACCCTCTCTTGAAAGGAAGTAGGCTATTGGTAGCAACTTCCCAAAGGTCTCTGTCTATCAGGGCATGACATACCAGATATCTCAGTTGGTTGATGCAATCTATTCCATACAAAGGGCCTGTTTGGAGTACTTCTCAAATACTATGCAAGAGATATTAGTCTATCTTGTGTCCAGAGGAACCAACTAGTTCAGGGTTATCAATGAACTCAGTACTGGTTGACACCTATATCTAGTCTTCTAATTTTAACAATGCATAAAAAGACATGTGAAAGGATGAACATATAGTCTAGATAAATCTTGAACAGTTGACTATGATGTTGGAAATAGTCATTGATGTCTGTGATATTATCATTGATGTCAATGGAAGCAGGTGCTATTCTGTATTAATGCCAAAGGATGAGTTGAACAAACTTGTAGTGTTAATCAGATTTCTCCAATGCCTTTACTTCACAATCTTGTCAAGCCAAGTTGGATGAAAAGTCCGAACGGGTCAAGCCAAGCAATGAAATCGGAGTTTCGGCTTGACTTAACTTCCCTTTATTTCTCAAGTCAAGCAATGGGAAAAGTCTGAATTGGTTTAGCGAAGAAGTGATCGGGGATTCGCAAGTGCTTTACTTCTCTTGTTATTATAAGCTAAGAAAAGTCAAAAGTCCGAAATGATATAGAGAAGTAATCTGGGTTTTGGGAGCATCTTACTTTTCTTATGATTATAGGCTAAGCAATGTGGGAAACTCAAAAGGGTCCAGAGAAAAGGTAATCGGGGATTTGCAAGCACGTTACTTCTTTATGTTGATAAGCTAAGTAGAGGTAAAAACTTGAAAGGGTCTAGACGAAGTAATCAGGGTTTTGAAGAGGGATTGCTTCTCTCAAGTTGATAAGTCAAGTAATGTCAAAAACCTGAAAAGGTCTAGAAGAAGCAATTGGGATTTTTGAGTGGCTCTACTTCTTGTACGTACATAAGTCAAGAAGGATGGAAACCTGAAATAGTCTTGAAGAATTCCTTTGGAGGAATTCTTTCGGAAAAAGTGGCAAGGACAACTCTTTTGGAAAAATTGTCAAGTCCTTTTCGAAAAACTGTCCCTTAACAAAAATCCAAAGGGTACATTCAAAAAGCCGAAAGACACTTTGAAGAAAGCCGAAGGGTATGCGAACCCTTTGAAGAAAGCCGAAGGACACTTTGAAGAAAGCTGAAGAGTAAGTCGAAAAGTCCAAAGGGTATATGAACCCTTCCAAAGATGTCGAAGGGCATTAAAAACCCAAAGGGTAAGAGAACCTTCGGAAGAAAAGCCAAAGGGTAGTTTCGAAAGAGCTCGAAGGGCAAGTGCACTGTTGTAAAAAACCCATAGGGTAACTTCGGAGAAAGGTCCTGAGAGAAAAGACTCAAACAAAATGTCTGAAGAAATTCGAAAAAGAAGCCCGAAGACCAAAAAAAGAGACGGGCAGAAAGTTCGAAGAAAATAAAACCCGAAGGAGATAGATAAACTAAAGAAAATAGACTGAGAAAGAGAATAGCTCGAGAAAGAGAAGAGCCCAAGAAAGAATATGAAGAAGATGAGCTCGATAGAAAGAGCCTAAATAGGAAAAGCTAGAAGGAGAGAAAACCCAAATAAAAAGGAGTGAAAGCAAACCAAGAGAATATCGAGACACGAGATAAAAATCGACGGTTCCAGAATAGGGAAAACAACGGATGACTCAAATAGATGGTGACTGACGCCAAAGACAAAATGAGTAAATCCTTGATTAAAGACATGACCAGGCAAACGGTGAGCTCGAAAAGGTCTACACGTTTGACTCTAATCAATTCAACCGATCAATTGTGATTGGGGACGCTATGCATTTATGAGATAAACTAAGCAGCCGTCAAATGAAGAAAAGAGATTTGACCATTGCAAGGTGATGCATAAACTAAGGCACGAGAAACGTGCAAGTATAAGTCATCTTTAATGAGAACCAGTTTAATGCAGCTGGGTGTGAACGCAATAAGATGAAAAAACCTAAAAGGTAGTTGAATATAAATAACATCAAAAGGACTTTATGTGTTGTTGTCATTGCTACAACTGCGTTTTCAAGTGTAAGAAAAAAGCGTTGTCGATAAAAAAAATATGCAGATAGAGTAAAACGCAAAGAAGGAATGGAAATGAAGTGTATCTGAATAAAGCATAACTAGATATATGCAGATACAAAGTGAGAGACATGCAGACATAAATTAAGCAAGTAGAAAGATAGAGCACACAGACAATGAGAAGAAGGTGAACAGTTACAGATTAGACTTGTAACAAAAAACATTGAACTAGATTCACTTGTGAATCCATCTTGTACACTGGAGTTATAGATCCATAGTTCAAGTAGATTGGTTCTTACATACAAACTAGGTTGGTGCTCCATAAGGAGGTCAGTGTCTCATAAGGATCGGTGTCCTTGAATGTAACCAGTGACGTTTGCCAGTAAGGCATTTTATTGTAAGGATGTATTAGAACAGTAGAATCTAGCAGCTAATTATCACTTTGGTTTTTCCCTTTGGGTTTTCCACGTAAAATCTGGGGTTATGTGTTTCTATGTGTGTGTGTATAACTTTTGCATTTATTCTTTGATTTACACATGAATTCATATTTTTTGTAAAAAGCTTTTAAACGGACTAGTTTTAGATCATTTACTGATTTACCCCCTCTCAATAGATAGGTGTGTTCAACATACGATTCAAGCTAAACTAATAGAGATACAAAAAAAGCAAACGAGAGAGAGGGTAGAGAGAAATGAAAGATGGGCTTGTTTTCTAATGAAAACGTTTCTAGTTCTATTAAACAGAAAAATCTCTTGAGAAATTAGTCTCTATTTGGCCAACATAGCACAACCAAAAGGCAAAGATGGTGCAGGACTCTAAGGATCAAGTAGTTATGTACAATAGAGAAGCAAATTCATCATAAACATGCACAGCCAATGGATATCATTCACAAAGCTTTCATATTAAAAGATAATTCATAAAAAAAAAATTCAAGGCTTGTCAGTGTTCAAATGAACTATAAAAAGACCTTCAAATAGCCTCAACTCATCCTAAAATAAAATCTAATATAAGAAATAAATAAATTGTAAGAAAAGATGTATGGTTGTATACTATATTCTAACAGTAATAAACTAGCCCTAATTCAGTCCCATGGCTAACCTTATATAGATTTCTAATAGTATTCACCCAACATCTAGGTGATTAAAAATATTCAATGCAAGCACCAACTAAGGCACAAATTAAATATGTGTCTATACTCAAAGATAACAACTTTGTTCATTAGATCATTGGTAATATGACAATATTGGACTGATGCGTTATTTTGACTGAGACATGATCAAATTGAATTATAATATAATTGTAGTACTACTATATTAAATGCAAAGGGCAAACATTCTTTATATTTTTGTGATGCTTGGCTCACTTGATCCTAATAGGCACACTATTGTATGACTTAGACTAGTATCTGATTTATTTTGGTATCCACTTTCACAATCTATTTGCACTAGGTGACAAGATATTCAATAACTACATAAATTTGATTGGACCCACAGTCCAACCCCCAAATTTTAATGGGCTAGATAAGCTAAACTGAGCATGATTTAAAAATTAGCTTTTGAATCTATTCATAAAGGTCCATGTATCAGCCTTAGGAAGGCTGCCCTATGTGTCCATTTATCATTGCTTGAGGAGGCCAAGGTCTTGCTACATGTCCACTTATCTGTATTTTGTAGCTTGTTGCTCAGGCCTTTGACTTTTCTTTGAACATTGTGCAATGCGATATTGAGAAGTGGTAAGATCCATTTCACTCAAAGCTTTGTGGTCCCTCAGTCTCTGTTCCATCTCTTGATTGACCTAGAGTCTTGAGATTATGCCACATGGCATGATCTCAAGGACTCACCTAATCCATGCTTTGTTGTACTGCCCCATTTAATCTAGAGGTTTGGAGAAGAGGATAATTCCATGTGACATCATCTTGTTTATCTAGGAAGTTTGTTGCCTACTCACTTTATCTCGACCATCACGAGGGCCTAGAGAAGCAAGATCATACCATGAGGCATGATCTTGAGAATCCAAAGGGTGAAAGGGCTTGGATCTATGTCTACCATCTACTAGAGTTGTAGAGCTTTGATATGTTGACAAGTGATGACCACTTGGAAAATCCAGACCTGCGAATAGAAAATGATCATTAGATTTCAAATAAAAAGACTAGCCATTAGAGTTTAGCTTCATAGACTAGTCGTTAGATACCCTATGAAAATTGAATAAGGCACAAAAACTTGAATAAAAGACTTGTAAAAATAAGGCATAATCCTAAGGACTTAAAAATGTTATGTAGAAATGCCTAAGGCAAAAGAGTCTCGGGAAAGTGAACGAGTGACAAGTAGTCACTCCAAGCTTGGCGAGAGACTCACGAGGAAATTTAGATAATAATTGGCTCCCAGGAAATCAAATAGCCATTATAGTAAAATATGAATTTGAAAAATAAATGGCTAAGAAGTTTTAACCAAAATTGACTAAGTCTGAATAACTTTGCAAAGACTAAAACATTGGATCAATCCCAAAGCTAAATAAGCCCAATTTTATGACAAATGACTAAGTAAATGAATGAAATTATATTAACACCTAGCCATTTTAGATGGAAATTAGGTAGAAATGGACCAAATTATTTAGGAAAATAAGCAGCAAAGCTCTAAAATAGTTAAGATATAGAAATATGAGGTGAAATACCCTAAAAAAATAACTTTAATGCAGTTTAAAACATGATACAAAATAGACCAAGACTTATCAGATTTAAACAAACTTTGAAAGTTAAATCAATACAAATCCAATTGCCAAAATACTTCAAAACCAAATGCACACATTGGATACTTTAAGTTCAGACCTACTCAAAGAGTAAAGTCAATGCAATGTCAACCTGTAACTTATCAATAACTTTTTCAATTAGACTAAGAATAAAAAGAGACCTAGGCTTGATTAGACCAGATGAAATATCCCAAAATAGGTTATGTTACTAAAATCTAGAATTTTTGAAAAACTCTAGCCAAGATAAATATTTTTTTATTTTTCAGCCAAACCCTAGATGCCAAAAACTCATAAATTACTGGAAATAAATTGTGAAACCCTAGAATAAAATTTATTGAGTGATGTAATCATTTTTAGGGCATTAAATCACTCAATAAACTCAGCTACATTGATGCCAAATATATAGAAAATTACAACGAATGAAATGCTGATTTTTAATGCTTTTTCCAAAGTAAAGATGTTGGAAATTATCCTTAGAAATAAAGATAAATACATAAATAAATATAGAAAAATTTAGAATATTAAATAGGCTTGAAATAGCCTCTCAAACTCTCTCAAATAATTCCCCAATCAAGTTACCCTAACTAAAATTAATTATTTTCAGCCCTAAATCCAACACAACCCTAAAATTAAGGGTTTTCAAATCTGAAAATATGACTTTGGGTCTCCAAACCCTAGTCACCACTCTCCTAGAGTAATTCGCTAACCTGCCAAGCAAATCTCCCAAATTGAAAACCCTTTTTTTTTTTTGTCTTTTTTTATGCTTGATGATCTATGGCAGCTCCAAGGTGAAGTTGCCCCATGGAAAGAATTAGGGTTTGCATCATCAATCTCTTTACTTGAAGGTTTTCATCTTCAATTCAAAAACTCAAGTTTTTGGTGCTCAAAACTGTAAATTTAAAATTTGATCCAAGATGCCTTTCAAATGAACCCTCAAATGCTTTTATACTCCTTCCCAAGTGAATCAACCAATTTGGAGGGAAATATTATTTCAATCTTATTTTTTTCAATTTATAAAAAGAGCACCTCTAATAATCCACTTAAATAGATTAGTACCCATGACCCTCAAAAAAGCCTCAACTTAAGTGAAATTATAATAATAAAGTGATTTTACAAGTGATCTTAATAAAACTAAATATTTCCCTTATTTTCTTTCTTTTTCCCTTAACACTTGGAAAACTAGGCAAGGCTAAAGGTCTTCAATAGTGTCATGCCCAAAAGGGGGCATGATAATCCTACCTACCCAAAATTGCTTGTCCTCAAGCAATCGAAACAACCAATGGGTTGTCCTAACCATGGGCTTTAAGCAATTCTTGATCTTTGACTCTTCCCATGGGAATAAAACCCATTGATGAAGATCTTTGCTATTGTATATGAAGGTTTTTGGTTGCTTATACAATTTGAAAATAAAATAATAGTAACTTCCAACCTTCCTTTCCCCTTTCATGGAGGTCCCGTACCTCAGATGTGCTAAAAAGATGCACAAAAAAATGCTAACAATCCATAAAGGTGGAGTATGCACAACAATCTATAAAGGTGGAGTATGCACAAAAAATGCTATGTGATAAAACAATAAATGGTTGCATAGATATCCAAGAGAGGAGATAGAAGCGTAATAAGAGGGTGAAATTTTGGCAACAGATAGCTTCCAAACAATAAAAACATCTAGTGCATCCAGAAGGCCATCTCAAATGGCGGAGAAAACTCGAAAGCCACAGAAGGTAACCTTCAAATCCTTGCCCCCGAAGTAGAGAAGAGAGTGTTGCCATTAAAGGCGATGTGCAAGAGGAGCCATCATGGGCGCTGTGTGGAGGTCAGAAATAGACCTTTAAGAAGATGAAAGAGTAGGAGCTAATGTTGATCTCAAAAGGCATTGAGGAGAAAGTTGCACAAAGAAGATGTGTCAGATGTATAGGCAAAGAAGGTTATTTCACGGAAGCAACAATAGAGCAAATCCAAGAAGAATTAGCATAGTGAAATGAGTGAAGGCAAGGGGATATCATTCCACATGAGACATTGCGAAAACCTTGAAAAGATTAAAAGTGGGAGACAACACCAAATCTCGAAAGGCACGGAGGACATGGGGTAAAGAAGTTTCATAAGAAGCAATGGTAAAGGTTGTCGTCCCAAAGCAATAACAAAGGAGCAAAGCCAAGAAAAAACTCGGTTGCAACAAGATGGATATCATTCCACAAGAGCCAGCAAGAGTGCAAAAAGGTGTGCAAGGTGTAAAAGCAACCTACACAAAGACAAGGGCACATAAGAACGCTTAAGAGAGCATAAGTGTTATTGTGCTCAGAGTGGAGGATGCACTAAAGAAAGGGTTGAGAACCCTGTTGGAATATTGTCATTGATGTCAAATGAACTATTGCCGGAAGTGAACGGAATTGATTGTCGAAAGTGAACAGAATTGATGGTTGGAAGTGAACAGAAAGGTCGACGGAAGTGAATGGAATTGTTGACTGAAGTGAATGGAAATATTGCCGAAAGTGAACAGAATTGTCGACTGAAGTAAACGGAAATGTTGACAGAAGTGAACGGAATTGTTGATGGAAGTGAATGGAAATGTCGACGGAAGTGAACAGAAGTGTCGACGAAATTGTCAACCTTGGCCGACCTATTGGGAGGAGTTGTGACTGTTTGAAAGGACCTTTTCACTTGAAGAGTCATGACCTTAATTTGTGGCTTTTTATGGGTTATAAATAAGTGCATAACGAATGGCAAAAGAGTAGATTCGAAAGTGGAAGATATATAAAAGAAGAGCAAAATTTTTGAAGGCAAATTTTTGTGAGAATATTAAAAAGAAAAAATCAACAAGTATAAGGAAGAGTATAGCAGTGAAAAAACTCAAGTGTAGATCGAATCTAAAGGAGATAAAGAAAGTGTTCTATCATCCATTGTTTTAACAATAAATTTGAAATAAAAGAGTGATTTTTCTGAGAAGGTTGGTGCCTTCATTTTGAAGATATTGGTGTCTCTTGCTGAGTTGTGCTCGGTGAAAAGGGTTGGTGTTTCTGTAGGTTGGTGCCTACAAAATTGTTTTTGGGGTTGGTGGTCCAATAGGTTGGTGCCTACGAATATTTATATTAAAAGAATTTCTCCGTGGTTTTCTCCCGAAAAGGTTTTCATGCAAATCTGTGTCTATTTGCATTGTGTGGTTTTGCATTGTAATCTTTGATTGCTTTAAATATATTAACTTCGGAGTAATTTGAGGTTTTATATTTAAGATTAATAGTCGAAAGCAAAAAAATATCTTATACTGATTCACCCCCCCTCTCAATATAAGCTTGTGCTTAACAAACCCTAAATCCCCATAAAGCAAAGGATTTTTGCATAGCAACAACATAGAGCGATGCTAAAGCAATTATATATATGTAGTGGTGTGTGATGGATACAAGATAACCTTTAACCCCGGATGCAAAAGAAAATGACCCTGAGGAAGGGGAGGCTCTAGAGGACCTCGACCAGGAGAAACTTCCCTGAATGAAGCACTGAAAGATGAAACAACGAGAAATGTTACAGAACGAGAAGAGTTGCCTAAAGAGCAACTGAGAGTTGTTGAGTGAAGAAAAAATGAGAGTGAGGTGCATGGGTCCAAAGGTGCACCGAAGGAAAAAGAGGCGTTGGTGCAAGCACTAGTTGAAGAGAGCTGGAGAGAAAATGCAAACATTGTGCTAAGGGATGAGGAATGTGAAAGAGAAATTGCACAGTTTAAATTAAAGCACAACAACCATGTAAAAGAGATGTGTCAAGAGGTGCAAAGAGTTGAGCTTATCAAGGAAGCACATTAGACCATTGTGCAGTCAGAGTTGAGAGGCACGTAAATGCACCTACAACATAATCAACTTGCAAAGGATCTCTAAGGTACACAGTGTGTGATGATGATGGCTTGTGAAAGGAGAGTCTAAAGTACAAAGGTACACAAAAGCCCAGGTGCAAGGCATTCAACATAAAACCTGAGGAAGCAAAATATAGTTAGATGACCAGTCAATTACGAGGACCTAAACTTAACTTTCTTTAGACTAGGTCATTACTATAACTGACACGATAACTTAAGGGACAACCAACAAGATCAGACTTGTACGGCTCAGAGTCTAAAAAAGGCTCAGATAATTCTAGCATAAGTTTGCAAACTCGCACAGCCTCCTATCAAATGAAGTTGTAGGCCAATTGCATCGGAAGTAGGCGAAGCAACTAGAGGTCAGGCACCTATAAATAGGGGTTTTCGTCTAGTATTTTTTACACCCCAAAGCCAAGGAGGTTATTTTATTAGGGAGATCCTGTAAAGGTATAAGGAAAATTTGTCTGAGGCCATAGAGATAGAAAGGGATATTCACATGATAGGTGAAGGCTCGTAGTCATGAGTGAATGGTAGTCTATTAACACCATAGTAAAGAGAGAAAAACACAAATTTATATTTAAGGATTGGACTAAGTAGAGTCGAAAGCTCAATGTACAATTATGAAGTTTATACTATCTTATAACACCTAAAGTTGGGGAATAAAAGCCTTTACAAACATGATTCATTGAGTGGAAATCTAAAGGTTTCATGGTTAATGCATCCCTCTAGCAGGACTCCTCATCACGACAAGCACTAGATTCTTATCAAACCAAGGTCATGAACCTTGAGGGATGCAAGAAGAAATGATAAACCTGCAAGCGAGATATGAACTAGTAGAGAAAAAGGTAGCAGACGGTTGAACATGAGGCAACTAGCATAGCATGGCTCATCAACGTGAGGGAGGGAGGTACATTGAGGTGGAAGATAAGAAAAGAGAACCCTCAGAAGGGATGAGTATATAGGATCGCGAAGGGAGACTTGGCGATAACAGTTAATAAGTTCAAGCACCTATGTCAGATTGCGATGGAGAGTATAACAACATATAGTCTAAGAAGTTGTGAGGTTGTAAGCAACCCGTAGGAGTGTTGTGTGAGAATTAAGAGATAGCTAAACTTGACATCATCATTATTAGAAAGGAGAGGTGAAGCATTGACAAATTGTTATAAGTGATGTAGTTGAGCATAAAAAGGATAGATCACCTTATGTGAGGTAGTCGAAAGGTGCGAATGGGTAGAAAGAACTGATAAATTATCGATCATGTAGTTCGTATGCAAAGGTCAAATGTGTTGATAATGAATCAAGTAAAATGGATGACAGGGCCAATAAATCATTAACCATAAGGCAATCAATGTGTGCGAGCATATTCTAATACGTGTATCAGGGAGAAAGTAAAAAAATAAAGATGTTCTCCATCAAGCGTAGATGGATAAAGAACAAGCATCATAGATGTTGGCTCAATGAAAAGTAAAAACAAGACATGACCGGGGATCACATATCTTAAGTAAAATGGAGGAGTTAGCCTCCACATTACTGGCACTATAGGAAAGGAAGGAGGAAGGAAAAACCATAGGGAAGGAGAATCCCAAAGAGAAATAGGGAGAGACCTATGGGAGGAAGGAGCCCTTGAGGTTCTAAGACAAGCCGAGAATAACACTGAAGCTGATATGCAAAGCTTATACAGAAAAAAGGCCCTGTGCAAATGATCAAGTGGGTATTAGATTTCAAATGTTATTTTGCGTTGAAGGATGTAAAGGAATCCATAAAGGTGGAGTATGTATATAAAAAATGCTCTATGATAATGTGGTAAATCACTGTAGAGATCTCCAAGAGAGGAAGAGATAGAAAGGAAATAAGAGGGTGAAAAGTTGGCAACAAATTATTTCCAAACTATAAAACCAAGTAGTGCACCAAGAAGGCCATCTCAAATGGAGGAAACCCCCTGAGAGCCGTAGAAATTAACCTTCACAGCCTCACCCCCAAAGTAAAGAAGAGAGTATGACATGAATGGCAATGCACATGAGTGAACTAAGTGAAGGCAAGGTGGATATCATTCAATGTGAACCAATGAGAGTGCATGAAGGTATGCCAGGTGCCAAGAATGAACCCAGTTATAGTGGAGTGAAATGAGTGAAGGAAAAGTGGATATCATTCCACATGAGCCAACAAGAGTGCATGAAGGTATGGAAGGTGTAGTACCAGTTAGCACAAAGATAGGGATACATAAGAAGAACCCTAAAAAGAGCATAGGTGTTCGTGTGCTCACAGTAGAGGATGCGCCAAAGGGTTGAGAACCCTAGACCCCCATCAACTAATGGATTATAGCCCAACAATGACTATAGAGAGGGATTTGGAGCAATTGTTGATATGCAGTTGTATGCGATCGATAGAAGACAAACTTGAACCTTAGAGATAAGGAAAAGAGCCTAAAGAAGGAGAGGCTCTAGGGGACCTTTGACCAAGACAAACTTCCTTGAAAAAAGTACTAAAGGAAGAAACCACTGATCCAAAACTCAGAAGTTTTGGTTGACAAATATTTTAAGAACATAAAAATAACATAATAACAATGAATTCTCTGAAAATAGATGTTTTATTACTCAAGATCGCAATACAACTATATGCTTATCTCTGAGAAGAGATGTCTGATTTCTAATTCGGGTTACATCTTCATTTATACACATTTTGAAAGCAGGGGGAGGATGTGAAAGGTCACCAATCTTGAAGGAGATTAAATGGTTTGACTTCCACGATTTAAAACGATACAAAATTTGAGGAATTACTATTTTTAAACTATACTACTAAAATTGAAATTTGAGGCACTTTCATTGAGTTTTTGGGGGTCAAAATCTATCGAGCAGAGCTCAATGCCATCTCATCATGTTCTCCTCATTCTTAGCTTTCCAATGGTTCAAACAGCGAGTCAATTAGAGCTACGGTGCCAAAGTTATGGCTCCCATAAGTTTTGTCATCAATTGGGGTGGAACCCTCACCCGAATTATCCCCTGAATTGTTGCCTGGATCACTCCTCTCTCCTTGAGAAGCAATGGTCCCCATTGCATCAATGTTCCTCATCAAGTGTGGTAGTTATGTTTTGATTTGATTCTCTGTGAGCCATTCACTTTGGTGGCTAAGCTAGCCCCTTTTGACCACCCGATTAAATAGAATAGAGCGTCCTCTTATTGTCTTCATCCAGGTGTCCACAATCTAATCCTCCTCCATTGGAGCAAAACTCTGTAGATCAAGCTCATCAATGTCTACTTGTTCTGCTATGACTAAAGTGTCCAACAGAGATGGATGATATGGTTTGAGGAGCTCCACATTGAATATTGGATGTAGACCAAGGTAGGCTGGTAGGTTCAACTCAAAAGCATTTTCTTCAACTTTTCTAGTGATTGTGTAGGGACCATATCGCAGAGGCCAAATTTTTCTATGTGGGCCTGCAATTCATTCCTTCTGAAGTTGCAACCAAACCTTGTCACCCATAGCAAAATGGTGTGCAATCCTATTTGTCATGGCATTGTTTATACTTCTGGGTCATCTTCTCCAAGATGTCATGAACTTGCTGTTGGATGTGTTGCATTTGTTCAATGAACTTTATTGCTTTTGCTGCCTCAGATCTTCCATGAGGTGTGTATTCCATGGTGGAGAATGGAACGACTATATCGATTGGTGCCATGGGTTGGAACCCGAAGCATATTTGGAATGGACTGTGCTTAGTCGAGCTGTGCAGGGCCCGATTGTATCCATGTATGAAAAGAAGCCCCTCATCCCATGTGCGTGGATGTTTGGAGTGATACATCCGAATCATGTGAACAATCAAGCGGTTCACCACCTCTGTCTAACCATCAGTCTGTGGCTGGAACGATGTGGACTTCATCATCTTGGTATCCATCATCTTCCATAGAGAGGACCAGAAGATGCTCAGGACCCTATTGTCTTGATCTGAAACAATGGACTTGGGGAGACCAAAATGGAGCCATACATGAGTAAAATATAGTTGAGCAGTTTCCTCAGCAGATATATTTTTCTTACAAGTAATCATGATAGCCATTTTTGAAAAACAATCAACTACAACAAAAATACAATCCTTGCCATGTTTTGAAGTGAGCAAACTTGAGAGAAAATCTATTGAGACAGATTCCCAAGGCTTGGTTGGTTTTGGCAATGGCATGTACAATCCTTGCTTCTTATTTGTTAGCTTGGCTATCGCACATGGGGTGTAAGATTTGAGATACCTTTCCGCATCCTTTCGCATATGGGGCCAATAGAAGTGTTTTTGAAGAACTGCCAATGTCTTTTCTATTGACCAATTTTTGGTCCTGCAGGCCAAAATTGGGCACCCCCTCCTTTTTCTTTACAAAGAGTCTTTCACATCTATGATTTGGCTAAGTCATCCCTCAGTTGCCTTATGCAAAATAACCCCTATCAAACCTATTCCATGAAAAAGCCAAGTGTTTTGTCATTTTGCTTAGTCTAGAGCAAATCAGGGTTATGCAGGTACATTACTTTTCTACTTTTATAAGTAGAAGCGATTGAAGAACCCGACATGGTCTAAGCAGTTCGCAAAAAGGCAACAAATTTCCTACGGAGGGCATTTTGACGACTTGAAAGATGTTTGCAAAAAATCTGAAGCATATGTGCCCTTATGGAGGGCACTTTGGTCGATGGCAGGGCCAAATCAAAAGTCCCGAAGGGGCATTTCAAGACCCAAAGTGCCCTTGCAGAGGGCAATGAGCACCTTCGGGAAAGTGAAGAAGGCAAAAAAGCAAAGGATTCCTTCCGATTTTCTGTCCGAAGGAAATCCAAAGAAAAGGGGTAGAGTTTTTCTTCGGAGAAAGAAGAAGGCCGAAAGGTAAGTTTTAAATTGGAGAAAGACCAAGGCAAAGGCAAAGAATTCCTTCGGACTTTTGTCTGAAGGAAATCCGAGAAAAGGAACCAAAGGGTGAATTCTTTCAGACAAAGTGCCTGAAGGAATTCTTTCGGACATTTTGTCCGAAGAAATTCACAAGGAAAAACCCCAAGGCAAAATTCTTTCGGACAAAAAGCCCGAATAAATTCCTTCGGACTTTTGTCCGAAGGAAATTCAAAGGAAAAGACCGAAAGAAAGAGCGTCAACTTTGAAGGAAAGACTTCCTTCGGGGGCAAAATGTCTGAAGGAATTCCTTCGGACATTTTGTCCAAACAAATTGAGAAGACAAGGCAGCCCGAAGGGCAAGTGCCCTTGTAGGGGACTCCCAACGACCTAAAAGAGGACCTTTTCCTATTTTTTGAAGGGACACCTTCCCTTCGTAAAGGTTCAGTTGCAGAAAGCCGAAGGAATTACCAAAGTAATGACAGGCCCGAGCATGTCAATTTCAGCATGGCGGACT
Organism: Torreya grandis; assembly: GCA_037957365.1. Taxonomy (NCBI): domain Eukaryota; kingdom Viridiplantae; phylum Streptophyta; class Pinopsida; order Cupressales; family Taxaceae; genus Torreya; species Torreya grandis. The sequence continues at coordinate 920,873 of JARHVA010000545.1, read as the reverse complement.
AACCGTTGGAGGTTCAAATGTCTGATGATGGGTGCGCGAATATCAAATTCAAGGCGGTGAAATAGCCGTTGGTTTTCAAATAGGTGACAAGCCCGCATACGTCAACTTTAACGGGATGCATTAGCCATTGAGGAAAAGCCAAGAAGAAACTCTTTCGAACAAACAGCCGAAAGATTTCTTTCAAATATCTTCCCTGAAAGAATTCATTAGCACAGGCACGAAAGAATTTAAAGGGCACAAGGCCGCAAGTAAACTCAGTGACCCGCTGAGAAAGGAGCCCGAGGAGCTAGAAAAAGACAAGAAATAGCAAGGAAAGAGGGAACAAAATAGAGAATCCAGAACACGGCCACGCACACATAGAAAAACATTTAGAATGTTCCAAAAGATGAATTAAGCAGTCCAAGTAGCACAGAAAGTGTCGCCACAGGAAGTTATTTGCAGTAACCCATGCTTTCGCAATGACATTAATACGACACATGCTTTTGTAGTGACATTTAATACGCTTTAAGCACCAAAGTCAAGACCTGCGACATCTACAGCATGGTTATTTTAGGGCGTTTCTAGAAGGATGACACCAGTATGAGCAAATTTCCTCTTTTCAATGTGTTTAACGTAGCAGGGGCCACTTGTTCTGGAAGGTGCCAAAGTCTTTTCCTTCATGCTATATATTGTAACCTCTCAGTGGAGAAAGATACCTCTCATTTTGTAAGGCGAAGCCCTGCCAAATTTCACCTTTGATCAATAAGAATGTGTTTTACCTCTATGCTTTTGAGTGTGTTTGTGTATCAATTTTGTGTTCAGTGATTTTAGCTTGATGCTTCCACAAGATTGACACCAACATATCTAGTGTAGCCAAAGCCATTTCTGTAGGTTAACTGGGTGTGCTTCATCTGGAGCGTAGAGACAGAAGAGTAGCTATCAGACAGTGTGTTTTTTACAACCCCTGTGGTAAGTTTTTTTTTCTTGTGTCTCCATTAAGCCCCCTGTTAAAATACCCCTACAGTCTGGTCTTTTTACCAAATAAAGTTTATGTTCGCCCCCTTCTGGTTTGAAGTGTGAATAGCTGAGTAGATCAAAAATTGTTTGGTGCATCACCACTTAGATTAGTTTCTGTTTTGGTTGTATTCTTCTTCCTTTTCACCCCCCCATTGTTAGCAGTAGTAGTAAAAGACTTCAGAGATGCATCAAAGGGAGCTATCCCTTATCTAGAGATTCTCCCCTTAGTTTTGCCAAACCCACAACCAGAGGGGAGTCTCCATTGTGCCACGTGGAAGAGAGAAGCTCAGCCTTCTTTCAAGGGTGCAATCCACAACGTCAACATTTTTTGGCATGCTCGGTGGGACTCATTTGTTCGAGGAGTTGAAGGATTTTTTGGTGTGTTCTTCAACCAATCAGCCTTTGTAGGCATTTCAACCAATACTAATGGCGACTCCGAGTTGAATCATCTGGTTAAGCAGTCCTAGTGCCATCAAGAAATCACATTTTGGTATGTATAATTCCATTGCTCAGCATGGACCTTGTTTTTTTCATATAACTTTGATCAAGCTCAGGTTGTTCATGGCATCACCTCAAGCAGCTCTCCTGGTTGCCCTTCACCTAGTGTAAAGGAAGTAACGCTAGAATTTGAGAATCAAGTGATGGAGATAAACAAATTGGAGGAGCAACATTGATATCAGCAAGAGCTTATATACAAAGAGGAATGCTTGTTGAGACAAGCTCAGGGCTTGCAATCCATGAGGAAGTAGCAAAATGGGAGAGTCCATTCATTCAAGGCAATCAGCCTTATGTGCCTTCTCCCATTTCAAAGCAGCCCCCTCATATTCTAAAGAATAGCCTCCTCTTATGCACCAAATCCTTTCTACCAAATAGCACTTGCTCACTCTAGCTCATCTGATGCATTAACCACTCCTGCTCTTAATCCCTTGCACTCAGCTTTTCAACACCAAAGGGCATTAGAGTAGCCCGTCTTGGAAATGACTCTTCTCAATTCCTTAGACTGTGAATCCTCCTTTGAAGGGAATCACCCGATGCCTTTTTAAAAAAAACACATCTCTCTTCAGAAAATTCTTCCTGTGCATCAACAGACTTTTCCTATTTTTCTTCAACCTCCTCGAGTCTTTCAACATGATGTCAAGATTTCGAGTTGGAGGGAATACCATGGACTAGCTCAGGGCCTTGGAAATGATGAAGCTGCTCCTGCTCATGGTGATCCTCACGTTCTCTAAGAAAGTCTCTCCCAAGAGAATATAGCCAGGCAAATTACAGAGTTGGAGTCTAGAATGAGATTCCTCAGCCAAGGTGTGACGGACGGTTTAGACCAAACAACATATTTTATGTCTGAACACACCCCATCTACACTCTTTCAAATGAGCTATCAAGCCACATCTGATGTAGATGAAGTGCTGGCCAAATGGGAGGATGAGAATCATTCGATTCTAGCTCAAGGATTGCCTCCTCTTCTATGAGTCTGTCCATCAACCCTCCACTCCATTCTTTCTCAAGGAGAAACCTGTTTTGAAAGAGGTAAGTGAAGAAGAGATGATCCAATTTGTAGCTGCCTAAGAGGCTATCATGAGTGACAATGAGGATGAGATCATAATGGATGCCCCTTTGAAGACATCATCAACAATGGAGAAGACAGGTCATGCATACATGCGGATGTTCTAGCAATATGAAGAAGAGGCTGACAAACTTTATCTATCAACAATGGATGATGAGGAAAGTAAGCATGGTGAGCTCTCTCCTCGTTTGATGAACTTCCTTGTTGATTTGATGAAGAGAATGACCATGCCATGGAACTCGAGTTGGAGGAGGATCAGGAGGATGTCTTTGAACAACTAGAGACTCTGGTTTTTTAGCAAGAAAAAGAGAGGCTTGTCCATCTTGATGAAAGCTTTGAAGAAGAGAGCCTTGAGCAAGAAGGTGATGTTTTGTGGGATGAGCAAGCAGTTTGTGATCTCATTTCAAACATCACAACAGTCACCCTGCTTCAAGAAAGCCATGAGAAAGTAGAAGATAAGTTTGACAGTCTCTTCAATGAGGCAAAAGGGAACAAGTCAATCCATGATGCATATCAAGGGGGTTATGAGCTAGATGATCCCTATGGTGATGAGCCAACAGCAATTGACTTCTTGGTGAGATACACTAGCATGAAGGGCCAGTATGAGGCAAGCTTTCGAGAGCAAGGTGAATACATAGATGTTGAAGACATGTTTATCCCTAATCCACTTAGATACAAACCCATCAAGGTGGCAGGCAAGAAGGGCAAGTCACCAAGTCTCCATTCCATTCAATCACTTGTCTGACACCATAAGTTTTCTTGCCATGGAGGCTTGAGAAGTTTTCCCTTTGATCTAGAAGGGAGGCAAATATATCTTGTTAGTTTTACATAATAGTTTGATTTCAGTTGTCTTTGTTTTCTCTAAATGCTGTTTGCACAGGTGTAGTGTTTTTTAGCCTTGTTGTGTGTTATTTTTTCCTTATTGCTTGAGATAAATCTTTGTTGGTTCATAGGTCCTTACGAGGTTATTGTTAACTTCTCCAAGATGCGTCCTGACTTCATGCCCAATGGACTTAGAGGCTACCAGTCTTCCCAAGCATAGTTGGCATGCTTCCCCTATGAGTCACCAGATGTGTTGACCAATTTTTGGTCCTGTAGGCCAGAATTGGGCACCCCCTCCTTTTTCTTTACAAAGAGTCTTTCACATCCATGATTTGGCTAAGTCATCCCTTAGATGCCTTGTGAAAAATACCCCCTGTCAAACCCGTTCCATGAAAAAGCCGACTGTTTTATCATTTTGCTTAGTTTAGTGTAAATCAAGTTTGTGCAAGTACATTACTTATCTACTTTTATAAGTAGAAGCTATTGAAGAACTCGAAATGGTCTAAGCAGTTCATAAAAAGGCAACAGATTTCCTTCGGAGGGCATTTTGATGGCTTGAAGGATGTTTGCAAAAAGTCCGAAGGGTATGTGACCTTACGGAGGGCACCTTAGTCGGTGGTAGGACCAAATCAAAAGTTTCGAAGGGGCATTTCAAGACCCAAAGTGCCTTTGCAGAGGGCAATGAGCACCTTCAAGAAAGTGAACAAGAAAAAAAAGCAAAGGATTCCTTCGGATTTTCTGTCCGAAAGAAATCCAAAGAAAAGGGGCAGAGTTTTTCTTCGGAGAAGGTTGAAAGGTAAGTTTTAAATCGAAGAAAGACCAAGGCAAAAGGCAAAGAATTCCTTCGGACTTTTGTCCGAAGGAAATCCGAGAAAAGGAACCAAAGGGTGAATTCTTTCGGACAAAGTGCCTGAAGGAATTCCTTTGGACATTTTGTCCAAAGAAATTCACAAGGAAAAAACCATGGGCAAAATTCTTTCGGACAAAAAGCCCGAAGGAATTCCTTTGGACTTTTGTCTGAAGGAAATTCAAAGGAAAAGATCGAAAGAAAGAGCGTCAACTTTGAAGGAAGGACTTCCTTCGGGCAAAATGTCCGAAGGAATTCCTTCGGATATTTTGTTCAAAGAAATTGAGAAGACAAGGCAGCCCGAAGGATCCCAATGGGCAAGTGCCCTTGCGGGGGACTCCCAACGACCCAAAAGGGGACTTTTTCCATTTTTTGAAGGGACACCTTCCCTTCGGGAAGGTTCAATTGCACAAGGCCGAAGGTTTAGTTGCAGAAAGCCGAAGGAATTACCAAAGTAATGACGGGCCCAAGCACGTCAATTTCAGCATGGTGAACTAGCCATTGGAGGTTCAAACATCCGGTGATGGGCGCGCGAACGTCAAATTCAAGGCAGTGAAATAGCCATTGGTTTTCAAATAGGCGGCAGGCCCGCAACGTCAACTTTAACGAGATGCATTAGCCATTGAGGAAAAGCCAAGAAGAAACTCGTTCGAACAAGCAGCGGAAAGATTTCTTTTGGATATCTTGCCCAAAAGAATTCATTAGCACAGGCCCGAAGGAATTCAAAAGGCACAAGGCCGCAAGTAAACTAAACGACCCACTACGAAAGGAGAGTGAGGAGCCAAAAAAAGACAAGAAATAGCAAGGAAAGAGGTAACAAAATAGAAAATCTAGAACACGACCATGCACACATACAACAACATTTGGAATGTTCTAAAAGATGTACCCAACCAAGCATAGACACGAATTAAGCAGTCCAAGTGGCACAGAAAGCATTGGCATAGGAAGTTATTTGCAGCAATCCATGCTTTCATAGTGACATTAATACAACCCATGCTTTCGCAGTGACATTAATATGACCCATGCTTTCGCAGTGACATTTAATACACTTTAAGCACCAAAGTCAAGACTTGCAACATCTACAGCATGGTTATTTCAAGGCATTTCTAGAAGGATGACACCAACATGAGCAAATTTCCTCTTTCCAATGTGTTCAACACAGCATGGGCCACTTATTCTGGAAGGTGCCAAAGTCTTTTCCTTCATGCTATATATTCTAACCTCTCAATGGAGAAAGATATCTCTCAATTTGTAAGGCGAAGCACTGCCAAATTTCACCTTTGATCAATAAGAATGTGTTTTACCTCTATCTGACTGGTTATGCTTTTGAGTGTGTTTGTGTATCAATTTTGTGTTCAGTCATTTTAGCTTAATGCTTTCACAAGATTGACACCAACATACCTAGTGTAGCCAAAGCCATTTTTTCAAGTTAACTGGGTGTGTTTCATCTGGAGCGCAGAGACATAAGAGTAGCTATTAGATAGTGTGTTTTTTTACAACGCTTGTGGTAAGTTCATTTTCTTTGTGTCTCCATTAAGCCCCCTATTAAAATACCCCTACATTCTGGTCTTTTTGCTAGATAAAGTGTATGTTCACCCCCTTCTAGTTTGAAGTGTAAATCGCTGAGTAGATCAAAAATCGTTTGGTGCATCACCACTTAAATTAGTTTCTATTTTGGTTGTATTCTTCTCCCTTTTCACCCCCCCATTGTTAGCAATAGTAGTAAAAGACTTCAGAGATGCATCAAAGGGAGCTAGCCCTTATCTAGAGATTCTCCCCTTAGTTTTCCCAAACCCACAACAAGGAGTCTCTATTGTGCCAGTGGAAGAGAGAAGCTCAGCGTTCTTTCAAGGATACAATCCACAGCGTTAACATTTTCTACACCAAAGTGTCCAGTTGTTCTATTGAAATGTGCTTCCCATATCATCTTTTGTTACTCTGCAACTGGAATATAGATGTGTCTCATATGACAAAAGGCATTATCTTGCAAATGAAAATAAAAAACATGTTTACCTTTTTGAAGCCCCTGATATGTATTAGCAAAGGCAGGATCTGCTTCATACAGAACACTCCAAGTGGCAGTGTCATGTCCGCACAGGTCAACAACTATTGTGAGTGTAGTAATTGGTGGGTGGCTCAGACAATCTGCAGCCGTATTTGAGCTCCGCTTTTTGTGTTTGATTATCAGATGGAATTGTTGAAGATATGTGGCCCACTTTTGGTGCCTCTCATTTCACAGTTTACTCTGTCTGGATGAATTCCAATGCTCTGTGGTCAGTGTGGATGACTATCTCTTTCCCCAAGATGTAGTGTTTCCATTATTTTCAAGCTTGCACAATGGCATAGATTTCCTTATCATATGTCGGATAGTTTCTAACTGTATCAGTGAAAGTTTCACTGTGATATGCAATAGGATGGCCATGTTGCCTGATGACAGCTCTCATGACATATTCAGATGCATCTGTCATCAACTCAAAAAATTGATCCAAATCTGGCAAGGCAAGAATAGGGGCTAAGCAAAGTATGTTCTTCAAATTCTCAAATGCCCTTTTTTGAATTTCACCCCACTGAAATGTAGCTTTAGCTCCTCCTTTAGTCACTTGGGTTAGTGACCAAGCAACATGTGAAAATCCAAGAATAAACATGTGATAGAAATTTGAAAGACCTAAGAAGCTGTGAAGTTTTGTGAGGGTCCTTGGTGTAGGCCATTCTCGAATAACCTGAATCTTTATTGGATCAACATGGACCCCTTCCTCATTCACAACGTACCCGAGGTATTGAATTGTTGTCATCCTGAGTGTGCATTTTTCGAGATTTGCATACAACTTGTGATCCCGAAGAGTTTGAAGCACCTTACGAACATGTTGCAGATGTTCCTCCCATGATCTGTTATAGCTGAGTATGTCATCCAGGTAGATAACCATGAATTAGTTGGTGAAGGGTCACAGGATGTCATCCATCATCCTCATGAAGGTTGTAGGTGCATTAGTTAAGCCAAAAGACATAACCAACCATTCGAAGAGCCCCTCCTTAGATTTGAATGCAGTATTCTAGACATCGGTGGAATCGATGGGAATTTAGTGATACCCAGATTTGAGATCAATTTTGGTGAAGAACTTTGCACCATGGAGTTGGTCCAACAAGTCATCAATCTTGGGGAGAGGGTAGCGATTCTTCACAGTGATTTTATTTAAGGCTCGATAGTCAATGCAAAGCCTCCATGTTCCATCTTTCTTTGGTGCCAGGCCAATTGGGTTGCCATAGGGTGAAGAGCTCAGCCTGATGTGACCCTTTTGGATTAATTCATGAATCTATCTTTTTATCTCATCATTCTCCAAAACTGATTTAAGATATATAGGACTGTTAAGTAAAGGTGATCCTGGGATCAAATCGATAGAATGTTTTACCTGGAAATGCAGTGGAACCCCTGTGGGTGACTTGAATAAGTCATCATATTCTCCTGTAATTTATTCCATCTGCTTTTGTTGTTGTGTTGATTGTGTAGTCAGGACTACAACATCGGCCTTCTTGGATTTCTATGGTTTGACCATCATGAAAACGAATTGCTTTGTCTTTTTCACCAATCTCTTACATTGCTTGGTACTGATCAGGGAGATAGATGTGGGAGGTGGTACCTCTGGTACCCTGTAGCGCCGTGTTCCAAGAGTGAAGATGATTATTCAGGTTCATGATTCATAGATGCCATATCGATCATACATGAACGGCTGACCAAGGAGTACATCACAAACATCTAGATTGACCACATCACACAAGACTTCATCTTGGAAAGGTTTTATTGCATATGAAAGAAGACATTAATGGGTGGCACGGAAGTCTCTCCCTGGGCTCAACCATCCAATACTGTATGGCTTTAAGTGAGGCTTCATGGATAGATTTAGATTTTTCACAACTTTAGCAAAGATTAAATTCTTTTGACTCCCACTATCAAGAATGAAATGCAGAGGCTTACCTTTTACCCATAATTTGGAGTGAAACAATCTTTCCTTGTCATCTGGCCTTTCTTCACGGGTTTGTGATAAAGTGACGATGGTGTCAGGCTCAGCATCTACAATTTATTCGTCATCCTCTTCGACTGTAGGTTGTGTATGAGATAGAGTAGTAGATGTTGAGTATTGTGACTCAGAAAGCAGTGACTTGATGGCTTGATATTATTCTTTGAAACAAGTACCAGTTTTGTGATAATCATACCATTTTCTAGCCTTCCCCTTCTAGAGTTTCTTATCTTGAAGCTCTTTTTGCTTCCAATTTTGGCCTCGTGTTTGACCTTCCTTGTCACTTTTTCATTTTGAAGGCTGACTCTTTATATTCTTTTTGCCATGCTTGTACTCAATCTTCACTGCAAACTTGTATGTCTCACCGAGGGTTTGCACCCCATGTGCAATAGCCAATCCAATAAATAAGAAGCAAGGATTGTACATGCCATTGCCAGAACCAACCAGGCCTTGGAAATCTGTCTCAATGGACTTTATCTCAGGTTTGCCCACTTCAAAATATGGCAAGGACTGTATTTTTGTTGTAGTTAATTATTTTTCAAAAATGGCTATCATGATTACTTGTAAGAAAAATATATCTACGGAAGAAACTGCTCAACTATATTTTAGTCATGTATGGCTCCATTTTGGTCTCCTCAAGTCCATTATTTCAGATCGAGATAGCAGGTTCCTGAGCATCTTCTGGTCCACTCTATGGAAGATGATGGATACCAAGATGATGAAGTCCACATCATTCCATCCACAAATTGATGGTCAGATAGAGGTGGTGAACCGTTTGATTGTTCACATGATTCAGATATATCACTCCAAACATCCACGCACATGGGATGAGGGGCTTCTTTTCATACATGGATACAATCGGGCCCTGCACAACTCGACCAAGCACAGTCCATTCCAAGTATGCTTCGGGTTCCAACTTAGCCGTTTCATTCTCCACCATGGAATGCACACTTCATGGAAGATATAAGGCAACAAAAGCAACAAAGTTCATTGACTAAATGCAACACATCCAGCAGCAAATTCATGACATCTTGGAGAAGATGAATCAGAAGTATAAGCAATGCCATGACAAACATAGGATTGCACACCATTTTGCTGTGGGTGACAAGGTTTGGTTGTAGCTTCAAAAGGAACGAATTGTAGGACCACACAGAAAAATTTGGCCTCTGCAATATGGTCCCTACACCATCACAAGAAAAGTTAGAGAAAATGCTTTTAAGTTGAACCTACCAGCCTACCTTGGTCTGCATCCAATATTCAATGTGGAGCTCCTCAAACCATATCATCCATCTCTGTTGGACACTTCAGTCATAGCAAAACAACTAGACATTGATGAGCTTGATCCACATAGTTTTGCTCTAGTGGAGGAGGATTAGATTGTGGATACCTGAATGAAGACAAGAGGATGCTCTATTTTGCTTTATTGGGTGGTCAAAAGGGGTCAGCATAGCCACCAAGGTGAGTGGCTCACAGAGAATCAAATCAAGACACAACTACCACACCTGATGAGGAACATTGATGTAATGGGGACCATTACTTCTCAAGGAGGAATGATCTGGGCAACAATTCAGATGACAATTCGAGTGATGGTTCTATTCCAATTGATGATGGAACTTTTGAGAACCATAACCACACAAACACCCCTGAGAAACACGCAGAAGAATAACACATAAGTATACCGACTTGCCACAAGCGATATAAGGAAGAGAGAACACATAACAGAAGATAAGTGAAAGGCACACAGAAGGAAGGAAAGTCAAGGTATGAAGACCTTTTAGAGGAGATGGATGAACAAGAATGGGCACAAACCCACGAGAAATAAAAGTGGGGGAAAACCCATAGGTGATGGAGGTGAGCATCGACCCACAAGGGTAAACAAAGGTGGGTGCAAAACCACACGAAGAAGAAAGGGAAGGAAGATGAAGTGTATCAAAGCTAGGCAAAGGAGGATAGTTTATGGCCCAAAGAGAGTCTGGAAAATAAAAAAGCACCGAGTGAGCCTGTGCAAGTGCCATATTAGATGGATGGGAACACCATGGTCAAGGCAACTAACCAGATTGACAGTTCTACCAATCTAACACTATTTGTAAGCAGGGGCTCATATTTTAATTAACTAGGGTGTTTTGATGCAGGAGCATCACAAACTAATTTGTAATCTTGTATCAAACAGGTAGAGAATAAAAGGGTGTACAAGTTTTGGCTAAACCAAGTAGTACACTTGCAAAGCTATAAAGTGTATAAAGATGCACTAGGGATAGGAAGGAAGGTATGACAATAAAGGGTCAATCAACAATGCATGAAGGAATCGAGGCCTACAAAGGTCTAAGAACCATGACATGGAAGGAGTTATTGACTGAAGGTGTGCTTCACAAGAACAAGGAAAGTTAAGGAATAAAATGCTTTATTAGCATGATCCACTACATGGAATTCCGAAGGTTGCATGGTTAATGTATCCCTTCACTGAGGCCCCTGATGCAAAGGAAAATGAGCCTAACAAAGGAGAGGCTCTAGAGGACATTGGACCAGGAGAAGCTTCCCTGAAGGAAACAACGAAATAAGTGGAAGATGTTGCAAGAGAAGTAGAGTTGCCTTGAGACCAACTGGGAGTTGCTCAATGAATCAAAAATGAGAGTGAGGTGTATGGGTCCAATAGTGTGCCAACAGAAATAGAGGCATTGGTGCAAGCACCAACTAAACAGAGCTTGAGAGCCAATGCAAATAATATTGTGCCAAGGGATGAAGAAGGCGAAAGAGAAGCTACACAAGTGAAATTCAAACACAACAATGATGTAAAAGAGAGGTGTTCTATGCAAGGCACAAACATAGAGAGGAAAAAGAGACCAAGTCTATTTGTGGAAGGTATTTGCCTAAACCATTAGGTGAAGAAAAGAAAGAGGCAGCGACTTGCAATGGATCCTAAGTTTTCCCAAAGACAACAGAGCATTGAGCCATAGAGAGACACACAAAGGGAAAGAGAAGTGGGCATAACTCCACAAACGGCATCTAAACATACATGAGGAGAGGAGAAGAGTCGGCCTGTACCTAACAAAAATACAACATTGTTAGCACACGATATAGATGAGCTACCTAGAAGGGTTAGCCAAAATGAGGCCAAAGTTGATCAAGGGAGTGCAATTTTCATTGCAAGGAAGGAAAAGGAGTCACCACCAATTGGGAGCAAGGCAACAGGACATCAACTTGAAAATAACTAGGAACAACACTTGAAGGGATATCAATCCAAACACACAGAGGGAAGTGCATGACAAGAGAGGAAGAAAGGGAAAGAAGGAGATTATATTTTAATTACCTTGAGGCAATCGACCAGACGGGTGGTTATACCACTCCAGCCCTTCTTGTAAGAAGGATCTTATATTTTAATTACCTTGCGAGTCTAATGCAGGAGCATCACAAGTTAATTGGCTATGTTGTATCAGACAAAAATATAGTCAAACACCTAAAAATAAACCAACTATAGCTATGTAGGTTAAATGGCAAAGCATTTTTAAAGGTTATTATAGACTGCACAGAAGGAATATGATTGAGAGTTGTGCAAGGAATTAGAGAATAAGAAGGGGTACCTATTTTTATTAAGGCAAACAACGTGCACACAAAGTTTTGAAGTGCATAAAGACACACTAGGGATAGGAATCAAGGTGGATAAGTAAAGGCTCATGCAACAAAGCACGAAAGAACTGATGCCTATAGATCGTAAAGGAACATAGAACAGAAGAAGTTATTCATTAAAGGTGCGCTACATGAGAATAGGGAAAGTTACACGAATGAGGTACAAAGAGTTGAGATTTAAAAGGGAGCACATTAGAACAGTGCACGACCATAATTGAGGAGCACATAAATGCCCCTACAATGTACTCAACTAGCAAAGGAGCTCTAAGGTATATAGTATGCAATGATGATGGCACGTGAAAGAAGAGTCTGAAGCATAAGGCCAAGCAAAGAGCTAGGTGCAGGGCATTCAACTGATAAGATCTACTTTCTGAGGATATCTTCTAATAACACTCAGACTTACATAGATCGAGGTCTATAAAGGCTATGCTAATTCTAAGGTCTACAAACTTGTGTAGACTCCCATTGAATGAAGTTGTAGACCAATTATGTGGGAAATAAGCGAAGCAACCAAAACTCAAGCAACTATAAAAAAAGGGTCTTGGTTCAACATTTTTAACACTCTAAAGCAAAGGATACTTTATTAGGTTGATGGTCATGGTCATGAGTGAATGGTAGTCTATGGACATCATAGTAGAGAGAGGCACTTAAAGGACTCGACCAAGAAGAGCTGAAATATCAATGCACACTTGGGAAGCTTATATTATCTTGTAACACCTGAAGTTAAGGAATAATAGCCTTTATTAGCATGATCCACTGCATAGAACTCTGAAGGCTACATGGTTAATGCATCCTTTCACCAAAATAACTGATCTCAACTGGCACTAGTTTGATATAAAAAAAGGGTGGTGAACCTTGAGGGATGCAAGAAGAAAGGATAAACTTGCAAGCGAGATATGTAGTAGCAAAGAAAATTCTAGTAAATGGTTGAACGTGAGGCAAATAACATAGCATCACTCGTCAACATGAAGGTAGGAAGATAGTGAGTAGATGGAATATAAGCAATGAGAACCTTCAGAAGGGATGAGTATATAGGATCATAAAGTGAGACTTTGCGATAACAGTTTTTAAGTTCAAGCACCTATGTAGGATTATGATAGAGACAATAGAAACAGGTAGTGTGAGTTGTGAGGTTATAAGCAACACTCAGGAGTGTTATGTGAGAACTGAGATATTGCCAACCTTGACGCGGTCATTATTGGAATGGACAGGTGAAGCATTAATAGGTTATTGTATGTGAGATAGTCGATCACAATGAGGACATATCATAGAATGTGAGGTGGTTTAAAGACATGAATGAGGATAAAACACTAACTATCGATCATGAGGCAGTTTACAGGGAAAAATCAAATGGGTTGACAATGAATCAAGTGAAATAAAAAATGATGTCGATAAATTAACCGTGAGGTAATCAGGGTGTACGACCATCTTCCAATCAGTGTATCAGCTAGAAGGTACCAAATAACGTTGTTATCCAATAAGTGTAGATGGATAGAGAATGAGGAGCATAGAAGATGGCTCAGCGAAAAGCAAAAATGAGACGTGACCTCGAGTCACAGGTCTCGATGAAAATGGAGATAGCCTCCATGTTGCAAGCATTGTAGGAAAGGATGGTGCAGGCAGAAAGAAAAGACATTAGGAGGAAAGTTCCCAAAGATAAGCAGGGAGAAACCTATAGGAGGAAAGAGCCTGCAGTGATTCTGAGGCATGCCAAGAATAACCATGAAGTTGAAATGCAAAGGTTCTCTAGAAAAAAGGCCCCGAGTAGATGGAGTGGGTCTTAGATGTCAAATGTTATCTTGCGTTGAAAGATGTAAATGAATCCATAAAGGTGGAGTATGCACAAAAAATGCTCTGTGTTAACACAGTAAATGGTTGTAGAGACCTCCAAGATAGGAGATAGAAAGGCAATAAATGGGTGAAATGTATACAAAGTGTAAGAGCAGTCTGCACAGACATAGGGTCATATAAGAACCTGGAGACAACACGTGTTCTTGTGCTCACAATGGAAAATGTGCCAAAGGAAGGGGTGAAAACCCTAGATCCCGATAAAGTAGTGGACTGTAGCACAACAATGACGATAGAGAGGGATGTTGGAGCAATTGTTGATATGCAGTAGTGCGTGATGGATAAAACACAACCTTTAGCCCCAGAGACAAAGGAAAAGGAGCCTGAAAAAGGAAAGGCTCTAGGGGAATTTTGACAAGGAGAAGCTTCCTTGAAATAAGCTTAAAAATTAGAAGCCAACATTAAAAAGATTTAAAGTGGAAGCCACCACTGATATCGAAAGGCGATGAGGAGAAGGCTGAGTAAAGAAGCTTCATAAGAAGCAAAGGCAAAGAAGGTGGTTGTGCCAAAGCAACAACAAAAGAGCGAAGCCAAGAACAAACTCGATTGCAATGAAGTACAAAAGGTGAAGGGTGGATATCATTCCACAGATGGATAGAGAGATCTCTATTAGAGAAGGAGATGGAAAGGCAAGAATAGGGTGCAAAGTTGGGAACCAATGGCTTTCAAACTACTGAACCAAATAGTGCATTCAAAAGGCCATTTCAAATGGAAAAGATTTGAAAGCCGCAAAAAGTAACCTGCAAAGCCTCATCGCCAAAGTGAAGAAAATGTTTTCATGAAGAGTGACGCACAACATGAGCCAACATGAGAGCAACATGGAAGTTAGAAGGAACCCTTCATGGAAACATTAAAAAGATTAAAAAGTAGGACCCATCACCGATCTCAAAGGGCATTAAGGACAACACCGGCTAAAGAAGTTGCATAAGAAGCAAAGGTAAAAAAGGTTGATGTACCAAAGCAACAACAAAGGAGCGAAGCCGAGAAGAAACTCAGTTGCAGCAAAATGCAATAGGTGAAGCCAAAGTAGTTATCATTCCATGAGAGCTAGTGAGAGCATATGAAGGTATGCAAGGTGTAGGAGTATCCTGCACAAAGACAAGGGTACACAAGAAGAACCCTTAAGAGAGCACAAGTGTTATTGTGCTCGGAGTGGAGGATGCACCAAAGAAAAGGTTAAGAACCCTAGATCCCCATAAAGCAAAAGATTGTTACACATCAACAATAACATAGAGGGATGATGGAGCAATTGTTCATATGCTGCGGCATGTGATGGATAGAATATAACCTTTAACCACAGATGCAAATGAAAATGAGCCTAAGGAAGAAGTGGCTCTAGAGGACCTTTGACCAAGAGAAACTTCCTTGAAGGAAGCACTGAAAGAATAAGCAGCAAGACATGTTGTAGAAGGAGAAGAAGATTTGATTAGAGACCAACTGGGACTTGTTGAGTGAAGTAGAAATGCAAGTGATGTGCATGGGTCTGAAGGTGTGCCAAATAAAATAGAGGCATTAGTGCAAGCACTAGCTGACGAAAGCTTGCGCGCAAATGCTTAAAACATTGTGTTAAGAAATGAGGAAGGCGAAAGAGAAGTTGCAAGGGTGAAATTCAAGCACAACAACCTGGCAAAAGAGATGTGGCCTTCGTAAGGCACAAACATAGAGAGGTAAAAGAGTGCAAGTCTATTTGAGGCAGGCATTTGCCTAAACCATTAGAGGAGGAAGAGAAAGAGGTAGCGGTTTGTAGCAAAACCTAAGTTATCCCAAAGGCAACAGAGCATTGCACCATGCAGAGACACGTAAAGGGAAGGAGAAGTGGGCATAGCTCCATAAAAGGCATCTGAAGATGTATGAGGAGTAGAGAAGAGTTGACCTATAGCTAACAAAAATACAACATTATTTTCACAAGACATGGATGACCTACCAGGAGGGGTTAGCCAAAATCAGCCCAAAGTCGATCAAGGGAGTGCAATTTTAATTGCACGAAAGGAAAAGGAGTGACTTCTGATTGGAAGAAAGGTAGGTGGCCATTAGCTTGAAACTAACTAGGAACAACACTTGAAGGGGATATTAGTCCAACCACAAATAATGAAGTGTGCACCCCTGAGGAAATTAAGGCACTAGAGCAAGCACCAGTTAAAGAGAGCATGAGTGCTAATGGAAACAACATTGCACCAAGGAAGGAGGAAGGCAATGGAGAAGCTGCATAAGAGAAATTCGAGCATAGCAGTGAAGAAGAAGAGATGTTTCCTTTCAAAAGCACAAAGATGGAGAGACGATAAAGTACAAGTTTATTTATGGGAGGCATTTACCTCTATCATGAGGGGATCAAGATAAAAGCTAGTGTGCAATTGAACCTAAGTTGTCCCAAAGACAACATAGCATTACACCATGGAGAAATGCAAGAAGGGAAGGAGAAGTGGACATAAATCCATAGAAGGCATCCAAAGATGCATGAGGAAAGAAGAAGAATCGACCAATAGGTAATAAAAATACAATATTATTTGCACACGACTCGAAAGAACTACCATAACAGGGTAGTCAAAATCACTTCGAAGCTAATCAGGTCAGTACAATTTTCATTATGCATAAGGAAAAAGAGTTATTACTAATTGGGATAAAGGTAGGAGACTGACAACTTGAAAATGACCAGGCATGACTAAAGGGGATATAAATCCAAGCACGTAGAGGGAATTATATGACAATAAAGGTAGAGGAAAAGGTGGCAGTCAATGGACCCCATAGAGATTTCCATACCACGGAGGGCAAGAAACAAAGAGAAATGAAGGACAAGGGCCATAGAAGACCTAGATAGACATACCTTATGAGAAACACGTGGATGAATAGCACGCAAGTATATCTACTAGTCACAGGTGACATAAGAGAGTGTACATAATAGAGGAGAAGCGAAAAGCGTACAAAAAGAATGATAGGAAAGCTATGAAGACGTTTTGGAGGAGACGGATGAACAGGAATGGGCACAAACCCATGAGAGATAAAGTTGGGTGCAAACCCATAGGGGATGGAATATGGCATAGGCCCACAAGAGACGAAGGTGGGCATTGGCCCACAAGAGTAAACAAAGGTGTGTGCAAAACTATAAGGGGAAGAAAGGGAAGGAAGATGAAGCATATCAAAGCTAGATAGAAGAGGATAGTTTATGGCCCAAGGAGAGTCTCGAAAAGAAGGAAGCACCGAAAGAGCCCACTTAGGGGCCACATCAGGTGGATGGGAACACCATGGTCAAGACAGCCAATCAGAAAGATAGTTCTACCACTCCAACACTATTTTTAAGCAGGGGCTCATATTTTAATTACCTAGGGAGTTTGATGGAGGAGCATCACAGGTCAATTTACCTAGTCAATCAAGCGAGAAACAAACCAACTCTAGTTCTGCATAGTTACATGGACCATGTAGAATCCACTTGTGTGGAAGGAAGGTGGTTGGGAGTTTCACAGGGAGTTAGAGAATAAAAAGGGTACAAGTTTTGGCTAAGCCAAGCAGCACACTCGCAAAGAAATAAAGCACATAAAGATGCATTACGAATAGGAAACAAGGTGCAGACGTAAAGGGTCACTAAACAGTGCATGAAGGCACTGAGGCCTACAAAGTTCCAAAAACTGTGTTGTGAAAGGTATTGTTCACTAAAGGTGTGCTTGATAAGAATAAGGAAAGTTGCAACTAAAGCTAAAGTTCAAACTTGAGGAAAGCTGCATTTGCTTGAGAGCAAGCAAATTTGGGAAGGCCAAATTGTAGTGTCTCTGTTTCTAAAAATAAAGTAATATTATTATTAAAATAAAAAGTATTTTTAAATACTTTGAATAAAATTAATCGTATGCTTTAGTTACCAAAAGTGAATATGTCGGTAACTCCTTTTCTAATTGGATATTTGATAAAGAAGGGGGCTTTCTATTGTGATGTAGGTCGGCCCTTAGGAGCTATTTTGGGGTTGGAGTGGGAAAGGTCATAAAAATAAAAAGGAGGTTCATTTGAAGAGGGTTATGCTATTTTTTGTAAATAAAATTCTAGAGTTTTGGCATGATTTGTTGAACTTCATGTAATTGAGGACAAAAACCCTCATTAGTTTGGTTGTAGTAAGGATGAAAACCCTTATTTAACAGCTGGCAGCCTTAATTCAAAGGTTGTATTGAGCATCATTTAATATTTTGAGGTGTTTTGAACACCATTACAGATTTGATGTGGCAAAGAATGATAGTTTAAAGAAGGGTGTAGCTGATATTAAGGGTAGTGAGCTGGTTTGAAACCCTAGAAGGGCAACGAAGTGGTTGAAGAAGATAAAAGACTCATTGTTAGGGCAGCAACCCCCCCTTGGGGTTTGAGAATGCAATTTGTAAGGCTAAACAAAGCCTAACTTGTAGGGCATGCATATTTAGCTGGTATCTTTACTATATTTTCTAACCATTGAATTGATAATAAAAATCAGATTTGAAGGTATTTCAATAGGCTGTATTATTTCTGAATTATTTGGTCAATATTTGAGTGGAAAATATTACAAATTGTGCCTTAAATGTGTATTTCCAAAATTCTGATTTTTTTTATGGTTAGGGCTTGAAATAAAGAAAATAAAAAAATTGCATTTATTTTAGGGTTTGTTGGGAAAGCCAAATCTTTCTAATTCTATCCTAAATGGGACATTATAGGGTCTGAGGCACACTGAGAATAACCCTGAAGTTGAAACACAAGTTCTCCAGGAAAAAGGCCCTAGGTAAATGATGGAGTGGGTCTTAGATGTCGAATGTTATTTCACATTGAAGGATGTACAACAATCCATAAAGGTGGAGTATGCACAAAAAATGCTCTATGATAAAGCAATAAATGGTTATATAGATCTCCAAGCGAGGAGGAGATAGAAGTGCAATAAGGGGGTGAAAGGTTCGCAATAGATAGCTTCCAAATAACAAAAACAAGTAGTGCATCCAGAAGGCCATCTCAAATGGAGGAGAAAACTCAAAAGCCACAGAAGGTAACCTTCAAATCCTCGCCCCTAAAGTAAAGAAGATAGTGTTACCATGAAAGGCAATATGTAAGAAGAGCCAACATGGGTGTCGTGTGGAGGTCAGAAACAAACCTTTGAGAAGATGAAAGAGTAGGGGCTAATGTTGATCTCAAAAGGCATTGAGGAGAAGGCTGCACAAAGAAGATGTGTAAGACAGAGAGGCAAAGAAGGTTATTTCACAGAAGCAACAATAGAGAAAATCCAAGAAGAAATTCAATTTTAACAGAGTGAAATGAGTGAAGGCAAGTGGGATATCATATGTCCTTGATATGATGTGCAAGGAGTAGGAGTTGTTTGCATAAAGACAAGTGTACATTAGAAGAACCTGGAAGAGAGCACAGGTGTCCTTGTGCTAACAATGGAGGATGTGCCAAAGGAAGGGTTGAGAACCCTAGCTCACCATAAACTAATGGATTGTAGCACAACAATGATGATAGAGAGGGATGTCTGATCAATTTTTTATATACAATAGTACACAATGCACAAAAGACAACCTTTAGCCCTAGATATGAAGGGAAAGGATAACCTTGAGGTTACCATAGTAGAGAGAGACACTTAGAGGACTCGACTAAGAAGAGCCGAGATATCAATGCACACTTGTGAAGCTTATATTATCTTGTAACACCTGAAGTTAAGGAATTAAAGCCTTTATTAGCATGATCCAATGCGTGGAACTCTGAAGGCTACATGGTTATTGCATCCCTTCACCAAAATTACTGATCTCGATTGGCACTAGTTTGATATCAAAAAAGGGTAGTGAACCTTGAGGGATGCAAGAAGAAAGGATAAACTTATATGTGAGATATAAAGTAGCAAAGAAAAAGCTAGTAGATGGTTGAACATGAGGCAACTAGCATAGCATCACTCATCAATGTGAAGGTAGGAAGATAGTGAGCTGGTGGATTATAAGCAAAGAGAACCCTCAAAAGGGATGAGTACATAGGATCACAAGAAGAAAGGATAAACTTATATGTGAGATATAAAGTAGCAAAGAAAAAGCTAGTAGATGGTTGAACATGAGGCAACTAGCATAGCATCACTCATCAATGTGAAGGTAGGAAGATAGTGAGCTGGTGGATTATAAGCAAAGAGAACCCTCAAAAGGGATGAGTACATAGGATCACAAAGTGAGACTTTATGATAACAGTTCTTAAGTTCAAGTAACTATGAAGGATTACGAAGGAGACATCAAAAATAGGTAGTGTAAGTTGTGAGGTTGTAAGCAAGACTCAAGAGTGTTGTGTGAGAACTAAGCTATTGCCAACCTTGAAATGGTCATTATTAGAATGGATATGTAAAGCATTGACCAATTATTGTAAGTGAGATAGTCGATCACAATGAGGACATATAAGAGAATGTTAGGTGGTTCATAGGCGCAAATGAGGAGAAAACACTAATAACCTATCGATTGCGAGGCAATTTACAGGTAAAGATCAAATGGGTTAATAATGAAGAACATAAAAGATGGCTTAGTGAAAAACAAAAATGAGACGTGACCTCGAGTCCAAGGTCTCAATGAAAATAGAGATAACGTCCATGTTGCAAGCACTGTAGAAAAAGATGGTGCAGGGAAAAAGAAAAAGATTATGTCAATAGATCATCAATGATGAGGCAGTCAGGGTGCATGAGCATCTTCCAATCAGTGTATCGAGTAGAAGGTACCAAATAAAGTTGTTATCCAATAAGTGCAGATGGATGGAGAATGAGGAGCACAGAAGATGGCTCAGTGAAAAGCAAAAATGAGACGTGACCTCGAGTCACAGGTCTCAATTAAAATGGAGATAACCTCCATGTTACAAGCACTATAGGAAAGGATGGTGTAGGTAGGAAGAAAAGCTATTAGGAGGGAGGATCTCAAAGATAAGCAGGGAGAGACCTATGGGAGGAAAGAACCTGTAGAGATTTTGAGGCATGTTGAGAATAACCATGAAGCTGAAATGCAAAGGTTCTGTAGAAAAAAGGCCCCGAGTAGGAGTGGGTCTTAGATGTCAAATGTTATTTTACGTTGAAAGATGTAAAGGAATCCATAAAGGTGGAGTATGCACAAAAAATGCTCTGTGATAACATAGTATATGGCTGTAGAGACCTCCAAGATAGGAGATAGAAAGGCAATAAAAGAGTGAAATGTTGGCAACATATAGCTTCCAAACTATAGAAGCAAGTAGTGCATCCAGAAGACCATTTCAAATGGAGGAAAAAACTCGAAATCCACAAAAGGTAACCTTCAAAGCCTCGCCCCTAGAGTAAAGAAGAGAGTGTTATTGTGATATTGTGTTTATAGGAAATCCATAACCCTTCGTGGCCACATCACTATATTAGGGCATATTCGCATCACTTTGAGGTTCTTTTGAGTTCTTTGCAATGTTTGTCACCTTTGTAGCTTTAATCCCCTAATGAATTCCTCTGCAATAACAATCACTTAGGTAATGTGTGTAGTTCTCTGACATCTTCAACTCTTCACGACATCCAAACTTAGTTGTGGCATCAATACATATCAATCAATGAGTATAAATGTTTCCCACAAATCATTGATGCCCAAGAGCGTAAAGGCCACAAAACAATAATAAAACTAGTTGGTTTATGAAAAACCTCATGATAAATCTCAACTAAATCATCATCCTCCCACATGTCTTTGGTACATGGGTCCAAAGTTGAGCCAAAACAAACAGAGGATTTGGACTGAGTACTAGTTAAAAAGAGCTTTAAAGCCAATGCAACAATATTCAAATGGGTCTTAGATGTCAAATGTTATTTTACGTTGAAAGATGTAAAGGAATCCATAAAGGTGGAGTATGAACAAAAAAAGCTCTGTGATAACATAGTAGATGGCTGTAGAGACCTCCAAGATAGGAGATAGAAAGGCAATAAAAGGGTGAAATGTTGGCAACATATAGCTTCCAAACTACAGAAGCAAGTAGTGCATCCAAAAGACCATTTCAAATGGAGGAAAAAACTCAAAATCCACAAAAGGTAACCTTCAAAGCCTCGCCCCTAGAGTAAAGAAGAGAGTGTTATTATGTTATTGTGTTTATAGGAAATCCATAACCCTTCATGGCCACATCACTATATTAGGGCATATTCGCATCACTTCGTGGTTCTTTTGAGTTCTTTGCAATGTTTGTCACCTTTGTAGATTCAATCCCCTCATGAATTCCTCTGCAATAACAATCACTTAGGTAATGTGTGTAGTTCTCTGACATCTTCAACTCTTCATGACATCTAAACTTAGTTGTGGCATCAATACATATCAATCAATGAGTATAAATGTTTCCCACAAATCATTGATGCCCAAGAGCGTAAAGGCCACAAAACAATAATAAAACTAGTTGGTTTATGAAAAACCTCATGACAAATCTCAACTAAATCATCATCCTCCCACATGTCTTTGGTACATGTGTCCAAAGTTGAGCCAAAACAAACAGAGGATTTGGACTGAGTACTAGTTAAAAAGAGGTTTAGTGCCAATGCAACAATATTCACCATGGGAAACTCGCACACAACAGCCAAGCAAAATATATTTGTCATTCAAAAGGCATAGAAATGGAGACATACAATTGCACAAGGCATTTGCCTAACCCCTAAGAAGAAAAAGATGAAGAGGTATCGCATTGCAGCTGAACCTAATCTGCCCCGAAGACAACACAACATTGCACCAGGGAGAGATGTGAGAAGAGAGGGAGAAATGTTCATAAATCCACAAAAGGCATCTAAATTTGTGCAAGCAGAGTAGAAGATTTGGCCTGAAACTAACAGAAATACAACATTGTATACGCATGTCCTAAAGGAGCTATTAAAATGTGTTAGCCAAAGTAAACCCAAAGATGATTAGGGAGTGTAATTTTCATTACGCAAGGAAAAGGAGTCACTTCCAATTGGGAATAAAGTAGGAAACCATCATCCTAATACTAACTAGGAGGAATAACTTATCAAGATATCAGTCCAAGCGGGTAGAATAGACTACATGGAAAATAGAGGAAGAAGAAAAGTTGGGAGTCAATGGACTCGTAGAAACTTACATGCCACTCAAGGCAACAAGTAAAGGGAAATGGAAAAAGACAATGGCAGTAGAAGATTTATGCAGACATACCCCATGATAAATACATGAAAGAATAGTGTGCAAGTATGTCTACTTACCATGAGCAACATAAGGAAGAAAGTGCAGATAAAAATGAAACAAAAGGCACATAAAATAAAGGAAATAAAAGGTATGAAGACCTTTTCATCGAGATGGATGAACAAGAGTGGGCACAAACATATAAGGGACAAAATTTATAGCAAACCCACGAGGAATGAAAGTGGATGCAAAACCATGAGGGATAAATGTTGGCACAAACCCATGAGAGATGAAGGTGGGCATAAGCCCACAAGAAGAAATAAAGGTGAGTGCAAATCCACAAGAAGAAAGGAAAAAAAAAAGTAAGGGAATTGGAGCTAGGCACAGGGGGACGAGGGCCAGGAGAAGGAGGAAACGTCGAGTGAGATTGCTTAAGTGCTACATCGGTTGAAGGGCAATATCTTGGTCTAGGCAACCAACTAAAAGGGTGGTTATACCATTCTAGCCCTTATTATAAGGATATTTGAAGGGACAACTGACAAGATCTACTTTGTGAGGATATCTTCTAATAACACTTAGAATTTCACAGCTCAAGGTCTATAAAAAGGCTATGTTAATTCTAGGGTAGGTCTACAGACTTGCGAAGATTACCTTCAAATGAAGTTGTATACCAATTACGTGGGAAATAAGCAAAGCAACCAAAGTTTGGGCAACTATAAAAAGGTGTCTTGGTCGAGCATTTTTAACACTCTCAAGCCAAGGAGGATACTTTGTTAGGGTGATCCTATAAACAGACAAGGAAAATTTGTCTAAGGCTAGACAAATAGAAAGGGAGCCTCACATCACAAGTGAAGGCTTGTAGTCATGAACGAATGGTAGTCTATGGACACCATAGTAGAGAGAGACACTTAGATCTATATTTAAGGACTGGACTAAGTAGAGCCGAGATCTCAATGTACATTTGTGAAGCTGATATTATCTTGTAACACTCAAAGTTCAAGAATAAAAGCCTTTATTAGCATGATCCACTAAGTGAAACTATGAAGGTTACATGGTTAATGCATCACTTCAGTAGGACTCCTAATATCAACTGATACTAGTTTGATATCAAAACAAGGTCGTGAACCTTGAAGGATGCAAGAAGAAAGGATAAACCTACAAGAGAGATATGAACAAGTAGAGAAAAAGCGAACAAGTGGTTGAACATGAGGCAACTAGCATAGCATCACTCACTAACATGAGGAAGGTATAGGTAGATAGTGAGTAGGTGGAAGATAAGAAAAGAAAAACCTTAAAAGGAACAAGTACAGAGGATCGTGCAAGGAGACTTTACAATAACAGTTCTTAAGTTCAAGCACCTATGTAGGATTACAATGGCGAGCATAGCAACATGTAGTGTAAGAAGTTATGAGGTTGTAGGCAACCCATAGGAGTGTTGTGAGAGAACTGAAAGATCACCCACCTTGAGGCAATCATTACTAAAAAGGAGAGGTGAATCATCATCAAATTACTATAAATAAAGTAGTCAAGGATAGATCACCGAGTGTAAGGCAGTTTCGAAGTGCAAATGAGGAGAAAGCACTTTCAAATTATCAATCATAAGGTAGTTCGCAAGCAAAAATCAAATGGATTGACAATGAATCAAGTGAAAACAGATCATTAATCGTGAGAAGGTTAGGGTGCACAAGCATCTTTCATTCAGTGTATTGTGTAGAACATACAAATAAAGTGCAAATGGATAGAGAATGAGGAGCAAAGAAGATGGCTTAGTGAAAATCGAAAATGAGAATTGACTTAGAGTCACAGATCTCAAGGAAAATAGAGGAGATAGCCTCTACATTGCAAGCACTATAGGAAAATAGGATGCAGGTGAAAAGAAAAACCGTTGGGAGGGAGGATCCCAAAGAGAAGTAGGGAGAGACCTATGGGAGGAAAGAGCCTACAAAGTTCTGAAACATGCCAAGAATAACCTTAGAAAAAAGGCCCTGACCAAATAATAGAGTTGGTCTTAGATGTCGAATGTTATTTTACGTTGAACGATGTAAAGGAATCCATCAAGGTGGAATATGCACAAAAAATGCTCTGCTATAATGGAGTAGATGGTTGTAGAGATCTCCAAGAGAGAATGAGATAGAAAAACAATAAGAGGGTGAAAAGTTGACAACAGATAGTTCACAAACTATAAAACCAAGTAGTGCATCCAGAAGGCCATCTCAAATGGAGGAGAAGACTCGAAAGCCATAGAAGGTAACCTTCAAAGCCTTAGAAGGTAACCTTCAAATCCTCACCCCCAAAGTAAAGAAGAGAGTGTTGCGATGAAAGGCGATGCATAGGAAGAGCCAACATGGGAATAACATGGAGGTCAGAAAAAGCCCTTTAATAAGATGAAAGAACGAGAGCTAATGCTAATCTTGGAAGGCATTGACAAGGCTACACAAAGAAGATGCATAAGACGCAGAGGTAAAGAAGGTTATTTCATAGAAGCAATAATAGAGGAGCGAAGCCAAGAAGAAAACTAATTGCAGAATAGTGAAATTAGTGAAATCAAGGTGTATATCATTCCACATGAGCCAATGAGAGTGCATAAAGGTGTAGGACGAGTTTACACAAAGATAGGGGCACATAAGAAGAACCTTAAAGAGAGCATAGGTGTTCTTGTGCTCACAGTGGATGATGCACCAAAGGAAGAGTTGAGAACCCTAGAACTCCATAAAGTAATGAATTGTAGCACAACAGCAGTGATAAAGAGGGATGTTGGAGAAATTATCAATATGCAGTAGTGCAAGATGGACAGAAGACAACATGTACCCCTAGAGACAAAGGAAAAGGAGCCTAAGGAATGAGAGGCTCTATGGATCTTTTACCAGAAGAAACTTCCCTGAAGGAAGCAGTAAAGGAAGAAGCAATGGGATATGCTACAAAAAGATAACTGTTACATAGAAAACAATTGGGAGTTGTTGAGTGTAGTTGAAATGATAGTGAGGCACATGGGTCTAAAGGTGTGCACTAACTAAAGAGAGTATGAGCATTAATACAAACAACATTGCGTCAAAGAAGGAAGAAGGCAAAAGAGAAGATCCACAAGAGAAATTCGAGCATAGCAGCCAAGTAAAACAGATGTGTTCTTCAAAAGGCACAAAGATGGAGAGATGAAATAATGTGAGTTTATTTGTGGAAGGCATTTACCTAAATCCTAAGGGGATCAAAATAAAAAGGTAGGGTGCAACTGAACCTAGGTTGTCCCAAAGGCAATATAGCATTACGTTGTGGAGAAATGAGTGAAGGGAAAGAGAAGTGGACATAAATCTAAATAACGCATCTAAAGATGTGTGAGGAGAGGAGAAGAGTCGACTTATAGCTAATAAAAGTGCAACATTATTTGTGCACATCCCATAGGAACTACCATGACATGTTATCCAAAATTAGCATGAAGCAGATCAAGGAAGTGTAATTTTCATTGCACACAAGGAAAAGGAATTATTGTTGATTAAGAGTAAGGTGGGAGACCGTCAACCTAAAACTAACCAGGAATAACATCTTAAGGGGATATCAATCCAAGCGTGTAGAAGGAAGAAGAAAAGGTGGGAGTCAACGTACCCCATTAAGACTTTTGTGCCACTGAGTGCATCAAGCAAAGAGAAATGGAGGACAAGGATAGCCGAAGAACCATGCAGGCATTCCTTGTGAGAAACACGTAAAAGAATAGCACGTAATTATACCTATTTACTACAAGCGACATAAGGAAGAGAGTACACATAATAGAGGAGAAGCAAAAGGTGCAGATGGAAATAGAAGGTATGAAGACCTTTTGGAGGAGATGGACAAACAAGAATGGGTGAAAACCCATGAGAGAGGAAAGTGGGTGCAAACCCACAAGAAACAAACGTGGGCATAGGCCCACTAAGAGACGAAGGCAAGTGCAGAACCATAAGAGAAGAAAGGGAAGGAAGATGAAGCATATAAGAGCTAGGTAGACGAGGAAAGTTTAAGGCCCAAAGAGAGTCTGAAAAAGAACAAAACACCAAGTGAACCTGCTTAGGTGCCACATTGAGTAGATGAGAACACCATGTTCAAGATAGCGGACCAGAAAGATAGTTCTACCACTCCAACACTATTTATAAGCATGAGCTAACATTTCAATTACCTAGGGAGTTTGATGAAGGAACATCATAGGGGAATTTGTAATCTTGCATCAAATAAAACTAGTGTCAGTCAAGTGAGAAATAAACGACTCTAATTGTGCACGGTTACATGGACCATGCAAGAGTCCACCTGTGTGGAAGGAAGGTGGTTGAGAGTTGTGCAGGGAGTTAGAGAATCAAAATGGGGTACAACTTATGGCTAAGTCAAGAAGCACATTTTTAAGGTTAAAAAACACACAAAGATGCACAAGGGATAGGAAGAAAAGTGCAGAAATAAAGGCTCATTCAATAGTGCATGAAGAAATTGAGCCCTATAAAGTTTCAAGAACTATGACATGAATGGAGTTGTTCACTGAAGGTGTGCTTCACATGAACAAGGAAAGTTATAACCAAAGCCAAGTTTGAACTTGAGCAACAAATGCACAAAGAGTTGAGCTTATCAAGAGAGAACATTAGAGCAGTGCACTGTCACAATAAAGGGGTGCTCAAATGTGCCTAGAACGTAATCAGCCAATGAAGGAGCTTTAAGGTACCTAGTGTGCAATGATGATGGCATGTCAAAAGGAGATTTTTAGGTACAAAGCATGCAAAAATTCTGACACAAGGCATTTGACGCAAGCCTACATAAGTAGAAGACAGTTGGATAAGCAATTAGTTGTGGGGACCTATAGATACTTGGATAAACAATTAGTTGTGGGGACCTATAGATAGCCTACATAGTTAGTATTGCAAGTGAACTGACAACAAAAGGGACTAATAAGATCTACTTATGTAGTTCGAGGTCCGTAAAAGGCTATGTCACTTCTAGGGTAGGTTTATAGACTTGCATAAAGCCAAATTAAATGAAGTTGGCTAATTACATTGCAATTCAGCGAGGCAACCAAAGCTTAGGCAACTATAAAAAGGGGTCTTAGTCTAGAATTTGTTTCACTCAAAAGCCAAGGAGGAACTTTGTAAGAGTGATCCCATAAAGGGATAAAAAAATTATTTGAGGCTAGACAAAGAGAAAAAGAACTTCGTAGATAAGTGAAGGCTCGTAATCATGAGCGAATGGTAGTCTAAAGACACCATAATCCAAAGAAAGAGATACTTATATCTATGTCTGAGGACTAGACTAAGTAGAGCCAAGAGCTCAATATACAGCTGCGAATCATATATTATCTTATTATACCTGAACTTAAGGAATAAATTACTTTATTAGCATGATCTAGTATGTGGAATCCTGAAGCCTATGTGGTTAATGTATCCCTTCAATGGGACCCCTAATGCAAAGGAAAATGAACCTAAGGAAGGAGAGGCTATAGAGGACCTTGGACCAGGACATACTTCCCTGAAAGAAGCACCAAAAAAAGAAGCGAGAGATGTTACAGGAGAAGTAGAGTTGCCTAGAGAGCAACTGGGAGTTGTTTAGAGAATCAAAAATGAAAGTGGGATGCATGGGTCTAATAGTGCGCAAAAGGAAATAAAGGCATTGGTGCAAGCACCAACTAAAACAAGCTTGAGTGCCAATGCAAATAACATTATGCCGAGGGATGAGGAAGGCGAAAGAAAAGCTATATTGGTGAAATTCAAACATAACAATGCAAAAGAAAGGTGTTTTATGTAAGGCAAAAACATAGAGAGGCAAAAGAGCCCAAGTCTATTTCTAGCAGGTATATGCCTATAACATTAGGGGAAGTAGAGAAAGAGGTAGCGGCTTGTAGCAGAGCCTAAGTTATCCCAAAGACAACAGAGCATTACACTATGGAGAGACACACAAAGGCAAGGAGAAGTGGGCATAACTGCACAAAAGGCATCCGAATATACATGAAGAGATGAGAAGAGTCGGCTTGTACCTAACAAAAATACAACATTGTTTGCACACAATATGGATGAGCTATTGGGAGGTGTTAGCCAAAATCAGCCTGAAGTTGATCAAGGGAGTGCAATTTTCATTACGAGGAAGGAAAAGGAGTCACTACCAATTGGGAGCAAGGCAAGAGGCCATCAGCTTGAAACTAACTAGGAAAAATGCTTGAAGGGGATATCAGTCCAAACACACAAAGTGAAGTATATCACAAGAGAGGAAGAAAGGGAAAGAAGGAGCTTACATTTTAATTACCTTGAGGCAACCGACCAGATGGGTGGTTATACCACTCTAACCCTTCTTGTAAGAAGGAGATTACATTTTAATTACCTTGCAAGTCTAATCAAGGAGCATCCCAAGCAAATTGGCTATGTTACATAAGATAAAAACCTAGTCTAACACCTAGAAATAAACCAACTCTAGTTATGTAGGTTAAATGGCAGAACATTTTTAAAGGTTATTATAGACTGCATGGAAGGAATATGATTGAGAATTGCAGGAGTTAGAGAATAAGAAGGGGTTACATGTTTTTTATTAAGTTAAGCAATGTGCACACAAAATTGCAAAGTACATAAAGACGCACTAGGGATAGGAATCAATGTGGAGAAGTAAAGGCTCGTACAACAATGCACAAAGGAAATAATGCCTATAGAGCACAAAGGAACATGGAACAAAAGAAGTTATTTATTGAAGGTGTGTTATAAAATAATAAGTAAAGTTGAACCCAAAGTAAGGTTTGAACTTGTACGAATGAGGTGCAAAGAGTTGAGCTTTAAAAGGGAGCACATTAGAATAGTGCACAGTTACAGTTGAGGGGCACACAAATGCCCTTACAACATACATAATTAACGAAGGAGCTCTAAGGAAAATAGTGTGCAATGATGATGGTGTGTGAAAAGAGAGTCTAAAACACAAGGGCAAGTAAAAAGCCAGGCACAGGGCATTCAATTGATAAGATCTACTTTGTGAGGATATTTTCTAACAACACTCAGACTTGAGTGGCTCTAGGTCCAAAAAAGGCTATGATAATTCTAGGTTCTACAGACTTGCATAGACTCCCATTAAATGAAGTTGTAGACCAATTGTGTGGGAAATAAGCAAAGCAACCAAAGCTCAGGAAACTATAAAAAAGGGGTCTTGCTCCAGCATTGTTAACACTCTGAAGCAAAGAAAGATACTTTGTTAGGCTGATCCCATAAAGGGATAAGGAAAATTTGTCTAAGGCTAGACAGATAGAAAGGGAGCTTCACATGACAAGTGAAGGTTCATGGTCATGAGCGAGTGGTAGTCTATGGACACCATAGTAGAGAGAGACACTTAAAAGACTCGACTAAGAAGAGCCGAGATATCAATGCTTACTTGCAAAGCTTATATTATCTTGTAAAAATTGAAGTTAGGGAATAAAAGCCTTTATTAGCATGATCCACAGTGTGGAACTCTAAATGTTGCATGGTTAATGCATCTATTTACTAGGACAACTGATCTCGACTGGCACTAGTTTGATATCAAAGAAAGGTCATGAACCTTCAGGGATGCAAGAAGAAAGGATAACCCTATAAGTGAGATATGAAATAGCAAAGAAAAAACTAGTAGATGGTTGAATGTGAGGGAACTAGCATAGCATCACTTGCCAATGTGAGCGAGGTAGGTAGATAGAAGCAGGTGGAAGATAAGCAAAGAGAACCCTTAGAAGGGATGAGTATATAGGATCACAAAGTGAGACTTTATGACAATAGATCTTAAGTTCAAGCACCTACGTATGATTGTCATGGAGAATACATAAATAGGTAGTGTAAGTTATGAGGTTGTAAGCAACATGCAAGAGTGATGTGTGAGAACTGAGAGATCACCAACTTTGACATAGTTATTGCTGGAAAGGAGATTTGAAGCATTGACAAATTATTGTAAGTGAGATAATAAATCACAATGAGGATATATCAAGCACCTACGTATGATTGTCATGGAGAATACATAAATAGGTAGTGTAAGTTATGAGGTTGTAAGCAACATGCAAGAGTGATGTGTGAGAACTGAGAGATCACCAACTTTGACATAGTTATTGCTGGAAAGGAGATTTGAAGCATTGACAAATTATTGTAAGTGACATAATAAATCACAATGAGGATATATCATAGAATGTGAGGCGCTCCAGAGGCACGAATGACAAGAAAACACTAACAAATTATGGATTGTGAGGTAGTTTATAGGTAAAGATCAAATGGGTTGATAATAAATCAAGTGAAATGGATGATGATGCCAATAGATCAATTGTGAGGCAATCAGGGTGCATAAACATCTTCTAATTAGTGAATCAAGTAGAAGGTACCAATTAAAGTTGTTATCTATCAAGTACAAATGGATAGAGAATGAGGAGCACAAAAGATGGCTTAGTGAAAAGCAAAAATGAGACATGACCTAGAGTCGTAGGTCTCGAGGAAAATGAAGATAGCATCCATGTTGTAAGCACTGTAGGAAAGGATGGTGCGAGCCGAAAGAAAAGCCATTGGGAGGAAGGATCTAAATGATAAGCAAGGAGAGACCTATGGGAGGAAAGAGCCCACAGAGATTCTGAGCGAAGCGAAGAATAACCTTGAAGCCAAAATGCAAAGGTTCTCCAGAAAAAGGCCCTGAGTAGGAGTGGGTCTTAGATGTCGAATGTTATTTTGCATTGAAAGATGTAAAGGAATCCATAAAGGTGGAGTATGCACAAAAAATGCTTAGTGATAACATAGTAAATGGCTGCATAGACCTCCAAGATAGGAGATAGAAAGGCAATAAAAGGGTGAAATGTTGGTAACATATATTTTCCAAACTATAGAAACAAGTAGTGCATCTAGAAGGCCATTTCAAATGGAAGAGAAAACTTGAAATTCAAAGAAGGTAACCTCCAAAGCCTCAGCCCTAAAGTAAAGAAGAGAGTGTTGCCATGAAAGGCGATGCACAAGAGGAACCAACATGGGTACAGTGTGAAGGTCAGAAAGAGCCCATTGAGAAGATGAAGGAGCATGACCTAATGCTGATCTCGGAAGGTATTGAGGAGAAAGCTACACAAAAAAGATGCATAAGACATAGAGGCAAAGAAGGTTATTTCATAGAAGTAATAGTAAAAGAGTGAAACCAAGAAGAAACTCAGTTGCAGCAGAGTAAAATGAGTAAAGGCAAGGTGGATATCATTCCATGAGCCAATGAGATGTATGAAGGTGTGCAAGGTGTAAAAGCAGTATGCATACATAAAGGGGCACATAAGAACCCTGGAGAGAGCACAAGTGTTATTGTACTCACAATGGAAGATGTCCCAAAGGAAGGGGTGAGAGCCTTAGATCCCCATAAAGTAGTGCACTGTAGCACAACAATGATGATAGAGAGGTATGTTGGAGTAACTATCAATGTGCAGCAGTGCATGATGGACAAAAGGTAACCTTTAGCCCCAGAGACAAAGCAAAAGGAGCCTGAGGAAGGAAAGGATTTAAGGGACTTTTGACTAGGAGAAGCTTCCCTGAAATAAGTTTAAAAAGTAGAAGCCAACATTAAAATGATTTAAAGTAGAACCAACCACCGATATAGAAAGGTGATGAGGAGAAGGCTTGGTAAAGAAGTTCCATAAGAAGCAAGGCAAAGAAGGTGGTTGTGGCAAAGTAACAACATAGAAGCAAAGCCAAGAAAAAACTAGGTTGCAATGAAGTAAAATGGGTGAAGGAAGGGTGGATATCATTCTAAAGATGGATAGAGAGATCTCTATTAGAGAGGGAGATGGAAAGGCAAGAATAGGGTGCATAGTTGGGAACAAATGGCTTCCAAACTACTGAACCAAGTAGTGCATTTAAAATTTCATCTCAAATGAAGAAGATTTGAAAGGTGTAAAAAGTAACTTGCAAAGCCTCATCACCAAAGTGAAGAACAAAATGTTTCCATGAAGAGTGAAGCACAATAGGAGCCAACAAGGGAGTAACACGGAGGTCAAAAGGATCCCTTCATGACAACATTAAAAATAATAAACAGGGGGACCCATTACCAATCTTGAAAAGCATTCAGGAGTACATTGAGTAAAGAAGTTGCATAAAAAGCAAAGGTAAAAAAGGTTGTTGTACCAAAGCAACAACAAAGGAGTGAAGCCAATAAGAAACTTGGTTGCAGGAAAATGCAATAGGTGAACTCAAAGTAGATATCATTCCACAAGAGCCAACGAGAGCATAAGGTCTACAAGGTGTAGGAGCAACCTACACAGACACAAGGGTGCATAACGAGAACCCTTAAGAGAGCACAAGTGTTATTATGCTCGGAGTGGAGGACGCACCAAAGAAAAGGTTAAGAACCCTAGATCCCCATAAAGCAAAAGATTGTTGCATAGCAATAACAACATAAAGGGATGATGGAGCAATTATCCATATGCAATATCATGTGATGGATAAAAGATAACCTTTAGCCCCAGATGCAAAGGAAAATAAGCTTAAGGAATGAAAGGCTCTAGAGAACCTTTGACTAAGAGAAACTTAAAGGAAGAAGCAGCAGGACATGTTGCAGAAGGAGAAAAAGAGTTGACTAAAGATCAATTAGGACATGTTGAGTGAAGCAAAAATGCGAGTGATGTGCATAAGTCAAAAGGTGTGCCAAAGAAAATAGAGGCGTTGGTGCATGCACCAACTGAAGAGAGCTTGAATGCCAATGCTAACAACAGTTTTCCAAAAGATGAGGAAGGCGAAAGAGAAGTTATGCAGGTGAAATTCAAGCACAACCTTGCGAAAGAGATATGTCCTTCATAAGGCACAAACATAGAGAGGAAAAAGAGCGTAAGTCTATTTGTGGCAGGCATTGGCCTAAACCATTAGAGGAAGAAGATAAAGAGTTGACGACTTGTAGTAGAACCTAAGTTTTCCCAAAAATAACAAAGCATTGTGTCATGGAGAGACATACAAAACGAAGGAGAAGTGGGCATAACTCTATAAAAGGCATCCAAAGATGTATGAGGAGCGGAGAAGAGTTGCCCTATAGCTAACAAAAATACAACATTGTCTGCACACGACATGGATGAGTTACCTAGAGGGTTTAGCCAAAATCAGCCCAAAGCTAATCAAGGGAGAAAAAGAGAGCAACTAGGACTTGTTGAATGAAGCAAAAATACGAGTGATGTCCATGGGTCCAAAGGTGCACTAAAGGAAACAGAGGTGTTGGTGCAAGCACCAACTGAAGAAAGCTTAAGCGCCAATGCAAACAACATTGTGCCCAAGGGATGAGGAAGGCGAAAGAGAAGTTGCACTAGTGAAATTCAAACACAACCTTGCAAAAGAGATATGTCCTTCATAAGGCACAGAGATATAGAGGCAAAAGAGTGCAAGTCTATTTGTGGTAGGCATTTACCTAAAGCATTAGAGGAAGAATAGAAAGAGGTAGCGGTATGTAGCAGAACCTAAGTTATCCCAAAGACAACAGAGCATTACACCATAAAGAGCCACACAAAGGGAAGGAAAGTGGGAATAACTCCATAAAAGGCATCCAAAGATGCATGAAGAGAGGAAAAGAGTTGACTTGTAGCTAACAAAAATGCAACATTGTTTGCACATGACATGGATGAGCTACCAAGAGGGGTTAGCCAAAATCAGCCCAAAGTCGATCAATGGTGTGCAATTTTCATCACGCATAAGGAAAAGGAGTCACTATCGATTGGAATAAGGCAGGAAGCTATAAGCTTGAAACTAACTAGGAACAAGGCTTGAAGGGGATATTAGTCCAACCACAAATAGTGAAGTACACGACAATAGCGGAACACAAAAAGTTGGGAGTTGACAGACCCCATAAAGACTTGCACACCACTAAGGGCATCAAGCAAAGGTAAATGAAGGACAAGGGGACAGATCACCAAATGTGATGTAGTTGAGAACAACTAGGATAGATCACTGAATGTGAGGCAGTGTAGATGCACAGATGAGAAAAAAGCACTGACGAATTGTTGACTGTGAGGCAATTCACAAGCAAAATTTAAATGGGTTGATAATGAATCAATTTAAATGGATGACAATGCCGATAAATCATCAACTGTGAGGTAGTCAAGGTGCATGAGCATCTTCCAATTAGTGTATTGGGTAGATGGTACCAAATAAAGTGGTTCTTCATCAAGTGCATATGAATAGAAAAAGAAGAGCACAGAAGATGGCTCAACAAAAAGCGAAAACAAGAAATGACCTAGAGTTGTAGATGTAAAAGAAAATGGAGAAGATAGCCTCCACATTGTAAGCACTATAGGAAAGGATGGTGCAAGTGAAAATAAAAACTATTGGGAGGGATGATCCCAAAGATAAGCTGGAAGAAACCAATGAGAGGAAAGAGCCCACAGAGGTTTTGTGGCATGTAGAGAATAAACCTGAAATTGAAACACAAAGGTTCTCCATAAAAAAGGCCCTCAGTAAATGGAGTGTCTTAGATGTCGAATGTTATTTCATGTTGAAGGATGTATAAAAAATGCTTTGTGATAACACTGGTAAATGGCTGCAGAGATATCCAAGAGAGGAGATAGAGGACAAGACTAAAAAAAAGCAAAAGGCAACCTTCAAAGCCTCGCCCCTAAAGTAAAGAAGAGAGTGTTGCTATGAAAGTTGATGCAATAGAAGAGCCAGTGTGGGAATAACGTGGAGATCAAAAAGAGCCTTTTGAGAAGACAAAAGAGCAGCGGTTAATGCTAATCTCAAAAGGCGTTGAGGAAAACGTTGCACAAAGAAGATGCGTAAGTTGTAGAGGTAAAGAAGGTTTTTCCACAAAAGCAACAATAGAGGAGCAAAGCCAAGAAAAAACCCAATTACAACAAAGTGAAATGAGTGAAACCAAGGTGGATATCATTCCACATGAGCCAATGATGTTGCATGAAGGTGTGCAAGGTATATGAGTAGTTTGCACAAAGACAGTGGCACATAAGAAGAACCCTCAAGAGAGCATAAGTGTTCTTTTGCTCACAGTGGAGGATGCACCAAAGGGTTGAGAACCTTAGATCCCCATAAAGTAGTAGATTGTACCACAACAGTGACTAAAGGAAGAAGCCACGAGAGATGCTACAAAAGGAGAAGAAGATTTGCATAGAGAATAATTGGGAGTTGTTGAGTGCAATTGAGATGAGAGTGAGGCACATGGGTCTAAAGGCATGCCTGAGGAAATAAAGGCACTGGAGTGATCACCAGCTAAAGACAGCATGAGGGCTAATGCAAACTACATTGCGCCAAGGAAGGAGGAAGGTAATGAAGAAGTAGCACAGGAGATATTCAAGCATAGCAGTGAATAAGTGATGTTTCCTTTGAAAGGCATAGAGATGGAGAGACGAAAGAGTGCAAGTTTATTTTTGGGAGGCATTTACCTATATCTTGAGGGGATCAAGATAAAAAGGTAGTGTGTAATTGAAACTAAGTTGCCCCAAAAACAACATAACATTATGCCATGGAGAGATGTGATAAGGGAAGGAGAAGTGGACATAACTCCACAAAAGGCATCCAAAGATGTATGAGGAGAGCAAAAGATTCAGCCAGTAGCTAACAAAAATGCAACATTATTTGCACATAACCGGAAGGAGCTAGCATGACAGGTTAGTCAAAATCACTACAAAGTTGATAAGGGCAGTACAATTTTCATTATGCATAAAGAAAAAGAGTTATTACTGATTAGGAGCAAGGTAAGAGACCGACAACCGGAAACTGACCAAAAACAGCAACTGAAGGGGATAAATGAAGGACAAGGGTAACGGAAGAACTAGACATACATACCTTGTAAGAAACATGTGGAAGAATAGCAAGTATACCTACAGGTCATATGTGACATAAGAGAGTGCACATAATAAAGGATAAGCGAAAGGCTCACGGAAGGAAGGAAAAGAAAGCTATGAAGATGTTTTAGAGGAGATGGATGAACAAGAATGGGTGCAAACCCATGAGAGATAAAAGTGGGTACAAACCCATGAGAGATAAAAGTGGGTGCAAATCCATAGGGGACGGAGGTGGGCATAGGCTGACAAAAGTAAACAGAAGTGTCTGCAAAACCACAAGAGGAAGAAAGGGAAGGAAGATGAAGCGTATTAAATCTAGCTAAAGACGGGTAGTTTATGGCCCAAAGAGAGTCTCAAAAAGAAGGAAGCATTGAGCGAGCCTACTAAGGGGCCACAATGGGTGGATGGGAACACTCCCTTCAAGGAAGCCAACCAAAAAGATAGTTCTACCACTGCAACACTGTTTTTAAGTAGGAGCTCATATTTTAATTACCTAGGGAGTTTGATGGAAGAGCATCACAGGTGAATTTGCAGTCTTGCATCAGAAAAAAATATAGCTAGTCAAGTGAGAAACAAACCAACTCTAATTGTGCACGGTTACATGGACCATGCAAGAATCCACTTGCATGGAAGGAAAGTGGTTAAGAGTTATGCAGGGAGTTAGAGAATAAAAAGGGGGTACAAGTTTTGGTTAAGCCAAGTAGCACACTCATAAAGATATAAAGTACATAAAGATGCATTAGGGACAAGAAGCAAGGTTCATACGTAAAGGGTCGATCAACAGTGCATGAAGGAATTAAGGCCTAAAAAGTTCCAAGAACCATGTCGTGGAAAGAGTTGTTCACTGAAGGTGTCCTTGACAAAAACAAGGAAAGTTGCAACCAAAGCTAAGTTCAAACTTGAGGAAAGTCGTATTTGCTTGAGGGAAAGCAAATTTGGAAGGGCGAACTGTAGTGTCCCCATCTCTAAAAATAAAGTAATATTATTATTAAAATAAAAAGTATTTTTAAATACTTTAAATAAAAGTAATAGTATACTTTAGTTGCCAAAAGTGAATATTTCGGCTACTCCTTTTCTAATTTAATATTTCATAAAGAAGAGGTCTTTCTATTGTGATGTAGGTCTGCCCTTAGTTAGGAGCTATTTTGGATTTTGAGTGGGAAAGGATATAAAAATAAAGAGGAGGTTCATTTGAAGAGGGTTATGTTATTTTTTATAATGGAAATTCTAGAGTTTTGGCATGATTTCTTGAACCTCATGCAATTGAAGACAAAACCTTCTGTGGTTTAGTCGTAGGAAGGATGAAAAACCTTATCTAATAGTTGAGGAAAGTTGCATTTGCTTGAGGGAATGCAAATTTGGGAAGGGTGAGCTATAGTGTCCCCTTTTTTAAAAATAATGTAATATTATTATTTTAAAAAAAAGTATTTTTAAATACTTTAAATAAAATTAATAGTATGCTTTAGTCGCCAAATGTGAATATGTCAGCAAATCCTTTTCTAATTTGATATTTCATAAAGAAGGGGGCTTTCTATTGTGATGTAGGTCAGCCCTTAGAAGCTATTTTGGGCCCTGAGTGGGAAAGGATATAAAAATAAAGAGGAGGTTCATTTGAAGAGGGTTATGTTATTTTTTTATAATTGAAATTCTAGAGTTTTGGAATCATTTGTTGAACCTCATGTAATTGAGGAAAAAAACTTTCATTGGTTTGGTCGTAGTAAGGATGAAAACCCTTATCTAATAGCTGGCAGCCTTATTTCAAAGGTTGTATTGAGCATCATTCGACAGTGTGACATGTTTTAAACACTATTACAAATTTGGCATGGAAAAGAAAGAGAGTTTGAAGAAGGATGCAGCGGACTGAAAGTCAGTGAGATTGTTTGAAACCCTAGAAGGGCAAAGAAGTGGTTGAAGAACGTCAAAGACTCATTGGTAGGGCAGCAAACCCCCATTAAGGTTTGGGACTACAATTTGTAAGGCTAAACAAAGCCTAATTTATAGGGCATGCATATTTAGATTGTATTTTTACAATATTGTCTAGCTATTGAATTGATAATAAAAATCAGATTTGAAGGTATTTCAGTAGGCTGTATTATTTGGTGAATATTTGAGTGGAAAATATTACAAATTGTGCCATAAATGTGTATTGCCATAATTCTGATTTTTTTAATGGTTAGGGTTGGAAATAAAGAAAATCAAAAAATTGCACCCAAATCTTTCTAATTCTATGCCAAATGGGGCATTATTGGGTCTGAGGCATGTTGAGAATAACCCTGAAGCTGCAATGCAAAGGTTCTCCATAAAAAAGTACCTAAGTAAATGATGGAGTGGGTCTTAGATGATGAATGTTATTTCACGTTGAAGGATGTACAAGAATCCATAAAGGTGGGGTATACACAAAAAATGCTTTGTGATAAAGCAATAAATGGTTGCATAGATCTCCAAGAGAGGAGATAGAAATGCAATAAGAGACTAAAAAGTTGGCAACAGATAGCTTCCAAACAATAAAACCATGTAGAGCATCCAGAAATCCATTTCAAATGGAGGAAAAAAACTCAAAAGCCACAGAAGGTGACCTTCAAATCCTCACCCTCAAAGTAAAGAAGAGAGTTGCTATGAAAGGCGATGTGTAAGAGGAACCAGCATGGGCATAGTGTCGAGGTCAAAAAGAGACCATTGAGAAGATGAAAGTGTAGGATGATGGGTCAAAGGAAGGTTTGAGAACCCTAGGTCACCATAAATTAATGGATTGTAGGACAACAATGATGATAGTGAGGGATGTTTGATCAATTTTCGATATATAGCAGTACATGATGCACGAAAGACAGCCTTTAGCCCTAGAGATAAAGGATAAGGAGCCTGAGGAAGGAAAGGCTCTAGGGGACCTTTGACCAAGAGAAACTTCACTAAAGGAAGAACTAAAGAAATAAGCAATGGGAGATGCTAGAAAAGGAGAATAAGAATTGCATAGAAAATAAATGGGAGTTATTGAGTGTAGTTGAAATGAGAGTGAAGCACATGGGTCTAAATTTGCACTAGCGAAAATAGAGGCACTAAAGCAGGGACCAACTGAAGAGAACATGAGCGCTAATTCAAATAACATTGCGCCAAGGAAGGAGGAAGGCAAAAGAGAAGTTGCACAGGATAAATTCAAGCATAGTAGTCAAGAAGAAGAGATGTGTCCTCTGAAAGCCATAAATTAAAACTATCTAAGAACAATGCTTGAAAGGGATATCAATCCAAGCACACAGAACGAATAAGAGGGTGAAATTTTGGCAACAGATAATTGCCAAATTATAGAGCCAAGCGGTGCACCCAGAAGGGCATCTCAAATGGAGGAGAAGACTCAAAAGCCACAAAAGGTAACCTTCAAAGCCTCACTCCCAAACTAATGAAGAAAGTATTGCTATGAAAGGTGATGCACAGGAGGAGCCATCATGGGAGCAATGCAGAGGTCATAAAGAGCTCTTTGAGAGGATGAAAGAGTGGGAGCTAATGCTGATCTCAAAAGGCATTGAGGAGAAGGCTACATAAAGATGCATAAGAAGTAGAGGAAAAGAAGGTTATTTGATATAAGCAACAATAGAGGAGCAAAACAAAGAATAAACTAGTTGTAGTGAGTGAAACGAGTCAAGGAAAAGTGGATATCATTCCACATGAGCCAGCAAGAGTGCATGAAGGTGTGGAAGGTATAACACCAGTCTGCACAAAGACAGGGGCACATAAGAACCCGAAAGAGAGCATAGGTGTTCTTGTGCTCACAGTGGAGGATGCGCCAGAGAAAGGTTTGAGAACCATATATCCCCATATAATAATGGATTATATCAAAACAACGATAGAGAGGGATGTTAGAGCAATTATGGATATCATTCCATAAGAACCAGCAAGAGCGCAAGAAGGTGCACAAGGTATAGGAGCAGCCTATACAGAGATAAGGGTGCACAAGAAGAACCCTTAAGAGAGCACACGTGGTATTGTGATCTAAGTGGAGGATGCACCGAAGGAAGGGTTGAGAACACTAGATCCCCATAAAGCAAAGGATTAGTTTAAAACAACATAATGTTGGATAGAAGATAACCTTTATCCCCAGATGCAAAGCAAAACAACCCTGAGGAAGGACAAGCTCTAAAGGCCCTATTATAGCTTAGAATTGTACCCTTATGCGAGACTTCTTCAAGCTCTCTCACCTTCTAGCTACAAGTATGGGGATAACCTCAAGATGTGGGTATCCTATGGTTAGGTTGAACCTCTAGGCTTTTTTATGAGGCTAGTTCCTCAGGTGCTTCATTTCAACTCTTGATTCCTACACTAGAATCTAATATTAGCTAAGGAAAAGGGGTAGGAGGATGATTGAAAAGAAATCTAAGCTAAGGGAGGTGATGCACCAAAAAGAAGTGATCCACTTGGTCTGGGAAAAGAACCAACTACTGATGAATCCAAATAGGACACAGACTATTCTGGTTCTGTCTCAAGGCCATAAACATGGAGCTTTTGCGTGGAGGTTGAGGAGAAGCCTTGCACTTTGAAAGATAAAAAAAATAGGTCTATAGGAGACACTATGAACTGGTAACACTTCAGAGAGAGATCGACACACAAACACTTCACGTAACCCTGCACAAAACCGAAAGGATCAAAAGCAAGGTGTTGGAAAAAATTGTAGGTGATGAATGACGACAATCATACATTTTGTAAATGTAACCAAATGTGCACACTAGTTTTAACCACAAACAAAAAAGTCTTCCTTGTATTGCTTCAAAAGAGTCTTTTACAAAGCGATTTCTGCAGAGTAATTCTATTGCCAATTTGGGGATCCATTCTTGGCTCTAAGGTCTCTTATTTATATCAAAAAAGGGGGGAGAGAGAAAAGGAAAAAATAAAAGGTCACTGATGGCTGAGACTCTAATGTCATCCTCCCTTGTGCTACCAAATACATCACTCATGATCGTCACAAATGTTCTCGAGGCCTTCCCATGCATTCAAGTCTCTCTTTGGTGTATTTCAGGAGCCATGTTATAAGTAGTTGGAACGTCGCTTCCCTTGTGGCTGAAAAGAATTTTGCATTTAAAATGACGTGGTCACTTTCATTTTCACGTGTTCTATAGGAGTAAATGAGGCCTCCATGTGTTTTACCCTGCTCGAGCCATGTTACATTTATGTGTGAACGACCATTTGTCGAGAGAGGGAGCCATGTTGAAGGATGAAAGCCTTCATTAAATTCCATCTACCAACCACTTGGACTATTTGCCTAACCACCAGGCTTTCCATAATTTACAACTTACTTGTCGGTACTTCGGTTTATCCCTAATTTCTACTTGCCTCCTTATGAAGTCATGTTGCCTGGGAAACCCGAATTGCACTACTATGACTAATTCAAACTTTTAATGGTCTATTACTTCGGACTTTTTGCAACTGATAACTCATAAAGCTCTTTTTAAGTTATGTGCCTCGCAAAGTCAGGAGTCTTCATGAAGACAAAACCCGATTAACACTGAAGAGAACAAATCAGAGTCTTGGGACAAGAAGACTTACACCCTGCCAAACCCGATTAACACTGAAGAGAACAAATCAGGTTTTCGAACCCGCACTACTTGTGAAAATTTTATAAGTCAAGCTCTACCAAAAACCCGACTAGCAAAGGAAAGAGTAAATCGGGTTTGCAAGGGGGAATAACTTATTACTCATAAAACTTTATAAGACAAGCAACTCGAATAACCTGATTTGTTCTAGAGAGGAGCAATGAGTAACTCAGGTTTCTTGAGCAAGAAGACTTAACACATGGAAAATCTGATTTTACATTGGAAGTAGGCCCAAAACACTTTGACCCTTTGAGACTTGCAACTTATAAGGTAATTTAAGCAAAGTAGTTACACTAATAAAGTCCGCAGTTTTGATGGAGTCATGCTTGAAA
This sequence comes from Torreya grandis, assembly GCA_037957365.1. NCBI lineage: Eukaryota > Viridiplantae > Streptophyta > Pinopsida > Cupressales > Taxaceae > Torreya > Torreya grandis. Next base: position 878,454 of record JARHVA010000545.1, on the reverse strand, counting down.
TGCTTGAACTACTTGGTATGCCATGAAAACTGCTCAAGAACCTTTTCTTGGCTTTGCAAACCTATCCCTTAGAATTTGACAAAATACACTTTAAGCAATATTAAAGTGTTTCAAAAGCTTTGTTACCACTGTGAAACTCTTTGGTCCATCTGTTTCACCTGGAACATCTGCTCATCCATTATCAACCGGATCCATCTGGGCACAATTCGATATGTGGGCCAAAAAAATGGCCAACAGGACCTTCGACCAGGAGTAACTTCCCAGAAGGAAGAACCTAAAGAAGAAACAATAAGAGATGTTACATAAGGAGAAGAGTTGCCTAGAGTTCAACTAGGATTTGTTGAGTGAAGCATAAATAAGAGTGAGGTGCATGGGTCCAAAAGTGCACCAAAGGAAATAGAGGCAGTGGTGCAAGCACCAGCTGAAGAGAGATTGAGCGCCAATGCAAACCACATCGTGTCAATGGATGAGGATGAAAAAAGAGAAGTTGCATGGGTGAAATTTAAGCACAAAAACCATGCAAAAGAGATGTCCTTCGAAAGGCACAGACATAAAAAGGCAAAAGAGCGTAAGTCTATTTATGGAAAAAATTTGTCCAAAGCATTAGGGGAAGAAGAGAAAGAGGTAGCAACTTGTAGTGGAACCTAAGTTGTTATAAAGACAATAGAGCATTGTTCCATGCAGAGACACAAAGGGAAGGAAAAGTGGGCATAACTCCACAAAAGGCATCTGAAGATGCATGAGTTGAGGAGAAGAGTCGACATGTAGCTAACAAAAATAAGACATTGTTTGCACATGACATGGACGAGTTACCTTGAGGAATTAGCCAAAATAATCATGATGCCAATCAAAGGAATGCAATTTCCATTGCACAGAAGTAAAAAAGAATCCCTACCGACTGCGAGTAAGGCATGAGGCCATCAGCTTAAAACTAACTAGGAATCAAGGTTGAAGGTGATATTAGTCCAAGCAAACAGAGCGAAGTGTGCAAAAAAAGAGGAAGAATAAAAGTAATAAGAGGGTGAAAATTTGGCAACAGAAAATTTCCAAACTACAGAACCAAGTAGTACACCCAGAAAGCCATCTCAAATGGAGGAGAATACTCAAAAGCCATTGAATGTAACTTTGAAAGCCTCGCTACCAAAGTAAAGAAGAAAGTGTTGCCATGAAAGGAGATGCATAGAGGAACCAACATGGGAGCAATGCGGAAGTTAGAAAGAGCCCTTTCAGAAGATAAAGAGTGGGAGTTAATGCTGATCTTGGAAGGCATTGAGGAGAAGACTACATAAAGAAGATGCATAAGAAGCAGAGGAAAAAAGGTTATTTCATGGAAGTAACAATATAGGAGCGAAACCAAGAATAAACCCAAATGTAGTGGAGTGAAATAGGTGAAGGAAAAGTGGATGTAATTCCACATGAGCCAGCAAATGTGCATGAAGGTGTGTAAGGTATAACACCAGGGGCACATAAGAAGAAACCTAAAGAGAGAACATGTGTTCCTGTGTTCACAGTAGAGGATGCGCCAAAGGAAAGGTCGAGAACCCTATATCCCCATAAAATACTGGATTGTAGCACAACAACAATGATAGAGAGGGATGTTAGAGAAATTGTGGATATCATTCCACAAGAGCCAACGAGAGCGCAAGAAGGTGCACAAGGTGTAGGAGTAGCCTGCACAGAGATAAGGGTGGACAAGAACCATTAAGGGAGCATAAGTGATATTGTGCTCGAAGTGGAGGATGCACCGAAGGAAGCATTGAGAACACTAGTTCTTCATAAAGTAAAGGATTGGTTCACAACAACAACATAGAGTAATGTTGGAGTAATTATCCATATGCAGTGGTGTGTGATAGATATAAGATAACCTTTAGCCCCGGATGTAAAGCAAAACGAGCTTGAGGAAGGAGAGGCTCTAAAGGACCTTTAACCAGGAGAAACTTCCTTGAAGGAAACACCCAAAGAAGAAACAGTGAGAGATGTTGCAGAAGGAAAAGAGTTGCCTAGAGATCAACTAAGAGTTGTTGAATGCAGCATAGATAATAGTGAGGCGCATGGGTCCAAAAGTATGCCAAAGAAAATAGAGGCATTGGTACAAGCACCGACTGAATATAGATTAAGCACCAATGAAAATAGCATTGTGTCAATGGATGAGGAAGGTAAAAGAGAAGTTGTATAGGTGCAATTCAAGCATTGTGGTAGAAATTTTTCTAAAGCATTAGTGGAAGAAGAGAAAGAGGTAGCAACCTAAAGTGGAACCTAAGTTGTCCTAAAGATAATAGAGCATTGCACCCTGCAGAGACATGCAAAGTGATGGAAAAGTGGGCATAACTCCATAAAAGGCATTTGAAGATGCATGAGGAAAGAAAAAGAGTCGACATGTAGCTAACAAAAATAAGGCATTGTTTGCACACAACATGGATGAGCTTCTGAGAGGAATTAGCCAAAATCAACCCGATGCCAATCAAAGGAGTGAAATTTTCATTGCACAAAAGGAAAAAAAGTCACTACCTATTGGGAGTAAGGTAGGAGGACATAAGTTTAAAACTAACTAGGAACAACACATGAAGCGGATATCAGTCCAAGCACACAGGGTGAAGTGTGTGAAGAAACAATATGAGATGTTATAAAAGGAGAAGGGTTACCTAGAGATCAATTGGGAGTTCTTGAGTGAAACATAAATAAGAGTGAGGCGCATGGGTCTAAAAGTGCACCAAAGGAAATACAAGCATTGGTACAAGCACCAGCTAAAGAGAGATTACGCGCCAATGCAAACACCGTTATGTCAATAGATGAAGCAGGTAAAAGAGAAGCTACATGGGTGAAATTCAATCACAACAACCATGCAAAAGAGATGTGTCCTTCAAAAGGCATAGACATAGAAGAGGCAAAAGAGTACAAGTCTATTTGTGGTAGATTTTCGCCTAACGCATTAGGGGAAGAAGAGAAAGAGATAGCAACTTACAGTGGAACCTAAATTATCATAAAGAGAATAGAGCATTGTGCCATGGAGAGACACGTAAAGGGAAGGATAAGTGGGCATAACTCCGTAAAAGGCATCTGAAGATGCATTAGGAGAGGAGAATACATGTAGCTAACAAAAACAAGACATTGTTTGCACACAACATGGCTGAGCTACCGATAGGAATTAGCCCAAATCAGCCTAATGCCAATCAAAGGTATGCCATTTTAATTGCACGGAAGGAAAAGGAGTCACTACCGATTGGGAGCAAGGCAAGAGGTCATCACTTTAAAAATAACCAAGAACAATGCTTAAAGGGGATATCAGTCCAAGCAAACAAAGCAAAGTGTGCGACAAAAGAGGAAGAAGAAAAGCAATAAGACAATGAAATTTTGGCAATATATAATTTACAAACTACAGAACCGAGTAGTGCACCCAAAAGGCCATCTCAAATGGAGGAGAAGACTTGAAAGCCGTTGAAGGTAACATTCAAAGGGTCACTCCAAAAGAAAAGAAGAAAGTGTTGACATGAAAGGCGATGCACAAGAGGAACCAACATGGGAACAATGTCGATGTCAGAAAGAGCCCTTTGAGAAGATGAAAGAGTGGGAGCTAATGCTGATTTCGGAAGGCATTGAGAAGAATGCATAAAGAAGATGCATAAGAAGTAGAGGAAAATAAGGTTATTTCATGGAAACAATGATAGAAGAGCGAAACCGATAATAAAACCAGTTATAGTGGAGTGAAAAGACTGAAGGAAATGTGGATATCATTCCACATGAGCCATCAAGAGTACATGAAGGTGTGGAAGGTATACCACCAGTCTGCACAAAGACAGGGGCATATAAGAAGAACCCTAAAGAGAGCACAGGGGTTCTTGTGCTCACAGTAAAGGATGCACTAAAGGAAGTGTTGAGAACCCTATATCCCCATAAAGTAATAGATTGTAGCACAATAGTAATGATAGAGAGGGATGTTAGAATAATTATGGATATCATTCCACAGGAGCCAGCAAAAGTGAAAGAAGGTACACAAAGTGTAGGAATAGCCTCCACAGAGATAAGGGCACACAAGAGAAACCCTTAAGCGAGCTCGAGTGTTATTGTGCTCGAAGTGGAGGATGTACCGAAGGAAGTGTTGCAAACACTAGATCCCCATAAAGTAAAGGATTGGTTCATAATAACATAGAGTAATGCTGGAGCAATTGTTCGTATGTAATGGTGTATGATGGATAGAAGATAACCTTTAGCCCCAAAAATAAAGCAAAATGAACCTGAGGAAGGAGAGGATCTAAAGGACCTTCGACTAGGAGAAATTTCCCTAAAGGAAGCACCCAAAGAAGAAATAGTGAGAGATTTTGCAGAAGAAAAAGAGTTACCTAGAAATCAATTGAGAATTGTTGAGTGAAGCACAAATAAGAGTGAGGTGCATGGATCTAAAAGTGCGCCAAAGGAAATAAAGGCATTGGTGCAAGCACCAGCTGAAGTGAGATTGAGCACCAATGCAAACAACGTTATGTCAATGGATGAGGAAGGTGAAAGAGAAGTTGCACGAGTGAAATTGAAGCACAACAACCATGTAAAAGAGATGTTTCCTTCCAAAAGCACAAATATAGAGAGGCAAAAGAGTGTAAGTCTATTTGTGACAAAAATTTCCCTAAAGCATTAGGGGAAGAAGAGAGAGGAAAAAACTTGCAATGGAACCTAAGTTGTCATTAAGACAATAGAGCATTGCGCCATGGAGAGACACCCAAAGGGAAAGAAAAGTAGGCATAAGTCCACAAAAGGCATATGAAGATACATGAGGAGAGGATATCAGTCCAAGCACACAAAGTGAAGTACACGACAAGAGAGGAAGAAGAAAATCAATAAGAGAGTGAAAATTTGGCAACAGATAATTTCCAAACTATAGAACCAAGAGGTCCACCAAAAAGGCCATCTTAAATGCAAGAGAAGACTCAAAAGCCGTTGAAGGTAACCTTCAAAGCCTAGCTCCCAAAAGAAGAAAGTGTTGCCATAAAGGTGATGCATATGACGAGCTAACATGGGAGCAATACGGAGGTCAGAAAGAGCTCTTTGAGAAGATGAAAAAGTGGGAGCTAAACCTGATCTCAGAAGGCATTGAGGAGAAAGTTGCATAAAGAAGATGCATAAGAAGTAAAGAAAAAGAAGGTTATTTCATGGAAGCAACAATAAAGGAGCGAAACCAAGAATAAACCTAGTTGTAGTGGAGTGAAATGAGTGAAGGAAAAGCGGATATCATTCCACATGAGCTAGCAAGAATGCATAAAGGTGTGAAAGGTATAACACCAATCTGTACAAAGACAGGGGCACATAAGAAGAACCCTAAAGAGAGCACATGTGTTCTTGTACTCACAGTGAAGGATACACCAAAGGAAGGGTTGATAACCTATATCCCCATAAAGTAATGGAGAGTAGCACAACAATAACGATAGAGAGGGATGTTAGATTAATTGTGGATATCATCCCACAAGAGCCAATGAGAGCGCAAGAAGGTACATAAGGTGTAGTAATAGCGTGCACAAAGATAAGGGTGTAAAAGAAGAATAATTAAGAGAGCACAAGTGTTATTGTACTTGAAGTGGAAGATGTACCGAAGGAAGGGTTGAGAACACTAGATCCTCATAAATCAAAGGATTGGTTCACAACAACAACATAGAGTAATTCTGGAGCAATTGTCCATATGCAGCAGTGTGTGATGGATAGACGATAACCTTTAGCCATGGATGCAAAGCAAAATGACCCTGAGGAAGGAGAGGCTCTAAAAGACCTTCAACTAGGAGAAACTTCCCTAAAAGAAGCGCCCAAAAAAGAAATAACGAGAGATATTGCAGAAGGGGAAGAGTTACCTTGAGATCAACTAGGAGTTGTTGAGTGAAGTATGAATAAGAGTGAGGTGCATGAGTCCAAAAGTGCACCAAAGGAAATAGAGGCGTTGGTGCAAGCACCAACTAAAGAGAGATTGAGCACCAATTCAAACAGCATTGTGTCAATGGATTTGGAAGGCAAAAGAGAAGTTGCACGGTTGAAATTCAAGCACAACAGCCATGCAAAAGAGATTTGTCCTTCAAAAGGCACAAACATAGAGAGATAAAAGAGTGAAAGTCTATTTGTGGCAGAAATTTGCCTAAAGCATTGGTGGAAGAAGAGAAAGAGGTAGCAACTTATAGTGGAACCTAAGTTGTCATCAAGATAATAGAGCATTTCACCATGTAGAGACATACAAAGGGAAGGAAAAGTGGGCATAAGTCCACAAAAATCATCTAAAGATGCATGAGGAGATGAAAAGAGTCTAAATGTATCTAGCAAAAACAAGACATTGTTTGCACACAAATTGCATGAGCTACCAAGAGAAATTAGCCAAAATCAGTGCAATGCCAATCAAAAGAGTGCAATTTTCATTTCACGAAAGGAAAAGGAGTCACTACCGATTGGGAGCAAGGTAGGAGGTCATCAACTTAAAACTAATTAGGAACAATGCTTGAAACAGATATCAATCTAAGCACACAAAGTGAAGTATGTGATAAAAAAGGAAAAAGTAAACCAATAAGATGGCAAAAATTTAGCAATAGATAATTTCCAAACTATAGAACCAAGAATTGCACCTAGAAGGCCATCTCAAATGGAGGAAAAGACTCAAAAGCCATTGAAGTTAACCTTCAAAGCCTCGCTCCCAAAGTAACGAAGAAAGTGTTGCCATGAAATGCGATGCACCGAAGGAGGCAACATGGGAGCAATGCGGAGCTCAGAAAGATCCCTTTGAGAAGATGAAAGAGTGGGAGCTAATGCTGATCTCGGAAGGCAATGAGGAGAAGGTTGCATAAAGAAGATGCATAAGAAGTAGAGGAAAAGAAGGTTATTTCATGGAAACAACAATAGAGGAGCAAAACTAGGAATAAACTTAGTTGTAGTGGAGTGAAATGAGTGAAAGAAAACTGGATATCATTCCACATGAGCCAGCAAGAGTACATGAAGGTGTGGAAGGTATAGCCCCACTCTGCACAAAGACAGGGGCACATAAGAACCCTAAAGAGAACACAGGTGTTCTTCTGCTCACAATGGAGGATATGCCAAACAAAGGGTTGAGAACCCTATATCCCCATAAAGAAATAAATTGTAGCACAACAACAACGATAGAGAGGGATGTTAGATCAATTATGGATATCATTCCACAAGAGCCAATGAGAGTGCAAGAAGTTGCACAAGATGTAGGGGTAACTTGCACAGAGATAAAGACACACAAAAGGAACCCTTAAGAGAGCATAAGTGTTATTGTGCTCTAGTGGGGGATGCACTGAAGGATGGGTTGAGAACACTAGATCTCCATCAATCAAAGGATTGGTTCACAACAACAACATAGAGTAATGTTGGATTAATTATCCATATGCAGTGGTGTGTGAGAGATAGAAGATAACCTTTAGCAATGGGTACAAAGCAAAATGAGTTTGAGGAAGGAGAGGCTCTAAAATACCTTTGACTAGGAAAAACTTCCCTAAAGGAAGAACCCAAAAAAAAAATAGCAAGAGATGTTGTAGAAGAAGATTTACTTAAAGATCAACTGGGAATTGTTGAGTGAAGCATAAATAAGAGTGAGGCGCATGGGTCTAAAAGTGTGCCAAAGGAAATAGAGGCATTGGTGCAAGCACCAACTGAAGCGAGATTATGCGCCACTACAAATAGCATTATGTTAATGAATGAGGAAGGTGAAAGAGAAGCTGCACGAGTGAAATTCAAGCACACAGCCATACACAGAGAGGCAAAAGAGTGTAAGTTTATTTGTGGCAGAACTTTGCCTAAAGTATTAGGGGAAGAAAAGAAACAAGGAGCAACTGACAGTACAACCTAAGTTGTCATAAAGATAATAGAGCATTACACCATGAAAAGACATGCAAAGGGAAGGAAAAGTGGGTATAACTCCAGAAAAGGTATCTAAAGATGCATGAGGAGAGGATAAGAGTCGACATGTAGCTAACAAAAATAAGACATTATCTACACACGACATAGATGAGCTACCAAGAGGAATTAGACAGTATCATCTCGATGCCAATCAAAAGAGTGCAATTTTCATTACATGGAAGGAAAAAGATTCACTACCGATTGGGAGTAAGGCAAGAGGCCATCATCTTAAAATTAACTAGGAAAAATGCTTGAAGGGGATATAAATCCAAGCACATAGAGTGAAGTGCACGACAAAAGAGGAAGAAGAAAAGCAATAACATGACGAAAATTTGGCAATAAATAATTTCCAAACTATATAACCTAGTAGTGCACCTAAAAGGCCATCTCAAATGGAGAAGACTCGAAAGCCATTGAAGGTAACCTTTAGAGCCTCGATCCCAAAGTAAAGAAGAAAGTGTTGCCATGAAAGGCGATCCACAAGAGGAGACAACATGGGAGCAATGTGGAGGTAGAAAGAGCCCTTTGAGAAGATGAAAGAGTGGGAACTAATGCTGATCTCGAAAGGCATTGAGGAAAAGGTTGCATAAAGAAGATACATAAAAAGGAGAGGAAAAGAAGGATATTTCATTGAAGCAACAATAGGGGAGAAAAATCAAGAATAAACCTAGTTGTAGTGTAGTGAAATGAGTTAAGGAAAAGTGGATATCATTCCTCATGAGCAAACAAGAGTGCATGAAGTGAAAGGTATAGCCCCAGTCTGCACAAAGATAGAGGCACATAAGAACCCTAAAGAGAGCATAGGTGTTCTTGTGTTCATAGTGGAGGATGCGCTAAAGGAAGGGTTGAGAACCCTATATCCCCATAAAGTAATGGATTGTAGCACAACAATGATAAAGAGGGATGTTAGAACAATTGTGGATATCAATCCACAAGAGCCAGCAAGAGCACAAGAAGGTACACAAGGTGTAGGAGCAGCCTGCATAGAGATAAGGTCGCACAAGAAGAAACCTTAAGAGAGCACAAGTGTTATTGTGCTTGAAGTGGAGGATGCACCGAAGGAAGGGTTAAGAACACTACATCCTCATAAAGCAAAGGATTGGTTCACAACAATAGCATAGAGTAATGTTGGAGTAATTGTCCATAGGCAGTGGTGTGAGATGGATAGAAGATAAGCTTTAGCCCTCGATGTAAAGAAAAATGAGCCTGAGGAAGGAGAGGCTCTAAAGGACCTGCGACCAGGAGAAACTTCCCTGAAAGAAGCACCCAAAGAAGAAATAACGAGAGATGTTGCAGAAGGAGAAGAGTTGCCTAGAGATCAACTGGGAGTTGTTGAGTGAAACATAAATAAGAGTGAGGTGCATGGGTCCAAAAGTGTGCCAAAAGAAATAGATGCATTGGTGCAAGCACCAACTGAAGAGAGATTAAGCACTAATGCAAACAGTATTATGTTAGTAGATGAGGAAGGTGAAAGAGAAGTTGCACAGGTGAAATTCAAGCACAATAGCCATACAAAAGAGATGTGTCCTTCAAAAGGCACAAACATAGAGACGTAAAAGAGCACAATTCTATTTGTGGTAGAAATTTTCCTAAAGCATTAGGGGAAGAATAGAAAGGGGTAGCAACTTGCAGTAGAACCTAAGTTGTCATAAAGATAATAGAGCATTTCACCATAGAGAGACACATAAAGAAAAGGAAAAGTGGGCATAAATCCATAAAAGGCATCTGAAGATGCATTAGGAGAAGAGAAGAGTCTACATGTAGCTAACAAGAACAAGACATTATTTGCACATGACATGGATGAGCTACCGAGAGGAATTAGCCAAAATCAGCTCGATGCCAATCAAATGTGTGCCATTTTCATTGCAAGGAAAAGGATTCACTACCGATTGGGAGCAAGGAAGGGGGCCATCACCTTAAAACTAACTAGGAACAACGTTTGAAGGGGATATCAGTCCAAGCACACAAAGCGAAGTGCACGATACAAGAGGAAAAAGAAAAGCAATAAGAGGGTGAAAATTTGGCAACATATAATTTCCAAACTACAGAACCAAATAGTGCACCCAAAAGGCCATCTCAAATAGAGGATAAGACTCAAAATCCATTGAAGGTAACTTTCAAAGCCTCGTTCCCAAAGAGAAGACAAGTGTTGCCATGAAAAGCGATGCACATGAGGAGCCAACATGGGAACAATGTGGAGGTCAAAAAGAGACCTTTGAGAAGATGAAAGAGTGGGAGCTAATGCTGATATTGGAAGGCATCGAGGAGAAGGCTACATAAAGAAGATGCATAAGAAGCAGAGGAAAAGGTTATTTCATGGAAACAACAATAGAGGAGCGAAACCAAGAATAAAACTAGTTCTAGTGGAGTGAAAAGAGTGAAGGAAAAGTGGATAACATTCTACATGAGTCATCAAGAGTACATGAAGGTGTCGAAGGTATAGCACCTGTCTGCTCAAAGATAGGGTCATATAAGAAGAACCCTAAAGAGAGCACAGGTGTTCTTGTGCTCACAGTGGAAGATGTGCCAAAGGAAGGGTTGAGAACCCTATATCCCCATAAAGTAATGGATTGATGCACAATAACAATGATGAAGAGGGATGTTAGAATAATTATGGATGTCATTCCACAAGACCCAGTGAGAGTGCATGAAGGTGAATAAGGTGTAGGAGCAGCCTACATAGAGATAAGGGCACACAAAAACCCTTAAGAGAGCACAAGTGTTATTGTGCTCGAAGTGGAGGATGCACCGAACAAAGTGTCGAGAACACAAGATCCCCATAAATCAAAGGATTGGTTCACAACAACAACAACATAGACTAATATTAAAGCAATTATCCACATGCAGCGGTGTGTGATGGATAGAAGATAAAGTTTAACCCCAGATGCAAAGAAAAATGAGCCTGAGGAAGGAGAGGCTCTAAAGGACCTTCAACCAAGAGAAACTTCCTTGTAAGGAAGCACCCAAAGAAAAAACAAGAGATGTTACAGAAGGAGAAGAATTACCTAGAGACCAACTGGAAGTTGTTGAGTGCATCATAAATAAGAGTGAAGTGCATGCATCCAAAAGTGCACCAAGAGAAATAGAGGCATTGGTGCAAGCACCAACTGAAAAGAGATTGAGCGCCAATGTAAAAAACATTGTGTCAATGGATGAGGAAGGTGAAAGAGAAGTTGTGCAAGTGAAATCCAAGCACAATAACCATGCAAAAGAGATGTGTCCTTTGAAAGGCAAAGACATAGAGAGGCAAAAAAGTGCAAGCCTATTTATGGCGAAAAGATAGGGGTATATAAGAACCTTGAAGAGAGCATAGGTGTTCTTGTGCTCATAGTGGAGGATGCATCAAATTAAGCGCTGAGAACCCTATATCTTCATAAAGTAATGGATTGTAGCACAATAACAATGATAGAAAGGGATGTTAGAGCAATTATGCATATCATTCCTCAAGAGTTAGTGAGAGCATAAAAAGGTGTACAAGGTGTAGGAGTAACCTCCACAAAGATAAGGGCACACAAGAACCCTTAAGCGAGCATAAGTGTTACTGTGCTCGAAGTGGAGGATACACTGAAGGAAGTGTTGCGAATACTAGATCCCCATAAAGCAAAGGATTGGTTCACAATAACAATATAGAGTAATGTTAGAGTAATTATCCATATGCAACGGTGTGTGATGGATAGACGATAACCTTTAGCCTCAGATATAAAGCAAAATAAGCCAGAGGAAGGAGAGGCTCTAAAGGACTTTCGACTACGAAAACCTTCTCTAAAAGAAGCACCTAAAGAAGAAATAGTGAAAGATGTTGTAGAAGGAAAAGAGTTGCCTAGAGATCAACTGGGAGTTATTGAGTGAAGCACAAAAAATAGTGAGGTGCATGGGTCCAAAAGTGTGCCAAAGGAAATAGAGGCGTTGGTACAAGCACCAGCTGAAGAGAGATTGAGCGCCAATGCAAACAACATTGTGTCAATAGATGAGGAAGGTGAAAGAGAAGTTGTACATGTGAAATTCAAGCACAACAACCATGCAAAAGAGATGTTTCTTTCCAAAGGCACAGACATTGAGAGGCAAAAGTGCACAAGTCTATTTGTGGCAGAAATTTGCCTAAAGAATTAGGAGAAGAAGAGGAAAAGGTAACAACTTGTAGTGGAACCTAAGTTGTGATAAGACAGTAGAGCATTATGCCATAGAGAGACACGCAAAAGGAAGGAAAAGTGGGCATAACTCCATAAAAGGCATCTGAAGATGCATGAGAGGAGAAGAGTCGACATGTAGCTAACAAAAACAAGACATTATTTATACACAACATGGATGAGATACTGAGAAGAATTAGCCAAAATCAGCCCAATGCAAATAAAAAAAGTGCAATTTTCATTGCACAAAAAGAAAAGGAGTCCCTAATGATTCGAAGCAAGGTAGAAGGCCATCGACTTAAAACTAACTAGGAAGAATGCTTGAAGAGGATATCAGTCCAAGCACACAAAGTGAAGTGCACGACAATAAAGGAAAAATAAAATCAATAAGAGTGAAAATTTGGCAACAGATAATCTCCAAAGTATAGAACCAAGAGGTACACCGAGAAGCCCATCTCAAATAGAGGAGAAGACTTGAAAGCCATTGAAGGTAACCTTCAAAGCCTAGCTCCCAAAAGAAGAAAGTGTTGCCATGAAAGGCGATGCACAGGAGGAGCTAACATGGGAGCAATGCGGAATTCAGAAAGAGCTCTTTGAGAAGATGAAAGAGTGGGAGCTAATCCTAATCTCAGAAGGCATCGAGGAGAAGGCTGCATAAAGAACATACATAAGAAGCAAATAAAAATAAGGTTATTTCATGGAAGCAACAATAAAGGAGCGAAACCAAAAATAAACCCAGTTGTAGTCGAGTGAAATGAGTGAAGGAAAAGTGTACATCATTCCATTTGAGCTGGCAAGACTGCATGAAGGTGTGGAAGGTATAGCACCACTCTGCACAAAGACAAGGGCACATAAAAAGAACCTTAAAGAGAGCACAGGTGTTCTTGTAGTCACCGTGAAGGATGCACCAAAGGGTTGATAACCCTATATCCCTATAAAATAATGGATTGTAGCACAACACCGATAGAGAGGAATGTTAGATTAATTGTGGATATCATCCCACAAGAGCCAATGAGAGTGCAAGGTGCACAAGGTGTAGGAGTAGCTTGCACAAAGATAAGGGCACACAAGAAAAGCAATTAAGAGAGCACAAGTGTTATTATGTTCGAAGTGGAGATGCACCGAAGGAAGGGTTAAGGACACTAAATCCCCATAAAGTAAAGGATTGGTTTATAATAACATAGAGTAATTCCAGAGCAATTGTTCATATGCAGCAATTTGTGATGGATAGAAGATAACTTTTAGCCACATATGTAAAACAAAATGAGCCTGAGGAAGGAGAGGCTCTAAAGGACCTTCGACTAGGAGAAACTTCCCTGAAGAAAACACCCAAAGTAGAAACAATGAGAGATGTTGCAAAATGAGAAGAGTTGCCTAGAGATCAACTGGGAGTTGTTAAGTGAAGTATAAATAAGAGTGAGGCGCATGGGTCCAAAATTGTGCCAAAAGAAATAAAGGTGTTGGTGCAAGCACCAACTGAAGAGAGATTGAGCACCAATGCAAACAACATTGTGTCAGTGGATGAGGAAGGTGAAAGAGAAGTTGCACGGGTGAAATTCAAGCACAATAGCCATGCAAAAGAGATGTGTCCTTCGAAAGGCAAAGACACAGAGAGGCAAAAGAGTGTAAGTTTATTTGTGGCAGAAATTTGCCTAAAGCATCAAGGAAAGAAGATAAATAGGTAGCAACTTGCAGTGGAACCTAAGTAGTCATAGAGATAATAGAGCATTGTACCATGGAGATACATGCAAAGGGAAGGAAAAGTGGGCATAACTCCATAAAAGGCATCTGAAGATGCATGAGGAGAGGAGCAGAGTCAACATGTACCTAACAAAAATAAGACATTATTTTCACACAACAAGGACGAGCTACTCCAAAGAATTAGCCAAAATCAGCCCAATGCCAATCAAAGGAATGCAATTTTCATTCTACAGAAAGAAAAGGAGCCACTACCGATTGTGAGCAAGACAAGAAGTCACTAGCTTAAAACTTACTAGGAACAAAGCTTGAAGGGGATATCAAACCACACACAGAGTGAAGTGCACAACAAAAGAGGAAGAAAAGAAGCAATAAGAGGGTGAAAATTTGGTAACAGATAATTTCCAAACTATAGAACCAAGTAGTGCACCTAGAAGGCCATCTCAAATGGAAGAGAAGACTCAAAAGCCATTGAAGGTAACCTTCAAAGCCTCGCTTCCAAAGTAAAGAAGGTGTTACCATCAAATACGATGCACAGGAGGAACCAACATGGGAGCAATGCGGAGGTTAAAAAGAGCCCTTTGAGAATATGAAAGAGTTGGAGCTAATGCTGATCTTGGAAGGCATTGAGGAGAAGGCTGTCTAAAGAAGATGCATAAGAAGCAGAGGAAAAGAAGGTTCATGGAAGCAACAATAGCGGAGCCAAACCAAGAATACACCCAGTTGTAGTGGAGTGAAATGAGTGAAGGAATACTGGATATCATTCCACATGAGTCAGCAAGAGTGCATAAAGGTGTGGAAGGTATAGCCCCAATCTGCACAAAAGACAAGGGCACGTAAGAACCCTAAAGAGAGCACAGGTGTTCTTATGCTCACAGTGGAGGATATGCCACAGGAAGGGTTGAGAACCCTATATCACCATAAATTAATGGATTGTCACACAATAATGATAGAGAGGGATGATAGAGCAGTTGTGGATATCATTCCATAAGAGCTAATGAGAGCACAAGAAGATGCACAAAGATGTAGGAATAATTTGCCCAGAGATAAGGACACACAAAAAAAACCCTTAAGAGAGCACAAGTGTTATTGTGCTCAAGTGAGGGATGCACCGAAGGATGGGTTGAGAACACTAGATCCCCATCAATCAAAGGATTAGTTCACAATAGCAACATAAAGTAATGCTAGAGTAATTATCCATATGCAATGGTGTGTGAGAGATAGAAGATAACCTTTAGCATCGGGTGCAAAGAAAAATGAGCCTGAGGAAAGAGAGGCTCTAAAGACCTTCAACCAGGAGAAACATCCCTGAAGGAAGCACAAAAAGAAGAAACAACGAGAGATGTTGTAGGAGTTACCTAAAGATCAATTGGGAGTTGTTGAGTGAAGCATAAATAAGAGTGAGACGCATGGGTCCAAAAGTGCACCAAAGGAAATAGAGGCATTGGTGTAAACACCAACTGAAGAGAGATTGAGCATCACTGCAAATAACATTATGTCAAAGGATTAGGAAGGCGAAGGAGAAGTTGCATGATTGAAATTCAAGCACAATAGCCATGCAAAAGAGATGTGTCCTTCAAAATGCAAAGACATAGAGAGGCAAAAGAGCATAAGTTTATTTGTTGCATAAATTTGCCTAAAGCATTAGGGGAAGAAGAGAAATAGGTAACAACTTGCAGTGGAACCTAAGTTGTCATAAAGATAATAGAGCATTGTGCCATGGAGAGACATGCAAAGAGAACAAAAAGTGGGTATAAATCCATAAAAGACATCTGAAAATGCATGGGAGAAGAATTGACATGTAGCTAACAAAAATAAGACATTATTTGCACAACATAGATGAGCTACCGAAAGGAATTAGCCAAAATCAGCCTAATGCCAAAAAAAGGAGTGCAATTTTCATTCTACGAAAGAAAAAAGAGTCAGTACCGATTAGGAGAAGGGCAAGAGGTCATCAGCTTAAAACTAACTAGGAACAATGCTTGAAGGGAATATCAATCCAAGCACACAAAGTGAAGTACCCAACAAAAGAGAAAGAAGAAAAACAATGAGAGGGTGAAAATTTGGCAACAGATAATTTTCAAACTATATAACCAAGTAGTGTACCCAGAAGGCCATCCCAAATAGAGGAGAAGACTTGAAAGTCGTTGAAGGTAACCTTCAAAGCCTCGTTTCCAAAGTGAAAAAGTATGTGTTACCATAAAAGGCGATGCGTAGGAGATGCCAACATGGGAGTAATGTGGAGGTTAGAACAAGCCCTTTGAGAAGATGAAAGAGTGGGAGCTAAAGCTGATCTCAAAAGGCATTGAGGAGAAGACTATATAAAGAAGATGCATAAGCATAGGAAAAAAAGTTTTTTTTGTTTAATTAATATTTGTCTATGAATATAACTCGGGTATACTTTATCCTATCGGATATCCTTTGCCAAACAAGCAAGCATCTAACCATACGGGTTAGGCATTCATTTGCCAAACAAACAGCATCTAATCATACGAGTTAAGCATTCTTTTACCAAATGGTTAAGCCTCTAACTATACGGATTAGGCATCTATACATGAGTAGGTTATGCTCTAGCTAAAGACTTGACTCATCGAGATCAATCGGATCCTGAGTCGCGCACTGTTCACTACTTATCTCTAATGGATAAGCACCGAGGTCACCATAACAAGAGTATAAAACATACAATAAATAGTCACATTCTACCTTAGAATTTGGCCTAAAACCTCGAGAATGCGACGATCTAACTGATATCCTTTCAAGTATATTGTAAAGTTATTATCTTTGCTTTGTTTATCTAAACTAGGGTCTTATTATACTGGGCTTGTCTTTTCATTTAACTTTAATTTTGTTTAGTGTACAACCCCAACCCCGTCCTAATCACCTGCGTACTAGAAGCATCCTTCACTTCCCAGACTGCCTATATAACTGCTTCTGAATAGGATCAAGGTGTAGTGTGTATGTAGTTCTATTCCCTATTCAATATTTCATATAAGTTGTAGGTCTAAATATGCAGCACTTTCTAAAGCCCAGTTCCCCAAACAGTCCCTCTATGATAGCTACCCAAATGAGAGCATAAAAAGTATCAGTTTGAGTAACCAGATATTTGTTTAACTAGGCTAACCCTAAATCTAAACAAAAAATAGAAATTAACATTTGTAAGTTACATCATTTTTCCACTTTTATTTATATCAACAATGTTTTTGATCCTTGTTTTAGACAACCTAATCCATATAATTGTTGTTGCCAAGGTTTCATTATCTGAGAGCCATATGATTGGTGGTTTCTTAATAATAATTAGTTTAACATTCTCAATTCAGATTTTATTTGCTCATTTTCGATGGTATCGAGTTTTGAATAAGAAATGTACTTTCTCCATCTCTATTTCATAAGTTCACAAGTCAGAATCATTTAAGGTAGTTCAAGTTGTTTTATTATCTTAATTAATGTTATTGACCAAGAGGGATTATCCCACCCCTTGATCTTAATGACATGACATGGTCCTTATTTCTCCCCGACGGTTTATAGGGACGATGCCCAGACATCGTTGTTGCAGCTGTGTTAGGCTATGGATGCAGTAGCTCAAGCGCGACGGCATTACCCGTAAACGTGAACCAGAGGCACCGCTTATACCGAACACTGCGTAGTTTTGTTTAACCTTAAATTCTTGGTCTAAGTTGAGATTTAAAAAGTAAAAAATACTTGAAATGAATTAATACATTGTATTTCAAAAGCAAATTCTTGAGTAGAAAGGTAGAAATTAATTATGTAACATAATCTCCTAGTTTAGTCATCATGTCGATTTTCAACAACATTATTTTCCTTTGACAATTATGCCTTTAGTCTACTTAGGTAAACTTTTCTAGAAAATAACTTATACACAGAGTTTAAGAATGTGATATTGAACTTGAATTTAATGTTATATAAATCCCTTTATATGTTTGAAAGGAGGGTTTTGAAATTGAGGGATCAACTCTAGAATGAAGAATAGTTATGCTATTTTCAATGATAATAAACGAGAATTTTAATTCCAATATAGAACGAAACAAAAAAAAAAGATTTTTCCAGCTGTGCAATTGTAAATATAAAAAATTTGAATAGTTTTCTACGTACATAAGTATAAAATCGATTATAATGAATCTCTACGAAATTTATTGAAAATTTTAAAAAGAAATAACTTCTATTTACACCTCTATGAAATTGAGAATTATTTCGCAACGTAAGATAGGTTAGAATATCATTTAATTATAAAGATGGAATTGAAATTTATTTGTTTACATAATATCATAAAATTGATTGGAATATTCTTCTAATCATAAATAAGAAATTTAAACTTATTCTAAGTAACATGATTTTTTTTTTAAAAATAGATTATCATTCTAATTATAAATATGAATTTTGTAATTTTATCATCTAATTATAGATAGCTAAACAAAAACATCAAATATATATTATTAAGATAATTACATCACATATTAATTATTATAAAATATAATAATTAAGCTATTAAGACACAAATGTGGTCAAATATTTTATATGGACATCTATGCTTATGTCCGTTAATATTATTAATCGAAGGAATGAATTAAGATATTTAAAAGCGACTGATACGTTAATAATACTACCATTACACACAGTGATAAGTAACATTACATGCATCATATATTGTTCATGTTACTTTCATATTTGATCCTTAAACTTTAAGCAATATTTAGCTAACGCAATCTGATTTTGCTTTACAATATTAATTACTTAAAAAAAAAATTGACTTACAAAACATGAATTTAATAAATAATTCACAACATTCAACACACAATTTGATAACGGAGTTCGGCACGAAGGCCTACGTTTTCAGGTCCTATATCAATCGATGTATTCGGAAAAATGTTTGAAAAGTACTTACAAACGTCTCCAAATTAAAAAATGAACAATTGAAAATTTATTCTATGGGCAAAAATAATGCTAGTCTTTTTTCAAACTTTTTACTAATTTTGCCTCTAGCACCCTCTACGAGCCACACACTCCTTTGTTAGTCTTCTAGTAAACTTGCCTGCTTGCGATGTTTTTAAATATAAGTCTTAGCACTTTATATAGTACTACATCCCATGGCTATGACGGTGGGGACATTTATCTTTTACCGAAAATTGCTTGGTTCGAATCCCACTTTCAACGTATTCGGTGGTCAAAGCATATCCTTAGTCCCACATTGGTAAGTGGGGGGCGTTTGGGATGTTAATATACCACAGAGTTTGTGGTTTAACATGCCAAGTGTTTGGCATTAACATGCATTTCATGGGGTTTCGTAAGTATGTGGTGACATGTTGGCTATTTCGTGGGTTTGTGGATGGAATGTGGGTTTGGTGAGGTTTTCACGTGGACATGGTGACATGAACATGGTATGTACATTGATGTAACGTGGCATGTATTTAAGTTATATATGGTTTGTTTGGAACATTCAAGAAATAATATATAATTAGACCATGGTAATTAATTAGTGGCAAGTCACGTGGTGGCTTAAAGACCCATCACGTGGTCCAATCTCCACTAGTCACTTGTCATCCACTCATCATTTGTCGATCACTCGCCACTTGTCGACTTTCAACTGGATGTTCCATCTAAAACCAAATTTTTTGCCTTGTTACATTACGCCTGTCAAAAATAATTATATTCACTTGTAAAAGACAAATGATTGAAACCCACTATCTCCCGCATGAACTGATTGCCACGTCACGTTCTTACTAGTCCTCATTTTGCCACTTCATCTCGTTGACCAAGTTTGACCACAACTTTGACTGATCATAATTTGCACATACAGACTGTTTCAAAAATCATAAATTATGTCGAAAAGCTCGTGATGAGTTCTTCATAGTGGAACTATTTTCAAATTATTCTGTAATGGTCATTTTTTGTAGTTTGACCAACTTTGACCAGCTTTGACTAATTTGACTAGAACTTTGACTAGCTGCACAAGGAGCATACGAGCTCTATTTTCTACATTCTACATACCATTAAAAAGGTCTTAAAGGACCCGATGCAATGGTATAGGTTTTGATCTACTTCAGGACCTTTTTTAAATTCACCTCCAAATCAATACTTCCTACTAAGAAGGTTTTTTATCCTCAAAAAGTTGGTACTTGACCTAGTACTTCATATGAAGATATTTACATGGCTCTGACTACTATGAAAATGTTGCATGTCACCTGATGTTATAATAATCACCATTTTACAATTGTCCTCTTAGGTTCTTACATAGCAACACAATTTACAAATGTTGCCCATCTTGGGTCTTTACAAACACTATAACTATACATAACAATTACAAACATTGCCCATACTTGGGTCATGCATTTATAAATAATGCCTATATTCAGGTCTTACAAACATGAAGGAAATATGTATGCATGTTTGCATAGTCTATACAGATTAAATTATACAACTTATTTTCCAAGTTGTTCTCGATGCTTCTCATGATGACATCTTTATGTTATCCTATAGTGTTCCTAACATACATGGCTATAAAAACACTGAAGGCTTCGTTTACCTATAACGGTTACTGCCAATATGCTCGCACGAGATATTCTATCCCATCTTTTACAATACTTTACTGATTTTACTTCTTGGAGTAAGTTACTTTTCTTAGAGATAATATGGTTTACCTATGACAATGCCACTAAACTAAAGTGGAACCACATCTAAGTCAACTTCATCTACAAAGTGGGAGGTAATTGCAAACCCTAATTTACAGGTTTACTTACATGTACACCATTACCATCATTTATTCTATCCAGAGAATAGGGTTAGAAATGTGGCTTAGTTTCCAAACCTAGGGTTTCTACAACATCTTCTGAGATCAAATTCTTTTGATAATTCTTATCAAAAAAAATGCTTGATAATTATTCTTTTAAATAAATGTTGCTTACTTTTCCAGGGTGACAATTTCTGAACTATCAGCGTCTCATTGTGTAATGTTCCCTTCTAGTTAGACATTGTACTTTCAATAAGATTAGCCTAGTAGTGGCCCTCATAGGCTAATACAAGGTTTGAGGGTCCTCTCCGCAATCACCCAAATGGCAATCGGTTTCTTTGGGCAAGTTGCGACATATTCTAGAGGTTTTCTAATGATTTATTAGAATGTTCTATTTTTAGAAACCTCATGTTACAAAATGATGTTATATTTGTGCTTTATGATATAATTCATTATTTTATATTAAAGTGCAAATATAATATATTAAAAAAGGGGAAAAAATAATAAAAAAATATTATGATGTTTCTAGAAGCTTCCCAAATGAAAAAGAGTATAAAGGGAAGTGTGTGCTGCCATTATGAATTATCTGATTTGATGTTGTCTTTGCTATGGTATGCTGGTGTAGCCTAGAGTTTCCTGTAATGAATCAATTTGTCTTTGGGAATGATAACTCCCATTGATAGCATAACTGAGAGAGTGAAATATCTCTTGAAGGGTTGCATTTTGGAGGTGATATTTCAGTCATCTCAATTGGAGTAGAATTTGTGGCCATTGGCCAATTTTAGAGAAATCAATTTGGTGAATTTGTGGAGGTTGCATAGCTATCTTTTTGGTGTTGGTTTCTATATAGTTTGGCATCAATTTTTTCTTGGTTAAGAGAGCAGATTGCATTGTAAAAAAAGCTGATATAAAAATCAGGTATTTATAGTCAAGGAAGGACGCCATTAGGAGGGACGTTTTTACTTATGAGGGTTCTATTTTGCATCAATTCTCTGCTTGGCTTGGTGCGTCCACTTCTTTGGAGCATGGAGATGATATTAGATGCTTGAGGCAGCGCATATTCAGTGCATATTATTTTTAAATTTGAGATTAGACCAAAACAAGGGTGGCTAGGTGGGAAAATTCGATTTGGCTTGGGAGATCATCCTTTCGCTGGGAAATTACTTGCTCCATCTATTCTCAAGGGTGCCTCAATCCCACTAGGGTTCATTGCATCCAATCCATCCTTTAGTATAGTTTATATTTGCAGCTGTAGGTGTATGTCCTTCATACCAGCATACCATATAATTGTAATTCTTGTTTATGCCAAGAGTCTTGGTTAGTTTAGTGGAGCATTGTATCAAATCATCAATACAATTAAGAATCACAAGTTGCTGATCATTTATGGTTATCTTTTAAGCATCTGAATAGAGATAGTAGGTTGCATGCCAACTCTTCGACTAAATGTCCATTAGCTGTAAGTGATTAGTTTGCTTTGTAAATTCATCTAATTGCATAGAAAAGAACAAAAAACCTGCATCTAGAACTCAGCATTGTCATTCTTAAAACTTCTTGAAGCTTTAATCCATCGTCATTTAAACAAATCGTCAAAACTGTGACAAAAACCAGCAAGAAGCACTTTGCTTACAAAGTGTTTGACAAAATTACAAGACATCAAATTGAGATAATTAAGAGCGAATTGGGCAAGGATTGTTACACATTGACTGTCGTCTCCCTTGCGAATGTTACCTCAGGGTCTGACTGACTAGATTCTGTCTTCTGCTTGATTGAAGATGCAATTATAACCTCTGCCTTAGGTTTTGGATAACTTTGCTTATCTTCTTTCAGTATTTACCCCTTAGCATTGAAGTAAAAACCTAACTTCATGTCTTCTTTAGGCAACTTCTTGACATGTCTATTAAGCATCTTTCTAGGGCTTTCTGAGGCATAATTATATAATACATTTGAGTATTTTTTTTCTTTTGTACCTTGATAAGTTATCTAAAGATGCTTTATCAGATTTAACTACATCTTCTGATAATGCTTCTTTCAACTCTTCAGGGTGTTCTGACTTGTTGCTTGAGTAACTCTCCAGCTTAGCTTCTTGGGATATTTGTCCTTTATAACTCAATATCTTAATCCCGCACAGAATGGTCTCTTTACAACTTAGATATGTTGAACAATTCCTTGACTATTAATGTCAAGGCCTTTTCCTTCAAATCCCATTTTAACTAACAGCGTAGAACCTATTCCCTTTGTGTGCTTTTCAAATGTATCAATACATGAACTTGATGAATGTTTAGGGTTAGTAAATTCAGTATTCCTAACATTGTCAATATAGCCAGAAGAGTTGATTTCATTGTTTTCATCTTCAGTATGTACATTAGAAGATTCATTAATAATCAAAGCATTATTTGCTTTCGAACTTCTAACATCATTCTCATTAATAGGACTAGCAGGAATATATGAATTAGAAGAATCACTGCTATAGCTAGAATTTACCTTTGTACTCTGTCTTGGCAAAATATCTTGGATGAATCCTTCATCTATTGTTTAATACTTAGTAGAACTAGACTTTGCAACTTTTCTGACAGGTGCCTTCCCTTTTACTTTTCATCTTTGCTCGTTCTGCTTCTTGAACCATAATGGAGCTTGACTGGGATGTAGTATCCAGCAGTGCTTGGCAGTATGTCCTTGGCAGACACAATGTCTGCAAATCTCTACATCTTCACACATCTTTTTCTTTTATCGACGTTCTTGTTATAGTTCTGCTCGTAGTACATCAATTCTTTGTTGGAGCTTTTCGATTTGTTGCCCCTATCGTTGATCTACCGCTTACTGAATTTGTTCTTGGGATTGTAAGCATTGCATTATTGTAGTGATAATGTTGTTCAATAACAACTGAATATGAACTAGTATTGGATCCATTGTTAAAATAACAAAGTCACAAATTCACCTGCAAATTTAGTTTTAATATCAAACTTGACATTTTAGAGCAATGCTTATACATACGTTAACCCAACACGCTAACTGCTTTGATACCAAATTGATCCGTAAACTTTAAGCAATATTACGCTAACATAATTTGATTTTGCTTTACAATATTAAAAGATGTGGGAGAAGATGAAAGAGTGGGACCTATTGCTGATCTCAGAAGGCATTGAGGAGAAGGCTGCATAATGAAGATGCATAAGAAGCAGAGGAAAAGAAGGTTATTTCATGAAAGCAACAATAGAGGAGCGAAACCAAGAATAAACCCAGTTGTAGTGGAGTGAAATGAGTGAAGGAAAAGTAGATATCATTCCACATGAGCCAACAAGAGTGCATGAAGGTGTGGAAGGTATAGCACCAGTCTGCATAAAAATAGAGGCACATAAGAAGAACCCTAAAGAGAGCACAGGTTTTTTTATACTCACAGTGGAGGATGCACCAAAGGAAGGGTTGAGAACCCTATATCCCCATAAAGTAATGGATTGTAGCACAACAACAATGATAGAGATAAATGTTAGAGTAATTATGGATATAATTCCACAAGATCCAATGAGAACCAAAGAAAGTGCACAAGATGTAGGAGCAGCTTTTAAAGAGATAAGGACACACTAGAAGAACCCTTAAGACTGCACAAGTGTTAATGTGCTCGAAGTGACAGATGCACCAAAGGATGGGTTGATAACACTAGATCCCCATAAAGCAAAGGATTATTTCATGACAAAACAGAGTAATGTTGGAGCAATTGTCTATATGCAGCGATGTGTAATGGACAGAAGATAACCCTTTGCCCCAAATGCAAAGCAAAATGAGTGTGAGGAAAGGGAGGATCTAAAGGACCTTCGACTAATGGAAACTTCCATGAAGGAAACACCCAAAGAAGAAACAACAAGAGATGTTGCAAAAGGAAAAGAGTTACCTAGAGAATAACTGGGAGTTGTTGAGTGAAGCATAAATAAGAGTGAGGTGCATGGGTCCAAAAGTGCATCAAAGGAACTAGAGGCATTAGGGCAAGCACTAGTTAAAGAGAGATTGAGTGCCAATGCAAACAACATTGTGTCAATGGATGAGAAAGGAGAAAGAGAAGTTACATGTGTGAAATTCAAGTACAATTGCCATACAAAAGAGATGTGTCCTTCGAAAGGCAAAGACATAGATAGGCTAAAGAGCGTAAGTTGATTTGTGGCAGAAATTTACCTAAAGTAGTAGTGAATGAAGAGAAATAGGTAGACACTTACAATAGAACCTAAGTTGTCATAAAGACAATAGTGCATTGTGTCATGGAGAGATATACAAAGGGAAGGAAAAGTTGGCA
Organism: Torreya grandis; assembly: GCA_037957365.1. NCBI lineage: Eukaryota > Viridiplantae > Streptophyta > Pinopsida > Cupressales > Taxaceae > Torreya > Torreya grandis. The sequence goes on along the minus strand of JARHVA010000545.1, from coordinate 853,730 downwards.
TAACTCCACAAAAGGCATCTAAAGATGCATGAAGAGGAGAAGAGTAGACATGTAGCTAACAAAATCAAAACATCCTTTGCACCTGACATGGATGAGTTACCGAGAGGAACTAGCCAGAATCAAGCTTATGCCAATCAAAGGTATGCAATTTTCATTGCACGGAAGGAAAAGGAGTCACCACTGATTGGGAGCAAGACAGGAGGCCATCGGTTTAAAACTAACTAGGAATAATGCTGGAAGGGGATATCAGTCCAAGCACACAAATAGAAGTGTGCAACAAAAGAGGAAGAATAAAAGCAATAAACAGGTGAAAATTTGGCAACAGATAATTTCAGAATAATAGAACCAAGTAGTGCACCTAAAAGGCCATCTCAAATGGAGGAAAAGACTCGAAAGCCATTAAAGGTAACCTTCAAAGCCTTGCTCCCAAAGTAAAGAAGAAAGTGTTACCATGAAAGGCGATGTGTAGGAGGAGCCAACATGGGAGCAATGCGGAGGTCAGAAAAAGCACTTTGAGAAAATGAAAGTGTGGGAGCTAATGCTGATCTTGGATGGCATTGAGGAGAAGGCTGCATAAAAAGCAAAGGAAGGTTATTTCATGGAAGCAACAATAGAGGAGTGAAACCAACAATAAACCCAATTGTAGTGGATTGAAAAGAGTGAAGGAAAAGATGATATCAATCCACATGAGCCGGCAAGAGTGCATCAAGGTGTGGAAGGTATAGCACTAGTCTGCACAAAGACAGGGGCTCATAAGAACCCTAAAGAGAGCACAGGTGTTCTTGTGCTCACAGTGGAGGATGTGCCAAAGAAAGGGTTGAGAACACCATATCCCCATAAAATAATGGATTGTAGCATAATAATAATGATAGAGAGGGCTATTAGAATAATTATGGATATCATTTCACAAGAGCGAACGAGAGCACAAGACAAGGTATAGGAGCAACCTACACAGAGATAAGGGTGCACAAGAACCCTTAAGAGAACACAAGTGTTATTGTGCTCGAAGTGCAGGATGTATCGAAGGAAGGGTTGAGAACACTAGATCTCCATTGTCCATATGCAACATAGAGTAATGTTATAGAAATTGTCCATATACAATGCGGTATGATGGATAGAAGATAACCTTTAGCCCCAAATGCAAAGCAAAATGAACCTGAGGAAGAAGAGGCTCTTAAGGACCTTTGACCAGGAGAAACTTCCCTGAAGGAAGCACCCAATGAAGAAACAGCAAGAGATGTTGAAGAAGAAGAGTTGCCTAGAGATCAACTGGGAGTTGTTGAGTGAAGCATAAATAATAGTGAGGCGCATGGGTCCAAAAGTGCACCAAAGGAAATAGAGGCGTTGGTGCAGTCACCAACTGAAAAGAGATTGAGTGCCAATGCAAATAGCATTGTGCCAATGGATGAGGAAGGCAAAAGAGAAATTGCAAGGGTGAAATTCAAGCACAACAGCCATGCAAAAGATATGTTTCCTTCAAAAGGCACATAGAGAGGCAATAGAGTGCAAGTCTATTTGTGGCAGAAATTTACATAAAACATTAGGGGAAGAAGAGAAAGACGTAGCAACTTGAGGTGGAACCTAAGTTATCATAAAGACAATAGTGCATTGTGCTATGGAGAGACACATAAAGGATAGGAAAAATGGGCACAACTCCATAAAAGGCATATGAAGATGCATGTGGAGAGATGAGTCGACATGTAGCTAACAAAAACAAGACATTCTTTGCACATGACATGGATGAGCTACTGAGAGGAAGTAGCCAAAATTAGCCTGATGCCAATCAAAGGAGTACAATTTTCATTGCACAGTAGGAAAAGGAGTCACTACCAATTAGGAGCAAGGCAGGAGGCCATCAACTTAAAACTAACTACAAACAACGCTTGAAGAGGATATTAGTCACAACACACAGAGCGAAGTGCACCACAAAAGAGGAAGAAGAAAATCAATAAGAGTGTGAAAATTTGGCAACAAATAATTTCCAAACTACAGAACCAAGTAGTACACCGAGAAGGCCATCTCAAATGAAGTAGAAGACTCGGAAGTCATTGAAGATAACCTTCAAATCCTCGCTCCCAAAGTAAAGAAGAAAGTGTTTTCATGAAAGGTGATGTGCAGGTGGTGCCAACATGGGAGCAATGCGGAGGTCAAAAAGAGCTCTTTGAGAAGATGAAAGAGTGGGAGCTAATGCTGATCTCAGAAGGCACTGAGAAGAACGCTACATAAAGAAGATGCATAAAAAGCAGATGAAAAGAGGGTTATTTCATTGAAGCAATAAGAGAGGAGCGAAACCAAGAATAAACCCAACTATAGTAGAGTGAAATGAGTGAAGGAAAAGTGGATATCATTTCACATGAGCCAGCAAATGTGCATGAAGGTGTGGAAGGTATAACACTAGTCTGCACAAAGTCAAGGGTACCTAAGAAAAATCCTAAAGAGAGCATAGGTGTTCTTGTGCTCACAATGAAACATACACCAAAGGAAGGGTTGAGAACCCTATATCCCCATAAATTAATGGATTGTAGCACAATAACAATGATAGAGAGGGTTGTTAGAGCAATTATGAATATCATTCCACAAGAGCCAATGATAGTGCAATAAAGTGCACAAGGTGTAGGAGCAACCTGCATAGAGATAAGGGCTCACAAGAAAAACCCTTAAGAGAGCACAAGTGTTATTGTGCTCAAAGTGGAGGATGCATCGAAGGGTTGATAACATTAGATCCCCATAAAGTAAAGGATTGATTCACAATAAAAACAACATAGAGTAATGTTGGAATAATTATCTATATGCAGCGGCGTGTGATGGATATAAGATAACCTTTATCCCCAGATACAAAGCAAAATGAGCCTAAGGAAGGAGAGGCTCTAAAGGACCTTCGACTGGGGAAAACTTCCTTGAGAAAAAAACCCAAAAAAAAACAATAAGAGATGTAGGAGAAAAGTTGCCTAGAGATCAATTGGACTTATTGAGTGAAGCATAAATAAGAGTGAGACGCATGGGTCCAAAAGTGTACCAAAGGAAATAGTGGCATTGGTGCAAGCACCAGCTAAAGAGAGATTGAGCGCCAATGCAAACAACATTGTGTCAATAGATGAGGAAGACGAAGTTATACGGGTGAAATTCAAGCACAAGAGCCATGCAAAAGAAATGTTTCTTCCGAAAGGCACAGACATAGAGAAGCAAAAGAGGGCAAGTCTATTTGTGGTAGAAATTTGCCTAGAGCATTAGGAGAAGAAGAGAAAGAGGGAGCAAATTTCAGTGGAACCTAAGTTATCATAAAGATAATAGAGCATTACGCCATGGAGAGACACACAAAGGGAAGGAAAAGTGGGCATAACTCCACAAAAGGCATCTGAAGATGCATGAGGAGAGGAGAAGAGTTCACATGTAGCTAACAAAAACTAGACATTTTTTGCACATGACATGGATGAGATACTGAGAGGAATTAGCCCAAATCAGCTTGATGCCAATTAAAAGAGTGCAATTTTCATTGCACAGAAGGAAAGGGAGTCATTACCGATTGGGAGTATGGCAAGAGATTGTCATCTTAAAACTAACTAGGAACAACGCTTGAAGGGGATATCAATCAAACCACACAGAGCAAAGGGCACAACAAAAGAGGAAGAAGAAAAGTAATATGAGGGTGAAAATTCGGCAACAGATATTTTCCAAATAACAAAACCAAATAGTGCACCAAGAAGGCCATATCAAATAGAGAAGACTTGAAAGCCATTGAAGGTAACCTTCAAAGCCTCACTCCTGAAGTAAAGAAGTATGTGTTGCCATGAAAGACGATGCACTGGACGAGCCAACATGGGAGTAATGCAGAGGTCAAAAAGAGACCTGTGAGAAGATGAAAGAGTGGGACCTAATGCTAATCTCGAAAGGCATTGAAGAGAAGACTGAATAAAGAAGATGCGTAAGAAGCAAAGGAAAAGAAGGTTATTTTATGGAAGCAACAATAGAGGAGCAAAACCAAGAATAAACCCAATTGTAGTGGAGTGAAATGAGTGAAGGAAAAGTGGATATCATTCCACATGAGCCAGCAAGAGTGCATGAAGGTGTGAAAGGTATAGCACCAGCCTGCACAAAGACAAGGACACATAAGAACCCTAAGGAGAACATAGGTGTTCTTGTGATCATAGTGGAAGATGTGCCAAAGGAAGGGTTGAGAACCCAATATCTCCACAAAGTAATGGATTATAACATAACAACAATGATAGAGATGGATGTTAGACAAATTATAGATATCATTCTACAAGAGCACAAGAAGGTGCACAAAGTGTAGGGGCAGCCTACACAGAGATAAGGATGCACAAGAAGAACCCTTAAGAGAGCACAAGTGTCATTGTGCTCAAAGTGGAGGATGCATCAAAGAAAGGGTTGAGAACACTAGATCCTCATAAAGCAAAGGATTGGTTCATAATAACAACATAGACTAACACTGGAGTAATTGTTTATATACAGTGGTGTGTGATGGATAAAAGATAACGTTTAGCCCCAGATCCAAAGCAAAATGAGCCTTAGGAAGGAGAGGCTAGAAACTTCAACCAGGAAAAACTTCCCTGAAGGAAGCACCCAAAGAAGAAAGAGTGAGATGTTGCAGAAGGAGATGAGTTGCCTAGAGATCAACTGGGAGTTGTTGAGTGAAGCATAAATAAGAGTGAGGTGCATGGGTCCAAAAGTGTACCAAAAGAAATAGAGGAGTTGGTGCAAGCACCGACTGAAGAGAGATTGAGCACCAATGCAAACAACATTATGTCAATGGATGAGGAAGGCGAAGGAGAAGTTGCATGGGTGAAATTCAAGCACAACAGCCATGTGAAAGAGATGTGTCCTTCGAAATGCATGGACAGAGAGGTAAAAGAGTGCGAGTCTATTTGTGGCAGAAATTTGCCTAAAGTATTAGATTTAGAAGAGAAATAGGAAGTAACTTGCAATGAAACCTAAGTTGTCATAAAGATAATAAAGAATTGCACCATGGAGAGATAAGCAAAGAGAAGGAAAAGTGGGCATAACTCTACAAAAGGCCTCTGAATATGCATGAGAGGAGAAGAATCGACATGTAGCTAACAAAAATAAGACATTGTTTGCACACGACATGGATGAGCTACCAAAAGGAATTACCTAAAATCAGCCCGATACCAATCAAAGAAATGCAATTTTCATTGCACGGAAGGAAAAGGAGTCACTACCTATTGTGAGCAAGCCAAGAGTCCATCACCTTAAAACTAATTAGGAACAACGCTTGAAGGAGATATCAGTCCAAGCACATAGAGCGAAGTGCACAACAAAAGAGGTAGAAGAAAAGCAATAAGAGTATCAAAATTTGGCAACAAAAATTTTCCAAATTATAGAACCAAGTAGTACACCAAGAAGGCCATCTCAAATGGAGAAGACTCAAAAGACATTGAAGGTAACCTTCAAAGCCTCACTCCTAAAGTAAAGAAGAAAGTGTTTTCATGAAAGGCAATACGCAAGAGGAGCCAAGATGGGAGCAATGTGGAGGTCAGAAAGAGCCCTTTGAGAAGATGAAAGAGTGGAAGTTAATGTTGATCTCAGAAGGCATTGAGGAGAAGGTTGCATAAAAAAGGTACATAACCAGCAAAGTAAAGAAGGTATCTCATGGAATCAACAATATAGGAGTGAAACCAAGAATAAACCTAGTTATAGTGGAGTGAAATGAGTGAAGGAAAAGTGGATATCATTCCACCTGAGCTAGTAAGAGCGCACGAAGATTTGAAAGGTATAACACCAATCTGCACAAAGAATGGGGCACATAAGAAGAACCCTAAAGAGAGCACAGGTGTTCTTGTGCTCATAATGGAGGATGCACCAAAGGAAGGGTTGAGAACCCTATATCCCCATAAAGCAATGGGTTGTAACATAACAACAATGATAGAGAGGGATGTTAGTGAAATTATAGATATCAAACCACAAGCTAGCGAGAGCACAAGAAGGTGCACAAGGTGTAGGAGCAGCCAACACAGAGATAAGGGCCCACAAGAACCCTTAAGAGAGCACAATTATTATTGTGTTCAAAGTGGAGGATACACCAAAGGAAGGCTTGAGAACATTAGATCCCCATAAAGTAAAGGATTGATTCACAACAATAACATAGAGTAATGTTGGAGCAATTATCCATCTATAGTGATGTGTGATGGATAGAAGATAACCTTTAGCCCTGGACGCAGAGCAAAATGAGCCTGAGAGAGGAGAGGCTCTAAAGGACCTTCGACTATGAGAAACCTCCTTGAAAGAAGTGCCAAAGGAAGAAACAACAAGAGATATTGTTGAAGGAGAAGAGTTTCCTACAGATCAAATGGGAGTTGTTGAGGGAAGCATAAATAAGAGTGAGGCACAAGGGTCCAAAAGTGCACCAAAGGAAATAAAGGCATTGGTGCAAGCACCAACTAAAGAGAGATTGAGTGCCAATGTAAATAGCATTATGTCAATGGATGAGGAAGGTGAAAGAGAAGTTTCACGGGTGAAATTAAAGTACAATAGCCATGCAAAAGAGACGTGTCCTTCAAAAGGCATAGACATAGAGAGGCAAAAGAGCGCAAATCTATTTATGGCAGAAATTTGCCTAAAGCATTAGGGGAGAAGAGAAAGAGGTAGCAACTTGCAGTGGAACCTAAGTTATCATAAAGATAATAGACCATTGCACCATGGAAAGACATGCAAAGGGAAGGAAAAGTAGGCATAACTCCATAGAAGACATATGAAGATGCATGAAGAGAGGAGGAGAGTCGACATGTAGCTAACAAAAAATAAGACATTATTTGCACATGACATGGATGAGCTACCGAGAGGAATTAGCCAAAATCAACCCAATGCCAATCAAAAGGGTGCAATTTTCATTACACAGAAGGAAAAGGAGTCACTATCAATTGGAACCAAGGCAGGAGGCCATCAGCTTAATACTAACTAGGAACAACGCTTGAAGGGGATATCAGTCCAAGCACATAGAGCGAGGTGCACAACAAAAGAGAGAGAAGAAAAGCAATAAGAGGGTGAAAATTTGGCAACAGATAATTTCCAAACTACAGAACCAAGTAGTGCACCCAGAACGCCATCTCAAAAGGAGAAGACTCAAAAGTCGTTGAAGGTAACCTTCAAAGCCTTACTTCTAAAGTAAAGAATAAAGTGTTGCCATGAAAGACGATGCATAGGAGGAGAGAACATGGGAGCAATGCAAAGGTCAGAAAGAGCACTTCAAGAAGATGAAAGAATGCGAGCTAATGCTGATCTCAAAAGGCATTGAGGAGAAGATGCATAAGAAGCATAGAAAAAGAAGGTTATTTCACGGAAACAATAATAGAGGAGCAAAACCAAGAAAAAACCCATTTGTAGTGGTGTGAAATGAGTGAAGGAAAAGTGGATATCATTCCACATGAGCTAGCAAGAGTGCATGAAGGTGTGGAAGGTATAGCATCAGTCTGCACAAAAATAGGGGCACATAAGAAGAACCCTAAAGAGAGCAATGGTGTTTTTATACTCACAGTAGAGGATGCACCAAAGAAAGTGTTGAGAACCCTATATCCCCATAAAGTAATGGATTGTAGCACAACAACAATAATAGAGATAAATGTTAAGAGTAATTATGGATATCATTCCGCAAGACCCATAGAGAGTGCAATAAGGTGCATAAAGTGTAGGAGCAGCCTGCACAGAGATAAGGGCACACAAGAAAAACCCTTAAGAGAGCACGAGTGTTATTGTGCTCGAAGTGGAGGATACACCAAAAGAAGAGTTGAGAACACTAGATCCGCATAAAGCATAGGATTGGTTCATAACAAAAACAACATATAATAATACTGAAGCAATTGTCCAAAAGTAGTGTGTGATGGAGAGAACATAAGCTTTAATCCTTGATGCAAAAGTAAAACGAGCTTGAGGAAGGAGAGGCTCTAAAGGACCTTCAGCCAGGAGAAACTTCCCTGAAGGAAGCACCCAAAGAAGAAACGAGAGATGTTATAGAAGGATAAGAGATGCCTAGAGATCAACTGGAAATTGTTGAGTGAAGTATAAATAAGAGTGAGGTACATGGGTCCAAAACTGCGCCAAAGGAATTAGAGGCATTGGTGCAAGCTCCAACTCAAGCGAGATTGAGCACCAATGCAAAAAGCATTATGTCAATGGATGAGGAAGGCAAAAGAGAAGTTTCACGGGTGAAATTCAAGCACAACAGCCATGCATAAGAGATGTATCTTTCGAAAGGCACAGACAAAGGGGAAAAAGAGCGCAAGTCTATTTGTGGCAGAAATTTGCATAAAGCATTAGGGGAAGAAGAGAAAGAGGTAGCAACTTGCAATGAGACCTAAGTTATCATAAAGATAATAGAGCATTGCGCTGTGGAGAAACATACAAAGAGAAGGAAAAGTGGGCATAACTCCACAAAAAGAGTCTGAAGATGCATGGGGAGAGGAGAAGAGTATACATATAGCTAACAAACACAAGACATTGTTTGCACATGGCATGGATGAGCTACCTAGAAGAATTAGCCAAAATCATCCCGATGTCAATCAAAAGAGTGCAAATTTCAATGCATGAAAGAAAAAGGAGTCACTATCGATTGGCAGCAAGGAAGGAGGCCATCAACTTAAAACTAACTAGGAACAACACTTGAAGCGGATATTAGTCCAAGCATACAGAGTAAAGTGTGCCACAAAAAAGGAAGAGAAAAAGAAATAAAAGGGTGAAAATTTGGCAACATATAATTTCCAAACTACAAAACCAAGTAATACACCCAGAAGGCCATCTCAAATGGAGAAGACTCAAAAGCCATTGAAGGTAACCTTCAAAGCCTCATTCCCAAAGTAAAGAAGAAAATGTTGCCATGAAAGGTGATGCACAGGAGGAGTCAACATGAGAGCAATGTGGAGGTCAAAAAGAGCCGTTTGAGAAGATGAAAGAGTAAGAGTTAATGCTGATCTCGGAGGGCATTGAGGAGAAGGTTGCATAAAGGAGATGCGTAAGAAGCAAAGGAAAAGAAGGTTATTTCATGGAAGCAACAATAGAGTGAAACCAAGAATAAACCTAGTTGTAGTGGACTGAAATGAGTGAAGGAAAAGTGGATATCATTCCACATGAGCCAGTAAGAGTGCATGAAGGTGTGGAAGGTATATCACCAGTCTGCACAAATACATGGGCACATAAGAAGAATCCTGAAGAGATCACAGGTGTTTTTGTGCTCACAGTGGAGGATGCACCAAAGGAAGGGTTAAGAACCTTATATCCCCATAAAATAATGGTCGATGGACAGAAGACAAACTTTAGCCCATTACAAAGGAAAAGGAGCCTAAAGAAGGAGAGGCTCTAAAGGACCTTTGACCAAGAGAAACTTCCCTCAAGGAAACACTAAAGGAAGAAGTAACAAGAGATGCTACAAAAGGAGAAGAATTACATAGAGAATAATTGGGAGTTGTTGAGTGCAATTAAAATGAGAGTAAGTCATATGGGTTCAAAGGTGTGCCAAAGGAAATAGAGGCACTGAAGTGAGCACTCGCTAAATAGATCATGAGAGTTAATGCAAACATCATTGCACCAATGAAGGAAGAAGGCAAAAGAGAAGCTACATAGGATAACTTCAAGCAAGGCAGCCAAGTAGAAGAGATGTGTCCTTCAAAAGGCATAAAGATGGAGAGATGAAAGAGTACATGTTTATCTGTAGGAGGCATTTACCTTAATCCTAAGGAGATTAAGATAAAATAGGTAATACGCAATCGAGCCTAAGTTACCCCAAAGATAACAAAGCATTACACCATGGAGAGATGGAAAAAGGGAAGGACAAGTGGACATAACTCCACATATGGCATTCGAATATGGTAAGGAGAGGAGAAGAGTCAACTTGCAGCTAAAAAAGATGCAACATTGTTGGCACACAACCAGTAGGAGCTAGTAGGATAAGTTAACCAAAATTAGCATGAAACAGATCAAGGGAATGTAATTTTCATTATGTGCAAAGAAAAGGAGTTATTACTGATTAGGAGCAAGGCAGGTCACCATCAGCCTAAGACTGACCATGAACAATGACTGAAGGGGATATTAATCCAAGTACGTAAAGGTAAGTGTGTGACAATAAAGGAAGAAGAAAAGGTGGGAGTCAATGGACCACATAGAGACTTCAATGCCATTGACAACATCAACTAAAGAGAAATGAAGAACAAGGGTAGTGGGAGAACCATGTAGACATATCCCGTGAGAATCACATGGAAGAATGGTACGCAAGTATACCTACTTACCATAAACCACATAACGAAGAAAGTGTGCATAACAGAGAAGCGAAAGACACACAAAAACAAGGAAAGGAAAGGTATATAGACCTTTTAGAGGAGATGGATGAACAAGAATGGGTGTAACCCCACAAGAAACAAAAGTGGGTGCAAACCCACAAGAACAAAGGTGGGCATAGGCCCACAAGATATGAAGATGGGCATGGGGCCACAAGAATAAACAGAGGTGGGCACAGAACCACAAGAACAAGGGAAGGAAGATGAAGTGTATCAGAGCTAGGCAAAGGAGAACAATTTATGACCCAAAGAGGATTTAAAAAAGAGAGAAGCACTGAGTGAGCCTGCTCAGGTGCCACACTAGGGGGACATGAACACCGTAGTCAACACAACCAACTAAAAAGATAATTCTATCACTCCAACACTATTTATAAATAGGACTTCATATTTTAATTATCTGGGGAGTTTGATGTAAGAGCATCACAGGCGAATTTGCAATCTTGCATCAGAGAAAAATAGAGTCTGTCCAACGAGAAATAAACCAACTGTAGTTGTGCACAGTAACACGGACCACGCAAGATTCCACTTGCATGGAAGGAAGGTTGTGCACGGTGGCTAAGAGTTACGCAAGGAGTTAGAGAATAAAAAGGAGGTACAAGTTTTGGTTAAGCCAAACATCACACTCGCAAAGGTACAAAACACATAAAGATGCACTAGGGACTAGAAGTAAAGTACAATAGTAAAGGCTTGCTCAAAAGTGCGTGAAGGAACCAAGGCTTAAAAAGTTCTAAGAACCATGGTTGAGGAGTTGTTCATTGAAGGTGTATTTCACAAGAACAAGAAAAGTTGTAACTAAAGCTAAGTTCAAACTTCAGCAATAAATGCACAAAGAGTTGGGCTTATCAAGGGAGAACATTAGAGTAGTGCATAGTCATAGTTGAGGGGTGCTCAAATGCGACTAGAACGTAATCAACCAGCAATTGAGCTCTAAGGTACCCATTGCACGATGATGTTGGTGCATGGAAAGGAAGAGAGTTTGAGGTATAAGGGCGCACAAAAAGCCAAGCGTAGGGTATTTGATGCAAGCCTGAGGAAGTACAAGACAGATAAGTAATTAGCTGTGAGAACCTATAGTTAGCCTTTCCTTAGGCTAGGTTAGTAATGTAAATGATGTGACAACAAAAGGGACTGACAAGATCTACTTATGCAGCTCGAGGTTCGTAAAAGGCCATGCTACTTCTAGAGTAGGTTTGTAGACTTGCATAAAGCCACATTAAATGAAGTTGATCAATTGTGTGGGAATTCAATGAAGCAACTAAAAAAGGGGTCTCGATCTAGAATTTGTAATGCTCAAAAGCCAAGGAAAGACTCTATTAGAGTGATCCCATAAGGGACAAAAAAATTGTCTGAGGCTAGACAAAGAGAAAAGGAACTTTGTAGACAAGTGAAGGCTCATAATCATGGATGGATAGTATTGCAAGGACACCATAGTAGATAAAAGTAAAGATACTTATATCTATGTCTGAAGACTAGATTAAGTAGATTTGAGAGCTTAATATATAGCTACTAAGTTTATATTATCTTGGAACACCTGAAGTTAAGGAATAAAATGCTTTATTAGCATGATCTACTATGTGGAATTCTGAAGGATACGTGGTTAATGTATCCCTTCACTAGGACCCCTGATCTCAGTCAGCACCAATATAATATCAAAGCAAGGTTATGAACATTCAAAGATGTAAAAAGAAAATATAAACTTGCAAGTGAGATACAAGCTAGCAGAAGCAAAGGTAGCAGATTGTTGAACATGAGGAAACTAGTAGAGCATCATTCATCATCGTGAAGGAGGTAGGTATATAGCGAGTGGGTGGAACATAAACAAAGAATAAACTTAGTCGAGACGAGTTACATAGGATCACGGAGGGAGAATTTGTTAGAGCGATTCCATAGTGCAAAGCACCTACATAGTATTACAACAGAAAGTGCAACAATAGGTAGTGTACGAAGTTACAAGGTTGTACGCAACCTGTAGGAGTGTTGTGTGATAACTGATAGATGGTTAACCATGAGGCAATCATTGCACTAGAAAGCAGAGGGGAATCATTGACAGATTGCTAGAAGTTACGTAGCCAATTACAATGCAAACAGATCATCAAATGTGAGATAGTCTAGATTTACAGATTAGGAGAAACCACCGATAGAATATCGATCGTGAGGCACTTCACATGAAAAGAAAAATTGGGTTGACAATGAATCGTGTGAGAGTAATGAAGATGCCAACAGATCATCAAACATGAGGCAATCAGGGTAAGAGAGCATCTTTCAATCAACGTATTGGTATAAAGTGCCAGAAAAGGTTGTTCTCCATCAAATGCAAATGAATAGAGAATGAAGAGCATAGAAGATGGCTCAGCTAGAAGCCAAAACAAGACATGACCGAGAGTTACAAAACTCAAGGAAAATGAAGATAGCCTCCATATTGTAGATGCAACAGGAAAGGATGGCATGGATAGAAAGAAAAATGGTTGGGAGGAAACATACCTTAGAGAAGCAGGGAGAGAACCATAAGTGGAAAGAAGCCACAGAGGTTTTGATGTGAATCGAGAATTAGCTTAAAGCTGAAATGCAAAGGTTCTCCAGAAAAGAAAGCCCTAAGGAAATGGAGTGTATTATATGTCAAGCACTATTTCACATTGAAGGGTGTAAAGGGCTTAAGGTACTAGTCAACAGATAGAGCACTATGTCCAAGCAAACATAGCAAAGTGCATGATAAGAGAGGAAAAAGAAAAGGTGGGAGTCGACAGACCCCATAAAGACTTATATGCCACTAAAGGCATCAAGCAAAGGTAAATGAAGGCAAAGGCAGCAACAAAACCGCACAAATGTACCCTGTGAGAAACATGAGGAAGGATAGCATGTAAGTATACCTACTTGTTGCAGGTGATAAAAGGAAGAAAGTGTGCATAAAAGATGAGAACTGAAAGGTGCACAAAAAGAAGGAAATGAAAGGTATGAAAACCTTTTGGTGGAGGTGAATGGACAAGAATCGACATACACCCACAAGAGACAAAAGTGAGTGCAGAACCATGAAAGATAAAACTGGGTGTAGACCCAGAGGAGACAAAGGTGGGCATAGGACCATAAAAGTAAATAGAGGTGGGCACAAACCCACAAGAGGAAGAAAGGGAAAGAAGAGGAAGGGTATTGGATCTAGGCAGAGGAGGATGGTTTATGTCCCAATGATGGTGTAGAGGCACCAAGTGAGCCTACTTAGGTGCCACATCCAATGCAGGAGAACACTGTGGTCTAGCCAGCGGACTAAAAAAATGGTTCTACCATTCCAATCCTACTTGTATACAGGAGCTTACATTTTAATTATCACAAGGGTCTAATGTAGGAGCATCATAGGGGAATCGGTAATCTTGCATCAGACAAAAATAGAGTCAATCAAGTAAGAAATAAAATGACTCTAATTGTGCATAGTTACACGACGCAACATTTTAGAAGGTTGCTCTGAACTATGCAAGAGGCCACTTGTACGAAACGAAAGTGATTGAGAGTTGTGCAAAGAGTTAGAGAATAAAAAAGGGGTACAAGTTTTGGCTAAAGTAAGCAACACATGTATAAAACTATAAAGTACATAAGGACACACTACGGATATGCAGCAAGGTGCAAAAGTAAAGGCTTGCACAACAACACATGAAAGAATAGAGGCTCATAGAGCACCAAAGAACATGGCGTAAAAGGAGTTGTTCATTGAAGGTGTCCTAAAGGAAAACAACGAAAGTTACAACCACCCATGAGAGACAAAAGTGGGTGCAGAACCATGAGAGATGAAACTGGGCGTAGACCCAGGGCAAACAAAGGTGGGCATATGACCATAAGAACAAATAGAGGTGGGTATAAACCCACAATAAGAAGAAAGGGAAAGAAGAGGAAGGATATTAGATCTAGGCAAAGGAAGACGATTTATGTCCTAATGACGGTATAGAGGAGGAAGCACTGAGTGAGACTACTTAGGTGCCACATCCAATACAAGGGAACACCATGATCGAGGCAACCGACTAAAAAAATGGTTCTACCAATCTAATCCTACTTATATACAGGAAATTACATTTTAATTATCACGAGGGTATGATGCAGGAGCATCACAAGGGAATCAACAATCTTGCATTAGACATAAACAGAGTCAATCAAGTGAGAAATTAAAAAAACTCTAGTTTTGCATAGTTGCACAATGCAACATTTTGGAAGGTTATTTTGAACTATGCAAGAGGCCACTTGCGCTGAAAGAAGGTGGTTGAGAGTTCTACAAGGAAGAATAAGAAAGGGGTACAAGTTTTGGATAAAGTAAGTTATACACATGTAAAACTGTAAAGTACATAAGGACGCACTATGGATAACAAGCAAGGTGTAAAAGTAAAGGCTCGCACAATAGCACACAAAAGAAACAAGGCCCATAGAGCACCAAAGAACATGGCACAAAAGGAGTTATTTGTTGAAGATGTCCTAAAGCAAAACAAGAAAAGTTACAACCAAAGCTAAGTTCAAACTAAGTTGTCTGCAATGTGATTATGGTTGCACGTATAATATTAAGAGGTGGATATCTTTGAACTCCTAGAGTTGTTTGAAGAGACGATCCAAAATAGTGTCCATATTCTAATTGGGAGCAACTTTTGGGGAGACTTGAGGACTTTGGACTCGATTATTTTCAATGCTTTAGATGTTAAATTCCACAATTATAGTATTGGGAATCACCTTTGATGAACAACTGTGAAATATGGTGTTTTGATTCCAAATAAGCTCTCTTGGACAAGGACAAGGGTTGGGAGAAATTAGTGATTTGCTTGCCCAAATCTCTACATATTAAAAAAAGCCAATATTTCTTGAAGATTCCACACTATTCCACTAGCAATCTGTAAATTTTATCAGGTAGATCCATCGAAGTTGATCTTGTGAAATCTTAGAGGGGGGCCATCTAGGCATGCTTAGAAATATTGATAAATCTTTGGTATTTATAATGGAATGACAAGCCAAATATTTGGAAAGTTTTGAGGTCTTCCATATTGAGTGAGGTCTAACTTGAAGTGAGATTTTTCATATGTTAATTATAGCAAATTACTTATTGTTTAAAATATTAGCATTTATTCTAGGCCAAATACGTTAGAGGGCCAAAACTGAAGTGAGATTTTGAGTATAGTTTGAATTAAGATCCACTTGGAGAACAATTGAAGCATATGTTTGATTTTTAAAACTACTATGCTAAAATCCACCAAATTTGACGAGCATAGGGGCACTAGAATAATTAGTGCATTGTGTTCTCCCCTTCCCTTTAACAATGTAATCAACTAAATGGTCCCTATCGAACCTCTACACTGAAATTTTTCTCCATGAGAATCATATATTTTAATGGGAACCACAATGGCATGATATTTGACCAGCGTAATTAGAAATTACTTTTTTCTAATGTCTGCTTTACATGGACTAACTCAAATGTTGAGATTGACCGAGGCCACTTTGTAGTGTCCCCTAGTTGGGGAGGACTAAATATGTTTAATAAGGATATCTGATATAAATATCAAGTGATTAGAGATCTCATCAATCAATATTTAGACTTGGACAAGGGATGATCCCCTATGCTTTTCAATTGTTTCTTGGTCCCCAATGGGTTCACTGCTTGGGGGGTTTACATAGTAGCTTGCATGATAAAGTTTCCCCAAGATTCTAAAATGTTTTTGATAGAATCAAATACCTATGAAGAGAGAGGTGGGTAGTCATTCCAACTTGATTCTCAGTAGGGTATTATGTGCCCATTTCCAACTTGCAATGTTATCATTTATGAGAGGACCTAGCAACAAATTTAATGTGTTGGGTAGTTTTGGACTATGGAGTCTTGCATTGATTAGGATCTAGATAATCCCCAAATAAAATTTTACTACACCGAGAGATGTTTGAAACTTTGAGCCTCCAAGTTGATCTCATGGATAGAACGTTGTTGAATTATAAATTGTTTTGAGATTTAATCCTCCTGAACATTTTGGCCTACAAATCTCATCCCAAGAAACCAAATAATACTTGTGTTGTTAGTTCATGCCTTGTCACAAACATTTACATTATAGGGTTATGAATGTTACCCCTATGTACCTAAGGAGTTTAAGAAGAGTGAGAGTTAAACCAAAACCACCTAGAGTACAACCTTCAATAGTTAAAGTCAATGTGCAAAGGAAAGCCAACTATGGTTTCATTTGAAAAGTTTTTTTTTCAAACCATGACTTGAGAATATGCCAAGAGGTCAAATGAGGTTTATCATCCAAAGGGGATCTCAAATAAGTTAAGGGAAGTTATCCTTTAGAGAAGCCCTAAGCTTGAACAATATCTCTTTTTTTGGCAATGCAGACATTAACAAATATTGCCTTGGATTTGTGCCTATTAATTTGTTGACCAAAGGCTTCTTGAAAGTTATCAAATATAACACAAATGTATCAAGCTTCAATAACAAGGATTTATCAGAAAGGAAGAGTGTCCTATGTAACTTTCCCCTTTTTATTTTTGCATGTTGTAATGACCTACATAAAGATTCTCCTCATATAATAAACAAGTATTGGCTTATCAGATCGCTTTGTCTAAGGCCTCTAGTGTAAGTGAATGAAAGGTCAATGTCCTCATTAATGTCCACAACGGGAAATGTTATGATACAAATGTTAATCGATTTAGTTAGATGCTTTGAGAAAACAAAAGCAGTCATAGTCTAGAAAAGGAGATCTTAGTTTCATCTGTTAAAGTCTTTTGGCATGCCATACTTAATGAGGATTCCTTACCTTGTTTGGATCTTCAACGAGTGTAGAATCTCCCGTGTGGATAGGATATTGTCAATGATTTGATTTCCATGCACAAATGTCAACTAGGTATTGAAAAAATTATAATAAAGGTTTGAATCATAAAGTAATGAGTTTATATAATTTTATAGATCGTATTACATATAGCTATAAACTTGAAATGGTCCATTTGTACATCTTGAGCTTCTTTCAAGATGAGGTCCAACTTAGTGGTATTCATAGCTTTGAGAATAGATTCATTTTTTAAGAATTACTCAAATGACTGCAAAAAGGTATTCCTTTATTACAAGCCAAAAATATTTGGTAGAAAAAGGTCAAGAAAACATCTAGTCCTGAAGCTTTATTCTTCTGAAAGGAACAAATGAATGTTTCAATTCTACTTTGAAAATTGGTCTAACAATTTGATCATTATCTTCCTCTTTGATATGAGATGGATGTGCTTCAAATCCTTGTTGTGGTTTATGATTTGTTTCCTTGAAGTGGGGCCTTAACTATAAGGAGGTCTTGAAAATATTGAGAAGCATCTTGGAGTATATTTTTTGAGGAAGTGAGTGGTTTTCCATCTCCCATCACAATGGGTTGTTGAGAAATTATAAGTTTTTAACTATGGACCAATTTATAAAAGCATCATGCATTTGCATCTCCCTTCCTAAGCCATTGGTCCCTTAAAACTAAGTATATTTATAATTGCATATATGATGTAATAAAAAAGGTGTGGCCTCTTCATTTTAGCATGTGTTTATATAGTGTTCTAGTATAATTTATGATTTAGCTCAAATGATCTATTAGATTTCATAACGAAACAATGCTTTCAATTTAATTTCTATAAAGTTCATTGATGAGAACTAATAGGCAATAAAAAAATTATTTAGCATTTATCTTTAAAAATTATTAAAATTTGTTTAGCAACATTATATCTACAAGTAAGACCTATCTTTCCCAAGCTAACTAATGCTAGACTTGGTTTTTAAACCTTCTAACACCATGCATGCTCACATGCCACATATTCTAGTTATGTACCTCTATACAAGTGGTATGGCATGTCTTCTCACATTCTATATTTTTATCATTATATTCTATTTACTAGTGCTTATGAATAATGTAAAACATATATAGTTCTAAATAACTCTATTGTTCTCTCTTACTTCATGATACTATGTTTCACATCAGTTGATATTAGAGCCTAATTATCTACTATGTTCCCCAATTAATTTTGGTTCAAAGTTTGGTTGTACATATCTAAAACTCTACTAGATATCTGAATAAGATTATATAATGTTCTCCTTACTAGATCTAATTTGTTAGGGAACATAACTAATTTGACTACTTCCATTATAAGTTGAGCTTATAGACCAAACATAGCTTACATAAGTAAAAATCAAATGAAATACCATGGGTGATTCCTAGTTAGTTAGGTAGAGCTTGAACTCTCGTGTTTATCTTTCTATGCAAATCTTATATTAAAATAAATACAACATTTATATATTTAAAAAAAAATTGCCCTCCACTAACTGTATACCCCGAATGTCACATATGACTAATAGATTGTACAATTGATGCATCAATGGAAACATTGAATGGGCATTTTATTTAGGTTGTAAATCAATAAAAAAATTCACAAGTAGCAAAAGATAGGTGATAACATTAATGTAGCAGCTTTTAAAGATGTACATTGTGCCTACTCTCTACTAACTAGGTTTCGGAAAAGGAAAGAAATAAATAGATTATATTGTTAATATTGTTAGGTTTGTGGCGGTTCGTATTTGTTGAATCTATGTCTAAACACTTAGAAGAAGAGTATTTTGAAGTAAAACCTAGCATGTCAAGTTAATTAATACACTTTGAGTATCAAAAACATGTTCACTTGTAATTTGAGATAAGTTTGTCATAAAAGGCAATATAGAAGGTAGGTTAGCTGAGCTCTATATTCCACCTAAAGTCATGGTGTTGTAGTAATGTTTGTTGTGATTGAGACTATCCAAGTAGTGAAATGTCATTAATATTTAAGGCTAGTGTGATGTATTTCTTAATTGTAGTAGCATCATAAGCCCTATTTAGATGTTGAAAATAATTGAAACCAAAAACAAAACCTACTTCTCAACCAAAAATCTTAATTAAATACTGATATCAAAAAATTAAAGAACTTAATTCAAATAAATATAATAAACTGATTACCACCAATAAAAAAATAAGAATAAACTATAACATTAATTTTCCAATTTATAATTATTTATAAAAAAAATTATTAATTATATATAAAATTAGTCTAAACATCTAATAATTTAAATAATTATTAAAACAACGTACAACATTTTTATAATATCATTCAAAATGTAAATAATAAATAATAGATATATCGATGTGTTCAATAGACTTACCTGGTTGAGTCGAGTCGGTGGAACGGGTTACATTTTAATCCTTGCAGGCTACACCACTTTTTTGGCAGGCAATAAGTGTTCGTGGCAGTGGCGTGGCAATAAGTGTTTGTGGCAGTGGCAATATTATTTATTTTTGTAATGGCCACAAAGATGAAGAGGCATTCCAAAGGTGGCACTGCCCCCCGGCACATATATTTTCAATTCACGTAATTTATGCTCTACGCCATATCAACCAGGCACAACCCAATGCAATCGACAAGTTCTGAAGCCAAGTAAACTATTTTCAATTAAACCTCAACACAATAAATGCCCAAAACAATACCAAATGCAGATTCGTCATCTTATTTTTTATTAATAAATATACCAATCTGTTCCAATTAGAAAATCAAAGGCATGCAGCCTTAAAAAGGCCCAAAATTGCCCCTAAATCAAAGCTTAATAAGAAACAAATGTTAAAATAAAAACCATATCTAGATTAAGATATATTTAATATTTAAATATGCAGTTCATAAAATCAAAACTAAGTTGGAAAGAATAAGTTATAAGTAATATAATTAAAACTTTATTTGCATGTTTTAAATGTTTTTTATTTCTAAAAACTTTAGCTTCACTGCATTGTTATTGTAATGTTTATATATATATATAATTAAAAATATTGAAATTAATTGATAAAAATTTAAAAACTTATATTTAAAAAAGGTTGTTTAGGCATCAGTATGTATGAGATAGCCAGTATGAATATAGTTAGGCCTAAGTGAGGAAAAATTAAGGTTGCCATCTTCAGATTTATGTGCCATTCTTTAACACTCTGTTTTTGCAACCTCCTAGGAAAAATAAAATGTGGAAAGCGATTATTGTGTGCAGGGAAGAAGGATATTATAACAACGGCCATAAACTAAACCATCTTTAAATTGGCTTTGTTTGTTCTGTTTCTGGCCGTTCAATGGAAGTGTCTGGATTTGGATATATATATATATAAGTAATCTTAAAGAATGTTGGTATCTTCATATCCATCCGTCTTTCGGTAACACTCTGTTTCCACTTTTCGTTGAAGCCATTATTATTTGTAGGCAAGAAGGATGTTATAACAACGACCATTCTGTAACACTCTGTTTTGGCAACCTCCTGAGTAAAAGAAGATGTGGAAAGCCATTATTGTGTGCAGGGAAGAAGGATATGATAACAACGGCCATAGACTAACCAATCTTGAAATTGGCTTTGTTCGTTTGAAGGCGTATTAAAATATATATAGTCATAAGTAGTCTTAAAGAATAGTTGTGTCTGTTCAATGGAAGTGTCTGGTCTGATAGTATTAGTTTTAATTATGCAGAGGCGTTCGTACAATAACATCCTCAGGGATGTTTGTAGCTCTTCAATAAAAATGTAACTGAATGTTTTTCACTGTGTATGTATGCAATTATTACGTCCTTTGCAGATAAATGAAGAGTGTGTGGTTTGATGCAGTAATTGAACGCGTATTAAAATATATATAGTCATAAGTAGTCTTACAGATTGCTTGTATATGTCCAATGGAAAAGTGGTAATATTTGTCGCTCTTCAATAAAATTATATGTAAATTATTTGAATGGTTTATTGGTTCAAGGAAAAAAGTGTAGGATCAATCTGCATTTGAAAGTCTTAGATCTATTCTCTGGGACAATAGCTTGTAATTTCTAAGCATTTGTTGTCCAAATAAACTTTGATGTACTACCTTAAAAGCGAAGAATAGTCTATTTTTTTCCACAAACTTAGATCAATGTTCCCTTTTAGTATACACTCTTTAAGGACATTCGTTATCTGTTCAAATCTTTGATTGCACTCTTCAATAACATTGATTCGTTGTTCGTTCGAATCTCTACTTTTCTGTCTTTAAATTTGAGATTAGTCTTTCTTTTTTCGAACTTAGATCTAATTTCTTTTTTGTTATACATTTTCATACAGAAGAGATTTTTAAATGACAGAATGTGCCGTAGCATAACTATTATGCAATAATAAGACACAACAATTATATTTTTTTCGGAATTGAACCTACGACCTGTGTTTTTCAACATTTCTTTACGATCTGGCGTTCGTAGAATGTGCTGCTAAATATTCGTCTTTTATGGAGGAATATTGTAAAAATATAGAGGAATTAGCAACTTGAAGCGTATAAACAGTTTCCAGTGGAAAAATCAAGGCAAAATCTATTGAATCTGAGTTGTCATTTCATGGCATGGCTCGTCACATGGGGATCTTGAGCAGGTTTCATGGCAGAGAAGATGTGTTTGCTTGCTAGGGGCCTCTTGTGCAGTGGCAGTGTCAGGATTGGATATATTAGAGGCATTGTTTTTGGTTTCATAGCCCAAATCCATGGTGGCTCCTATATTTTAAATCACAGCCTTCTCAAAAAATGGAAAGCTGTAACTTAAATCATTAAAAATTGTACAGTAAAAGTTCTTTATCTCTTAACAATCTTTTCAAGTCAGATCCTATAACTGTATCTATTGTTTTGGACTGGCGCTGGAACCTTAGCTTATCAAGTTTTTTATCCTTGTTTTAGACTTTATACTATATGCTTAGAATGGTTTTGGTGGTGCATTTTCATGTTTTTAAAATTATATTTAATTATCTTGGAATCTGGTACTTTGCATGTATCTCAAAGATTGTTACAATTATTTTCTTAGTTATATAAGTTGTGTTAGAATAGATTTTTTAATGTATTTGTGTAACTATTGAATATGTTTTTTTTTTTATACGATATAAGATAATCCAATAATTTTTATCCTCCAAAATCTAAGTATAGAATACAAAGCTCAGTCCCATAAATGCATGCCTATTGGTGTCAGAGCAAATGGCTGAAATTCTACTAAATATCTGAATAAGATTATATAAAATTCTCCTTACTAGATCTAATTTGTTAGGGAACATAACTAATTTGACTGCTTCCATTATAAGTTGAGCTTATAGACCAAACATAGCTTACATAAGTAAAAATTAAATGAAATACCATGGGTGATTCCTAGTTAGTTAGGTAGAGCTTGAACTCTCGTGTTTATCTTTCTATGCAAATTTTATATTAAAAATAAATACAACATTTATATATTTAAAAACAAATTGCCCTCTACTAACTGTATACCCCGAATGTCATATATGACTAATAGATTGTACAATTGATGCATCAATGGAAACATTGAATGGGCATTTTATTTAGGTTGTAAATCAATAAAAAAATTCACAAGTAGCAAAAGATAGGTGATAACATTAATGTAACAGCTTTTAAAGATGTACATTGTGCCTACTCTCTGCTAACTAGGTTTCGGAAAAGGTAAGAAAGAAATAGATTATATTGTTAATATTGTTAGGTTTGTGGCGGTTTGTATTTGTTGAATCTATGTCTAAACACTTAGAAGAAGAGTATTTTGAAGTAAAACCTAGCATGTCAAGTTAATTAATACACTTTGAGTATCAAAAACATGTTCACTTGTAATTTGAGATAAGTCTGTCATGAAAGGCAATATAGAAGGCAGGTTAGCTGAGCTCTATATTCCACCTAAAGTCATGGCATTGTAGTAATGTTTGTTGTGATTGAGACTATCCAAGTAGTGAAATGTCATTAATATTTAAGGCCAGTGTGATGTATTTCTTAATTGTAGTAGCATCATAAGCCCTATTTAGATGTTGAAAATAATTGAAACCAAAAACAAAACCTACTTCTCAATCAAAAATCTTAATTAAATATTGATATCAAAAAATTAAAGAACTTAATTCAAATAAATATAATAAACTAATTACCACCAATAAAAAAATAAGAATAAAATATAACATTAATTTTCCAATTTATAATTATTTATAAAAAAAATTTATTAATTATATATAAAATTAGTCTAAACATCTAATAATTTAAATAATTATTAAAACAACGTACAACATTTTTATAATATCATTCAAAATGTAAATAATAAATAATAGATATATCGATGTGTTCAATAGACTTACCTGGTTGAGTCGAGTCGGTGGAACGGGTTACATTTTAATCCTTGCAGGTTACACCACTTTTTTGGCAGGGAATAAGTGTTCGTGGCAGTGGCGTGGCAATAAGTGTTTGTGGCAGTGGCAATATTATTTATTTTTGTAATGGCCACAAAGATGAAGAGGCATTCCAAAGGTGGCACTGCCCCCCAGCACATATATTTTCAATTCACGTAATTTATGCTCTACGCCATGCCAACCAGGGACAACCCAATGCAATTGACAAGTTCTGAAGCCAAGTAAACTATTTTCAATTAAACCTTAACACAATAAATGCCCAAAACAATACCAAATGTAGATTCGTCATCTTATTTTTTATTAATAAATATACCAATCTGTTCCAATTAGAAAATCAAAGGCATGCAGCCTTACAAAGGCCCCAAACTGCTCCTAAATCAAAGTTTAATAAGAAACAAATGTTAAAATAGAAACCATATCTAAATTAAGATATATTTAATATTTAAATATGCAGTTCATAAAATCAAATCTAAGTTGGAAAGAATAAGTTATAAGTAATATAATTAAAATTTTATTTGCATGTTTTAAATGTTTTTTATTTCTAAAAACTTTAGCTTCACTGCATTGTTATTGTAATGTTTATATATATATATATATATAAATAATTAAATATATCGAAATTAATTGATAAAAATTTAAAAACTTTTATTTGAAAAAGGTTGTTTAGGCATCAGTATGTATGAGATAGCCAGTATGAATATAGTTAGGCCTAAGTGAGGAAAAATTAAGGTTGCCATCTTCAGATTTATGTGCCATTCTTTAACACTCTGTTTTTGCAACCTCCTAGGAAAAATAAAATGTGGAAAGCCATTATTGTGTCCAGGGAAGAAGGATATTATAACAACGGCCATAGACTAAACCATCTTTAAATTGGCTTTGTTTGTTCTGTTTCTGGCTGTTCAATGGAAGTGTCTGGATTTGGATATATATATATATATATAAATATATAAAAGTAATCTTAAAGAATGTTGGTATCTTCAGATCCATCCGTCTTTCGGTAACACTCTGTTTCCACTTTTCGTTGAAGCCATTATTATTTGTAGGCAAGAAGGATGTTATAACAACGACCATTCTGTAACACTCTGTTTTGGCAACCTCCTGAGTAAAAGAAGATGTGGAAAACCATTATTGTGTGCAGGGAAGAAGGATATTATAACAACGGCCATAGACTAACCAATCTTGAAATTGGCTTTGTTCGTTTGAAGGCGTATTAAAATATATATAGTCATAAGTAGTCTTAAAGAATAGTTGTGTCTGTTCAATGGAAGTGTCTGGTCTGATAGTATTAGTTTTAATTATGCAGAGGCGTTCGTACAATAACATCCTCGGGGATGTTTGTAGCTCTTCAATAAAAATGTAACTGAATGTTTTTCACTGCGTATGTAAGCAATTATTACGTCCTTTGCAGATAAATGAAGAGTGTGTGGTTTGATGCAGTAATTGAACGCGTATTAAAATATATATGGTCACAAGTAGTCTTACAGATTGCTTGTATATGTCCAATGGAAAAGTGGTAATATTTGTCGCTCTTCAATAAAATTATATATAAATTATTTGAATGGTTTATTGGTTCAAGGAAAAAAGTGTAGGATCAATCTGCATTTGAAAGTCTTAGATCTATTCTCTGGGACAATAGCTTGTAATTTCTAAGCATTTGTTGTCCAAATAAACTTTGATGTATTACCTTAAAAGCGAAGAATAGTCTATTTTTTTCCACAAACTTAGATCAATGTTCCCTTTTAGTATACACTCTTCAAGGACATTCGTTATCTGTTCAAATCTTTGATTGCACTCTTCAATAACATTGATTCGTTGTTCGTTCGAATCTCTACTTTTCTGTCTTTAAATTTGAGATTAGTCTTTCTT
Organism: Torreya grandis; assembly: GCA_037957365.1. NCBI lineage: Eukaryota > Viridiplantae > Streptophyta > Pinopsida > Cupressales > Taxaceae > Torreya > Torreya grandis. The sequence continues at coordinate 828,386 of JARHVA010000545.1, read as the reverse complement.
TTTTCGAACTTAGATCTAATTTCTTTTTTGTTATACATTTTCATACAGGAGAGATTTTTAAATGACAGAATGTGCCGTAGCATAACTATTATGCAATAATAAGACACAACAATTATATTTTTTTCGGAATTGAACCTACGACCTGTGTTTTTCAACATTTCTTTACGATCTGACGTTCGTAGAATGTGCTGCTAAATATTCATCTTTTATGGACGAATATTGTAAAAATATCGAGGAATTAGCAACTTGAAGCGTATAAACAGTTTCCAGTGGAAAAATCAAGGCAAAATCTATTGAATCTGAGTTGTCATTTCATGGCATGGCTCGTCACATGGGGATCTTGAGCAGGTTTCATGGCAGAGAAGATGTGTTTGCTTGCTAGGGGCCTCTTGTGCAGTGGCAGTGTCAGGATTGGATATAGTAGAGGCATTGTTTTTGGTTTCATAGCCCAAATCCATGGTGGCTCCCCTATTTTAAATCACAGCCTTCTCAAAAAATGGAAAGCTGTAACTTAAATCATTAAAAATTGTACAGTAAAAGATCTTTATCTCTTAACAATCTTTTCAAGTCAGATCCTAGAACTGTATCTATTGTTTTGGACTGGCGCTGGAACCTTAGCTTATAAAGTTTTTTATCCTTGTCTTAGACTTTATACTATATGCTTAGAATGTTTTTGGTGGTGCATTTTCATGTTTTTTAAATTATATTTAATTATCTAGGAATCTGGTACTTTGCATGTATCTTAAAGATTGTTACAATTATTTTCTTAGTTATATAAGTTGTGTTAGAATAGACTTTTTAATGTATTTTGGTAACTATTGAATATGTTTTTTTTTCTATACGACATAAGATAATCCAATAATTTTTATCCTCCAAAATTTAAGTATAGAATACAAAGCTCAGTCTCATAAATGCATGCTTATTGGTGTCAGAGCAAATGGCTGAAATTCTTCTAGATATCTGAATAAGATTATATAAAGTTCTCCTTACTAGATCTAATTTGTTAGGGAACATAACTAATATTGTTTGGTTTGTGGCGGTTCGTATTTGTTGAATCTATGTCTAAACACTTAGAAGAAGAGTATTTTGAAGTAAAATCTAGCATGTCAGGTTAATTAATACACTTTGAGTATCAAAAACATGTTCACTTGTAATTTGAGATAAGTCTGTCATAAAAAGCAATATAGAAGGCAGGTTAGCTGAGCTCTATATTCCACCTAAAGTCATGGCGTTGCAGTAATGTTTGTTGTGATTGAGACTATCCAAGTAGTGAAATGTCATTAATATTTAAGGCCAGTGTGATGCATTTCTTAATTGTAGTAGCATCATAAACCCTATTTAGATGTTGAAAATAATTGAAACCAAAAACAAAACCTACTTCACAACCAAAAATTTAATTAAATACTGATATCAAAAAATTAAAGAACTTAATTCATATAAATATAATAAACTGATTACCACCAATAAAAAAATAAGAATAAATTATAACATTAATTTTTCAATTTATAATTATTTATTAAAAAAATTATTAATTATATATAAAATTAAACATCTAATAATTTAAATAATTATTAAAACAACGTACAACATTTTTATAATATCATTCAAAATGTGAATAATAAATAATAGATATATCGATGTGCTCAATAGACTTACCTGGTTGAGTCGAGTCGGTGGAACGGGTTACATTTTAATCCTTGCAGGTTACACCACTTTTTTGGCAGGGAATAAGTGTTCGTGGCAGTGGCGTGGCAATAAGTGTTTGTGGCAGTGGCAATATTATTTATTTTTGTAATGGCCACAAAGATGAAGAGGCATTCCAAAGGTGGCACTGCCCCCCAGCACATATATTTTCAATTCACGTAATTTATGCTCTACGCCATGCCAACCAGGGACAACCCAATGCAATTGACAAGTTCTGAAGCCAAGTAAACTATTTTCAATTAATAGGATTGACTAAGGCATCTGGTCATTGTAGCACGCAGTGTCTGTAATCATCGCCATGGATCAGAGATTCTTTATGGCTGCCTCCATTATGATATCGTTACTGAATTTCCATTTCCAGGTCTGTTCAAGACACTCCTATAATGCCATTGATAAGTGCTGGAGAAGAGACCAGCATTGGGCACAGAACAAAATGAACCTCTCAGACTGTGCCGTGGGCTTTGGAAGCGCAGCCGAGGGAGGCAGAGGAGGAGAAATGTACAGAGTCACCAGTGATGATGAGAACCCTACAAATCCGCTGCCTGGAACTCTAAGATACGGAGTTACTCGTGATGGTCCTCTATGGATAGTTTTTGCCAGGGATATGGAGATAAAGCTTGAGATGCCCCTCTTTTGTACCAGCCACAAGTCTATCGACGCAAGGTGGGCAAATGTTCACATCAGCAACGGGCCCTGCATCCGCCTAGTAAATGTTTCACGGCTTAAACATCCATGACTGTAAGCCAAGCATAGCTGGCAAGTGGCAACGTTCTGCTGTCAGAATCCATGAGCCTTCAGTGGATGGAAACACAGGACGGAGACGCTATTTCTGTTATCTCGGCACGAGATATTATATGGATTGATCATTGATGATAACGCACTCTCCAGTTGCGCAGATGGATTTGTAGATATCACGCTTTCTTCCACTCGTTCACAGCAGCGCGTACTGGCTGCGGTAGCAAGTACAACGGTTCGGTCCTCCTTTGTCTTCTGGATATAATCATGTAAAGGCGAGGTCACATGACAATCAGGGTTCCCTCTCTCCCACCGACATCAATGACATGCTCACCCGCTCGATAAATCACAATAATAGAATTTTATTTGCCGACATTAATAATAGTAATGGCACGGGCACCAACCCCAATACGGAGGCTGCAATCGTACGTACGTTCTGAGGACGAGGCGCGGTTGTAAATCAGGTCTTGCCGCCGGCGAAGCGGGCATCCACCAAGGATCGTCATACCAAAGAGGACGGGCGGGACCGGCGAATCCGTATGCCTGCAACTTGCGCGGCGAGGGTTTTTCCGCTGCCGCAGGAGCTGGGGCACATAGAATGGCTGCTGCAACAGGAGGAGCCGGCGGTGATTGCCACCACCGGCACTGGATCAATCCCGGCGAACTTTCACACTCTGAACGTCTCGATGCACAGCTCCAGCTCAAGCATGTCGGCTCCACTTAAGCCGCCATATAATTTCCACGGCGAGTCGCTCAACCTCAACGCGAGCATGATGGATCAGATTCTAACCCCGGCCGAGTGGGAAAAATCGGCAGTAGGGGAAACGAGGTCTCAGGGTATGAGTATTTTAGGTTATATCCATCATCCTCATCACACGGGTGGATTCGAGAAATTGATAAACAACCCTGGACGACAACAGCAGCAGCTAATGCACGATTCGGACTGTGGGAACTCGAGATCAAAAAGACAGAGACAGGAGAGCTTGCAGGAGCAGACGACGGCTAGCGCCATGTGGGCAGTTACCCCTGCAACGGGGTGAGGTATCAAATACCGCACAAAACATGCCGGGCGCGTTCTGGATGCTCCCTCTGCCCTCCCATGCCCTGCGCTGCGCCTTACCCACAAACTGAAACTTTCCTCCTCCTTTTCTTTCGTCCTAACCAGAAAAAAGAAAAGAAAGCTCCGTACAAAATATGCCGGGCGCGTTCTGGATGCTCCCTCTGCCTTCCCATGCTCTGCGCTGCGCCTTACCCACAAACTGAAACTTTCCTCCTCTTTTTCTTTCGCCCTAACCAGATTAAAAAGAAGAGAAAGGTCCGTACAAAACAAAAGGCAAACTAAAACATTATATAATCCCACATCATAATGTGGCGGTGAAAGGACATAGCCGTTTGGAACTAGATTTAAAATGTTTTTATTAAGCGTGTGGTTCACGCCATCTATTCGTACACAATATTTATATGCTTTTTAAATTATGCGCTACAATAAGATTGCCCCTCCCCCCATGGAATTTGGTTTAAACGTATACAAAAACATTAAAGAAATTTAATTTAATTTAATTGGATTTAATTATTTTAGATTTAAATAAGTGATTAAAAAAATTAACAAGACTATTTTGATTTTTAAGATATTTAAAAATAGGTGTTAAAATTTAATGGTAAAAAATTGAGTTTTGTGATAAGGTAATGAGAATTGTAAAAATATATATTGAACATTTTCAAATATATTTACAACTGAATTGAATTTGTTTTAGGATCTAACTAGCACTCAAATCGACATCAAATAGTAAAAAACGTGAATAAGACACGAAAAATTTCCTTGCATTCAATGATAATGTGAAGTGAACAACATCATTTCCCTCGCAGCAAGTGAACCAAATTCATCGCAATCATGTTGATCCAATATTGGAGACAAATGAGACTGTTTATTTCTCAAAACGACAAATATTACATCATATCATGAGCTAACATCATTTTATGATGTTTTCCAAGCAATTAAAATTTGAAAATATGATTCAAATAATGTGATCTATCCATTTTATTAATTAATACATCATAAATAAGCTTACTAGCGTTTTCTGATGCAGTCATAAAGACAGGGTTTACAACAAAGAAAAGCCCTAACCCAATAACAAGTAAACACACACATAGAAAAAGAAACTCAAATGTTTATTTACACAATAATTTTGTATCGCACAGGCTACATGTCGTGCTTCATTAAAAACTACCAAATGTAAGCTTATACTAGATATTACAATGAATTCTACTTAGATCTCCTTTTATCACTCTCTCGTTGAACTTTCGAATGAAGAAGACAATCCTCTTGATCTTGATATCTCCTCCCATACTTCTTCCTTGCTCTATATGCATTTATATAGCCTTTCGTAAATGATACATGTCAATTCATATCCATGTACGTTCATGCAAGTTGCCACACTTCCCAAAGACAATTGTGTCTTTCATTCTAACTCATATATAACGGACACATTCCTTCCTATCTATCTCCAAGAGTCTCATTGTCAATGGTCATATTTTGAACCTTTATGCAAATTATTCCATCTACACACCAACCTTCCTAAATCCATTTGCATCAATACTTATACGTAATTATTCGATGTCCTTCATCAACCTATGCATCATACACACAAGTTTGGTGTATCCTAGTCTTAAATTGTTTCTTGTATTACCCTTTCCTTTGCACATAATAACATCTACATTCATTGACCAACTTAATTTTTGCACAATCAAACCCTTGAGTGTCATAGTAAGTGATCAACTCCTTTGGGCATTCCCATGCAAGATTTGATTTCTTGCTCTAAAATCCATGTGCACTTCTCTTATGAATACTTCCTCTACATTAGACAACCCTCTATACCAACTCTCTCTGTAGACCTTTTCTTAGAGTTAAAACTCGTTGAAACCTACCTCAACTGACTCCAATGCCTTGTACACCCATTCTACTACATTTTTGTGCTTGTACCCAATCCTTCAACTCAAAGAGTTATACACCTATGTGCAACATAAATCATGTTATAACTTTATTCAAAAAGGACTTTAGATATTTGGTGATGAAAGATTATAATAAGCTAGGGATGTTCCTCCATCAGACACCCCAAGTAACTAAAAATGTGAGCTCTTACTCATTGTTGGTTAAAATCTTCAAGAGTATGGCCTTAATGACTAATCTTTGCAAGATCCAACCAAGTAGAGTGTTCTTTCTTTTTGTTCTTTCCAGTTCTTAATGTATTGCTTATACTATTTTTCGTGTGCCCTCTAAACAATATTAGAGTCCAAAATGGCCTATATTTCTTATTTCTCCTTCTTAGGTATTTTCTCTCTCTAATTGAGAACCTAATTATTCTTCCTCATTAATATTATTACCCTATGGAACATATACAAATATGCAACATTGAATATTAGAGATATACCCATGTTCAATCTCATATGAATTTGTCTAACACTTTCTCAATACTATTTATGCTACTTCTTCCACTTAAAATTGTTATACACTCTGCACAAGAATCTCTCCTTGTGTAAATGCGCAAACACTAACTTGTCAACGTAGAAATGCTTATATTTACATCTAATATATGGGTGTTGTTTATACTATTAATTTGTCTACTCTAACTTCTCCTTTATATTTTTATGTATATCATGCATATTTTATGGATAATATTTTTCTTCGACACTCCTTTCATTCATCCCTTTGATCTTTCTTAACTATGTTAACTCATCTTGGGCTACCTCCATACATAATTTGGAAAGGTGATTTTCCCATGTTTCTATTTACCAATTTTTTATAAGTGAACTTTGCCTATGTAATGTCTGGGTCTAATCCCCCTAATTGTATTTTGAGATTTTAGAATTTTGTTATGTAAAATTATATGAAATTTTAAAGGAACTGATGAAGGGCTCTTCAAATGTCATCCCTCCAAAACTCTCCTTGAACGTGTGGCTTGAACCTCTACCCTCCCTGGCTCTTTTCATTGTTATATTTGACTTTGAGCCTTTAACATTTGTAGCGTAGCTCCTTGTGGACTTCTAATCCAGTAGAGTAGTTATGGTTGCCATGGAGGAGGAATATACTAGGATGTCTGATAATAGCCATTTAAAGGACTCTAGGGTTATGGTTTCTTGACTCATACACGATAATTTGTAGTAGCTGGTGGATGCCATAAGTTTGGAAGGTGTTTTCGATCCTGAAAAACACAATAGGGATGATGAAGGTAGTTTGGGACCTACTGACAAGTCCACACATTTCCATTCTCTCTCACCCCTATAGGTGGTTTTATCAACCCTTTTTGGATAATCTTACTATAGTTTTTTCTGTTTGTTCCCAAGGTTTGTCCCTCAATGGTCTATATCTCTCCCTTTGGGACTTACTCTTGGTTGGATGTCTCCACCTCAACCAAGACACCACTTATTTTATGTGTGTTTTCTCTTCCTCCTTTGTATGGGTGAGGGCCCTTACCATCAATATTTATTAAAAGAATCAAATTACATTGTGTTAGCTTATTTCCAACCAAGCATCTCAACAAATTTCTAATGCTACTATTCATAACTTTTATCTGTCTATCTATTTATGGATGTAATACTAAACTAAAACTAAAACGTGCCTAACATCTTCTATAATGTCCTCCAAAAATAACCTCAAACTTTATATCTTTGTCCAACACTATGATGTGCAGTAACCCATACAGCCTTACCACCCATGTAAAGAATTGTTTTTCAATATTTGTGGCATCATTGTCCAATACTATGTTGTGCAGTTACTCTCCTCTACGTCCCTTCCCTTCTATTAAGCATGTGGCTTATGCCATATATCTGTACATAATATTTATATGCTTTTTAAACTATGCCCTACGATAAGGTTTCCCCCCTATGGAAATTTTATTCTTAGTTGCAACATAAATATCCATTAACATTGAATATAGTTTAAACATGTTGGTTGAATATTTTGTCGATCAGCGTACTGATAAACAAAATAGGTCTGATCAGCCAAAGTAGGAAGATTAGTCATCCAAATGTGTAGATTTACCACATCAGAAGGGGATTGATCTCTCCTCTCTTCAATGAGAGGTTCCCTATATATATATATATATATATATATATATATATATATATATATATATATATATATATATAAAATAATACTCAAAGGTAGGACAAACCATCCATCTCTCTTTCTTTAGAGATGATGTGTGCCAATCAAAGGAAAAACTCAAGGGAAATGATAGACAGCACTCCTCTTCTTTCAGAAGTACTATTCAACAAACCACAAGAATACTCCTGGTAGTAACAACAAAATGTAACAAAGGATGTAATAACTAGCAAGTCAAGATGCAGCACAAAGTCTACGCTTGAATTACTCAAGAGTAAGATATGAAGGACAATGAGGGCACAAAGTCACCTCAAGGTCCTTTACACATAAATGAAAAGAAAACACACTAAAGGCAATTATGGGGGCACAAAGTCTCTCCATAGTTGACTCTTTAGGACACCTTCTTGACTGTTGTCACTAATTCTGCTTGTTGAATTAAAGGAATAGAAGATATATTAAGGAAAAAGACCTAAGAACAATTTCTTCAACAACAAAGATATTACAGCACAAAGTCTAAAAAACCATTTGCTTTCTTATTCCAATAACAAAATATGATAAACAAACTGAGCTCAAAGTCTCAGAAGTGTCTTTCAATTTGGGCAAAGTTTCGTTCTGATTGTCAAAAAGAGATATATTTACAATAGAAGAGAGTCCCTTATATAGCCACTTCAAGAAGGACTCAAGAACAGTAACACATCATGTTGCATTGAAATCTATTAAGAGGACAGGCTAGAACTTAGGGGCGTTTACCCATTTGATTTTATCAATGTAGAGAAACAAGTCATGATATTGAAAGTTTGCAACTTTCAATTTCCACCTGGCAATCTGATCCTACCTTCATCATTCTTCCTTTTCTAGTTAATTGAATCGGGTCCTGGATTCAATTTGTTGTTCTGTTCCTTCCTCACTTTCTACTGGTCTTGGCCTTGAAGTCTGTGAATGCATTCAGGTCTGTAGATTTAAAAGATCAATGGCTATTTTATGAGCTTTAAAATTGACATTCGCGTGCCCGTCACTATGTTTTCAACAGCTAGTTCGTTGTGTTGAATTTGACGTCTTCGGGCGCGTCACCCCTTGGTCCTTCTTTGGCTTTTCTATTTGGCACTTTCTTGGAAAGAATCTGCCCTTTTGGGCCTTAAGAAATGATATTTGAATAGCCTTTGGGCTTCTTATTTTACATCTTCCTGAAGGGAATGTGAACCTTCAGCTTCAGGGAAGTGTCCTTCTATTCGGTAGCTATTGTTCCCCACAAGGGCACCTGCCTTTTGGGGTCCTTTGATGGCCTTTGCCTTAAAAGTCTCACGTGGGCTTCCCTCAGGCTTTCTCTGTGGATAAATTCTCGTGGACAAAAAGTCTACAAAATTTCCATTTGTTTGCTTTGTTTATTTCTTCGAGCTTTTTGCCCACAGCTACTCCAAATTCTTTCAGACTTTTTGTCTGAAGGAATTCCTTCGGACAAAAGTTTGAAAGAATTATGACTGTCTGCCTTAAACAAAATTTTTGAAAGAATTTACCTTTGCGGCCTTCTTCGAAAATGACCCTTTCGAAGGGTGTTTTTGTTGACTGAGTGCCCTCCACAAGGGCACTTGTCCTTTGGGAGGTTCTTTGAACTTTTACATTGGATCACTCATTTGAACCAAGCTATTGAACCACTTTGTTGAACCAAGGTGTTAAATCTCTTGTTTGAACTAAATGTTGAACCAAGCTGATGAACCAAGCTTTGAACCAGAATGGTTCAAGCTGATGGTTCAGTTGAACGAACCAAGTCGATGAACTGCTCCATTAAACCACAAGACGTTGAACCTCTTCATTGAAGTAAGGCTTTGAACCTCTTCGTTGAACCAAGGCTTTAAACCAAAATGGTTCAAGTCGATGGTTCATTTGATTGAACTGAAGTGATGAACTAACTATTGAACCAAAAGATGTTGAACCAACCATTGAACCAAGTTTTGGTTCAACGGTTCAAACAAAGCCTTGAACCGACTGATGAACCATTTGATTAAACCAAAGGATGAACCAAAACATTGAAACAAAGCAGACGAATCAATTGAACCTTGAACTCATTGAACCTTTAAACCAAAGTGGTTCAATGGTTCGACAGTGCAGTGGTTCAAGCCTCTTTTGCTTGAATGCTTGCCAATAGACATTTTTGATTGAACCAAGGCACTGAACCAATCCTGAAAATGACCAAGTGATAGAAACTGATTCTTTTGGTTGAACCTGCCTGTAGAAACTGTGAAGCCCGTTGAACTTGTATAAATGAACCTGCCTGTAGAGTTCGTAGAAATCAAGTCTGTAGAAATCAACCTATAAAACGCATTGAACTTGGCCTACAAAGTCTGTAGATTTCCTCTTCCTGTTGAGTTCATAGATTTTCTCTTCCTGCTGAGTTCGTAGATTCAAGCTTGTAGAGTCCGTAGATTTAAGCCTGTAGAGTCCGTAGATTTAAGCCTGAAGAATCTGTAGATTTCTGAGAAGCTTGAAAAACTGAGGAATTTGAATGTCTAGGACAAATTTTGAAAAGGGAAGAGACAGTTTTGGTCTGTAGGACCAAAATAGTTTAAATGTTGTCCCAATAATGAGTAATATTTTTGGGGGACAACAACTAGCTCCAGTTGGAGAACTTCTGTCAATTGTAAAGAGAATTGAAAGGAGTAGAATCCAGAATCTCTACTATCTTCATGTGTACCATTAGGTTACGAAGTCATGCTACCTATAAATGAAAGGCATAAAAAATGGAAACAAACAAAACAAAATAGAATTAAAAACTGTACAAATATACATATATACAGATGTAATGATTTGATACTTCAAGAGTTGAAGTGTTTCAGATGTTGCTTCTTGGGAGATAGTGAAAATAGTGCTCTATTCTGATAAACCAACAAGAAGACATTTTGCCCCTAGAAATGATGACGGGCGAATGGAGTTCTCCACCAGGAAATCAATTTTTTGTGTCTTCCCCTTGGCTTTTTCTTTTTCTTGTCCCATGGCAGGATGTGGTCTTCAATTTGAAAGCCATAACTCCTTACTTTCTTAACGAAGGGTTCCTTTGCCTGATTTTGATTTGCAACAGCATGGTCCATTACCATAATTGGTTGTTCTTCTGGTTCAGTCCAGCATATGATTGGATTGTCTATATCAAACTCTAAAAAATTATCAACTTAGCATCTACTTTGATGTGAAGGAGTTTGATTTCTTCATCTTGAGCAATCTTCAATCCAAGCAATAGAGATTCGCATCCAGCTGTATTGTTGGTGTTGATGACTTGAAAATTACATAAAAGAAGAATATCTCTTTGAAGAGATATCAACACAGTCCCAACTCCATCATTGGTGGAAAAATTACTGTCATCATCAAAAGCTGATCTCCTATCAGAATTCTCTTTATTAGAGATGGAAGATCCTTCATTGTTTATACTGCACCCTACCAATTCTCCTGAAGTCTTGTTTGGATCATTTCTTGGATTGTCAGCTACAGGACTTTCATCTGTAAAAACATGAACATCCTCTGTGGTAAAGAAATAATTACCCCTACCTGAAGACTCAAATAGAATTTATGTTATAGGAGATGATGTTTGGGTGACCACGTATTTTGCCTCCTTTTCAGGGAGCAATCTCTTAATCACGCCTTAGATAGGGATCCTTACCTCAGACAGGTCCATGCTTAGTTCTCCTCCCACGTCTTTGCAGAAATTTCATCCAAAAAAAATGCTATAAGATGCTGGAACATCAACCACCAAGACAGTCATCTTTATTCTCTTGTCTGGAAAGGCTAAAAATGCAAATTGGGCATCTTTGATTTGCCCCAACAGTGGTACTTACTTGTTTTCCATCGAGAAACATCTCCCAAAGGTTTTGGTTAGTGTGAGATCTAGAGACTCAGCTACTTTAGCAGGCATGACATTGTCAGATGCCCCAGAATCAATGATGCAATTGTTGAGCTGATAACCATTTATTAATAGGGAAACATAGAAAGGTTCTATTTTCACAAGGGCAGCTGGAGGAGTAATAACAAGATTATTCAAAATGGGCATGTTCTTTGGAGAATCAAGAATTATCTTTTTAGCTTTTTGCCCTGTAGGGATGGTTTGATTCTTGATACATTGGATCGACTTATCCAATTGATCAGGATTGGACTGCAAGTATTCAAATTTAGACATTTGTATTTTGGTCTTTTTTACACGATCGATTATGTTAAATGGCTGAATTGAGCTAGGTACGGAGAAAGGTACTTCATTTCTAAGTTTGAGAAGGGATGGGAGGTGGGTTGGTTTGTGAAATGGGAGTAGAAGGTGAAGGTGAAATTGATGTACTTACATTTTAGGTGATCACCAGATCCTTTTATTGAAAAGTCAGAGTGGCTCCACGCTTAGCAATTGTTACTATTGGCTATGGTTGTTCCTCTTTCTTCTCTTTATTAGCTTGCTAGACTGATTAGTTCTTGGACTGATAAACACTGCATATGATCCATCAAAAGCTTCTCCTTTGCTTTTGGGTTCATCATGATAATTCAAGAAACCAATGTGGGAGTCACCAGCTGATTCTTCTTGATCCTCCATGAAGAGATCAACATCATTTTCTTGCTCAAACTCAGGTTGGAAAGAGAAAGTATGTTCTATTTCCAAATATCCAACTGCTAAGTTGGTTAGAGGAGCTTCAAGGGCAAGTTTCCCTTGTGGGGGAGGAAGACGATTTGGCTGCCCTTGATTCCTCGCAACATTGCCTTGATATGATTGATTTGGAAATGTCCTTCTTGGCATATCTCTATATGAATGAGTAGAAGACATTCCTTGCACCATTTGTTTTTTCAAGGCTAACACTTCATTTGCCAGCTTTTGCACCATTGGATCAATGGTGCTTGTAGATGCATATTCAAAAGATGAAGATCTATTTCTATTTGGATATCTTCTTATCTTCTCTGCTAAGATGATATCATCTTCTACCTCAGTGGCCAAAAGTTGGGCTGCAGTAAGATCTATTTAACCAGCATGTCTAAAAAGAAAACGGACTTCAGGTAGCTGAGAATTAATGAAAAAATATTTGAGATTCTCAGCTGTAGGTTAAACTATTATAGGGATTCTATTTCTTAGTTTATCAAATTAGGCTATGAAGTCTTTCATAGGCTCATAAGGCTCTTTCTTCATCTGTGTAAGTTGAGCCAAAAGTGCATGTGCATCTTCTGCAGGTTTGAATCTGGCTTCAAACTTATCTTTGAGAGTATTCCAATCAGTCACTGACCGAGCCTATAGATGATAAAACCAATCTACAGCAGCACCTTGTAGTGTCTCCATAAAAAACCTGACTACTACATCTTCAAATTCTGCTATGATTACTCTACAAGCTATGCTGAAGGCTGCAATGTGTTCATCAGGATGAACTTTCCCATCACCATAGAATTTGGGGAAATTCTTCCTAAAACTGTGTGGAAGCTCATGTAGAGGTGGAGTAAGATTGAGAGGACCAAAAGCATTACCCTAGGGGCCTTGAACTGCCATTACAGGATTGTGAAAAGGAGGGATAACAAATCTCAAAGGGGTAATTATAGGCACAACTTTATCAATAGCAGAAGTAGATACTTCGTTTGGCAATGGAGATCTAACTTTAGTAGGAAGAAAACTTTGGGTTCATTAGAGATGAGATGGTAAAGGAAATAGATCAAAATCACTTTGTTGTACCAACTCGAATACAGGGTCAACGATACCTTTATCCCTTTGGCTTCATGTATACCTTGAATCTACCAGATTGTGAAACAAAAATGGAAAAGAATTGACCTTGCTTCAGTTAAAGCTTGAGGCTTTAAACTGCACACTCTTTCCTAGCAGCTCTGATTTTTACAGACCAGATAAAATAATGGAGGTGGAGGAAGATGGTAAGACTATAAATGGATAATGGGTAAGAAGTGAAATGGAGTCGCCAGAGTCTGTAATGGATAAGGGCTATAATGATAATGGGTAAGACATAGGTGATGTTTCAATCTGAAACTTGAGGTTCCAAATTGAATAGAATTATGTATATCCCCAACAGAGTCGCCAAAAATTATTGGTTGAATATTTTGTCGATCAGCTTATTGATAAATAAAATAGGTTTGATCAGCGAAAGTAGGAAGATTAGTCATCCAAATGTGTAGATTTACAACATCAAAAGGAGACTGATCTCTCCTCTCTTCAAGGGAAGGTTCCCTATATATATATATATATATAAACAAAAAATAATACTCAAGGGTAGGAAAAACCATCCATCTCTCTTTCTTCAGAGATGATGTGTGCAAATCAAAGGAAAAACTCAAGGGAAATGATAGACAACACTCCTCTTCTTTCAAAAGTACTATTCAACAAACCACAAGAATACTCCTGGTAATAATAACAAAATGTAACAAAGGATGTAATAACCAGCAAATCGAGATGCAACACAAAGTCTATGCCTAAATTTCTCAAGAGTAAGATACAAAGGACAATGAGGGCACAAAGTTTCCCCAAGGTCCTTTACATAGAAATGAAAAGAAAACACACTAAAGGTAATTATGGGGGCACAAAGTCTCTCCACAGTTGACTCTTCAGGACACCTTCTTGACTGCTATCACTAATTTTGCTTGTTGAATTAAAGGAACAAAAGATATATTAAGGAAAAAGACATAAGAACAGTTTCTTCAACAACAAAGATATTACAACACAAAGTCTAAAAAACCATTTGCTTTCTTATTCCAATAACAAAATATGATAAACAAACTGAGTTTAAAGTCTCATAAGTGTCTTTCAATTTGGGCAGAGTTTCATTCTGATTGTCAAAAAGAGATATATTTACAATAGAAGAGAGTCCCTTATATAGCCACTTCAAGAAGGACTCAGGATCAGTAACATATCATGTTGCATTAAAATTTGTTAAGAGGACAGGCTAGAACTTAGGGGCATTTACCCATTTGATTTTATCAATGTAGAGAAACAAGTCATGCTATTGAAAGTTTGCAACTTTCAATGTCCACCTGGCGATCTGATCCTACCTTCATCGTTCCTCCTTTTCTGGTTAATTAAATCAGGTCCTGGATTCAATTTGTTGTTCTATTCCTTCCTCACTTTCTACTGGTCTTGGCCTTAAAGTCTGTGAATGCATTCGGGTCTATAGATTCAAAGGATCAACGACTATTTTATGAGCTTTAAAATTGACATTCGCGTGCTCGTCACTATGTTATCAACGACTAGTTTGTTGTGTTGAATTTGACATCTTTGAGCACGTCACCCCTTGGTCCTTCTTCATATTTTCTATTTGGCACTTTCCTATAAATAATCTACCCTTTTGGGCCTTAAGAAATGATCTTTGAATAACCTTTGGGCTTCTTATTTTACATCTTCCCGAAGGGAAGGTGAACCTTCAGCTTCGGCGAAGTGTCATTCTATTTGGCAGCTGGGAGTTCCCTACAAGGGCACCTGCCCTTTGGGGTCCTTCGGTGGCCTTTGCCTTAGAAGTCTCACGTGGGCTTCACTCAGGCTTTCTCCACAGATAAATTCCTGTAGACAAAACATCAGCAGAAATTTCTCATGGACAAAAAGTCTGCAAAAATTTCTCGTGGATAAAAAGTTCACAAAATTTTTGTCTATTTGCCTTGTTTATTTCTTCAGGCTTTTTGCCCACGGCTTCTCTGAATTCTTTCTGACTTTTTGTCTGAAGGAATTCCTTTAGACAAAAGTCTGATAGAATTATGGCTATCTGCCTTAAACAAAATTTCTGAAAGAATTTACCTTTGTGGCCTTCTTCGAAAATGACCCTTTTGAAGGGTGTTTTTGTTGACTGAGTGCCCTCCACAAGGGTACTTGTCTTTCAGGAGGTTCTTTGAGCTTTTACATTGGATCGCTCCGTTGAACCAAGTTGTTGAACCACTCTGTTGAACCAAGGTGTTGAACTACTTGTTTGAACCAAATGTTGAACCAAGCCGATGAACCAAGCTTTGAACCAAAATGGTTCAAGTTGATGGTTCAATTGAATGAACCAAGTCGATGAACTGCTCCATTGAACCACAAGACGTTGAACCTCTTCATTGAACCAAGGCTTTGAACCTCTTTATTGAACCAAGGCTTTGAACCAAAATGGTTCAAGCTGATGGTTTATTTGATTGAACTAAAGCGATGAAGTAACCGTTGAACCAAAAGATGTTGAACCAATTGTTGAACTAAGTTTTGGTTCAACGGTTCAAACAAAGCCTTGAACCGACTGATGGACCATTTGATTGAACCAAAGGATGAACCAAAACATTGAAACAAAGCAGACGAACCGATTGAACCTTGAACTCATTGAACCTTTGAACCAAAGTGGTTCAACGGTTCAATGGTTCAAGCCTCTTTTGCTTGAATGCTTGCTGATAGACATTTTTGATTGAACCAAGGCACTGAACCAATCCTGAAAATGACCAAGTGATAGAAATTGATTCTTTTGGTTGAACTCGCTTGCAGAAATTGTGAAGCTCATTGAACTTGTAGAAATGAACCTACCTGTAGGGTCTGTAGAAATCAAGTCTATTGAAATCAACCTATAAATCCCATTGAACTTGGCCTACAAAGTTTGTATTTTTCCTCTTCCTGTTGAGTCTGTATATTTTCTCTTCCTGTTGAGTCCGTAGATTCAAGCTTGTAGACTCCGTAGATTTAAGCCTGCAAAGTCCATAGATTTAAGCCTGTAGAGTCCATAGATTTCTAAGAAGCTTGAAAAACTGAGGAATTTGAATGTCCAGGACAAATTTTGAAAAGGGAAAAGACAATTTTGGTCTGGAGGACCAAAATAGTTCAAATGTTGTCCCAATAATGAGTAATATTTTTGGGGGACAACAAAACGTATACAAAAACATTAAATAAACTATATTTAATTACATTGGATTTAATTATTTTATATTTAATAACTAATTAAAAAAATTAACAAGAATAGTTTGATTTTTAAGATATTTAAAAATATATGTTAAAATTTAACGATAAAAAATTGGGTTTTATGGTAAGACAACAAACATTTTCAAATTGTCAAGTTTCATCTCCTTGTACTAGAAGTGTAGTGAGTATGGTTCAAAGAATTGTTAAGTAGGTGCAAATTTTTATAAATATTATCAACACCATATTCAAGGCTCCAAAAAACTCGTTTGGTTTTATGAAATTATTGGAAAATTACACTTCTTTTCCAAATCCTAACTAGACAACTAAACATAAAATGATAAAGAAAACAATATATTTTAGATTCTATACTACACCAAAAAGAAGCCAAACTTCTTTGATATTTTATAAGCCCCTCGATAATGTACAATATTGAAAACAACATGAAAATGGATGCAGTGGTTCTTTAGCTAAGTAAATTAGTGTAATGTAATGTGTCATTACTATGAACTTTGGTGTTACAATGAATGTTCTATAAATACTTGTTAAATTTCTCTAGAATGCTTGTAAATTTTCATTAGATCGTTGTGATTATAAATGTTAAAATACTCTTTTAGATAATGTCTATATGTATCTAAGTGTACTAAAATCCTTGTGTATTTACAAATGAATTGTATTCATTTTAGCATTTAGATTGACATCAAATGGTAAAAAAAGTGAATAAGACACGATAAATTTCCTTGCATTCAATGATAGTGTGAAGTGAACAAAATCATTTCCCTTGTAAAATTTTGGGTGAATAATTTGTCACCAGCTAATTTATGGGAAAAATAGGTGTTTCCACCACAGCATAGGGAGATTTATCGGCCAAATGTGCAGGTCAACCACATCAAAAGGGGACAAATCTCTTCTTTCATCAAGGGGAGGTTCCCTATAAATATGAGGTATATATATATATATATATAAGCAAAAAATAACACTCAGGGGTAGGATAACACCATCCATCTCTCTTTTTTTAGAGATGATGTTCACAAATCAAAGGAGAAATCCTGGTAAAATGATAGAAGGCACTTCTCTTCTTTCAAAAGTGTTGTTCAACAAACAACATGAATCTTTTTGGTAGTGACAAGTAAATGTAACAAGGTGCAATAACCAGCAGAATGAGGTGTAGCACAAAGTCTCCAACTCAACTGCCAAAGAGTGAAATATACGAAGGACAATGGGAGCACAAAGTTGTCCCAAGATCTTTTACATAGAAATAGAAAAACAAACATGCTAAAGAGAATTATGGCAGCACAAAGTCTCTCCACAGTCGGCTTCAAGACACCATCCTAATTAATTCCACTAGTTCTACTTGTTAAATTAAATAGACAAGAATGCTTCTAGGAAATAGACATAAGAACAATTTCCTAAATAACACAATCTATTCCAGCATAGAGTCTAAGAGGTCACTTGTTTTCTCATTCAAATAAAGAAATATGATTAACAATCTGAGCTCAAAATCTCAGGAAATGCCTTTCAATTTGGGCAGAGTTTTGCTTCTATAACAGAGAGATCTCCTTTGCATAAAATAACAGATTACAATATATAATGCCAAAAAAGACTTGGCACTTTATTTCATGGAATGGCCCATACTAGAACAGGGCGTCAGCCTTAACTGTGGTGTGTCAATTCATCTCAAATGTCTCCTCTAAAGTATGGGCCGCCTAGTCCTCTTCCTAATATTTGTGCAGCTATCCATTTCACCTTTACTTGATGGAGAAAAATAGGTCGCGTCCTTGAGTGCTCACACTCTATGATGTCCACCTGGTGGACTATTTCACCAACTAGAAATAACTCCTGCATAGATATTTCTGGTCTTTCCCTCTTTTCTTACCACATATTTTGTTCTTTTCTTGGCAATCTGAGCTCTCAAGATATCTTATCACTTTCTACTGGCTCCTTCAGCTTCTTCTTTGGTTGGTCGCTGAGTTTGTTTTCAGGTCCGTGCCACATTTGAAAATAAATAAGCATTTTGTTACCTTGAATTTGACATCCATGGGGATGTCACTGGTCGCTAGTCACTTGAACCATGTTGAACTTTGAACCTTTGAACCATGAGAGTGCATTGGTTCAATGGTTCAATGGTTCGGGTGGTCCTATCAGAGCCTTGGTTCAATGGGTTGAACCATCTCTTTGAACTTGTCTCTGGAATCTTCTACTTCCTTTGCTCGAAGCTTCCTTGTGGACTTTGAACTTCTTGAACTCTTTGAACCATTTAAACCTATGAACCATTTCAGTTCAAAGTTCAATGGTTCAACAGTTCATTCTCTTTCTTTGAATCTTTTTATTCTCCAGCTCTTTTGAACTTTATTGAACCTTTGAACCTTTGAACCTTGAACCATTTCAACTCAAATTTCTTTGAATATTTTGTTCCTTTGAACTTTTTGGATCCTTTTCTTTTTTGTTGAACTCGTTGAACCTTTGAACTTTGAACTCTTTTGGTTCAAGGTTCAATGGTTCAATGGTTCATTATTTACTCTTCGAATCTTTTGTTCTTCTAAGTCTTTCAAACTTTATTGAACTCGTTGAACCTTTGAACTTTGAACTCTTTTGGTTCAAGGTTCAATGGTTCAACAGTTCAATCTTTCTTCTTCGAAGTCTTCTTTTGTTTAAGTCTTTTAATCTTATTGAACTCGTTGAACCTTTGAACTCATTGAACCATTTTGGTTCAAGGTTCAATGGTTCAACAGTTCAACCTTCACTCTTCGAAGCCTTCTTTTATTTAAGTCTGTCCAACTTTATTAAACTTGTCAAAGTCTTTGAACTTGTTGAACTCTTTGAAGTGGTTGAACTTCTTTGAACTTGTTTAGTGCTTAACTCTTTTGATTGAACCTCAACATTGAACTAGCCTTGAAAATGCCTAAGTGTTGGAACTACTTTATGAGAAACCCTACCTATTGAACCTATGAGTTCTTTAGCTGAGAAGACTTAATAATTTGAAGAATTTTGAATACTCAGAACATTTTTTGAGAAGGGAAGAGATGATTTTGATCAGCAGGACCAAAATAGTTGATATGTTGTCCCAAAAACAAGCAACAAATTTTGAGAACAACAGCTGGCTCCAGTTGGGGAACTTCCACTAATAGTAAAAGCAATCAAAGGGAGTAGAATCTAGAATCTCTAATGCCTTTAAGTATGCCATTGGGCTACAGAGTCATGCTACCCAAAAAAGAAAGATGCTAAAAAAAATGAAAATGAAAAGCACCAATTAGAACTAAAGACTATACAAATATATAAATGTACAACCAGAGTTATCTGATACTTTAAGAATTGAAGTGCTTCAGATGCTACCCATGTGAGGCAATGAAAATGGCATTTCATCTTAATAAACTAGTAAGAAACCATTTTCTCCCTAGAATCAGTGATGGGCAAATGGAACTCTCCACCAGGAATCACATTTTTTGTGCACTCCTTTTGGTTCTCTCTTCTTGCCCCATGGTAAGACATGGTCTCCAATTTGAAAACCATAAATCCCTGCTCTCTTGGCAAAGAGTTTTTTTTCCTGACTTTAGTATGCAACAGTATGATCGACTACCATAGCTTGTTGCTCTTCTGGTCTAGTGAAGCACATGAGTTGATTGTTAGCATCAAACACCTGCCAATGGTTAGCTTTATCAGGCACACTTGGTCGAAAGACTAGTTTGATAGTGTACCTATTATCTTTGAAATCAGGGTGAGAAACCATGAAAGTTGTAAGGACAACTAATGAATTTGCATGATTATGAAGCTCTCTAAGTACTGCAGATATATTGAAAGCATCAAAACTTTCAATAGAGTCCCATCCCAGATTGCGGTAATGGCACAATATTTTTTTCTTGGTTTGACACAGGTTCCTCACTTGACAAACCATCAACTCAACATTTCCTTTGACATAAAGGAGCTTGACACCTTTATCTTGAGCAGCCTTCAACCTGAGTAACAAAGATTCATACTCAGTAGTGTTGTTGGTGTTGCTAAACTGCAACTTGTATGAAGAAATAAAGATATCTCCTTGAGGAGATATCAACACAATCCCAGCTCCATCACTAGTAGAAGAATTACTGCCATGAAATTCCAGGAACCAAACATCATAAAAAACTAATCTTCTATCAAATTTTTCTTTATTAAAGAGGGAAGATCTTTTTTCATCTATATTGTGCCCTATCAATTCTTTTGATGTCTTATTTGAATCAATTTTTGGATCACCACCAATAGGACTTTCATCTACTGTAATAGGAACGTCTTTAGTAGACAAAAAATAATTACTCTTGCCTGAAGACTCAAATAGAATTTGGGCTTCAAGTTCTGATGTTTGAGTGATAACATATTTTGCCTCCTTTTTAAGGGAGCAATGCCTTTGACAGGGATCCTTGCTTTAGACAGGTCCATACTTAACTCACGACCAACATCCTTGCATAAATTTTGCCAAAGAAGAATGTCGTATGAGGCTGGAACATCAGCCACCAGGACTGTCATTTTAATTCTCTTTTCTGGAAATGTGGTAAATGCAAATTGGGCATCCTTGATTTGTCCTAGCAGTGACACTTATTTTTTTTCCATGGAGAAGCATCTCCCAAATGTCTTGGTCAACGTGAGTCTAAGAGATTCTGCCACTTTAGTGGGCATGACATTGTCAGATGCCCCTAAGTCTGTTATGCAATTGTTCAGTTGGTGTCTATTTATCAGCAGAGAAACATAAAATGGTTCTATTTTCTTAGGGGCAGCTAGAGGAGTAATGACAAGGTTATTCTGGGTGGATGTATTCTTGGGGGGACTAGGAGTTACTTTCAAAATTTCTTGTCTTGTAGGGATGACTTTATCCTTCACACATTGAACTAACCTTTCCAACTACTCAAGGTTGGATTGAAAATATTCAAACGTAGTCATTTGAATTTTGGTTTTCTTGACATGGTCGATTATATCAAATGTCTTAAATCAATTAATAACAGGGGAAGGTAGTTCATCCTTCTGGTTTTTTGGAGGGGTGGTATTGGTCTACAAATTTAAAGCAAAAGGTACAAGAATGCTTGATGTAATTAACTTTTTAGTGATCACCAGGTCCTTTGATTGAAAAGACAGAGTGGTTCCTTGCTTAGCAATTAAAATTATTGGTTGAGAATGATCCTCTATTTTTTTCTTATCAGCTTACTGGGCTAACTAGTTCTAGGACCGTGTGAATACAGTGTGTGATCCATCAAACACTTCACCTTTAGTTTTGGTTTTATCCTGGTAATTCAAGAAATCAATATTGGAGTCGCCAGCTGATTCATCTTGGTCTTCTACAAAGAGATCAATGCCATCTTCTAGGTTTAACTCAGGTTGAAAAGAAAAAATTGATTCAGTTTCAAGGTATCTAATTGATGAGTTGGTTGGAGCTGCTTCAATAGCAATTTTCACCTGAGGGGGAGGAAGACGATTTGGCTGCCCTTGATTCTTGGAAGCATTGCCTTAGTATGAATGATTGGGGAATGTTCTCCTTGGTATATCTCTATATGAAGGAGCAGAAGACATCCCTTATGCCATTTGCTTTCTGAGAGCTAGCAACTCATTTTCCAGCTTCTGCACCATTATATCAATGGTGCCTATAAATGGATATTCAGAGGTTGAAGAAGATTTACCTCTGTTAGGATCTCTCCTTATCTTCTCCAATAAGATTATATCAGTTTCCACCTCAATGGCCAAATCTTGAGCTACAACAAGGTCTATGTGGCCAACCCGTCTCAACAAGAAACTCACTTCAGAAAGCTAAGAGTTGATGAAGAAACATTTGATATTCTCAGCTATCAGTTGAGCAATTATAAGAATCTTATTCCTCAACTTGTCAAATTTGGCTATGAAATCCCTCATAAGTTCATGAGGCTCTTTCTTCATCTGTGTGAGCTGGGCTAGTAGGGCATGTGCATCTTCTACAGGCTTAAACCTAGCTTTGAATTTGGCTTTGAGGGTGATCCAATCAGTCATAGTTTGGGCCTACAGATGATAGAATCAGTCTATAACATCACCTTGTAAAGTTTCTATGAACATCCTGACTGCTATATCTTTGTATTCCACGCATATCATGCCACAGGCTATGCTGAAGGCTACAATATGTTCATTAGGATGAACTCTCCCATCACCAAAGAACTTGGGGAAATTCTTTTTTAAACTACATGGTAGCTTATGTAGAGGTGGAGTTAGATTAAGTGGACCAAAAGAGTTACCCCAGGGGCCTTGAGCTGCCATTGTATGAGTATGGAAAGGGGGGATAATAAATCTAGGTGGAGTATGTATGGGAAAAGCTCTGCTAGCAGAGGAAAAAGAGGCTTTGCCTTGTATTGGTGACCTACTGTTGGTAAGAAGAAGACTCCTAGTTCGTTGAAGGTGAGGTTGTGGAGGAAACAAATCAAAATTGCTCTACTGCACCAACTCAAAAATAGGGTCAACAACACCTTGAGCTTTCTGGCTTCTTGTATAGCGTGGAGCTACCAGATTGTAGAATAAAAATGGAAAAGAACTGGCCCTGGTTCAGCTTGGAGCTTGAGGTTCCAAACTGTGTGTTCTTCCCCAATGGAGTCAACAAAAATTGTTGGGTGAATATTTTATCACTAGCTAATTGATGGGCAAAATAGGTGTTTTCACTATAGCATAGGGAGATTTATCAGCCAAATGTGCAGGTTGACCACATCAAAAGGGGATAAATCTCTTCTCTCATCAAGGGGAGGTTCCCTATAAATATGAGGTGCTATATATATATTAATATACTATAAATAAGCTAAAAATAACACTCAGGAGTAGGATAACACCATCCATCTCTCTTTTTTTAGAGATGATGTTCATAAATCAAAGGAGAAATCTTGGTGAAATGACAGAAGGCACTTCTCTTCTTTCAGAAGTGCTATTCAACAAATAACAAGAATCTTTTTGGTAGTGACAAGTAAATGTAATAGGGTGCAATAACTAGCAGAATGAGGTGTAGCACAAAGTCTCCACCTCAACTGCCAAAGAGTGAAATATACGAAAGACAATAGGGGCACAAAGTCATCCCAAGATTCTTTACATAGAAACAAAAAAATAGACACGTTAAAGACAATTGTGGCAGCACAAAATCTCTCCACAGTCAGCTTCAAGAAACCTTCCTGATTACTTCCACTAGTTCTACTTGTTAAATTAAATGGACAAGAATGCTTCTAGGAAACAGACATAAGAATAATTTCCTAAATAACACAAGCTATTCCAGTACCAAGTCTAAAAGGTCACTTATTTTATCATTCAAATAAAGAAATATGATTAACAATTTGAGCTCAAAGTCTCAGGAAATGCCTTTCAATTTGGGTAGAGTTTTGCTTCTATAACAGAGAGATCTCCTTTGCATAAAATAAGAGATTACAATATATAGCACCAAGAAAGACTTGGTGCTTTGTTTCATGAAATGGCCTATGCTAGAATAGGGCATCGGCCTTAACTGTGGCATGTCAATTCATCTCAAATGTCTCCTCTAAAGTATGGGCCCCCTGGTCCTCTTCCTGATATTTATGCAGTTGTCCATTTCGCCTTTACTCGATAGAGAAAAATAGGCCACGTCTTTGAGTGCTCATGCTCTTTGATGTCTACCTGATGGACTATTTCACCAACTAAAAATAACTCTTGCACAGATATTTTTGGTCTTTCCCTCTTTCTTTACCACATGTTTTGTCCTTTTCTTGGCGATCTGAGCTCTCAGGCTATCTTCTCACTTTCTGCTGGCTCCTTCAGCTTCTTCTTTGGCCAATCGCTGAGTTTGTTTTCAGGTCCATACCACATTTGAAAATAAATGGGAATTTTGTTACCTTGAATTTGACATCTGTGGGGACATCACTGGTTGCTTGAACCATGTTGAACTTTGAAACATGAGAGTGCATTAGTTTAATGGTTCAATAGTTTGGGTGGTCTTATCGGCTCCTTGGTTCAATTGGCACCTTGGTTCAATCGGTTCCTTCATTTAATCAGCTGAACCATCTCTTCAAACTTGTCTCTGGAATCTTCCACTTCCTTTCTTCGCTTGAAGCTTCCTTATGGACTTTGAAATTCTTGAACTGGTTGAACTCTTTGAACTATTTGAACCTATGAACCATTTCGGTTCAAAGTTCAATGGTTCAACAGTTCATTCTCTTTCTTTGAATCCTTTTATTCTCTAAGTCTTTTAAAATTTATTAAACCTTTAAATCATGAACCATTTTGGTTCAAAGTTCAACGGTTCATTCTCTTTCTTTGATTCTTTTGTTCCTTCAAACTTTCTAGATCCTTTTCTTTTCTGTTGAACTCATTGAACCTTTGAACTCTTTTGGTTCAAGGTTCAACGGTTCAATGGTTCATTCTTTGCTCTTTGAATCCTTTGTTCTTCTAAGTCTTTCAAGCTTTATTAAACTTGTTGAACCTTTTGATCCACATCCCTTCTCAGGAATACGTCTCCTCACTGAGGTGATCATTGCACACCATGTGTCCAATCAAGAATCACCTCAGGTTTATATTAGATAGTGTATGTTACGATATAAAAATAATTAATACTTTTGTATTTTATTTACAGGTTAATTTATCACATTTTGCTCTACTCTATTTTAGTGTGATAACAATACTAGAGAGTGGTCATGCCAAGGAATGGACCTTGCAACCTTCTATTTCTAACATTCAACTCACTCACTGCTAGACTATTATCATTGAGTTCAATATCAAACTATTTATTATTCTTATACTATTTATTATTATTATTATTATGAATAAATTTTCTATTTAATTGTTTAATATTTTATTAACTTTATATGACATTTGTTTTTTTTGTTTTTCACTTTGCATATATTTATGATATGTTTATACTTGTCTTACTATATTTAATATTTATTTATTTACAATTTTCAATTTGATGTAATTTATATAATATTAGTTTAAAATTTAAAAAATAAATATATATTTATTTATTTTATTTTTAATATGATCTATATAATTTATTTTAAGGCATTTATCTTAATTTGAATTATATATATATGAAATAGAGTTAGTTGACATTTTTTCCAAGAAAGTTAGTATTACAGAATTTTAATCATTATATCATTTCAACCACTTGTTATGTATTTTAAAAATATTGTTTTATTTGAAATATTTGACCACTTATTAAATGTTAAAGTATACCAATTATTCAAACTATACAACATTAAGAATGTCTACTTTGAAGTTCTTGTTTATTTACATATTATATGAAAGTTAATTTTTAAAAATAAAATTACTTTCATAAACTATAATAATCATATTCAAAGTATTTAAGAAATATAACTATTTGACAAAATTTGGACAATTAATTATATATATTATGATACAAATTAGCCACTTTGTGACCTTTACTGTAAATTAGTTATATCTATGTGGAAATATGCACAGTTATCCTAGTTAAAAAATAAAATCCTAATATTAAAGTTGTGAAAGGTTAGTCTCTTATAAAGGTAACTTTAGTATTATGAATAAGCCTCTCAATGAGATGACTTCATGATGGATATATTTATGAGTTCTTGGAGAGGTAACTTTAATATTGCAAATAAGCCTTTCAATGGGGTGATTTAGTGATATATATGTTCATGAACACATTTTGTTAGTATTTTTTGAGACTTATCATGTTAGATGATATCCCTTTAATTTTCACATGATATGGAAAAAAATGAGAGTATGTTAAAAGTTCTTATTTTTGTTATTGTTGTCGTTGTTGTTGAGTAGGTCCTCCTATTCGTCATCAACATCACACCACCCAAACTTTTTATTACTCTATTGTGTCACCTGCCTTCCAAGGTTCATCCCATGACCTTCCTACTCCACATATATGACCTTTACAACCCATCATTGTTGATTTATTTACATATATATGGACATATGTTTGTAAAATGTTGTTTGAAGAATTTTTTCTAGGAAACATTAGTATGTGTGTAGAATAGAAATGCATTGGACTATGCCCATCATTCCCATTTTAAAAATGTGAGGTTGATCCTCTATAAAAACCTTTACAATTCCAATCCTCTCACCTAGATAAATACAATGACAAGTATATTAAACATGCATAGTTTGAGTCTAGGAATTTTTATCGAGTGGAACATGGTGCACTTATAATGAATAATTCCTCTCACTTAATAAAAAAATTACCTTTAATTTTAGTTATTGTGACCCTTGAAAAGTAGATATGACTACAATAAGGTATCTAAAATATAAGAGGAAGTTATTATAGAGTAAATAAAAAATATGTACTTCATAATGAAAAACATTTGAGGAAAACATTACTTGGAAATTTGTTAAGGTTTTTTCAAAATAGATTACTTTATTTCCTAAATATGCAATTGACTCGTTCCAAGACAAATGTGATTAGGATGTGATAAATAATCTATTCCATTATGTTCCATAAGCATACTCTTCAAAGCATAGTTTTTAACATGATGTTTAATAGAGATAAGATATGGATGGTACACACAATTTACCAATCATCACTTTATAACTTTTGATAATGAATGATGGATAGAGATCCATCCACCTTTATTTTTATACATATTTTTGGTGGTCTATTTGGCACAACTGCACCAACTCTAGGGAGAAGATAGGGGAGATAAAAGGCTCAATCAGTGAGGATTCCCCCTCCTTCCCTTCACCCTCTCCTAAAAAGAAGTAGGCTATTGGTAACAACTTCCCAAAGGTCTCTATCTATTAGGGCATGACATACTAGATATCTCAGTTGGTTGATGCAGTATATTCAATATGAAGGGCCTATTTGGAGTACTTCTCAAATACTTATGCAAGATTTTTTAGTCTATCTTGTGTCCAAAGGTACTAACTAGTTCAGATTTATCAATGAACTCAGTATTGGTTGACACCTATATCTAGTCTACTAATTTTAATAATGCATAAAAATACATTTGAAAGGATGAACATATAGTCTAGATAAATCTTGAATAATTGACTATGATTCAAGCTAAACTAACAGAGATATAGAAAGAGCAAAAGAGAGAGAGGGTAGAGAGAAAGGAAAGATGAGCTCATTTTTTAATGAAAATATTTCTAGTTCTATTAAATAGAATCTCATGAGAAACTAGTCTTTATTTTGCCAACATAGCACAACCAAAAGGCAAAGATGTTGAAGACCTCTAAGGATCAAATAGTTATGTAGAATAGGGAAGAAAATTCACCATACACATGCACAACAAATGGATATCATTCAAAAATCTTTCATATTAGAAGATAATTCATAAGAAAAAATTTCAAGACTTGTCAGTGTTCAAGCAAATTATAAAAAGACCTTTAAATAGCCTCAACTCATGCTAAAATAAAATATAATATAATAAATAAAAAAATTGTAAGAAAATATGTATGGTTGTATACTATATTCTAACACTAATAAACTAGCCCTAATTCAGTCTCGTAGCTAACCTTATATAGATTTTTAATAGTCTTCACCCAACATCTAGGTGATTGAAAATATTCAATGCAGGCACCAACTAAGGCATAAATTAAATGTGTGCCTATACTAAAGATAACAACTTTTTTCATTAGATCACTGATAATATGACAATATTGGACTAATGCATTATTTTGATTGAGACATGATCAAATTAAATTATACTAAAATTGATGTAGTACTACTATATTAAATGCAAAGGGAAAACATTCTTTATCTTTTTGTGATGTTTGGCTCACTTGATCCTAATAGGCACACTATTGTATGACTTAGACTAGTATTTGATTTATTTTGGTAAATACTTCCATAATCTATTTACATTAGGTGATAAGATATTCAATAACTACATAAATTTTATTGGACCCACAGTCCAATCCCCAAATTCTAATGGGATAGACAAGCCAAAATGAGCATCATTTACAAATTAGCTTTTGAATCTATTCATAGAGGTCCATGTATCATCCTTAGGAAGGTTTCCCTACATGTCCATTTATCATTTCTTGATGAGGCCAAGGTCTTGCTACACATCAAATTATCTATATTTTGTATCTTGTTGCTTGAGCCTTTGACTTTTCTTTGAACATGGTGCAATGTAATCTTGAGAAGTGGTAAGATCTATTTCACTCAAAGCTTCATGGTCCCTTAGTCTCTATTCCATCTCTTGATTGGCCTAGAGTCCCAAGATTATGCCACATGGAATGATCTCAAGGACTCACTTAATCCATGCTTTGTTGTACTACCCTCATTTAATCTATAGGTGTAGCGAAGAGGGATAATTTCATGTGACATCATCTTATTTATCTAGGAAGTTTGTTGCCTACTCTCTTTGTCTTGACCATCACAAGGGCCTAGAGAAGAAAGATCATACCACAAGTCATGATCTTGAGAATCCAGAGGGTCAAAGGGCTTGGATCTATGTCCAACATCTTCTAGAGTTGTAGAGCTTTGATATGTTGAAAAGTGATGACTGCTTGGCAAATGCAAACTTGTAAATAAAAAATGATCGTTAGATTTGAAATAAAAACACTAGCCATTAGAGTTTAATTTCATAGACTAATCATTAGATACTCTATGAAAATTGAATAAGGCACAAAAAATTGAATAAAATACTCTTAAAAATATCAATCTAGAAGGGGATTTTTTCCACTAACATGATTATTTCTTTCAATCAAATAAATGATTAGGTATTTTGGATCAAAAGAGCAAAAAACTCATCAATTTTGGATCTTTCAATCCTTTTAAGTAATCAAATTAGACTTAGAATCCAAAAACTTTAGCACATTCAAACAATTGGGTTCAAGGGAGAAATCATGTCAAGTCTATGATTGTCTTAATGGGATAGACAACCATCAATTTTAAACAAGTGAAAAGTTCAATTGTGTTAGTGCTTTGTCTATTTGGCATTTGATGCCATGTGGCATCCATTCAATCACTTTGGGTCTACTTGGGTGTATAATTACACTGATGACCTATATAATCATGATGAAATGATATCTTAACACACATCTAGATCTTGATCACACAATTCTTAACAGGATACTCACAAATACACAAACCACCTTGGGGGCCTGTAGAAATGGGATTATGCCATGTGACATGATCCTAGGCATTTAGAGATTGATGAACATAAAAAGCATAAAGACTAGCTATAAGGGCCCAGGGACATGGTATCATGCCATGAAGCATGATCTCATGCATCTAGGGGGTATAAATTCTATTAAGAAAATTGAGGGGACATAGGAAAGCAAAAAAAATGGGATTGTGCCACTTGGCATAATCCTAAGGACTTAAAAATGTTACGTAGAAATGGCTAAGGTAAAAGAGTCTCAAGAAAGTGAATGAGAAACAAGTAGTCACTCTAAGCTTGCAGAGAGACTCATGAGGAAATTTAGATAATAATTGGCCTGTAGGAAATCAAATATCCATTATAATAAAATATGAATTTGAAAAATAAATGGCTAAGAAGTTTTAACCAAAATTGACTAAATCTGAATAACTTTGCAAAGACTAGAACATTGGATCAATCCCAAAGCCAAATAAGCCCAATTTTATGAGAAATGACTAAGTAAATGAATGAAATTATATGAACACCTAGCCATTTTAGATGTAAACTAGGTAGAAATGGGCCAAATTGTTAGGGAAAATAAGCAACAAAGCTTTGAAATAGTTAAGCTATAGAAATGTGAGGTGAAATAGCTTAAAAAGATAACTTTAATGTAGTTTAAAACATGATATAAAATAGACCAAGACTTATTATATTTAAACAAAATTTGAAATTTAAATCAATATAGATGCAATTTCCAAAATACTTCAAAACCAAATGCACACATTGGATATTTTAAGTTTAAACCTACTCAAAGAGTAAAGCCAATGCAATGTCAAACCTGTAACTTATCAATAACTTTTTAAATTAGACCACGAATAAAAAGAGACACAAGCTTGATTAGACTAGATGAAATATCCCAAAATTGGTTATGTTACTAAAATCTAGAATTTTTGAAAAAATCCTGGCCAAGACTAATATTTTTTTATTTTCCAACCAAATCCTAGATGCCAAAAACTCATAAATTGTGAAACCCTAGAATAAAATTTATTGAATGATGTAATCATTTTTAGGGCATTAAATCACTTAATAAACTCAACCATATTGGTGCCAAATATATAGAACATTACAATGAATGAAATGCTAATTTTTAATGTTTTTTTCAAGTAAAGATGTTGGAAATTATCCTTAAAAATAAAGATAAATACATAAATAAGTATAATAAAATTTAGAATATTAAATAGGCTTGAAATAGCCTCTCAAACCCTCTCAAATAATTACCCAATCAAGTTACCCTAACTAGAATTAATTATTTTCAACCCTAAATCTAACACAACCCTAAAATTAGGGGTCTTCAAATCTAAAAATCTGACTTTGGGTCTCCAAACCCTAGTCACCACTCTCCTAGAGTAATTCGCTAACCTCCCAAGCAAATCTCTCAAATTGAAAACCCTCTTTTTTGTCCTTTTTTACACTTGATGATCTATGGCAGCTCCAAGGTGAAGTTACCCTATGAAAAGAATTAGGGTTTGTGTCCTCGATCTCTTTGCTTAAAGTTTTTCATCTTCAATTCAAAAACTCAAGTTTTTTTGTACTCAAATTTGTAAATTTAAAATTTGATCCAAGATGCCTTTCAAATGAACCCTCAAATGCTTTTATACTCCTTCCCAAGTGAAGCACCCAATTTAGAGGGAAATATTGGTTTGATCTTTTTTTTTCAATTTATAGAAAAAACACCTGTAATAATCCACTTCAATAAATTTATGCCCATGACCCTCAATAAAGCCTCAACTTAAGTGAAATTATAATAATAAAGTGTTTTTACAAATGATCTTAATAAAACTAAATGTTTCCCTTATTTTCTTTCTTTTTCCCTTAACCCTTGGAAAACTAGGCAAGGCTAAAGGTCTTCAATAGTGTCATGTCCAAAAGGAGGCATGACAATCCTTGCCTACCCAAAATTGATTGTCCTCAATCAATTGAAATAACCAATGGGCTGTCCTAACCATGGGATTTAAGCAATTCTTGATCTTTGACTCTTCCCATGGGAATAAAACCCCTTGATGAAGCTCTTTGCTATTGCATATGAATATTTTTGGCTACTTATACAATTTGAAAATAAAATAACTATAACTTCTAACCTTTCTTTCCCCTTTCATGGAGGTCCCATATCTCAAATGTGCCACAAAGATGCTAAAAGGAAACAAATTATCTAAAATGATAACATTGTGGTGGATGGAAAAGTACATTCTAGTAAAGAAATATTCAATTTTTTGGGTTTTGATTACCCCTATATCAACACCTATACAAGACATAAACACATTAGTAAAAATAAGAGTTCTTCACTTATCTTCAACATTTGCATATATGATAATGCCCTCCATGTGTGAAGGTATTGGAAACCTATGTGTGGCTGCCTTTGAGAACATAAAATGGATGTTCATGCTACCCACATACCCAAAAGTGACCTCAAGACTCAGAAATCTTCCAATTAGAGGAGATGGAAGTCTTATTATCATGCTTTAAATCCACCCTTCAACAAAATACCACCAACACATGTCCATATACTTCAAAAGAAAGGTAGAACCAACCACTTTTTTTATTTATTAGTTGGTTGTGTGTGGAAATTTTAGAACTCTTATGA
This sequence comes from Torreya grandis, assembly GCA_037957365.1. Taxonomy (NCBI): domain Eukaryota; kingdom Viridiplantae; phylum Streptophyta; class Pinopsida; order Cupressales; family Taxaceae; genus Torreya; species Torreya grandis. The sequence continues at coordinate 796,356 of JARHVA010000545.1, read as the reverse complement.
CTCCAAAATAAGAATTTATTCCTCCACAACTCATCCTTAGGAGGTAACATTATGCAATCTATCTTCTCCAAACTTATGAAAATATTCAAACTCACCATTTCATGCCTCAAAATCACATGTTCCCTTACCTTAGAGGTAATTACTTCAAAAATAAACATGTACCTTATGTTTTGAGGGGTGTGTTTATACATTACCGCCTTGCAATTATCCCAATTTTTGTTTTTTTTACTCCCAACTTGCTCCATGATGAACCTACCACATTTACAATTCTAAGAGAGCTCAAAGTGAAGCTATGTACCACCTTAAAAGAGCTAGAACTGTCATAACTAAAGCTATCCCTTATGATATTTCTCCCTTGCATGTGTACCTTGGAATAAGGGTTCCCTTGGAATGCAACCCAATACCCTTTAGGGCCCTCATCATGCCTTGACACTTCTTTATAAAATGAAAAATATGGATCACTAGTTTGAATTAAGAAAACAACTTGGAACAACATTGGACACACCTTTTGTGTCACAATTCTAAATTCTTTCTTCCATTGTAGGCTCTTGGAAGGGCTGCACTTATTTTTCAAACTTCAACTCCCTATCACAAGGAAAAATCCAACTCTCTTTTGCATTTCAAGAATTTATTAGGGGCTGTAACTTACCTTTTTCCATGAATTTTTTGAGTGTGTCATATTTAGATTTGGCATGAAAGACTCGAAATTTTTTGAGTATAAACAATGTCGATTATTCACACACACACACACACACACACACTCTCTCTCTCTCTCTCTCTCACACACACACACACACACACATTTTAGCAATAACAATTCTAATTTTTCTCACGAAATTCTAATTTTTTTTAGCAACAAAGGTCTGATTTTTTTTAGTGTACCCTAGGTCTTGAAAAATTCAAACCTAATTTCCTTCCTTATAAATGGAAATTTACCCTCTTCATGGACTTGCTTGGCATCTTCATTTTTAGAATTTATTAGGCTAAAAAAATAAGGAAATAAACATTCTTTTGCATACCTTAGTGGTTGTTCCACATTAGAAGAAACATTTTTTCTTGTTGTCCCTACTAAATTGTCCTTAGGGAAGACTCCTTCCATTGTCTTTGAGGTCACCTCCAAAGGTACCTAATCACTCAAACCATGCAAGATAACTTTTTTTCCATCCACTTTAAATATAAGCTCCATAGTTTGGTAATTTTATGTGTACTCTCCTAGGGAGTGTAACCATTGGATTCCTAGGACAAGGTTGGTCTTTCCAATGCCAACCACATAAAAGTCATCCTCATTGGAGTGTGTCTCCAACATGATTCTAAGCTTGGGAACCTTGGTGGTGTAGAGGATGGTGAATCCATCCACCATAGTCATACAAAAACCCTTGAATTTAATAGGTTGAAGTCCACATGCAATAATCAAGCTTTTATCAATGAAATGATGGGTGTCCCCACTATAAATGAAAATAGTAACATCCTTACCTTTAAATTTTTGCTTCACACAAAAGGGGTATTATCTATGAGTCCCTAATAATGAATCAAAGGTGTTACTTATATCCTCTCCTCAAAATATCTCCAAATGTTTTTCCTCATGGGTGGGTGCCTGTTCCTCTTCTTCTCCATTTGAATGTACTTTCCCCTTCCCATGACAATGATGACCCAATTTACAAGGGTATCTACAATCAAAATAAAGTTTTTTCCTCCTTAGCTCATTCCTTATCTCATTGTTCCATCTTAGCAGATCCCTTTGCTACCCCAAACCCTATTGGTTTGGCTTACCAAATTGCCCCAAACCTTGTTGATTTGGCCTATCAAACTACCCTAAAGGAGCTAGTTTTTGTGGCCCAAAAGAGATTCCCCTTGGTTGCCTCCATTTATTTTATCTTACTATCCAAAAGGTCTAAAAGAGTTATTTTTTTGTTGAACAAAAGGCATAATTTTACCTTGGGGTGTTTAAGACTCAAGATCAAGGGCCTTTTGAATGGCCCCTTGAAGAGAAGGGTCAAAAGCCTTAACTAAACCTTGAATGAAATCAACCAATCCTTCCATGAATAAAACTACCAATATCCTCTATAAAACATCCATTACCATGATCGAATGCATCTAAAATTATGTCACATACTCCTCTACTGTGCCCTTTTACCTTAATTGAGCCAACTCTATGAAACGTAATTCTAGATCAGCCCTATCAAACCTCTCAATGATCCTTTTACTAAATTCCTCATAATATTGAATGAGATGATGTCCTTGGGTGATTAACCCATGATACCACCATTCATGGGTATCCCCTTTTAAATGTAAGTTAGAAAATTGAATAGCCTCCTTTTCTATCACAGGCCTAAGTGAAAATTAGGTGTCTACCTTATGAATCCAAGCCCTATATGAGTTCTTGGAAGAACCAAAAAAATAAAAAATTGAAATCTTTCCCAAGGCATGATGAGGTCTTCCTTGGTTGCCCCTATGCCTTTGATCAGCCCTATTACCACCATGTTCCCCATGCTTCTAATATGTGAATGCAAAAAAATCCATTTGATCCTTGAAAGGAGTAGGATAAGTCATGTACTCATTAGAATCCTTCAATAAGTTATCTCTAAAGGTGGGTTGCTCTTCCCTTTTAGAAATGACAACTTATTCTTGTAAAAAATTAAGTTGGTTAAGCATATGTGTGGCTCCTCCATACCTTTTAGGGGGCTGATGTGTGAGGTTGTGACTTCCAAAAGCACTACTGTCCCCATTGGATGGTTTATCACCCCTCATTTCCTTTATAATATGGACAAATTTTACCATCATATCTATCATCTATTCCTAAGCTTGTGTGTATCTATCAAACATTTGCTTCTCTCTATTTTCAGCATCATTTTTTAGTTGATCTAAGGGAGCCATTAGTTCTTGTTGATTTTACTTAACCTACTTCTTACTTCTAGGGTAATACCTTAGTTATTTGTCACCCTTGGAAATGTATTACTTTAGAAACCCATGGCTAGCCAAGATATGGATTTGATACCATTCAAATATCCAAAAATAGGTTATATTACTAAAATCTAGAATTTATGTAAAACCCTAGCCAAGACAAATATTTTTTGATTTTTCCAACCAAACCCTAGATGTCAAAAACTCATAAATTATTGGAAATAAATTTTGAAACTCTAGCATAAATTCTAGTTAATGTTGTAATGATTTTTAGGGCAGATAATTGTGAACATAGGATTTCAATAGGGGGAGATTAGTATGGTGTTAGTGAATAAAATCAAATTCAAATAAAGATCACACTAAGCTAAAACCCTAAGCCTATCTCAAGGGGAGAGAATATTAATAAAATCAAATGAGAAACATAACTAGAATGCAAAGATAAAAAATATTTCACCTTCTTTGGATGCTCCAAATAGCTTGTTGAAGTGTCTTACTCAGATTTATGCTTCAAAAGGTCTATTGCAATGGAGCTTGGCTATCCTCCACCTCCTCTTGGTACCATGTGGCTTGTGGCTTTGGCTTGTTTGAACAATTTGGCTTGAGAATATTAATTTTCATGAAGCTTTGGAATCAATTTAACATTATAACTTTGCTCCAAGATAGCTTAAAATTATGGTTGTGAGGCCTTGTAATTATAAATTTTTTGAAAGGGGCTGGATCAACCATGACCATCCATCTCAAGATAAAGATATGTGCCCATGAATTAATATAATTATGAAAATAAAATCTATAAATATTCTCATCATGATTTGGGAATAAGGGGATTTTATGAGGCATGAGAAGCATTGATGAGGCATATGAGGCATTAAAGAGGCATAAGAGACCCATAATCCTTATATTTTGTGCATTTATGGCCTAAGGATGCCTTCCTAAGAAATGATGTCACATGATGATGTAGTTATTCAATATCAATTTTGAGTATAGCAATGAAGAAAAGATGTTACCTTTGAAAGGCACAGAGATGGAGAGATGAAAGAGTGCAAGTTTATTTATGGGATGCATTTAACTATATCCTAAGGGGATCAAGATAAAAAGGTAGTGTACAATTGAACCTAATTTGTCCCAAAGACAATATAGCATTATGCCAATTTAGAGATGCAAGAAGGGAAGGAAAAATAGACATAAATCCACAGAAGGCATCCAAAGATGCATGAGGAGAGAAGAAGAATCAACCAACAACTAACCAAAATGTAACATTGTTTTCACACGACCTGAAGGAACTACCATGAAAGGTTAGTCAAAATCACTTCGATGTTGATCAGTGTAGTATAATTTTTATTGTGCAAAAGGAAAAATAGTTATTACTGATTGGGAGAAAAGTAGGAGATTGATATCATGAAACTAACCAAGAATAATGACTAAAGAGGATATAAATCCAAGAACATAGAGAGAATTATGAGACAATAAAGGAATAAGAAAAGGTGGTAGTCAATAGAACCCATAGAGATTTCCATACCATAGAGGGAAATAAGCAATGAGAAATGAAGGACAAGGGCAACATATGAACCAGATAGACATACCTTATGAGAAACATGTGGAAGAATAATATGTAAGTATACCTACTAGCTACATGTGACATAAGAGAGTGCACATAATGGAGGAGAAGTGAAAGGCACATACAAGGAAGGAAATAAAAGCTATGAAGACATTTTGGAGGAATGGATGAACAAAAATGGAAACAGACCCATGCGAGACAAAAGTGGGTGCAAACCCATAGGGAATAGAAGTGTGCATAGACCCATAAGAGACAAAGGTGGGCATAGTTAAAGAAGAGAAGAAGGTGGGCATAGGCCCACAAGAGTAAACAAAGGTGTATGCAAAACCATAAGGGGAAGAAACGGAAGGAAGATGAATCATATCATAGCTAGGCAAAAGAGGATAGTTTATGGCCTAAGGAGAGTCTTGAAAAGAAGGAAACACTGCAAAAGACCACTTAGGGGACACATCAAGTGGATGGGAACACTGTGGTTAAGGCATATGATTAGAAAAATAGTTATACCACTCCTACACTAGTTTTAAGTAGGAGCTCATATTTTAATTACCTAGGGAGTTTAATGGAGGAGCATCATAGGTGAATTTATAATATCGCATTAGAAAAAATATAATTAGTCATTTAAGAAACAAACAAACTATATTTGTGCATAGTTATATAGGCCATGCAAGAATCCACTTATGTGGAAGGAAGCTGGTTGAGAGTTTCATAGGGAGTAAAAGAATAAAAAGGGGTACAAGTTTTGGCTAAGCTAAGCAGTACACTAGAAAAGATAGAAAGTGCATAAAGATACATTAGGGACAGGAATCAAGGTGCATAAGTAAAGGGTTTATCAATAGTGCATGAGGAAATTGAGGCCTACAAAGTTCCAAAAACTGTGTTGTGGAAGGAGTTGTTTACTGAAGGTGTCCTTGACAAGAATAAGGAAAGTTACAACTAAAGCTAAGTTTGAACTTGAGGAAAGTTGTATTTGTTTGAGGGAAAGAAAATTTGGGAAGGATGAACTGTAGTGTTCCCATTTCTAAAAATAAATTAATTTTATTATTAAAATAAAAAGTATTTTTAAATACTTTAAATAAAAGTAATAGTATACTTTAGTTACCAAAAGTGAATATGTCGGCAACTCTTTTTATAATTTAATATTTCATAAAGGGGGCTTTCTATTATGATATACATCAGCCCTAGTTAGGATCAATTTTGGGGTTAGAGTGGGAAAGGTTATAAAAATAAAGAGGAGGTTCATTTGAAGATGGTTATGTTATTTTTCATAATTGAAATTTTAGAGTTTTGGCATGATTTGTTGAACTTCATGCAATTGAAGACAAAAACCCTGATTGGTCTGGTTCTAGTAAGGATGAAAACTCTTATCTAACAGCTAGCAACCTTAATTCAAAGGTTGTATTGAGCATCATTTGATAGTTTAAGGAGTTTTGAACACCATTACAGATTTGATATAGTAAAGAAAGATAGTTTGAATAAGGGTGCATCTAATTTTAAGGGTAGTGAGTCGGTTTGAAACCCTAGAAGTGCAACAAAGTGGTTGAAGAAGATAAAAGACTCATTGTTAAGGTAGCTACCCACCTTGGGGTTTGGGACTACAATTTGTAATGCTAAATAAATCCTAATTTATAGGGCATGCATATTTAGATGGTATTTTTACTATATTTTCTAGCCATTCAATTGATAATAAAAATCAGATTTGAAGATATTTCATTACGTTGTATTATTTGGTGAATATTTGAGTGGAAAATATTACAAATTGTGCTCTAAATGTGTATTTCTAAAATTATAATTTTTCTACAGTTAGTACTTGAAATAAATAAAATCAAAAAATTGCATTTATTTTAGGTTTTGTTGGGAAACCCAAATCTTTACAATTATATCCCAAATGGGACATTGCAGGGTCTAAGGCATGCTACGAATAATCTTGAAGTTGAAATGCAAGGTTTCTCCAAAAAAAGGCCCTACATAAATGGAGTGGGTCTTAGATTTTGAATGTTATTTCACATTTAAGGATGTACAAAAATCCATAAATGTGGAGTATGCACAAAAAAATACTTTGTGATAAAATAATAAATGGTTTCATAGATCTCCAAGAGAGGAGGAGATAGAAGCGTAATAAGAGGGTGAAAAGTTGGCAACGAATAGCTTCCAAACAAAAAAAAAGTAGTGCATATTTAATGCCATCTCAAATGGAGGAGAAAACTTGAAATCCACGAAAGGTAACCTTCAAATCCTCACCCCCAAATTAAAGAAGAGAGTGTTGCCATAAAAGGTGATGTGTAAGAAGAGCCAACATGGGTGTCGTGTGGAGGTCAGAAACAAACATTTGAGAAGATGAAAGAGTAGGAGCTAATGTTGATATCAAAATGTATTGAGGAGAATGCTACATAAAGAATATGTGTTAGATGTATAGGCAAAAAAAGTTATTTCATGTAAGAAACAATAGAGCAAACCAAGAAGAAATCTAATTTTAGCGTAGTCAAATGAGTGAAGGAAAGGGGATATCATTCCACATGAGACAATGAGAGAATGTTGAAAATATTAAAATTGGGAGACAACACCAATCTCGAAAGGCATAGAGGAAAACATTGGGTAAAGAAGTTTCATAAGAAGTAAGGGTAAATAAGGTTGTCATCCCAAAGCAACAATAGAGGAGCAAAGCCAAGAAGAAACTATGTTTCAACAAGGTGTATATCATTCCACAAGAGCCAGTGAAAGTGTAAAAAGGTGTAGGAGCAACCTGAACAAAGATAAGGGCACATAAGAACCCTTAAGAGAGCATAAGTGTTATTGTGCTCAGAGTGGAGGATGCATTAAAGGAAGGGTTGAGAACTCTAGATCCCCATAAAGCAAAGGATTTTTGCATAGCAAAAACAACATAGAGAGATGATAAATAAATTATCTATATGTAGTGTTAAATGATGGATACAAGATAAAATTTAACCCTATATGCAAAGGAAAATGACCCTTAGGAAGGGGAGGCTCTAGAGGACCTTTAACTAAGAGAACTTCCTTGAATGAAACACCGAAAGATGAAGTAGTAGAAGATGTTACAAAACAAGAAGAAGAGTTACCTAGAGAGCAACTAGGATTTTTTAAGTGAAGAAAAAATGAGAGTGAGGTGCATGGGTCCAAAGGTGCACTAAATGAAAAAGCGGCATTGGTTCAAGCACCAGTTGAAGAGAGCTTGAGAGAAAATGCAAACATTATGCTAAGGGATGAGGGAGGTGAAAGAGAAGCTACATAGTTGAAATTCAAGCATAAAAACCATGCAAAAGAGATGTGTCCTTTGTAAGGCACAAACATAAAGAGAACATGAGGTACAAAGAGTTGAGATTATCAAGGAAGCACATTAGACCATTGTGCAATTAGAGTTGAGAGGCATGAAAATGTGCCTATAACATAATCAACTTGCAAAGGATCTCTAAGGTACATAGTGTGTGATGATGATGACTTGTGAAAGGAGATTTTGAAGCACAAAGGTACACAAAAGTCCAAATATAAGGCATTCAACACAAAACCTAAGGAAGAAAAATAAAGTTGGATGACCAGTCAGTTATGAGGACCTAAACTTACCTTTCCTTAGACAAGGTCATTTTAAAAACTGACATGACAACTCAAGGGACAACCAACAAGATCAAAATTGTACAGCTTAGAGTCTAAAAAGTGCTATGATAATTCTATCATAAGTTTTCAGACTCACATAGCCTCCCATCAAATAAATTTTTAGGCCAATTGCATCAAAAATAAGCAAAAAAACCAAAGCTCAAGCACCTATAAATAGGGTTTTTGGTCTAGCATTTTTAACACTCCAAAGCCAAGGAGGTTATTTTATTAGGGAGATCATGTAAAGGTATAAGGAAAACTTGTTTGAGACTATAGAGATAAAAAGGGATATTCACATTATAGGTGAATGATCATAGTCATGAGTGAATGGTATCATATTAACACCATGGTATCTATATTTAAGGATTGGAATAAGTAGAGTCAAAAGCTCAATGTATAATTACAAAGCTTATGTTATCTTATAACACCTAAAGTTGAGGAATAAAATCCTTTAAAAACATGATCCATTAAGTGGAAATCTGAAGGTTTCATGGTTAATGCATCCCTCTTGATGCATCCCTTTATCAGGTCTCCTCATCTTGACAAGCACTAATTTCATATCAAACCAAGGTCATGAACCTTGAAGGATGCAAGAAGAAATGATAAACCTGCAAGTGAGATATGAAATGACAGAGAAAAAGGTAGCAGATGGTCGAACATGAGGTGACTAGCATAGGATGGTTTGTCAACTAGAGGGAGGTAGGTGCATATAGAGTAGGTGGGAGATAAGAAAAGAGAACCATCATAAGGGATGAGTATATAGGATCATGAAGGGAGACTTGGCAATAACAGTTTATAAGTTCAAGCACCTACGTAGGATTGTGATGGAGAGTATAACAACACATAGTCTAAGAATTTATGAGGTTGTAAGCAACCCATAGGAGTGTTGTGTGAGAATTAAGAGATAGCTAAACTTGACATCATCATTTTTGGAAAGGAGAGGTGAAGCATTGATAAATTATTATAAGTGATGTAGTTTAGCACAAGAAGGATAGATAACCTTATGTGAGGTGGTTGAAAGATTAGGATGAGTAGAAAGCACAAATAAATTGTTGATCATGTAGTTTATATGCAAAGATTAAATGTGTTGATAATGAATCAAGTAAAATGGATGATGGGACCAACAAATCATTAACCATAAGGAAATCAATGTGTATGAGCATATTCTAATACATGTATTAGGTAGAAGGTACAAAATAAAGATGTTCTCCATCAAGCACATATGGATAGAGAAAGAGCATCATAAAAGTTGGCTCAACAAAAAATAAAAATAAGAAATAACCTGGAATCACATATCTTAATTAAAATGGAGTTAGCCTCCACATTGCTAGCACTATAAGAAAGGAAGGAGGAAGGAAAAACCATAGGGAGGGAAGATCCCAAACAGAAATATGGAGAGACCTATGGGAGGAAGGATCCCTCATCAATTCTAAGATAGGCCAAGAATAACCCTAAATCTGAAATACAAAGCTTCTACAAAAAAAAGGCCTTATGCAAATGATTGAGTGGGTATTGGATTTCAAATGTTATTCCACATTGAAGGATGTAAAGGAATCCATAAAAGTGGAGTATGTTCACAAAAAATTCTCTATGATAACATGGTAAATGGTTGTAGACATCTCCAAGAGAGAATGAGATAGAAAGGAAATAAGAGTGTGAAAAGTTGGAAACAAATTGTTTCCAAACTAAAGAACCAAGTAGTGCACCCAGAAGGCCATCTCAAATGGAGGAAAAAACCTTGAGAGCCATAGAAATTAACCTTCAAAGCCTCACCCCCAAATTAAAGTAGAGAGTGTGACATGAAAGGAAATGCATAGGAGTGAACTAAGTGAAGGCAAGATGGATATCATTCAATATGAACCAATGAGAGTGCATGAAGGTGTGCCAAGTATCAAGAATGAACCTAGTCATAATGGAGTAAAATGAGTGAAGGAAAAGTGGATATCATTCCACATGAGCCAACAAGAGTGCATGAAGGTATGGAAGGTGTATCAGTAGTCTACACAAATATAACTCTAAAAATAGCATAGGTGTTCTTGTGCTCATAGTTGAGGATGTGCCAAAGGAAGGGTTGAGAACCCTAAACCCCAATCAACTAATGGATTGTAGCACAATAATGACTATAGAGAGGGATTTAAAGAAATTTTTGATATGCAATAGCATGTGGTGGACAGAAGATAACCTTTAGCCCTAGAGATAAGGAAAAAGAACCTAAATAAGGAGAGGCTCTAGGGGACCTTTGATCAAGATAAACTTCCTTGAATGAAGTACTAAAGGAAGAAGCAATGTGAGATGATATAAAAGGAAAAGAGTTACATATAGAACAACTGGGAGTTATTGAGTGTAGTTGAAATGAGAGTGAGGCACATGGGTTTAAAGCTGAGCCAAATGATATAGAGGCACTAGGGCCAACACCAATTGAAGAAAACATGAGTGCTAATGCAAACAACATTTCCCCAAAGAAGGAGGAAGGAAAAAGATAAGCTACATAGGATAAATTTGAGCATAGCAACCATGTGGAAGAGATGTGTCCTTCAAAAGGCATAAAGATGAAGAGATGAAAGAGTGTAAGTTTATTTTTTGGGAGTATTTAGCTAAATCCTAAGGGGATCATAATAAAAAGGTAGTGTACAACTGATCCAATGTTATCCCAGAGACAACATAGAATTACACCATGGAGAGAAATGAAAAGGGAAGGAGTAGTGGAGATAAATCCACATAAATAATCTAAAGATACATGAGAGAAGAAGAGTCAGTCTATAGCTTAAAAAAACACAACATAGTTTGGACATGGCCCATAGGAGCTACCATGATGGGTTAGTCAAAATAAGCATGAAGCAGATCAAGGAAGTGAAATTTTCATTGCACACAAGGAAAATGAGTTATTATTGATTGGGAGTAGGGTAGGAGATCATCAACCTGAAAATGACTAAGAATAATGACTGAAGAGGATATCAATCCAAGCATGTAGAAGGAAGTGCATGACATTAAAAGAAGAATAAAAAGTGGGAGTCAATGGACTCCATAAAGACTTCCATGCCATTGAAGACATCAAGCAAAGATAAATGAAGGATAAAGGAAGTGGAAGAACCATGCAGACACCCCTAAGAAACATGTAGAATAATAAGACATAAGTATCCCCACTTGCCACAAGCAATATAAGGAAGAGAGTGGACATAATAGAAGATAAGTGAAAGGCACACAGAAGGAAGGAAAGTCAAGGTATGAATAAATTTTGGAGGAGATGGATGAACAAGAATGGTCACAAACCCATGAGAAATAAAAGTGGGGGAAAACCCATAAGAGACATAAGTGGACATCAACCCACAAGAGTAAACAAAGGTGGGTGAAAAACCACAAGAGGAAGAAAGGGAAGGAAGATGATGTGTATCAAATCTAGGCAAAGGAGGATAGTTTATGGCCCAAGGAGGGTCTTAAAAATAAGAAATAATTGAGTGAGCCTACACATGTGCCATATCAGATGGATAGGAACAACATGGTCAAGGAAACCAAACAGATTGATAGTTTTACTAGTCTAACACTATTTGTAAGTAGGATCTTATATTTTAATGAACTAGGGTATTTGATGCAGGAGCATCACAAACTAATTTGTAATCTTGTATCAAATAGTTAGAGAATAAAAGGGTGTACAAGTTTTGGCTAAACCAAGTAGTACACTTACAAAACTATAAAGTGCAAAAAGATGCACTAGGGATAGGAAGGAAGATGTAGCAATAAAGGGTCAATCAACAATGCATGAAGGAACTAAGGTCTACAAAGGTCCAAGAACCATGGCATGAAAGGAGTTTTTCACTGAAGGTGCACTTCACAAGAACAAAGAAAGTTAAGGAATAAAATGATTTATTAGCATGATCCACTACATGGAATTTTGAAGGCTGTGTGGTGAATGTATCCCTTCATTGGGATCCCTGATGTAAAGGAAATGAGCATAATGAAGGAGAAGCTCTAGAGGACCTTGGATCAAGAGAAACTTACCTAAAGGAAATAATGAAAAAAGAAGTGAAAGATGTAATAGGAGAAGTAAAGTTTCCTAGAGACCAACTGGGAGTTGTTCAGTGAATAAAAAATGAGAGTGAGGTGTATGGGTCCAATAGTGTGCCAACAAAAATAGGGGCATTGGCGCAAGCACCAACTAAATAGATCTTGAGAGACAATGCAAACAATATTGTGCAAATAGATGATTAAGGTGAAAGAGAATCTACATAGGTGAAATTCAAACAAAATAATGATGCAAAAGAGAGGTGTTCTATGTAAGGCATAAAATTAGAGTGTAAAAAGAGCCCAAGTCTATTTATGGAAGGTATTTTCCTAAATAATTAGGGGAAAAAAATAAAGAGGTAGTGGCTTGCAATAGATCCTAAGTTTTCCCAAAGACAACAAAGCATTGAGCCATAGAGAGACATGCAAAGGGAAGGAGAAGTGGACATAACTCCAAAAAATTCTTTTGAAGATACATGAGGAGAGGAGAAGAGTTGGTCTGTACATAACAAAAATACAACATTGTTAGCACACGACATGGATGAGCTACCTAGAGGGGTTAGCCAAAATCAATCAAAGCTAATCAAGGGAGTGAAATTTTCATTGTATAGAAGGAAAAGGAGTCACCACCAATTGGGAGTAAGATAGGAGGACATCTACTTGAAAATAACTAGGAATAATACTTGAAGGGGATATCAATCCAAACACATAGAGCGAAGTGCATGATAAGAGAGGAAGAAAGGGAAAGAAGGAACTTACATTGTAATTACCTTGAGGTGACTGACCAGATGGGTGGTTATACCACTCTAACCCTTATTTTAAGAAGGAACTTATATTTTAATTACCTTGTGAGTCTAATGCAGGAGCATCCCAGGTTAATTGGCTATGTTGCATTAGATAAAAATATAGTCAAACACCTAAAAATAAACCAACTATAGCTATGTAGGTTAAATTGTAGAACATTTTTAAAGGTTGTTATAGACTACACAGAAGGAATATGATTGAGATTTGTGTGAGGAGTTAGAAAATAAGAAGGGTTACCTATTTTTAATAAGGTAAACAATGTGCATAAAAACTTTTGAAGTGAATAGAGACACACTAGGGATAGGAATTAAGGTGGAGAAGTAAAGGCTCATACAACAATACATGAAGAAACTGATGCCTATATATCATAAAGGAACATGGAACATATGAAGTTATTCATTGAAGGTGTATTATAAGAGAATAAGGAAAGCTACATGAATGAGGTGCAAAGTGTTGAGCTTTAAAAGGGAGCACATGAGAATAGTGCACAACCATAATTGAGGGGCACATAAATGCCCCTACAATGTACTCAACTAATGAAGGATCTCTAAGGTATATAGTGTGTGATGATGATGGTGAGTGAAAGAAGAGTCTGCATCACAAGGGCAAGCAGAAATCTAGGTGCAGGGGATTCAAATGATAAGATATACTTTATGAGGATATCTTCTAATAACACTTAGACTTACATGGATCGAGGTCCATAAAAGGCTATGCTAATTCTAGGGTCTACAAACCTGTGTAGATTCCATTTGAATTAATCTATAGACTAATTACATAAGAAATAAGTGAAGCAACCAAAACTTATGCAACTATAAAAAAGGGTCTTGGTCCCACATTTTTAATGTTCTAAAGCAAAGAAGGATACTTTATTAGGCTGATGGTCATGGTCATGAGTGAATGGTAGTATATGGACATCATAGTAAAGAAAGGCACTTAAAGGACTCAACCAAGAAGAGCCAAAATATCAATACACACTTGTGAAGCTTATATTATCTTGTAACACCTAAAGTTAAGGAATAAAAGCCTTTATTAGCATGATCCACTGCATTTAACTCTGAAGGTTGTATGGTTAATGCATCCTGTCACCAAAACAACTAATCTCAACTAGCACTAGTTTGATATCAAAAAAAGGTGGTGAACCTTGAGGGATGCAAGAAGAAAGGATAAACTTGCAACTGAGATATGCAGTAGAAAAGAAAAATTTAGTAAATGGTTGAACGTGAGGCAACTAGCATAGCATCACTCGGCAATGTGAAGGTAGGAAGATAGTGAGTAGGTGGAATATAAACAATGAGAACCTTTAGAAGGGATGAGTATATAGGATCACAAAGTGAGACTTTGCAATAATAGTTCTTAATTTTAATCACCTACGTAGGATTATGATGGAGATAATAGAAATAGGTAGTGTGAGTTGTGAGGTTAGAATCAACATTCAAGAGTGTTGTGTGAGAGCTGAGATATTACCAACCTTGACATGGTCATTATTGGAATGAATATGTGAAGTATTGACAAATTATTTTAAGTGAGATATTCGATCATAATGAGGACATATCATAGAATGTGAGTTGGTTCAGAGACATGAATGAGGAATTAGAACTAACAACTATCAATCACAAAGTATTTTTCAAGTAAAAATCAAATGGGTTGACAATGAATCAAGTGAATTATATGATGATGTTGATAGATCAACTGTGAGGTAGTCAGGGTGCATGAGCATATTTTAATTAGTGTATTAACTAGAAGGTACCAAATAAAGTTGTTATCTAATAAGTGTAGATGGATAGAGAATAAGGACCATAGAAGATCACTCAGTGAAAATAAAAAATGAGACATGACCTCAAGTCGTACAAAAGTTCCAAAAAATAAGTAGGGATAAACCTATGAGAGGAAATTGCTTGTAGTGATTATGAGGCATGCCAAGAATAGCCATGAAGTTAAAATGCAAAGGTTCTCTAGAAAAAGGCCTTGAGTAGATGAAGTGGGTCTTAGATGTCGAATGTTGTTTTGCCTTGAAAGATGTAAAGGAATCCATAAAGGTGGAGTATGCAAAAAAAATGCTTTATGATAACATAGTAAATGGTTGAAGATACCTCCAAGATAGGAGATAAAAAGTTAATAAAAGGGTGAAATGTATGCAAGGTTTAGGAGCAGTCTACATAGACACATGGTCACATAAGAAGAACCTAGAGACAACACATGTTCTTGTTCTCAAATGGAAAATGTGCCAAAGGAAGGGGTGAGAAACCTAGATCCTAATAAATTAGTGGACTATAGCACAACAATGATGATAGAGAGAGATGTTGGAGAAATTATCGATATGTAGTAGTGCATGATGGACATAACACAACCTTTAGGGAAAGCTCTAGGGGAATTTTGACAAGGAGAAACTTCCCTGAAATAAGATTAAAAAGTAGAAGCCAACATTAAAAAGATTTAAAGTGAAAACCACCACCAATATCAAAAGGTGATGAGGAGAAGGCTGAATGAAGAAGCTCCATAAGAAGTGAAGGCAAAAAAGGTGGTTGTGTCAAAGCAACAACAAAGGAGTGAAGCTAAGAACAAAATCATCTGAAATGAAGTACAATAGGTGAAGGAATGGTGGATATCATTCCATAAATGGATATAGAGATCTCTATTATAGAAGGAGATGGAGGGCAAGAATAGGGTGCAAAGTTGGGAATAAATGGCTTCCAAACTACTGAACTAAATAGTGCATTCAAAAGGCCATTTCAAATGGAGAAGATTTGAAAGACACAAAAATTAACCTACAAAGCCTCATCACCAAAGTGAAGAACAAAATGTTTCCATGAAGAGTGATGCACAATAGGAGCCAACATGGGAGCAACACAGAGGTTAGAAGGAGCCCTTTATGGTAACATAAAAAAGATTAAAAAGTGGGACCCATCACTAATATCAAAGGGCATTGAGGATAACATGGGATAAAGAAGTTTCATAAGAAGCAAAGGCAAAAAAGGTTGATATACCAAAGCAACAACAAAGGAGTGAAGCCGAGAAGAAACTTAGTTGTAGTAAAATGCAATAGGTAAAGCCAAAGTAGATATCATTTCATGAGAGCTAGTGAGAGCATATGAAAGTGTGTAAGGTGTAGGAGCATCCTACACAAAGACAAGGGTACATAAGAAGAACCCTTAAGAGAGCACAAGTGTTATTGTGCTCGGAGTGGAGGATGCACTGAAGAAAAGGTTAAGAACTCGAGATCCCTATAAATCAAAATATTTTTGCACAACAATAATAACATAAAGGGACGATGGAGCAATTGTTCATATGCCATGGCATGTGATTGATAAAAGATAACCTTTATCCCTAAATGTAAAGTAAAATGAGCCTGAGGAAGAAGATGCACTAGAGGACCTTTGACCAAGAGAAACTTCCCTGAAGGAAGCACTGAAAGAATAAGTAACAAGACATGTTGTAGAAGGAAAGAATATTTGACTAGAGATAAACTAGGACTTGTTGAGTGAAGCAAAAATGCAAGTGAGGTGCATGCATCCATGTTGTAAATTTGAGCAAAGATACAGTTGATAGTTTTGATATCAAGATCTAGAAAGCAGTATGAGGAATGAACAATTATCATTTCCATCTAAGGAATCATGGAATTGTCATTAATGTCAAAGTTTAATGTCCTTGATGTCATTGAGATTGAAATTGATCATCCATTAATGCCAAAGGTTGAGTTGAGTAGACCTATGGTATAAATCACATTTTTAAAGTGCTCTTACTGAGAAGAGGCAATTAGGATAAGTCAAGAAGACTTGAGTTTAGTAGATTTGATTGATGGAATTCTTTCAAAAATATTGGTAAAGATAATTTTATCAGAGAAATTTCTCGCAACTAATAAGGGAACTCTTTCGAGAAAATGTTAAAGGCAATTCTTTTGGGAAAATTGACTAAGTCTTTATCAGATAAATTATCCACAACAAAGTTTCTAAAAGAAATGAGCACCACTTGGAATTATTTTAGAGAAAGTGTCTTAGAGAATTTTTTTAGACAAATTGTCTACAAAAAATTTTCCAAAAGAAATGAGCGCCACTTGGAATTCTTTCAAAAAAAGTGTCTTGGATAATTCATTTGGAAAAATTATCCCAAACAAAAGTTTTGAAGGGATCTTTTCAAAAAGTCTAAAGGGTAAGTGGACTATTGAAAGCTTTTGAAGGGATATTTTCAAAATGCCGAAGGTTATGTGGACTATTGCAAAAGTTTCTAAGGGTAAGTGGACCATTCAAAGCTTCTAAAGGGATCTTTTCAAAAATGTTGAAGGGTATATGGACCATTACAAAAGTTCCAAAGGGCAAGTGGACCATTGCAAAAAGTCCACAGGGTATCTTTTGAATATTTCAAAGGTCATGTAGACACTTACAAAAAAGCTAAAGGGTAGATTGCAAATTTTTTGAAGGGTATCTTTTAAACGTTGCAAAGGGAATATGAACACTTGTAGAAAAGCTGAAGGGTAGATTGTAAAAAGTCTAAAGTAATGGCTTGCAAACAAAAAGCCTAAAGAGAAGCCTTGTAGATAAAAATTCCAAAGAAATGCCTCTCGGAAAAAAAGTCTAAATAAATGTCATGGACAAAAAGTCTAAAGTAATGGCTTGCAGAAAAAAGTTTGAAGAAATGCCTTGTAAACAAAAATTCCAAAGAAATGCCTCTTGAACAAAAAGTCCATGGAAATTGTCTCTAAATGCCCTTGGAAAAAATCCCACAATAAATTGTCTGAAGAGAAAGGTCACTTGAAACTTTGCTAAAGATAAAGTGTGGAAGTCTTATAGGGCATTCTCAAAGGGACAAGGCATGTTAAAGATCGAACAAGTCTATAAGGATCAACGCTGCAAATGTACTAAAAGAATGCCAAATAAAATGAGATCACACCAACATGCCAAAGTTTAACACTAAATAAAAAGGATAAAGATCAAGCATATGAAGGATAATCTAAAGGAGCATAAGTGAACCCATGTTATAAAAAGCAGTGAGATGAAATAAGGCAAGAAAAAGAGCTCGATGGTTAATGGAAAAGCAAAATTGAATGATCCTCTGATTGCATGCACATTTGATGAGTGTCAAAAATTCAAAAGGAAATATCTAACAAAGAAAATAACATGATCTTGGTATGATAAAAGAATTGTAAAAAGCCTGCAATCAATGTCTTCCAACTGTCAATATAGGAACAACCGAAACTAGTGATGAAATTGATATATCTTCATGAAGATCAAGATATTTTAATAAAAGCAATTGAGGAAATGATGCAGTTAAGTAGAAGTGCAGATGCCTATGATAGTAAAGGCATTTAAACGTTTCCATTTGAAGCATGAATCGAGATATGAAGTCAGAGTCACATTGAATGTAGACCAGAGGTGATCGAGGAAGTAGTGCAATTAAGTGTAGTAGAAGTGCAGATGCCAAAGAGAGTAAAGAAATTTGAATGTTTCCATTTGAATCATGAATTAAGACATAAATTCATAGTCACATTGAATGCAAACTAGAAGTGATCAAGGAAGTGACACATTTAAGTGTAGTATAAGTGTAGCTACCAAAGATAGTAAAGAAAATTTTGAACTTTACCAAGTGAAGCATGAATCAAGACACAAAGTCAAATTAACATTGAATACAGATCAAAAACTTGAATTGGTTAAGTTTAGTTGAAGTGTGAGTAATTTACAGAGAGACAACCCTAAGATGTATCTATTTATATATGCTACGAATAGATCATTTGAACAATGTTATCTTTCTACTACTGTTGCAATAATAATTAGAGTGTTAACTCAAAATTGTCAAGAGAGGACATATGCAGATAATGTGAAAGGGGTAAAAAAATAAGTTGTGTCAAAGTAGAAGATTTCTAGACATAAAAAGATAGAGGAAGAGAAGCTAAGAAGACACACAACTAAGGCCTAGTTATAGACTAAACTTGTAACAAAAAATTGTACAAGATTCATTCTGAATCTCTTTTATATTTTTGAATTTGTAGCTTCATTTCTCTGATAGGTTGGTGCCATCATAAAAACTAAGTTGGTGCTCAGGAAGTTGATGCTTCCTTAGAGTGGGTGCTCTTGAATGTAACCAGTGGGGTTTATCTATGAGACTTTTTTTATGAGGCTGGATTAGAACAGTAGCTTCTAGTAGCTTTTCTCACCATGATTTTTCCCTCTGGGTTGCCACATTAAAATTTGGTGTTAAGCATTCTTGTGTGTGTGTGTGTGTGATATTTGTTCTATTCTTTACTTTTCATATACTTTGAGTATCTTTTTTAAAAATTCTAAGAACCAAGTTTTAGCTCATCTACTGATTCACCCCCCCTCTCAGTAAATATTGTGTTCAAAAATTGGTATCATAGCACAGGTTCCTTAGGAGAAGATTAATTAGCTCAAGTAGAAAATGGTTGGTTAACACAATGGCCTACCAAGAAGGATCTTCATCAAACAAGGATCCTCTATTCGATGTGTCTAACTATGCTTTTTGGAGCATAAGAATGGAAGCATATTTGTCTTCCTTAGGGTTTGATGTATGGATGTTAGTGGTAAATGGTTACACAACTCTTGCTATAACTCCTACTAATCAGGTAGCCAAAAAAGCTTATGAAAATAATGCCAAGCCAAGAATTCTATTCTTTGTGAGTTATTAAACTCTGAGTTTATCAAAGTTATGTATTGTTAGAGTGTAAAAGACATCTTGAATAAGTTGAAAAGTATTTATGAAGGAGATGTTAAAGTGAAATAGGCCAAGCTACAAATGCACAAATGATAGTTTGAAAGCCTGAAAATGAATGAAGAAGAGAAGATAACAGACTACTTCCTCATGGTAGATGAGATAGTCAATGTCATAAGAGGACATGGAGAAATAATAGAAGAATCAACTATTTTCAAGAAGGTTATGAGATCCCTTCCATCAAGATATGACTCCAAAATTTTGGCCATTGAAGAATCAAGAGATTTGGATAGGCTTACCATGGATGAACTACATGGAACATTCACAACCTATGAAATGAGGATGGGAGAGATAGACATAATCAAAATAGAAGTAACCTTTAAAGTAGTAAAACCTGCAAAAGAAGAAACCTTTGTGCTTGATTCTAAGGAGACTGATGGTGAAGAATAAAATTTTGTCAAAATACTAAAGAGAGGATTAGGTAAGTATAAAGGAAAACTTCCATTCAAATATTTTAATTGTGGCAAGGTAAGACACTTCACTGCAAATGTTCATTCAATAAGAAGGACAACACCAAGCAAGTTAAAAATGTCAAAAAGGTAAAACTGCATTATGCTAAGAGGAAAAACTTCTTCAAGAATAAAAAGGGGTTATATACAAAAGAAAAAAGTGACTCAATAGGAGAAAGTAACAGTGACAACTTTGACGATGAGAATGACTATGCCTTTCTAGCTAAGGGAAATGAGTTCCTATTTATGGCAGAAGAAATCACTTGAATCAAGAATAAAATGAATATGAAGATTATGATGGAGAATAAGGTGAGATAGATCTTGAAGGTGAATTGGTGTGTGCTCTTGAAGAAATAAAAAATATGAGAAAATAAAACTCAACATAGAAGAGGCATGAGAAGGAGCTTGAAAAGGCTAACCAAATGATTGTAATGCTAAAAACTCAAGTTGAGCAAGCTAATAGAATAGTAGAATTTATCAAAATAGATCTCCAGTCAAAATATAATAAATGCATGAGACTTGAAGTAGAAGTAGTATCCTTAAGGAAAGAACTTGAGAAGGTAAGAGACCATATAAGTAAAAGCTTAAAGCTGATGAAAGGATATGAAGCTCTTAGTGAACTGATTACTGTGTAAGAGCCTTCAAATGAAAAGTCAAGTCTTAGATATGATTAAAAAAAAGGATCCTCAGTGTGTACATCAGTGAACTTGTATGATAACTTTAAAAAAGGAGGAGAAGCAAAAGCTATGAAAAACAAAGAAGTGATGAAGGTAAATACCAAAAAAGACATCAATACTAATCCAAGGAAAGATGCAAAAGGATTTTTCAAAGTGATAGATCTAAAAAAGTAGAAAGCTAAAAGTTTTTTGATATACTACACTAGAGAATGATATGACTAGGTACGCTCCTTCCTTTTATGGTTATTGTTTTATCTGTAATTAGCTTGGTCATAGAGCTATTAATTGTAGAGTCTTTCCTATTAAAAGATTTAATTGTGCCAGTATAAATTCATTTTCTCCTTTGATAGATTCAAATTTAATATGTTACAATTGTAATAATTCTGGACATATAGCTAAGTATTGTAGAGCTAAAATTGCAATGACAAGGAAGTACAACTTAGGCAAAAGAAAGTTTTTAAATGAGAATAGAGTTTCAAAGACCACTTTTAAAGAGTAGATAAAGGCAAATGAGAGACCCAAAAGGATGTGGAAGGTGAATGATCAATCCTTGATTTTTCAAATGACACTCCATGCCAAAGAGCAAAACTTGTGGGTCATAGACAATTGTTTCTCAAAGCATATGACTGGGGACAAGAAAAAATTCACTAGTTTAAGTAGATGTAAAGAAGGGACTATTAGTCTAGGTGATAACACTGCAATTAGAATAAGAGACAAAGGAACCTTGCACATAGATGGCAAGCTTCCTACACATGATGTCCTGTACATTAAAGGACTTAAACATAATTTTTTAAGTGTAAGTTCGATGTGTGATAATGGTCATGATATCACATTTAATGTTGAAGGTTGTAAACTGAAAAGAGCTAGAAAAATTGTTGCATAAGGAAGAAGAACTAAAAGTAACATATACAAACTGATTGAAGAAAATGGTGCAAGTTATCTCATGGGAAAATTTGATGAGAGTTTGTTATGGCATAAAAGAATGGGTCATGCCCAAAATTATCAAACCTGCAGACATCACATGCAGAGTATGCCAACTAGGAAAGCAGACAAGGGTCAGATTTGAAACAAAAGAATACACGACCTCAAAAACCTTACAAGTAGTTCACACAAATTTATGTGGTCCTACTAGGACAAAAGGATCCAAAAGTGTATACTAATTTATGTTATTTTTAGATGACTTCTCAAGGATGACATGGGTAACTTTCTTGAAAGATAAATCACAAGCCTTTGGAGATATTCAAGATATTTAAGGCCATGGTTGAGAATGAAATGGGAAGAAAAATCAAGTGTCTACGATTAGACAAAGGTGGAAAATTCACCTCCAATGAGTTTGTAGAATATTTTGAGAAGCATGGGATTAAGAGATAGTACTCTATTGCACGTACTCCATAGCAAAATGGAGTTATAGAAAAAAAAAAAACTATGATGGAGATGGCTAGACCAATGCTCAAAGAGGCAAAACTTCCTGATGGATATTGGAAAGAGGTAGTTTAAACAATAGTATATATCCTAAATAGAGTTCAAGTTAGGGTAAAGAGTGATAAAACCCCATATGAATTTTGGTTTCAAAATCCTGCATCCATGAATTACTTTAGAGTGTTTGGAAGCAAGTGAAACATCAAAAGAAAAGAGGCCAAACTAGGAAGTTTCAAGTCAAGATGTGATGAAGGAATTTTTATTGGATACTCCACTCACAACAAACCCTATGTGTCACAACAAATGACATCATAAAATAGTTGAAAGCAACAATGTAAAGGTAGAAAAAGGATTCAAACAAGTTGAACCAAATGAGGAGATTATAATTGAAGAATCAGAAGGACCAAAAATTGAAGTAGAAAATAGTGAAGAGGAGGAAGAAAAGATCAAAAAGGCACCTGTAAGGTTTGTTCAAAAAGAACATCCCAAAGAGAAAATAATTGGCAACAAAGATTAAGGTGTTTAGACTAGGAGAAGATTTGTAATAAACAAGGAGTAAGTAAACTTTGTTCTACTTTCAGAAATTGAGCCTAAGACCTTCAATGAAGCTAGTAAAGATGAAAATTAGCTAACAGCCATGGAAGAAGAACTCAGCCAAATTGAGAAAAATAAAACTTGGGAACTAGTTCCTAGACCCCCAAACAAGAATGTAATAGGAACTAAGTGGGTTTACATAAGAAAAATCAATGAAGATGAGGCAGTCATAAGAACCAAAGCTTTTTTGGTGTGCAAAGGATATACATAAGTAGAAGGCATAGATTTTGAAGAAACATTTGCTCATGTGGCAAGACTGTAAGCTATTATAATGTTCTTGGCATTCTCTATTCACAAGAAATTCAAAGTGCATCAAATGGATGTGAAGTTAACATTCTTAAATGAGAACTTAGAAGAAGAGGTGTACATTGAAAAACTAGAAGCATTTCAGTTAGCAGAGGAAGAAAATTATGTGTGTAAACTAAAGAAAGCTCTGTATGGTCTGAAACATGCACCAAGAGCATGGTATTCATGATTAGATAAATACTTGCAATGACAAGGTTTCAGAAAAGGGTGTGCAAACAGCAATTTTTACTTTAAATGAGAAGGTGAGAATATGCTAAATGTTGTTGTATATGTGGATGATATTATCTTTATAGGTGGTGATAGTAACATGTGCAAAGAATTTGCCACATAAATGAAAAATGAGTTTGAAATGTCAATGCTAGGAGAACTCTCCTTCTTCTTTGGATTACAAATTACACAAACTAATGAAGGGATATTCATATCTCAAGAAAAGTACACAAGCGAGATGCTCAAAAAAATTAGAATGAAGGATAATGAACTAGTTGGTACTCCTATGATGACTAGTTGCAAGCTAAGGAAGATGGGTCTCCTGATGTAAATAATACACTGTATAGATCAATGATTAGTAGCCTGTTATATCTAACAACATCAAGACTAGACATCATTCAAGTAGTATTCATGGTTGCATGGTATCAAGTAGCCCCCAAGGAATCACATGTTAATGCTATAAAAATAATTTTTAGGTACATCAAGAGCACAATAGAGTTTGGGTTGTGGTACCCAACTAGCAAGAATCTTACTTTGGTTTCATATACTGATGTTTATTGGGTAGGAAGTGTGGATGACAAAAAAATCATAAGTGGTGGTATATTCTTTCTGGGTAACAGACTTGTGTCTTAGCTAAGTAAGAAGCAAGAATCGATTACACTCTATACCTCTGAAGTAGAGTATGTCATAGCAGCTGCTTGATACAATTAAGTCTTATGGATGAATCAAACTCTCAAGGACATAAATTTAGAATATCAAGCACCTATCTCTATTTATTATGATAATTCAAGTGCCATAAATCTATCCAAGAATCTAATGATGCATTTTATAACCAAGCATATCTCCATAAAATATCATTTTTTGAGAAAAAAGTAGCAAGTCATGAGGTCACAATGGAATATGTACCAACCAAGGATCAGATTATAGATATCTTTACCAAGCCTCTTCCCAAGGAGCAATTCAAGTATCTGAGATATAAGTTGGGATTTGTAGCTCCCACCCCATATCACTAGCCTCTTGTGATAGGTTAGAAGTCTAGGGGGAACATTGTAGGCATCTTATTAAGTTCCTAGATTAAGATTAAAGGCAATTTTCTATGTACCTTCCACATGGTTTATCATCTAATGCTAAGGAATAGACTAAGGTATGTTGGATCTAGATTTCTATGCTCATATATTATTGATTGGTCTTTCAGACCAATACTATATCTAGGATCGGTTGAAGAATATGAAAGCCCAAAGAATCATATGAATAGTTCAAGTCAGTGTGCATTATCTAAGGGGAAGCATTTTTCATAATGATCTATCTAGATAGGTCTAAGGATCATAGCAACTCAATAACAATGTGTCTTATTGGTTCAACAAACACTCTTTGTCATTAATTCCAAAGGGGTAGAAATCAGAATAAGAGCAAGCAAGCAGAATGTGAAGGTAATTTTGAGGATTTCTTTGCCCATTGAGGATGATTTTCCATCAATGACAAAGGGGGAGATTGTTGGAATTTTGAGTAAGGAGACAATTGACAGGTTTGATATCAAGATATAGAAAGTATTTTGAGGACTGAATAGTTCTCATTTCCATCTAGGGCATCATGGAATTATCATTGATGTCAAAGTTTAATATCCTTGATGTCATTGAGATTAAAACTGATCATGCATTAATGCCAAAGGTTGAGTTGAGCAAACTTGTGAAGTAAATCATGTTTGTGAAGTGCTCTTACTCAGAAGAGGCAATCCGGATAAGTCAAGAAGAATTAAGTTGCACATATTTGATTGAGAGAATTATTTCATAAATAATGGTAAAGACAATTTTCTTGGATAAACTACCCATTACTAATAAGGGAATTCTTTCAAGAAAATGTTAAAGGCAATTCTTTCAGGAAAATTGACTAAGCCATTGTCAGACAAATTATCTGCAACAAAGTTTTCGAAGGAAATAAGCACCACTTGGAATTGTTTTGGAGAAAGTGTCTTGGATAATTCATTCAGACAAATTTTCTACAACAAATTTTCTAAAGGAAATGAGTGCCACTTGGAATTCTTTCAGAGAAAGTGTCTTGGAGAATTCATTCAAAAAAATTGTCCCAAATAAAAGTTCTGAAGGGATCTTTTCAAAAAGTCTGAAGGGTAAGTAGACTATTCAAAGCTTCCAAAGGGATATTTTCAAAATGTTGAAGGGTATGTGGACCATTGAAAAAGTTTCAAAGGGTAAGTGGACTATTCAAATCTTCCAAAGGGATCTTTTCAAAAATTCCAAAGGGTATGTGGACCGTGACAAAAGTTTTGAAGGGCAAGTAGACCTTTTCAAAAAGTCCAAAGGGTAAGTAGACCATTGTAAAAGGTATGAAGGGTATCTTTTGAATGTTTTAAAGGGCATGTGGACACTTGCAGAAAAGCTAAAGGGTAGATTGAAAAAAGTTTGAAGTAATGGCCTATGGAAAAAATTCCCAAAGATAAGCCTTACAGATAAAAAGTTTGAAGAAATGCCTCTCAGATAAAAATTCCAAAGAAATGATGTAGGCAAAAAGTCTGAAGTAATGACTTGTGGACAAAAAGTCTAAAGAAATGCTTTGTGGATAATTTTTTTGAAGAAATGCCTCCCAAACAAAAATTCCACAAAAATTGTCTCAAAATTCCCTTGACAAAAATCCTACAAAAAATTATCCAAAGAGAAAAGTCACTTGCAACTTCACTGAAGATAAAGTGTGGAAGTCTTATAGGGCATTCTTAAAGGGACAAGGCATGTTAAAGATTAGGAAAGTCTACAAGGATCAATGGTTCAAAAGCATTAAAAGAATGTTAAAGAAAATGAGATCATGCCAACATGCCAAAATTCAATGTTAAATACAAAGGATAAAGATTGAGCATATCAAGGATAATCTAAATGAGTGGAAGTGAAACCATGGTATAGAAAGTAGTGAGATGCAAAAAGGGAATACAAGGAGCTTGATGGTTAATGGAAAAGCAAACTTAAATGATCCTCTAAGAGCATGTGCATTTGACAAGTGTCAAAAAGTCATAAAGAAAGATCTGATAAAGAAAAGAACATGATCTTGGTGAGACAAAATAATTTGAAAAATCCTATAATCAATGTGTTCCAACTGTCTATATAGGAATAAGTAGAAATGTGATGAACTCAATATATCTTCATGGAGCTCAAGATATTTTAATCAAAGTGATTAAGGAAGTGATGCAGTTAAGTAGAAGTGCAGATGCCTATGATAGTAAAGGCATTTTAACATTGACATTTGAAGTATGAATTAAGACATGAAGTTAGAGTCACATTGAATGCAAACCATAAGTGATCGAGGAAGTGGTGCAATTAAGTGTAGTAGAAGTGTAGATGCCAAAGATAGTAAATAAATTTGAACATTTCCATTTGAATCATGAATCGAGACATGAAGTTAGAGTCACATTGAATGCAGATGAGAAGTGATTGAGGAAGCAATGCATTTAAGTGCAATAAAAGTGGAGATGCCAGAGACAGTAAAGAAAATTTTGAACATTGCCAAGTGAAGCATGAATCAAGACACAAAGTCAAATTCAAATTGAATACAAATCAAAATATTGAACCAATTAAGTTCAATTGAAGTGTTAAAACTTTACAGAGAGATAACCTTTAGATGCATCTATCTATATATGCTACAAATAGATCATTTGAATGGTGTTGTCTTTCTATTGCTACTATAATAATAATTAGAGTGTTTACTCAAAATTATCAAGAGATGACATATGCAGACAACATGAAAGGGGAAAAGAAAATAAGGGTGTCAAAGTAGAATATATCTAGACATAAAGATATAAAGGTAGAGAATCCATGAAGACACACAACTAAGATGCAATTATAGACTATACTTGTAACAAAAAAGTGTACAAGATTCATTCTAAATCTCCTATTTATTTTTGAATTTGTAGTTTTATTTCTTTGATAGGTTGGTGCCATCAAAAAAATTGAGTTGGTGCTTAGTTAAGAAGTTGATGCTTCCTTAGAATGGGTGCTCTTGAATGTAACTAGTGAGGTTTGTCTGTGAGACTTTTTTTATGAGGCTGGATTAGAACAATAGATTCTAGGAGCTTTTCTCACCATGGTTTTTCCCTCTACCTTTCTATGTTAAAATATAGTGTTGAGCATTCTTGTGTGTGTGTGATCTTTGTTCTATTCTTTACTTTGCATATAATTTGAATATCTTATTTACAAGTTATAAGAACCGGTTTTTAGCTCATCTACTGATTCACCTCCCCTTTCAATAGATAGTGTGTTCAACAGTCCAAAGGTGTGCCAAAGAAAATAAAGGCATTAGTGCAAAAACTAGTTGAAGAAAATTTGAGCGTGATTGCTTATAACATTGTGCTAAGGGATGAGGAAGGTAAAAGAGAAGTTGAATGGGTGAAATTCAATCACAACAACCCAACAAAAGAGATATGTCCTTCATAAGGCACAAACATAGAGAGGTAAAAGAGTGAAAGTCTATTTGAGGCAAGAATTTGCCTAAACCATTAGAGGAGGAAGAGAAAGAGGTAGTGGCTTGTAGAAAAACCTAAGTTATCCCAAAGGAAACATAGCATTGCACCATGGAGAGACACATAAAGGGAAGGAGAAGTGGGAATAACTCCATAAAAGACATCTAAAAATGTATGAGGAGCATAGAAGAGTTGGCCTGTAGCTAAAAAAAAATACAAAATTATTTTCACATGACATGGATGATCTACTAGGAGGGGTTAGCCAGAATCAGCCTAAATTCGATCAAGGGAGTGAAATTTTAATTACACATAAGGAAAAGGAGTCACTTCCAATTGGAAGAAAGGCAAGAGGCCATTATCTTGAAACTAACTAGGAACAACACTTAAAGTGGATATTAGTCCAACCAGAAATAGTGAAGTATGCAACAATAGAGGAATAATAAAATTAGGGAATTGATATACACCATAAAAACTTGCATGCCACTAAGGGCATTAAATAAAGGTAAATTAAGGACAAGGGTAGTATCAGAGGTACACATACGTACTCTATGAGAAACATAAGGATCTATAGCATGTAATTATACCTACTTACCACAAGAAATATAAGAAAGAAAGTAAAAATAATAGAGGAGAATCGAAAGGCTCACAAAAGGAATCAAATGAAAAGTATGAAGACCTTTTTGTGGAGGTAGATGGACAAGAGTGGCCACAGACCCAGGAGAGATGAAAGTGGGTGCAGCACCATGAGACATAAAAGTAAGCATAGACCGAGAGGAGATGAAGGTGGCAATATGACCATAATAGTAAATAAAGGTAGGCACAGACCCATAATAGGAAGAAAGGGAAAGAAGGAGATTACATTTTAATTACCTTGAAGCAACAGACTAGAAGGGTGGTCCTACCAATCCTACCCTTCTTGTAACAAGGATATTACATTTTAATTACCTATGGAGTCTTATGTTGGAGAATCATAGGTGAATTGGCTAAAGGTACACTTGAGGAAATAAAGGCACTGGAGTGAGCACCAGTTAAAGAGAGCATGAGCGCTAATAGAAACAACATTATGCCAAGGAAGGAGGAAGGCAAAGGAGAAGCTGCATAAGAGAAATTCAAGAATAGCAGTGAAGAAGAAGAGATGTTTCCTTTCAAAGGCACAAAGATGGAGAGATGACAAAGTGCAAGTTTATTTGTGGGAGGCATTTACCTATATCCTGAGGGGATCAAGATAAAAATCTAGTGTGCAATCAAACCTAAGTTGTCCCAAAGACAACATAGCATTATGTCATGAAGATATGCGAGAAGGGAAGGAGAAGTGGACATAAATCCATGGAAGACATTCAAAGATGCATGAGAGAAGAAGAATCGACTAGTAACTAACAAAAATTTAACATTATTTGCACATGACCTAAAAAAGATACCATAATAGGTTAGTCAAAATCACTTCAAAGCTAATTAGGTCAGTATAATTTTCATTGCACATAAGGAAAAAGAGTTATTACTGATTGGAAGCAAGGTAGGAGACTAGAAACCTAAAACTGACTAAGCATAATGACTAAATGGGATATAAATCCAATCGTGTAGAAGGAATTATATGATAATAAAGGAAGAATAAAAGGTGGAAGTAAATGGACCCCATAGATATTTCCATACCACAGAGGTCAAGAAGAAAAGAGAAATGAAGGACAAGGGCCATAAAAGACCCAAACATACATACTTTATGAGAAACACGTGGATGAATAGCACGTAAGTATACTTACTAGTCAAAGGTGACCTAAGAGAGTGTACATAACAGAGGAGAAGCAAAAAGTGCACAAAAGGAAGGAAAGGAAATCTATGAAGACATTTTGGAGGAGATAGATGAACAAGAAGGGACAAAATTCCATGAGAGATAAAAGTGGGTGCAAACCCATAGGGGATGGAAGATGGCATAGGCCCACAAGAGATGAAGGTGCACATAGGCCCATAAGAGTAAAAAAAGGTGTGTGAAAAACTACAAGGAGAAGAAAGGGAAGGAAGATGAAGCATATCAAATCTAGGCAGAAGAGGATAGTTTATGACCCAAGGAGAGTCTTGAAAAGAAGGAAGCACTGAGAGAGCCCACTTAGGGGCCACATTAGGTGGATGGGAACACCCTGGTCAAGGCAGCCAACCAGAAAGATAGTTTTACCACTCCAACACTATTTTTAAGTAGGGGCTCATATTTTAATTACCTAGGGAGTTTGATGGAAGAGCATCACAGGTCAATTTACCTAGTCAATCAAGTGAGAAATAAACCAACTCTAGTTCTGCACAGTTACATGAACCATGCAGAATCCACTTGCATGAAAGGAAGGTGGTTGGGAGTTTCACAGGGAGTTAGAGAATAAAAAGGGGTACAAGTTTTGGCTAAGTTAAACAACACACTCAAAAAGAAACAAAGCACATAAAGATGCATTAGGGATAGGAAGCAAGGTGTAGAAGTAAAGGGTTGCTAAATAGTGCATGAAGGAACTGAGGCCTACAAAGTTCCAAAAACTATGTTGTGAAAGGAATTATTCACTAAAGGTGTTCTTGATAAGAATAAGGAAAGTTACAACCAAAGCTATGTTTGCACTTGAGGAAAGTTGCATTTATTTTAGAGTAAGCAAATTTGGGAAGGCAAAATTGTAGTGTCCCTGTTTCTAAAAATAAAGTAATATTATTATTAAAATAAAAAGTATTTTTAAATACTTTAAATAAAATTAATAGTATTCTTTAGTTACCAAAAGTGAATATGCCGATAACTCCTTTTCTAATTTTATATTTCATAAATAAGGGGGATTTCTATTGTGATGTAGGTCAGCCCTTAGTTAGGAGCTATTTTGGGGTTGGAGTGGGAAATGTTATAAAAATAAAGAGGAGGTTCATTTGAAGAGGGTTATGTTATTTTTTATAATTAAAATTCTAGAGTTTTGGCATGATTTATTGAACTTCATGCAATTGAGGACAAAAACCCTCATTAGTTTGGTTGCAGTAAGGATGAAAACCCTTATCTAACAATTGACAGCCTTAATTCAAAGGTTGTATTGAGCATCATTTAATAGTTTGAGGTGTTTTGAACACCATTATAGATTTGATGTGGTAAAGAATGATAGTTTAAAGAAGGGTGTAGCTGATCTGAAGGGTAGTGAACTAGTTTGAAACCCTAGAAGGGCAACGAAGTGGTTGAAGAAGGTAAAAGACTCATTATTAGGGAAGCAACCCCCCCTTGGGGTTTGGGAATGCAATTTGTAAGGATAAACAAAGCCTACTTGTAAGGCATGCATATTTAGTTGGTATTTTTATTATATTTTCTAAACATTAAATTAATAATAAAAATTAGATTTCAATGTAATTCAATAGGCTGTATTATTTTTGAATTATTTGGTGAATATTTGAGTGGAAAATATTACAAATTGTGCCTTAAATGTGTATTTCCTAAATTTTTATTTTTTTATGGTTAGGGATTGAAATAAAGAAAATAAAAAAATTACATTTATTTTAGGGTTTTTTGGGAAAGCCAAATCTTTCTAATTCTATCCTAAATGGGACAATATAGGGTCTGAGGCACACTGAGAATAACCCTGAAGTTGAAACACAAAGGTTCTTTAGGAAAAGGCCTTGGGTAAATGATGGAGTGGGTCTTAGATGTCAATGTTATTTCACATTGAAGGATATACAACAATCCATAAAGGTGGAGTATGCACAAAAAATTCTCTTTGATAAATCAATAACTGGTTGCATAGATCTCCAAGAGAGGAGGAAATAGAAGTATAATGAGAAGGTGAAAAATTGGAAATATAAAGATTCCAAACAACAAAACCAAGTAGTGCATCTAGAAGGCCATCTCAAATGGAGGAGAAAACATGAAAGCCACAAAAGGTAACCTTCAAATCCTCACCCCTAAAGTAAAGAAGAGACTATTACCATGAAAGGCAATGTGTAAGAGGAGATAACATGGGTGTCATGTAGAGGTCAAAAATAGATCTTTGAGACTATGAAAGAGTAGGAGATAATATTTATCTTAAAAGGCATTGAGGAGAAGGCTACACAAAGAAGATGTGCAGGATGTAGAGGCAAAGAAGGTTATTTCATGGAAGCAACAATAGATAAAAGCCAAGAAGAAATATAATTTTAGTGGAGTGAAATGAGTGAAGGCAAGTGGGATATCAAATGTCCTTGATATGATGTGCAAGGAGTAGGATTTGTTTGCACAAAGACAAGGGTACATTAGAAGAACCTGTAAGAGAGCACAAGTGTCCTTGTGCTCACAATGGAGGATGTGCCAAAAGAAGGGTTGAGAAACTTAGGTCACCATAAACTAATGGATTGTAGCACAAAAATGATGATAAAGAGGGATGTTTGATAAATTTTTTATATACAATAACACAATGCATGAAATACAAACTTTAGCCCTAGATATAAAGTAAAATGATAACCTTGAGGTTACCATTATAGAGAAAGAAACTTAAAGGACTCAACTAAGAAGAGATGATATATCAATGCAAACTTGTGAAGATTATATTATCTTATAACACCTAAAGTTAAGGAATTAAATATTTTATTAACATGATCCACTATGTGGAACTCTAAAGGTTACATGGTAATTGCATCCCTTCACCAAAACAAATGGTCTCTAATTACACTAGTTTGATATCAAAGAAGGGAAGTGAACCTTGAGGGATGAAAGAAGAAAAGATAAACCTACATATGAGACATGAAGTAGCAAAGAAAAATCTAGTAGATGGTTGAACATGAGGTAAATAGCATAGCATCACTCGCCAATGTCAAGGTAGGAAGATAGTGAGCTGGTAGAATATAAGCAAAGAGAACCCTTAGAAGGGATGAGTACATAGGATCACAAAGTGAGAATTTATGATAATAGTTTGTAAGTTCAAGTAACTATGTAAGATTATAATGGAGACAATAGAAATAGGTAGTGTAAGTTGTGAGGTTTTAAGCAACACACAAGAGTGTTGTGTGAGAATTGAGATATTACCAACCTTGACATGGTCATTATTATAATGGATATGTAAAGCATTGAAAAATTATTTTAAGTGAGATAGTCGATCACATTGAGGACATATCATAGAATGTTAGGTAGTTTAGGGTCATGAATGAGGAGAAAACACTAACAAACTATCGATCATGAGGAATTTTGAAGGTAAATATTAAATGGGTTGATAATGAATCAAGTGAAATATATGATAATGTCGATAGATCATCAATGCTGAGGTAGTCAGGGTACACGAGCATCTTCCAATCAGTGTATTAGGTAGAAGGTACCAAATAAATTTGTTATCCAATAAGTTCAAATGGATAGATAATGAGGAGCACAAAATATGGCTCCATGAAAAACAAAAATGAGACATGACCTCAAGTCATAGGTCTTGATGAAAATGGAGATAACCTCCATTTTTGAAGAACTTTAGGAAAGGATGGTACAAGTAGAAATAAAATCTATTAGGAGGGAGGACCTTAAAGATAAGCAAGGAGAGACCTATGGGAGGAAAGAGCTTGCAGAGATTCTGAAGCATGCTAAAATAACCATGAAGCTGAAATGCAAAGGTTATCTAGAAAAAAGGCCCTGAGTAGATGGAGTGGGTCTTAATGTTAAATGTTATTTTATGTTGAAATATGTAAAGGAATCCATAAAGGTGGAGTATGCACAAAAAATGCTCTATGATAACATAGTAAATGGTTTCAAATACCTCTAAGATAAGAGATAGAATGGTAATAAAAAAGTGAAATGTTGTCAACACATAGATTCCAAACTACAGAATTAATTAGTGCATCTAGAAGACCATTTCAAATGGAGAAGAAAACTCAAAATCCATAGAAGGTAAGCTTGAAAGCCCCACCCCCAAAGTAAAGATGAGAGTGTTTCCATGAAAGGTGATATACAGGAAGAGCCAACATGGGTGCAGTGTGGAGGTCAGAAAGAGCCCTTTGAGAAGATGAAAGAGTGGGATCTAATGGTGATCACAAAAGGTATTAAGGATAAGGCTACACAAAAAAGATACATAAGATTTAGAGGTAAATAAGGTTATTTCACAAAATTAATAATAAAAGAGTGAAGTCGATAAGAAACCCATTTGTAACAGAGTAAAATAAGTGACAACAAGGTGGATATCATTCTATGATCCAATGAGAGTGCATGCATGTGTGCAAGGTGTATGAGCAGTCTGCATAGACACAAGGTCATATAATAAGAACCCTCAGTAGGGTAAGAAGTTATGAGGTTGTAAGCAACCCTCAGGAGTATTGTCTGAGCATTGAAAAATGTTTTTTACCATGAGGCAATCATTGTAATAGAAAGGAGAGGTGAAACATCAATGGATTGTTAGAAGATAGGTATCTAAGTAAAACATAGATAGATCATCGAATGTGAGGTAGTCTAGACATATGGATTAGGAGAAACCATCAACAGATTACCGACCATGAGGTAGTTCACATGCAAAGAAAAAGTGTGTTGACAATGAATCGTATGAAAGTAATGATGATGGTGATAGATTATCAAATGTGAGGCTATCAAACTATGGGAACATCTTCAAATCAATGTGTTGGGTAGAAGGTGCCAAAAAATCTTGTTCTCCATAAAGCATAGATGGATAGAGAATGAACAACATAGAAGATGGCTCAGCTAGAAGCCAAAATGACACATGACCCAAAGTTGTAAAACTCAAGGAAAATGGAGATAGTTTCCATTTTGTAGATGTTGCAGGAAAGGATGGCATAAACATAAAGAAAATGGTTGGGAAGAAGCATACCATAGAGAATTAAGGAGAGACTGATATGAGGAAAGAGCCCACAAAAATCCTAATGTGAATCAAGAGTTAGCTTGAAGATGAAACCCAAAGGTTCTATAGAAAAGAAGGTTGTGATAACATAGTAGAGGGCTGGAGAGATCTCCATTAGAGAAAGAGATGGAAAGGAAAGAAGAGGCTTCAGAGTTGGGAAAATATGAATTCCAAAATACTAAACCAAGTAGTGCATTTAGAAGGCCATCTCAAATGGAGAAAACTTGAAAGCTACAAAAAATAACCTATCAAGCCTCGCCACCAAATTGAAGAAGAGAATGTTGTCATGAAGGGTGACACATAGGAGTAGCCCCTTATGGGAGAAATGTAGAGGTCACAAGGAACCCTTCTTGTCTATATTAAGAATATTAAAAGTGGGAGACAACACATATCTCGAAAGGCATGGAAAATAATGTTGGGTAAATAAGTTTCATAAGAAGCAATGGTAAAGAATGTTGTCATGCCAAAGTAATAACAAAGGAGAAAAGCCAAGAAAAAAATTTGTTACAACAAGGTGGATATCATTCCAAAAGAGCCAACAAGAGTGCAAGAAGGTATGAAAGGTGTAGGAGTAATCTTCACAAAGACAAGGACACATAAGAACCCTTAAGAGAGTAGTGTTATTGTGATTAAAATGGAGGATGCACTAAAGTAAGTGTTGAGAACCCTAGATCCTCATAAAGTAAAGGATTATTGCATAACAACAACATAGAGTGATGATAGAATAATTTTCCATATGCAATGGTGTGTGATGGATACAAGATAACATTTAACCCTAGATGCAAAGGAAAATGATCCTAAGGAAGGAGAGGCTTTAGAGGACCTTTGACTGGGAGAAACTTCCTTGAGGGAAGCATCAAAAGAAGAAGAAGTAGGTGATGTTGCAGATGGAGAAGAAGAATTGCCTAGAGAGCAACTAGGAGTTTTTAAGTGAAGTAGAAATGAGAGTGAGGTGAATGGGTTTAAAGGTGCACTAAAGGAAAAAGAGGTGTTATTGTAAGCACCAGTTGAAGAGAACTTGAGAGAAAATGTAAACAACATTATTCTAAGGGATGAGGAAGGTGAAAGAGAAGCTTCATAATTTAAATTCAAGCACAACAACCATGTAAAAGAGATGTGTTCTTTGTAAGGCACATACATAGAGAACACATGAGGTACAAAGAGTTGAGCTTCTCAAGGAAGCACATTAAACCAATGCATGGTAACAATTGAAGTGAACACAAATTTGCCTAAAACATAATCAACTAGTGAAGGAGCTCTAAGTTACATAGCGTGTGATGATGATGGTTTGTCAAAGGAGAGTTTGAAGCACAAAGGCACACAAAAAACTAGGTGTAAGGCATTCAACACAAAACCTAAGGAAGCAAAATAAACTTGGATGACTAGTCAGTTGCAAGGACCTACACTTACCTTTCCTTAGGTTAGGTCATTACTACAACTAACATGAAAACTCAAGGGACAACCAAAAAGATATAAAATATGAGTATATCTTCTCATAACACTTAGACTTGTGCAGCTGAGGGTCTGTAAAAGGCTATGATAATTCTAGCATAAATTTGCAGACTCACACAAGCTCTCATCAAATGAAGTTGTAAGAAAATTACATGGGAAATAGATGAATCAACCAAAGCTCAGGAACCTATAAATAGGGGTTTTGGTCTAGCATTTTAACACTCTAAAGCTAAAGAGGTTATTTTATTAGGATGATCCCATAAAGGTATAAGGAAAATTTGTCTAAGGCTAGAGAGATAGAAAGGGAGCTTCACATGATAGGTGAAGGCTTGTAGTCATAAGCAAATGGTAGTCTATGGACGCCATATTAAAGAGAGGAAAACATAGATCTATATCTAAGGATTGGAATAAGTAGATTTGAAATCTTAATGTACAATTGTGAAGCTTATATTATCTTGCAACCCCTAAATTTAAGGAATAAAAGCCTTTACTAGCATGATCTATTGTGTGGAAATCTAAAGGTTGCATGGTTAATGCATCCCTTTAGTAGGACTTCTCATCTTGACCAGCACTAGTTTCATATCAAACCAACGTCATGAACCTTGAGGGATGCAAGAAGAATGGATAAACATGTAAGCAAGATATAAACTAGTAGAGAAAAAACTAGCAGATAGTTGAACATGATGTAACCAGCATAGCATGGCTCACTAATGCAAGGGAGGTAGGTACATAATGAAAAGGTGTAAGATAATAAAATAGAACCCTTAGAAGGTGCTAATGAGGAAAAATTACTGACAAATTTTTGATCATGTAGTTCGCACACAAAGATGAAATGGGTTGATAATAAATCAAGTAAAATGGACGATGGGGATGAAAAATCATTAACCATGAGGAAATCAATGTGCATGAGCATATTCTAATACATTTATCAGGTAGAAACTATAAAATATATATGTTATCTATCAAAAATAGATGGATAGAGAATGAGGAGCACAAAATTTGGCTTAGTGAAAAGCAAAAATGAGACGTAACCTAGAATCACATATCTTAAATAAAATGGAGATTGCCTCCATGTTGCAAGAACTGTAGCCAAGGAAGAAGTAAAAACCATAGGGAGGAGGATCCCAAAGATAAATAGGGAGATACCTATGGGAGAAAAGAGCCCCTAGAGGTTCTGGGGCATGCTGAGAATAACCCTAAAGCTGAAATGCAAAGGTTCTCTAGAAAAAAGGCCTTGAGAGAATGATGGAGTGGGTATTAGATTTCAAATGTTATTTCACATTGAAATATGTAAATGAATCCATAAAGGTGGAGTATGCACTAAAAATGATCTAAGATAATGCATTAAATGGCTACAGAGATCTCTAATAGAGGAGATAGAAAGGAAATAAGAGGGTGAAAAGTTGGCAATAAATTGTTTCCAAACTAAAAAACCTAGTGCATCTAGAAAGACATCTCAAATAGAGGAGAAAACCGAAAAGCCATAAATATTAACCTTCAAATCCTCACCCCCAAAGTAAATAAAAGAGTGTGACATGAAAGGTGATATGAAAGATTAAACTAAATGAAGGCAAGGTGGATATCATTCAAAGTGAGCCAACAAGAGTGCATGAAGATGTGCAAGGTAATAAGAATAAACCCAGTTATAGTGGAGTGAAATGAGTGAAGTAAAAGTGGGTATCATTCCACATGAGATAACAAGAGTGCATAAAGTTATGGAAGTTGTAGCACCAATCTACGTAAAGATAGGATCACAAAATAATAACCCTAAAGAGAGCACATGTGTTCTTGTGCTCATATGGAGTATACAAAAAAGGTAGGGTTGAGAAACCTATACCCCTATCAAGTAATGTATTATAACAAAACAATGAACATAGAGAGGATTTAGAGCAATTATCAATATACAGTAATGCACAATAGATAAAAGATAACCTTTAACCCCAAAGACAAGGAAAAGGAGCTTGAGGAAGGAGAGGCTCTAGGGGACCTTTGACCAAGAGAAACTTCCTTGAATGAAGTATTGAAGGAAAAATAAATGAGAGATGATACAAAAGGATAATATTCTCATAGAGAACAATTAAGAGTTATTGAGTGTAGTTAAAATGAGAGTGAGGCACATGGGTCCCAAGGTGCACCAAAGGAAATAGAGGAACTAGGGCTAGCACCAGTTGAACAAAGAATGAGAACTAATGTAAACAACATTTCCCCAAGGAAGGAGGAAGGAAAAAGAGAAGTTGTAAAGGAGAAATTTGATAATAGAAACCAAGTGTAAGAGATGTGTCCTTCGAAAGTAAAAAAGATGGAGATACAAAAGAGTGTAAGTTTATTTGTTGGAGGCATTTAGCTAAATCTTAAGGGGATCTTGATAAAAAGGTAGTACGTAACTGATCCAAAGTTATCCCAAAGACAACACAACATTATGCCATGAAGAGACATAAGAAGGGAAGGAGAAGTGGAAATAACTCCATATATGGAATTTGAAGATGCGTGAGAGGAGAAGAGTTAGACTGTAACTAATGAAAATGAAACATAGTTTTTGCATGGCCTGTAGGAGCTACTGTGATGGGTTAGTCAAAATCATCATTAAGAAGACCAAGAAAGTGTAATTTTCATTACACATAAGGAAAATGAGTTATTTATGATTGGAAGCAAAGTAAGAGATCGTCAACCTATCACTGACTAGGAATAATAACTAAAGAGGACATCAATCCAAACATGTAGAGGGAAGTGGACAACATTAAGGGAAGAAGAAAAGGTAGGAGTCAGTGGAATTTATAGAGACTTCTATGCCACTGAGGGCTTCAAGCAAAGAGAAATGAAGGACAAGGGTAGTGAAAGACCCATAGAAAAACCCTAAAGAAACATGCAAAAGAATAACACATAAGTATACCTACTTACCACAAGTGATATACGGAAGAGAGTGCACATAATAGAGGATAAGTGAAAGGTGCATAGAAAGAAGGAAAAGAAAGTTATGAAGACCTTTTAGAGGATATAGATGAACAAGAATGGGCACAAACCCATCAGAAATAAAAGTTAGGGAAAATCCATAGGAGAAGGAGGTGGGCATCAGCCCATAAGGGAAAATAGAGGTGGGAAAAAAACCACAAGAGCAAGAAAGGGAAGGAAGATGAAGCGTATAAGAGATAAGCAAAGGAGGATAATTTATGGCCCAAGGAGGGTATGAAAAATAAGAAAGCATTGAGTGAGCCTATGCAAGTACCATATCAGATAGACAGGAACACCATGATCAAAGCATTCGACCAAAAAGATAGTTCTACCAATCCAACACTATTTGTAAGCAGGAGCTCATATTTTAATTAACTAGGGTGTTTAATGCAGGAGCATTATAGACTAATTTACAATCTTGAATTAGATAGTTAGTTAGAGAATAAAAGGGGATACAAGTTTTGGATAAGCCAAGAAGTACACTTACAAAGCTAAAAAGCACATAAAGATGCACTAGGAAAAGGAAGGTACAAAAATAAATGGTCACTCAATAACGTATGAAGGAACTTAGGCCTACAACATTCCAAGAAACATGGAATGGAAGGAGTTGCTCACTAAAGGTGTGCTTCACAAGAACAATTAAAGTTTTAACCAAAGCTAAGTCAAACTTGAGCAACATATGCATAAAGAGTTAAGTTTATAAAGGGAACACATTAGAGTAGTGCATAGTCATAGTCAAGGGGTTCACAAATGTGCCTAAAATGTAATCAATTAGTGAAGGAGATTTAAGGTTCCCAATGTGCGATCATGATAACACATGCAAAGGAAGATATTTTGAGGTATAAGGGTACATAAAAATCTAGGTATAGGGCATTCAACACAAGCTCAAATAAGTAGAATATATATCAATAAGAAATAGTTAGCCTTTCCTTAGGCTAGGTTAGTACTGTAAATGACATGACAATAATAAGGACTAACAAGATCTACTTGTGAAAGTTGAGGTCCATAAAAGGCCATTCTACTTCTAGGGTAGGTTAGTAGACTTGTGTAAATCCTTATTAAATGAATTTTTAATTCTC
Organism: Torreya grandis; assembly: GCA_037957365.1. Classification (NCBI taxonomy): domain Eukaryota; kingdom Viridiplantae; phylum Streptophyta; class Pinopsida; order Cupressales; family Taxaceae; genus Torreya; species Torreya grandis. Next base: position 756,386 of record JARHVA010000545.1, on the reverse strand, counting down.
AAAAGCCAAGGAGACATTATTATAGTGATCCCATAAAGGGAAAAAAATGTCTGAGGCTAGACAAAGAGAAAATGAACTTTGTAGATATGTGAAGGATCACAATTATGAGTGAGTGGTAATATAAGGACACCATAGTATAAAGAAAGAGAGATACTTATATCTATGTCTGAGGACTAGAATAAGTAGAGCTGAGAGCTCAATATACATCTATAAAGCTTATATTATTTTGTAACACTCAAAATTAAGGAATAATATGCTTTATTAGCATGATCCACTATGTGGAATTCTAGGAAAATAGAAATAGCCTAGTTTAGAAGCCAAAATGAGAATGACCTAGAGTTACAAAACTCAAGGAAAATGGAGAGCCCCCATATCATAGACACTATAGGAAAGGATGGCACTGACAAAAAGAAAAATGGCTTGGAGGAATCTTACGATAGAGAAGCAGGGATAGATCCATCAGAGGAAAGATCTCATAAAGTATCTGATGTGAATCAATAATTAGCTATAAGTTGAAGCACAAAGGTTATTTATAAAAGAAGGCCTTGAAGGAATGATGAATTGGATTGGATATCAAGCATTATTTTGTATTGAATGGTGTAAATAACTCCATAAAGTTGGAGTATGCATAGAAAAGGCTCTGTGATAGCATAGCAAATGGATAGAGATATCTTTATTAGAGAAGATGGAAAGGCAAAAAGAGGGTTCATAGTGGGGAATAGATGGCTTACAAACTCTTGATCCAAGTATTGCATTCATAAATTCATCTCAAATGGAGAAGACTTAAAATCCACAAAAAGTATCATATAAAGCCTCATCACTAAAGTGAAGAAGAGAATGTTTTGATAAAGAGTGATGCACAAGAGTTGCCATCATGGGAGTAACATGGAAGTCAAAAGGAGACCTTCATCACAACATTAAAAAAATTAAAAAGTGGGAGACATCACCAATCTTCAAATGCATTGAGAACATTTGGTAAAAAAGTTCACAATTAGCAAAGGCCAAGAAGGTTGTGCTAAAGCAACAACAAAGGAGCGAAGCTAAGAAGAAACTTGGATAGATTAGAGCATAACAGGTGAAGGCAAGGTGGATATCATTTCACAAGAGCCATCAAAAGCACAAGATGGTTTGAAAGGTGTAGAAACAACCTATATAGAGACAAGGGCACATAAGAACCCTTAAGAGAGAACAAGTGTTATTGTGCTCAAAGTGGAGGATGCATCGATGGAAGGGTTAAGAACCTTAGATCCCCATAAATCAAAGGATTTATTTATAGCAATAACATAGAGGGATACTGGATCAATTATCCATATGTAGTGGTGTGTGATGGATAGAAGATAACCCTTAGCCCTAGACGTAAAGTAAAATGATATTGAGTAAGGAGAGGATCTAGAGGACTCTCAACTAGGAGAAATTTCCCTTAAGGAAGCACCAAAATAAGAAGCAATAGGAAATGTTGTATAAGGATAAGAAGAGTTTCCTAGAGAGAAATTGGGAGATTTTGAGTGAAGTAGAAATGAGTGTGAGGTGTATGGGTCCAAGGGTGAACTAAAGGAAATAGATGCATTACTTCAAGCACTAGCTGAAGAGAGCTTGAGCGCTATTGCAAACAACATTGTGTCAAAGGATGAGGAAGGTGAAAGAGATGTGCCCTTCATAAATCACAACATAGAGAGGCAAAATATCACAAGTCTTTTTCACCTAAAACATTAGAGGAAGAAGAGAAAGACAAAATATCAATATGCCATGGAGAGACATGCAAAGGGAAGGAGAAGTGGGTGTAATTCCATAGTAGGAATCTAAAGATGTATGAGGAGAGGAGAAGGACGAATATGTAGCTAAAAAAAATACAACATTGTTTGAATAAAACATAGATGAAATACCAAGAGGAGTTATCTAAAATCAACCCAAACCCAATCAAGGGAGTGAATTTTTCATTTTGTGGAATAAAATAGAGTCACTAATGATTGGGAGCAAGGTAAGAGGAGATTAGTTTGAAATTAACTAGGAATAACACTTCTATCCAAATGATAGTGATTTTGTTCTCCATGTGTAACACTTCAATATGGAAACCCTAGAATGTTGGAATTCTAAGTTTTATTTCCCTTCACATCTTCAAGAAATTGTAGAATTGATTATGTTTTTTGGCCAACACAAGTTTGAATGTAATCTTGATGGTCTAAACAATTATAACACCTGTATGGAGTAACCTCTAAAAATTGGAGGGTTTTCATCCTCAAATATGATTGTAATGAATGGTTTTTGTTCTCAAAAATAGAAGTTGAAAGAATTCTAAATTCAATCATGAATAATGAAATTGAATAATCAATATTCAACAATAATTCATTTTGGCCCCACTTGTCCTATTAAAAATTCACTTTTCCAATTTTACCCTCACCCTAAAAGCATTTAAATCACTTTTATGTAATTATTACATTTTTTTCCATTTAATAAATATTTCCTTTTTGGCCATGTTCCCAGAGAAAGAAATAAAGTAGTTGATGGCTTGGCCAACTGGGCTCTTGTCAATCATAACCTTGTATGTTATGGTTTGCCTCTATTTGGTGGTCGTCTAAGTTGTAAATTGATTTGAGGAACATTCTCAATTTAGATTTGTATCGATGAATATTCACATGTTCTCTTTTTTGTTTATTATAGGGTTTTCATCCTCAAATTTGATTATAATGGATGGTTTCCATATTCAAAAATAGAAGTTGAAAGAATTCTAAATTCAATCATGAATAATGAAAATTGAATAATCAATAATCAATAATAATTCTTTTTGGCCCCACTTGTCCTTTTACAAAGTCACTTTTCCAATTTCAACCTGACCCTAAAAGAATTTGAATCACTTGTATGCAATTATTATATTTTTTTCCATTTAATAAATATTTCCTTTTTGGCCATATTCGTAGAGAAATAAATAAAGAAGTCAATGGCTTGGCCAACTTGGATCTTGACAATCATAACATTGTATGTTATGGCTTGCCTCCTTTTTAGTGGTCGTCCAAATTGCACATATATTTGAGGAACATTCTCGATTTAGATTTGTATCAATTGATGTTCACATGTTCTCTTTTTTATTTACTACTCGGGCTTGGACTATTAGCTTTCAAGCTTGGCACATTAGAATCTATACACTTTGAATTTTCTATAATATAATTTTGGTTTTTAATAATAATAATAATAATAATAATACCTAAGTGTCATTTTTATGCATTATAACATAAAGTAACTTAGGACAACTGAAATGAATTATTATTAGATTATTTCCTCATTAAATCCCCTTAGCCAATGGGAAATAAAGATAGACTTTGCATCCTTTGATTTATTTAATTTATAAATGGGGAAATTACATGAACTTGTTGGATGCACTCAAAAAATTTTGTGATGTTCATTAATAATAGCAGGGTACAAGTTTTGGCTAAGCTAAGCAGAGCATGCATAGAGCTACAAAGTGCATAAACATGAATTGGGGATAGGAAACAAGGCATAGAATAAAAGGCTCGTGTAATAGCACATGAAATAATTGAGGCCTACAAAATGCCAAGGAACATGGCATAAAAGAAGTTGTTCCTTGAAAGTGTGTTACTCAAGAACAAGGAAGGTTACAACCCAAACTAAGTTTGAACTTACATGACTAAGATGTAAAGAGTTTAGCTTATCAATGTAACACATCAAAGAAGTGCACTATCACAGTTGACATGTGTGCAAATGAACCTAGAGTGTAGTCAAACAATGGAATAAATATAAAGTAACCAGTATGTGATGATAATGATGCATGAAAATCAAAGTCTAAGGCACAAGGTTGCACAAAAAGCTAGGAGCAGGGTATTTGACACAAAAACTAAGTAGAAGATAGTAGATGAGCAATCTATTGAAAGGGATCTACACTTAGTCATTCCTTAAGGTAGGTCAATATTGCAAGGAATGAAATATCAGAATGGGCAACTATTAATATCTATTATAAGTGAATATGTTCTAAAAATAATCATATTTTCATGGCTCAAGGTCTATACAAGGCTATGCTACTTTTAGGGTAGGTCTATAAACTAACATAAAGGACTATTAGATGTAGTTTCCAACCAATTGTATGATAATTTAATGAATCAACTAGATCTTATGAAACCATAAATATGGGTTTTAGACCAATATTTGTAATGCTTATAAGCTAAGGAGGAGACTTTTTTAGAGTAATCTTATAAAGAGACAAGGAAAATTTGTCAAAGTCTAGATTGAAAGCAAATAAAATTTGCATGATAAGTGAAGCGCCATAGCCATCAGTAAATGGTAGTATAAGGATTCCTTAGTATAGAGAAAGACATAGATTTGTCACTGAACTGGACTAAATAGATATAAGAGCTCAATGTATAGCTATGAAGCTTATAATATCTTGTAATACATAATTTTAGGGAATAAAAGGCTTTATTTGCATGATTCACTACATCAAAATTTAAAGGCTACATGGTTAAATCATCACTTCACTAGGAACATTTATCTCAATCGATGTAAGTTTGATATCAGAGCTATGTCATGAAACTTGAGACATGTAAGAAGAAAGGATAAACTTGCAAGTGAGATACAAACTAGTGAAAGGAAGGCTAACATATCACTAAATATGAGGTAACTAGTAGAGCATCATTCTCCACCATGAAGGAGGTGGGTGCATAATAAGTAGGTGCAACATAAGAAAGATAACACTCGGTAAGGACGTGCTACATAGGATTGTGAAGGGAGAATTTGGGACAATGATTCCTAAGACAAGAGGCATTCACATGATTTAGATGAATAATGTAACATTAGGTAGTTCAAGCAACCTATGTTATTATTATATGATCACTGATAGATTATTGACCCTGAGGTAGTCATTAAATTAAAAAGTAGAGATGAAGCATCAATAGATCATTGAAAGTGAGGTAATTGAGTAAAATGTGGACAAATCACTAGATATGAGGAAATATAGAGGCATGGATATGGATAAAGCACTAATTGATCACCAACTATGATGGATTTTATGTGTAAAGAATAAGAGGGTTGATAATGAATATGTGAAAGTGATGACAGTGCCAACAAATCATCAACCATGATCATATTAGGTATAAGGTGCCAAATAAGGATTTTCTCCATCAAGTGTTGATGGATAGATAGTGACAAACATAAAAGATAGATCAATAAGAATCCATGACGAGATGTGACCTTGAGTCAAATTTTGAAAAAAAAAGTAAGGAGATAGCCTCAATGTTGTAGGCACTATAGGAGAAAATGGTGCAAATGGAAGGAAACAAATATGGGAGGAAGGATTCCACAGAGAAGCAAGGAGAGATGCATGGGAGGAAAGAGTTTTTACATGTTCTAAGGCTCACTAAGAGTCAGCATGAAGCTGAAGCACAAAGGTTCTCCAGAAAAAAGGCCATGAGTAGTAAATGGACCCCATAGAGGCTTGCATGCCACTTAGAGAATCAAGTAAGGGGAAATGGAGAAGGACAATTGCAATAAAATAACTATATATATGTGTCCCATGAAACACATAGAAGAATAGCTTGCACGTATTGCCACTTGTCATAGATGTTATAAGGAAGAATGTGCACATAAAAAAGGGGAAGAAAAAGGTTCACAAAAGGAACAAATTGAAATGTATGAAGACCTTTTTTGGAGGTGAATTCGCAAGAGTGGGCATCAAACCATGAGGGATAAAAGTTTGTGTGGATCTATAAGAGACAAAAGTGGGCATAGACCCACAAAATCAAATAAAGGTGGGTATAGAGCCACAAAAGGAAGGGAGGGAGGGAAGAGAAAAGGTATTCGATCTATGAGGGTGGTTTATGGCCCAAGGAGAGTTTACATAAGGAGGAAGTATTGTGTGTGCCTGCTCATGTGCCACATCGAGTGGAGTGTAACACTATGGTGAAGGCAATAGACTAGAAGGGTGGTTTTATTAATCCAACACTACTTGTAAGAATAAGAATGCATTTTCATTACCTTGAAATTCTAATACATGATCATCCTAGGCAAATAGACAATATTGCATCAAATAGAAATAGAATTAGTTAGGTGATAAATAAACCAATTTTAGCTATGCACAGTTACACAAGGAAAATTTTTTAAAGGTTGATCTAAATTGGATAAGAGTCCATTTGAATGGAAGGAAAGTGGCTTAGAATTACAAAATGAGTTAGATAATAATAATGGGTACAATTTTTTGCTAAGGTAAGTAACATGCATGTATAACTGTAAAGCACATAAAGACAAACTAAGAAAGAAAATAAGGTACATAAGTAAAGGCTCACATAAAAGCATACAAAGGAATCGAGGCCTATAGAGCACCAAAGAACATGGAACATAAGTATTTATTCATTTAATATGTTTTTCATAACATCAAATAAAGTTACAACCAAATCTAGTTTCAAACTTTTATGACTGAGGCACTCAGAGCGGTGGATCATCATAGTCAATGGGCATGTAAATACACCTAGAGTGTAAATAGCCAACAAATAAACTTTAAGGTACCCAGTGTGTAAAGATGATGTCACATGGAAAGGAGTTTCCAAGGTACAAGAGCATTCATAAATCAAAGCATAAGGCATTCTACATTGAGCCCGATGAAGTAGAAAATAGATGGATAAGAAATCAGTTGTGAGGATCTACATTTAGTCATTCCTTAGTACTACAAGAAACATGACAATAGAAAAGATAACTGATAACGTCTATTGTGTGTGGATATCTCTTGATAATACTAAGACTTTTGTAGCTCAAGGTCTTGAAAAGGTTATGTTATTTTTAGGGTAAGTCTGTAAACTCACATAGAGCCCCACTATTGTAGCTTTCAACTAAGTACATGGGAATTCAACAAATTAACCAGAGCTCAAGCAAACCATAAATAGGAGTCTTGGGCTAGAATTTTTACTGCTCAAAAGATAAGGATGACACTTTTTCAAAGTGATCTCTTAAAGGGATAAGGAAAAAAATCTAAGGCTAGAATGAGAGATATGGAGCTTCACATGATAAGTGAAGACTTGTAGGCATGAGTGAATAGTAGTCTAAGGATACCATAGTAGAGAGAGAGAGAGACTTAGATCAATGTCTGAGGTCGAGACTAGATAAGGTCAAGAGCTTAATGTATAGTTTTGAATCTTAGAATATTTTTTAACACACAAAGTTTAGGAATAAAAGACTTTAACGCATCACTTCAACGGAACCCTTGATCTCGGCCAACACTAGTTTAATATCGAGAGATACAAGAAGAAATGATAAACTTGCAAGTGAGATATAAACTAGTAGAAGGAAGGATAATATATTGTTGAATCTAAAGCAAATAATAGAGCATCATTATCTATAATTAAGGATGTTAGTAGATTGTGAGCAAGTGAAAGATAAGTAAAAAGAACACTTAGTAAGAACAAGTTACATAATATTATGAATAGACACTTTGTGATAATAGTTCTTATGTTCAAACCACCTAAGTAGTATTATGATGGAGAAAACAATAGTAAATAGTGTAAGATGTTTTGAGGTTGCAAGCAACCCACAAGAGTGTTATGTGAGAGTTAGCAGAACACCAACCATGAGGCAGTCATTTTGATGGAAAAGAGAACTGAAGAATTGACTGATCCTCTAAAGGGAGGTATACAAGTGAAATGCAAACATATCATCAAATATGAGGTAGTCCAAAGTTGTGAATGAGGAGAAAGCACTGACATATCACCAACTATGAGGTGGTTCATGTGCATAGAACAAATGTATTAACAATGAATCACATGAAATGGATGATGGTGGGGGAGCATCTTCTAATCAACATATTAGGTAAAAGGTGCCTAAGAAGGTTGTTCTCCATCAAGTGTAGATGGGTAGAGAATGAAGAGCACACAAGATGGCTTAGGGAGAAGCTAGGTTAAAATGTGTCCCAAAGTCACCAATCTAAAGGAAAATGGACAAGATAGACTCCATGTTGAAGGTGTTGTGGGAAAGGAAAATGCATGCAAAAATAAAATTTATTGTTAAGCATGAGATATAATGAGAGGGGGGGTGAATCAGTATATCATATATCTTATAAAACTTTCCTTTAACCAAATTCCACTTAATCAAACATTCAAGATATGTAATAAAAATCAAACAATAAACACCACACAAGATAGAGAGAGACACCAGATATAACGTAGAAACCCAATGTGGGAAAAACCATGGAGAATAATCTCAAGTATATGAATGAGCACCAACCCAAAAAATATTCACAAGCCAAGCTTGCAGGAGCACCAAACACTTTGCTGAGAACCAACCCAACAGCTATTCATGAGCACCAACCCATAGGAGCACCACACCCCTTTGCCGAGCACCAACCCAATAACTATTCATGAGCACCAACCTCTTTGACAAGCACCAACCCAACAACAATTCATGAGAACTAACCCATAGGAGCAACAACCCCTTTGCTGAGTACCAACCCATAGGAACACCAACCCCTTTTTGTATACCACACATCTATCTCTCATTGTTGCTATCTCAACAAATGATAGTTGAATACAACATCTCTTTCTTCTCTCTCACCTTTGCTCTTCTAATCTAGATATAACAAATACAAATCATATTCATCTCTCACAATTGCTCTTCTAAGCTAGATATTACTATATCAAATAAACCTCTATCTCTCATCTATACAAATGGCTTCTCAAGCCTTTATTTATAGCTTTCCAAATGACCTTTGGCCTTCCGCCTTTGTGATCCTTCAATCCTCATGGAAAATGGTGCCAAACTTGTATGACCCTTCATATTCAAGCCTTTGAAAAGTCATGTGGTGACCCTTCATGATCAAAAATGTCCTTCCCTCTTTTGTCCTCATCTTGGTGACTTTTTGTATTCCTTAAAGTGTCCCTTCATGAGAAATTGTGCCCTTCCTCTTGTGTCTTCACTTGGTGACTCTTGGAATTCCCCAAGATGACTCTTCATGGGGAAATGCATCCCATCCTTCTTTTGTCTTTATCCCATGGCTCTTTGACTTCTCCATGGGCCCTTCTTTTGTCTCATATGCAACCAAAAATATATTTGTTAATATTAAATAAATATTAACTCATATTAGCCAAGATATATTTATTACAAACAACATTAAATGCAATGGGGCCTTTATCACCAATAATGATAGATCTTTGACATCAATGAAAATATTTCCAACAATCTCCCCCTTTTTCATTGATGGCAACCTCAATCCTGAAACTGCCACATCCTATCACCTGCACATATTATCATTAGAAAACATACAATAACTCCCCCTTAATGTAGCAACTTGTACTTGTTTCCTGTACCTATTTTTTGCACCTGTACCTATGCCTATTATTCTCCCCCTTTGACATCAATGGAAAAGGGCCTACCTAGAGCTAACACTTAGCTCCTCCTCAACTGATGCTAAACATCAATGGAAGGAAGTAATAGAAAGTACTCCCAACTCCTCTCACCAATCTTTTAATGTATCCTTTGATCGTGCCTTTGAGAAGATATCTGACAAAATGTATACATTGTTCCCTATCCTTTGAGAATCTACAATCAACTCATTTGAATCTTGTCTTCTAATCTCACAACCTTCTTTATGAAACTTTAATGTGTATCGTTGATCACATATTTGACTAACACTCAACAGATTATGCTTAAGAGCTTTTACATATAAAACATTCTTAGTCTTAGTTCTACCATAATATAAACTTAAAGTACCTTTTCCGGCTATCCTGGCAATGGTTTTTTCTCTGAATCTCACTGTACCACCATTGATCTTCTTTAGAATTATGAACTTAATTTTATCACCTATTATATGCCTTGAACATCCACTATCAATTAACCATGGTTGATCTTTACCTCTTACATGTAGAGCTGTCTGAACCATCATAGAATCTTCAGGTTGTTTCTTCTGCCATGAACATGTATGAGCCTTCTTCTTGATGAATGGAGCTTTGAAAATCTGATCCTTCTTGACTGACTCAAACATGATTCTGCAATACCAAGCTATGTGTCTGAAGTTGTTGCACTTGTAGCATACTATGGTCTCTTCATCAAATCTTGATAGAGGAGAAAAAGAGTTGTGGCTTCTGCTTGACTCTCCTTGACTTTCCTTCTCCTTATTTCTAAAGTTGTTAGCTCTTTTTTTACATTCTAATTTCTTGTGACCATATCCATTACAATAAATACAATAGCCATAAAAGTAAGGCCTGTTTGTATATCTCTGACCTGATTGTCTTTTGTAGCTTTGTTCTCTCTAGCCTTCTCTGTTTGAAATGTCCTCTGTATTTTTCACTTCTCCCCTTTTTGTTTCCTCTTTTGTAAGAGCTTTAACATATTTTCTTTTCAAATCTGATCCCTATCTTATCTGAATTTGCTTTTTGACTTTCCAATATCTTATTTAGCATGTTAGTGCTATCTTCAAATTTTGAATCACTAACTACTTTATCACTGACTACTTTCTTAATATCTTCTTTTAAAGAGGAAATTTCAATAACATACCTTTGACATTATTTTCTTGCTATTTACAACTATGTTGTGAGGTCTTCTTCATTCTTCTTGGCTTCTTCACAGTGTGCTTGTAGACCTTCAATCATTTCCTTTGACTCTTATTCATTTTTCTTGATCTGGAGCTTTAATCTTCAATTCTTCTTCTGAACAGCTTCTAACTCTTCTAAGGCACAAATGATATCTCATTCCATATTTGCTTCAGCTTCCTCCTCTTCTTCTTGATCATCTTCATGTATGGCCATGAATAGAATCTCTTCTTCTTTTGAATCGCTGACTCCACTATCTTTGCCTGAGCTAGGATCCGTAGAATACAGGCTCTTCTTCTTGAATCCCTTCTTAGATTTGCCTTTGAAATTATTCTTGTATGTAGTATTTTATTCTTCATCATCATTAACCTTATCTGGGCATCTAGCTGAAAAATGTCCAATATTTCCATAATTAAAACATTTAAAAGGTAATTTTCCTTGATATTTACCTGTTCCTCTTTTTGGCTTGCAAATAAAAAGTGCTCCATTGTCATCTTCATCATCACTGAAACCATCACTTGATTCTTGAAACTTAGCTTTCTCCTTCTTTGATGTCTTGAAAGCCACTTCTCTCTTTGAGGGTTTATCTTGTTCTGTCCACATCTCATATGCCGTGAAAATACCATGAAGCTCATCCATCTTTAGCTTGGCTAAATTCTTCATCTCCTATATTACTGAAACCTTTGCATCATATATCATTTGTAGAGATATCAAAACCTTTTGCACCACCATTGACTCATCCAATGTTTCTCCAAGACCTTGAATCTGATTTATGATTTGATCAACTCACAAAAGATAACTTGCTATATCTTCTTCTTCTTCCATCTTCAAACTTTCAAACTACCTTCTAAAAGTCTACAGCTTAGATTGTTGAACCTTTCCATCACCTTTGTAAATATTCTCAAGTTTTACCCAAGTTTCATGAGCATATTTACATTGCATAACTTTAACAAATTCAGATTCACATAAACCACATAAAATAATATTTAAAGCTTTATCATTATATTCACTTGCCTTCTTTTCTACTAGAGTAATTGCAAATGTCTGTGGCTCTTCATATTCCTCCACCACTACTTTCCATATGTCGAATCTAAGGGCCATCAAATAAACCTTCATTCTCATGCTCCAAAAGCATAATTCATCCCATCAAACAAAGGTGCCTTATTTGTAGAAAATCCTTCCTGTGACCCAGCCATCGTGCTTTCCTGATCTACCTTCAAGCTGTAAAACTTTTCAAAAAGGAACCTGCTCTGATACCAATTGTTAAGCATGAGATATACTGAGAGGGGGGACAAATAAATATATCATATATCTTATAAAACTTTCCTTTAACTAAATTTCACTTAATCAAACATTCAAGATATGCAATAAAACTCAAACAATAAACACCACACAAGATAGAGAGAGACACCAAATATAACATGGAAACTACCAAAAGAGATGAAAAATCAACAAGATGGTGCAAAGTTGGGAATAGATAATTTACAAACTACCAAAATAATTACTACATCTATAAGGCTAGCTCAAATGGAAAATACTTGAAATCCACTGAAGAAAACCTACAAAACCTCACCACCAAAGTGAGGGAGGGTTGACATGAAGGGAACATGCAAAAGGAGCTATTATTGGAGAAACCTGGACATCAAAAGAATCTTAGTGAAATGCTGAAAGAGTAGGAGCCAATGTTAGTCTCAAAAGGCATTGGGGAGAATACTTTACAAAGATGCATAATTCATAGAGTTAAATAAGGTTGTTACACAAAAGCAATAACATATGAGCAAATCCAATAAAAAATGTAGTTGCAATAGAGCACAATGGGTGACAATAAGGTGGATATCATTCCATAAGATCCAATAAGAGTCCAAGAACACATAGATAAGGATAAGAACACTACATCCCCATAAAAAGAGCACAAGTGTTATTATGCTCAGCATGGAATATGCACTAGATGAAGGGATAGAAACACATAGATAAGGCTAAGAACACTACATCCCCATAAAAAGAGCACAAGTGTTATTATGCTCAGCATGGAAGATGCACTAGATGAAGGAGTAGCCTACACATAGATAAGGCTAAGAACACTACATCCCCATAAAAAGAGCACAAGTGTAGGAGTAGCCTACGCATAGATAAGGCTAAGAACACTACATCCCCATAAAAAGAGCACAAGTGTTATTATGCTCAGCATGGAAGATGCACTAGATGAAGGGATAGAAACACTACATCCCCCCAAAAAGAGGTTTGTTATGCAACATAAGAAATAGAGAGGGATTTTGGAGAAAATGACCATATGTAGCATTGCATTATGGATAAAATCCAACCTTTAGCCCTGTAGACAAAGGGAAAGGAGCCATACAAATGAGGGGCTCTAAAAGACAGAAGATAACATGTAGCACAATAGTCACGATAGAGAGGGATGTTGGAGAAATTATAGATATGCAGTAGTGAAAGATGGATAGAATATAACATGTATTCCTAAAGACAAAGGGAAAGGATCTTGTGGAATGAGAGGCTCTATATACATTTTATCAAGGGAAACTTCCCTGAAAGAAGCACTAAAGGAAGAAGCAGGGAGATATGCTACAAATGGACAACTATTACATAGAACAATTGGGAATTGTTGAGTATAGTTGAAATGAGAGTGAGGCACATGGGTCCAATGGTGAGCCAAAGGAAATAGAGGCACTCGAGTGATTACCAGCTAAAGAGAGCTTGATAATTAATGCAAACAACATTGTACCTAGGAAGGAGGAAGGTAAAAGAGAAGATAAACAAGAGAAATTTGAGCATAATAGCCAAGAAAAATAGATGTGTCCTTCGAAAATCACAAAGATTGAGATACAAAAGAGTGCAAGTTTATTTGTGGGATTTATTTACCTAAATCCTAAGGGGATCAAGATAAAAAGGTAGTGCACAACAGAACCTAAGCTATCCCAATGACAATATAGCATTACACCATGGAGAGACATGCGAAGGGAAGGACAATTTGACATAACTCCAAATAATAATTCTAAAGATGTGTGAATAGAGGAGAAAATTTGACCTATAGCTAATAAAAATGCAACATTATTTGTGCATGTCTTATAGGAACTACCATGACTGGTTATCCAAAATCAATACGAAGTAGATCAGAGGAGTGCGATTTTCATTGCACATAAGGAAAATGAGTTAATGATGATTGGGAACAAGGTGGGAGATCGTGAGCCTAAAATTGAACAAGAATAAAGACTGAAGGGGATATCAATCCAAACATGTAGAAAGAAGTGCATGCTAATAAAGGAAGAAAAAAAGTGGGAGTCAATGAACCCCATTAAGACTTACATGCCACTAAGTGCATCAAGCAAAGAGAAATGAAGGACAAGAGTAGCCAAAAAACCATGCAAACATTCTTCATGAAAATAACATGGAAGAATAGTATGAAATTATATCTACTTTCCATAAGAGACATAAGGAAGATAGTGCACATAACAGAGAAGCAAAAGGCACAAAGTTAAATGGAAGGTATGAAGACCTTTTAGAGGATATAGATGAACAAGAATGGGTAAAAACCCATGTGAGAAAAAAGTAGGTGCAAAACCATAAGAGATGGACGTGGGTATAGGCCCACTAAGAGATGAAGGTGGGCATAGGCCCACAAGAGAAAACAAAGGTGGGTGTAGAATCATAAGAGGAAGAAAGGGAAGGAAGATGAAGCATAGAAGAGCTTGGTAGAAGAGGATGGTTTAAGGCTTGAAAAGGGTATAGAAAAGAAGGAAACACCGAGTGAACCTACTTACATGCCACATTGGGTAGACAAGAACACTATGGTCAATGCAGCAGACCAAAAGGATAGTTCTACCACTCCAACACTATTTTTATGTACTAGATAATATTTGGGAGTTTGATGGAGGAGAATCACATGCAAATTTTTAATCTTGCATCAGATAAAAATAGAATTAGTTAAGTGAGAAATAAATAACTCTAGTTATGCACAATTAAATAGACCATGCAAGATTCCACCTATATGGAAGGAAGTGGCTGAGATGTGTGTAGGGAGTTATAGAATAAAAAGGGGGTACGACTTTTGGCTAAGCAAATACGCACACTCACGAGGTTAAAGACCACACAAAGATGGACTAGGGATAGGAAGAAAGGTGTAGAAATAAAGGCTCATTCAACAATGTATGAAGAAATAGAGCCCTTGAAAGTTACATGAACTATGGCATGAATGAAGTTGTTCACTAAAGGTGTGCTTCACATGAGCACATAAAGCTACAACCAAATCTAAGTTCAAACTTGAGCAACATATGCACAAAGAGTTGAGCTTATGAATGGATCACATTAGAGTAGTGCACTATCATAGTTGAGGGGTGCTCAAATATGCCTAAAACATAATCAAATAATAAAGGAGCTCTAAGTTACCTAGTGTGAAATGATGATGACACATCTAAAAGAGGAAATTTTGAGGTATAGGGCATGTAAAAAGCTAGACTAAAAATTTCAATGCAAGCCTGCATAAGTAGAAGATAGTTCGACAAGCAATTAGTTGTGAAGACCTATAATTAACCTTTCCTTTGGCTAGGTTAGTACTACAAATGATGTGACAACAAAAGGGAATGACAATATCTACTTGTGCAGCTTGTAGTCATGAGTGAATGGTAGTCTAAGGATACCATACTATAGAGAAAGAGAGATACTTATATAGTCATGAGCTAATGGTAGTCTAAGGATACCATACTATAAAGAAAGATAGATACTTATATAGTCATGAGTGAATGGTATTCTAAGGATACCATACTATAGAGAAAGAGAGATACTTATATTTATGTCTAAAGACTAGACTAAGTAGATCCGAGAGCTCAATATACAACTAAGAAGCTTATATTATATTGTAACACCTAAAGTTAAGGAATAAAATGATTTATTATCATGATCTACTATATGGAATTCTGAAGGCTTCATGGTTAATGTAACCCTTCACTGAGACCCCTAATGCAAAGGAAAATGAGCCTAAAGAAGGAGAGGATCTAGAGGACCTTAGACTAGGAGAAACTTCCCTGAATGAAGCACCGAAAGAAGCAAGAGATATTGATGGAGAAGTAGAATTTCCTAAAGAGAAACTAGGATTTGTTCAATGAATCCAAAACGAGAGTTAGGCACATGGGTCCAATGGTGTGAAAAAAGAAATAGAGGTATTTGTGTAAGCACCAACTAAAGAGAGCTTGAGCACCAATGCAAACAACATTATGCTAAGGGATGAAGAAGGTGAAAAATAAGCTGCACATGTGAAATTCAAACACAACAACAATGCAAAAAAGAGGTGTTATACATAAGGCACAAATATAGAGAGGCAAAAGATCTTGAGTCTATTTGTGGCAAGTATTTGACTAAAGCATTAGGGGAAGAAGAGAAAGAAGTAGCAGCTTGTAATAAACCCTAAGTCATCCTAAAGACAACAAAGCATTGCACCATGGAAAGACATGCAAAGGGAAGGAGAAGTGGGCATAAATCTGTTAGGAACCCATGCTTAATTGCTATGGACGCATATGCTTTGTAAGTCATCCCTTAGAGCTTATTCGAATTATCCCACATATAAGGGGAAGTAGTAGTTGTTAGAATAGAGTTAGTATATAAGTAAGTGTTAAGGCCGAATAAAGGCATCCACGAATTCATTGTATTGAGCTTGCTCAAAGGAGGTTGCCCCCTCGAAGAGGCCTGCGATCAATATAAGCTTTCTGTGTTTCTGTTATTGGTAAGAGTTATTTTATTTTGGCATATTTTGATTAAATCTATTGTAAGAGGTAAATTGCTGTAGGAGGTTCATCACATTTGGTATCAGAGCGCTTTCTTGACTTTGTGGGTAGATTTGGAGCAATTTTTTTTCAAAGCAGGGCTTTCCAGGAGTTGCGCCATTTTTTGGCAAGAAATTTTTCATTGCAGGTTCCATCATTTTGGATTGGGTAAATACCTATCCGCTTAACTGTGGGAAGTGCTTGGGCATAAGCCCTAAAAATCATTGTGAGGAGTACCACAGAAACCCCGAAGTAGCTGGCCCATTGAGAGGACCTGCCAGCGAAAAGGGCAACGACCCCATCTTGATTGACTAGATCCCACCCGTGAGGTAAACCAAAAGCTGTCGTTAAGAGGTAAACCCACGGCTAGAATTTCTAGAGAGCGGTACTCGCTCAGACAGCTTTGGTGGCCAGAGAGAATTTTAAAATCCTTTAGGCATCCAACCAAACCTGGGGTCCATATCCAACTTATCAGGTTCAGAGAGCAAACAACAGCGTACCCACAGTTGATGATATTTCGAACCACACAGTTGCAGACAATCCATTCCTGAAATAGCCGCTTATAAAAATTTTAAAAAAAAAGCCACAAAAAAAAAAAAAAAAAACAACAGCAAAAAAAAAAAAAAAAACAGCAGCAAAAAAAAAAAAAGTCCAATTTTTTTTTTTGGGGCACTGCGCCGAACCCCGCCCTACATCATGGCAGGGAACGCGAAGGATCCCCAGCTATTCACAACTAGTTATGGTCACCACTCGTGCAGGCACAAAAATCATGGAGGAAGAAATCGCCACATTGAAATCTCAGGTTACAGAGTTAACCGATATGATGCGTGGCTTGAATCAATAGAATAACATCTTGCTCAACCGAATGCAGAAGGAGGAGTCTTCTTCAGACCGTCACTCCTTTACTTCTAAATCCTCCCGTGGACCTAAGCTAGACTTTCCACGGTTCAATGGTACAGATCCTACAGGATGGATATATCGAGCTGAACAATTCTTCAACCTCCACAATACTTATTCTGTAAACAAAGTCCCAATTGCTTCCTTTCATTTGGAACAAGAAGCACTTCAGTGGTACCATTGGTATCTCAAGACCAATGATGAACCTGATTGGTCAACTTATGCATCCTTAATTTTGGGTAGGTTTGGTCCCTCAGTGTTCGAGGATTTCACAGGCACCCTCACCAAACTCTGTCAAACAGGAACTGTTTGGGAATATCAGCTTGAATTTGAAAAACTCGCTAATCACACTGAAGGGTTGTCAGATGACTTCTTCAAAAGTTGATTTGTTAGTGGCCTTAGAGAGCCGATCCGCTCAGAGGTAAAAATGTTTCGACCTAAAAATATGATGGATGCTTTGGGTCTGGCTAAGTTAGCAAAAGATAAACTCTCCACACAACGTCGACCTCCCACCTTTTTACCAGCCAAGAACACAGTGAATCAGTGGACAACCATAACCACACCAATCAAGCGCCTGACTGAGGCAGAGATGTGGGCTCATAAAGAAAAAGGATTATGTTACAACTGTGATGACAAATGGGTTAAGGGTCACAGGTGCGTCCAACAAAAACTTTACTTGTTAGATGTGGAGTCACCACCAAAACAAGACAGTGAGATTGATGTTCCAGAATTTCAAGATGCTCAAGATGAACCTGGCACTGAAGAGGACCCAATGGTTCAAGAGACTCAACCTGAGATCTCAGTACATGCACTAGAAGGTGTCACTACTCCCCAAACCATGAAGGTCAAAGGGTGCTTCAAAAAGATCCCTCTCACAATCCTCATTGACTCGGGCAGTACTCACAATTTCATTGATCCTCGCATTGCTAAGGTAGCAGACTGCTTTATATACCCTTGTTCTAGCTTTGAAGTCATGATTGCTAATGGGGGCACATTGTCATGTAAAGGGAAGTGTCGAAATGTGCGTCTTGCAATCGGCGATTATAATTGTCGCTCTGATATGTTTGCCCTACCCTTAGGTGGGTGTGATGTGGTTTTAGGGGCATAATGGCTTCGCACATTAGGACCTATTTTATGGGACTTCTCTGAGCTTTGGATGCAGTTCACAGATAATAGTCAGAAGCACATCTTAAAAGGGTTATTACCAGGATCTGCTAGCATCATCATTTCTCATCACATGGAAAAACTTTTGAAAAAAGGCTCACATGGGGTCATTGCACAACTGCATTCCATTCAACTCCAGCCCTCTGCTGCTTCTAACCACCCTACAGACTTACAAGCCATACTCGACAAGCATGCAACCATTTTTTTAGAACCAGTAGGGCTACCCCCTTCACGCCCTGAAGATCACCGCATTCCTCTCCTTCCAGGAAGCATTCCACCCAACATTCGGCCATATCGTTACCCCCATCTGCAAAAGACAGAAATTGAGAACTTAGTCTGGGAACTCCTCAAGTCTGGCGTTATCCGCCCCAACACCAGCCCATATTCCTCCCCAGTGCTTCTTGTCCACAAAAAAGATGGGTCATGGCACCTTTGCATTGACTTTTGAGCCCTTAACCACCTCACTATCAAGGATAAATTCCCAATTCCTGTCATCGATGAGCTTCTTTATGAGCTCCATGTGGCCAAATTCTTCTCCAAGTTGGATCTGCGTTCTGGCTATCATCAAATTCGAGTGCATCCTGATGACATTCCCAAGACAGCCTTCCGTACACATGAGGGTCACTATGAGTTCCTTGTCATGCCATTTGGCCTTACAAATGCCCCTTCCACTTTTCAAGCACTCATGAATAAAATCTTTTGGCCTTTTCTCCGTCAATTTATTTTAGTTTTCTTTGATGACATTTTGATTTACAGCCGCACATGGGCCGAACATCTCCAACATCTTGACAAGGCATTACAGTTGTTAGCTGACAATCAATTATGTGCCAAGCAATCCAAGTGTTCATTTTCTCAAGAGGAAATTGACTATTTGGGGCACATTGTTTCAGCCAATGGGGTTCGCGTGGACCCAAAAAAAATCAGTGCTATGCAGAATTGGCCTCAACCAACCACCCTCAAGAGCCTTCGTGGTTTCTTAGGCCTGACAGGATACTATCGCAAGTTCGTCAAAGATTATGGAAAGATCATGGCTCCTTTGAATTCCTTATTGAAGAAGGATGCTTTCACCTGGGGTGCAACAGCTGATCAGGCATTCATCCAACTCAAACAGGCTATGTGTAGTACACCAGTTTTGGCACTGCCAGATTTCAGCAAAACTTTCACCATCGAAAGTGATGCCAGTGGCATTGGCTTGGGTGCTGTTCTTCTCCAAGAGGGCCGACCAATTGCCTTCACCAGCAAAGCCCTTTCTGGCCGCAATTTAGCTTTGTCTACATATGAAAAGGAAATGATGGCAATTTTACATGCAGTACAAAAATGGAGACCCTACTTACTGGGAAACCATTTTTGCATCAAAACTAATCATCAGAGTTTGAAATATTTCTTGTAACAGTGGGTCTCATCCCCAGCTCAGCAGAAGTGGGTCAGCAAACTCATGGGCTATGACTATGAGATCACCTATAAGAAGGGAAAAGACAATGTTGTGGCTGATGCTCTCTCAAGAACCTTTGAGGACCACCCTTCCCTCTCTGCCATCTCCATGCGCATTCCTAAATGGTTGGAATATGTCTAACAAGGGTATGTAAATGATCCATCCTTATGCCACATCATTCATCAATTGGCCACTGACCCCTCTGCCATACCACATTATTCATGGGATGTGCTTCTCTGTGATACAAAGGTCGTTTGGTGCTTCCCCAAATTTCAGACCTACATCAGGCTATCTTCTATGAAATTCATGCTTCCCCCTCAGTAGGGCACTCAGGGTTTCTCAAAACCTATGAGCGGGCACGTCGACACTTCTTTTGGAAAGGCATGAAAACCAAAATTAAACAGATGGTGGCTGAATGTGAAACCTGCCAACGACACAAAGGTGAAACCACATT
Organism: Torreya grandis; assembly: GCA_037957365.1. Lineage (NCBI taxonomy): Eukaryota > Viridiplantae > Streptophyta > Pinopsida > Cupressales > Taxaceae > Torreya > Torreya grandis. Next base: position 736,154 of record JARHVA010000545.1, on the reverse strand, counting down.
GACTCCTGGTTTGCTCGCGCCCTTGCCCATTCCTACTAGGATCTGGACATATATTTCCATGGATTTCATTGAGGGCCTCCCTAAATCTAGGGGAAAGACAGTGATCCTAGTTGTTGTCGATTGCCTCTCCAAATATAGTCATTTTTATGCACTCAGCCACCCATACACCGTGTCCATAGTTGCACATGTTTTCTTGGATCAGATCTTCTGTCTTCATGGCATTCCTTCTTCAATTGTCTCAGATCGTGATGCCACTTTCACTAGCCATTTTTGGACGTAACTATTTCGTCGCACAGGCACACAGTTGAAAATGAGCTCTGGGTACCACCCACAAACAGATGGCTAGACAGAAATCATCAACAAATGCTTGGAGACCTTCCTTTGTTGTTTTGCTTCAGAACAACAACATCAATGGGCCAAGTGGCTTCCCCTAGCTGAATGGTGGTACAATACCTCATACCACACTTCCACCAAAATGACTCCCTATGAGGCAGTTTATGGTCAAGCACTGCCACCAATTCTTCCATATCATCCTGGTAGCTCACCAGTTCAGGCAGTTGACACTACTCTCTGAAACTGGGATCAGATTCTCTGCACCTTGCGAAATAATCTCCACATGGCCCAAAACCAAATGAAGCAGCAGGCTGATCAACACCGCTCTGAGCGTACCTTTCAACTTGGTGATATGGTCTTTCTTTGTCTACAGCCATACAAGCAATCATCACTAAAACAAAAAGGGCGCCAAAATCTTGCTCCAAAGTTTTATGGGCCATATAAGGTTCTCCAAAAGATTGGGTCAGTTGCTTACAAGTTAGAGCTTCCACCTTCCTCCCAAGTTCATCCTGTCTTTCATGTCTCATGTTTGAAACAAGTTCTTGGATCCAACATCCGAGTCCAGACAGCTTTACCAGCACTTGATAACGAAGGCTCCATCCTTCTCGAGCCCGAAGCAATCTTGGACAGGCGCACCCGCCAACTTCGATCCCGCTCCATCACAGAGGTCTTAATCTAATGGCACGGCATGCAACCAGAAGATGCAACATGGGAACCACTCTTCCAGATTCAACAACAATTCCCACATTTGAAGCTTTGAGGGCAAAGCTTTTTTTAAGAGGGAGGGGATGTTAGGAACCCATGCTTAATTGCTATGGACGCATATGCTTTGTAAGTCATCCCTTAGAGCTTATTCGAATTATCCCACATACAAGGGGAAGTAGTAGTTGTTAGAATAGAGTTAGTATATAAGTAAGTGTTAAGACCGAATAAAGGCATCCACGAATTCATTGTATTGAGCTTGCTCAAAGGAGGTTGCCCCCTCGAAGAGGCCTGCGATCAATATAAGCTTTCTGTGTTTCTGTTATTAGTAAGAGTTATTTTATTTTGGCATATTTTGATTAAATCTGTTGTAAGAGGTAAATTGCTGTAGGAGGTTCATCACAAAATCCAAAAAAGGCATCCAAATATACATGAGGAGAGGAGAAGATTTGACCTATATCTAACAAAAATGCAACATTATTTTCACATGACATGGATGAGCTACTAGGAAGGGTTAACCAAATTCAACCTGAAGTTGATCAAGGGAGTGCAATTTTCATTGTAAGGAACAAAAAGGAGTCACTACCAATTGGGGTTAAGGCAAGAGGCCATCAACTTGAAACTCAATAGGAATGACATCAGTTCAAACATACAGTGAAGTGCATGATAAGAGAAGAAGAAAGGGAAAGAAGGAGATTACATTTTAATTACCTAAGGATTTTGATGGAAGAACATCGTAGGTGTATTTTCAATCTTGCATAAAAAAAAAATATAGTCAATCAAGCAAGAAACAAACCAGCTCTAGTTATGCATAGTTACATAGACCATGCAAGAATCCAGCTGTATGGAAGGTGGTTGAGAGTCACGCAGGGAGTTCAAGAATAAAAAGGGGGTATAAGTATTGGCTAAGTCAAGCAGCATACTTGCAAAGATATAAAATACATAAAGATGCATTAGGGATAAGAATCAAGGTGCATAAGTAAAGGGCCACTCAATAGTGCATGAAGGAACTAAGGCCTACAAAGTTCCAAAAATTGTGTCATAGGAGTTGTTCACTGAAGGTGTGCTTGATAAGAATAATCAAAGTTGCAACCAAAGCTAGGTTTGAACTTGAAGAAAGTTGAATTTTTTTAAGGGAAAGTAAATTTGGGAAGGGTGAACTATAATTTCCCCTTTTCTAAAAATAAAGTAATATTATTATTAAAATAAAAAGTATTTTTAGCTACTTTAAATAAAAGTAATAATATAATTTAGATGCCAAAAGTGAATATGTCATAAACTCTTTTTAAAATTTGATATTTCATAAAGAAGGTGGCTTTATATTGTGATATAGGTCAGGCCTTAGTTAGGAGCTCTTTTGGGGTTTGAGTGGGAAAGGTTATAAAAATAAATAAGAGGTTCATTTGAAGAGGGTTATGTTATTTTTTATAATTAAAATTCTAGAGTTTTAAGATGAGTTGTTGAACTTCATGCAATTGAGGACATAAACCCTCATTGGTTTGGTTGTAATAAGGATGAAAACCCTTATCTAACAGCTAAAAACCTTAATTCAAAGGTTGTATTGAGCATAATTTGATAGTTTGAGGTATTTTGAAAATAATTACAGATTTGGCATGACAAAGAAATACAATTTGAAGGATGTAGCTAATCTGAAAGGTAGTGAGCTAGTTTGAAACCCTAAAAGGGTATAAAAATGGTTGACTAAGGTAAAATACTCATTTTTAGGGTAGCGATCCCCCTTATAGTTTAGGACTACAATTTGCAAGGCTAAACAAAGCCTAATTTGTAGGGAATGCATATTTACCTAGTATTTTTACTATATTTTCTAGCCATTAAATTGATAATAAAAATTAGATTTGATGGTATTTCAGTAGGTTATATTATTTTTGAATTATTTGGTGAATATTTGAGTGGAAAATATTATAAATTATGCCCTAAATGTGTATTTCCAAAATTCTATTTTTTTTATGGTTATGGCTTGAAATAAAGAAAATAAAAAAATTGCATTTATTTTAGGGTTTGTTGGGAATGCCAAATATTTCTAATTCTATCACAAATGGGACATTACAGGGTCTAAGGCATGCTAAGAATAACCTTGAAGCTGAAATGCAAAGGTTCTCCGAAAAAAGGGACCTAATTAAATGATGGAGTGGGTCTTAGATGTCCAATATTATTTCACATTAACGGATATACAATAATCCATAATGGTGGAGTATGCACAAAAAATGCTCTATGATAAAGCAATAAATGGTTGCATAGATCTCCAAGAGAGGAGGAGATATAAATGCATTAAGAGGGTTAAAAGTTGGAAACAAATAGTTTCCAAATAACAAAACCAAGTAGTGCATCCAGAAGGCCATCTCAAATGGAGGAGAAAACTCAAAATCCACAAAAGGTAATGTTCAAATCCTCACTGTCAAAGTAAATAAGAGAGTGTTGCCATGAAAGGTAATGTGCAAGATTAGCCAGCATGGGCATCTTGCAAAGGTCAAAAATAGACCTTTGAGGAGATAAAAGAGTAGGACCTAATGTTTATCTCAAAAGTCAGTGAGGAGAAGGTTGCATAAGGAAGATGTGTAAGACATAAAGGAAAATAAGGTTATTTCATGGAAGCATCACTAGAGTGAAGGCAATATGAAACTTTATTATAGAATAGTTAAGTGAGTGAAGTCAAGTGGGAATCATTCGACATGAGCTAGCGAGAGTGAATAAAGGTGTGCAAGTTGTAGTAGTTGTTTGGATAGAGACAAGAGCACATTAGAAGAACCTAGAAGAGAACATAAGTATTCTTGTGCTCACAATGGAGGATGTGCCAAAGGAAGGTTTGAGAACCCTAGGTTACCATAAATTAAAGGATTTTAGCACAACAACAATGATAGATAGGGATTTTTGATTTATTTTTGATATACAACAGTGCATAATGTACAAAAGATAACCTTTATTCCTAGAGATAAAGGAAAAGTAGCATGAGTAAGGAAAGGATCTATGGGGCATTTGACTAGGAGAAGCTTCCCTAAAAGAAACACTAAAGTAATAAGTAATGGGAGATGCTACAAAAGGAGAATAATAATTACATAAAAAACAATTGGGAGTTGTTGAGTGCAGTTGAAATAAGAGTAAAGCACATGGGTCCAAATGTGCACTAGAGGAAAGAGAGGCTCTAGAGAAAGCACTAGTTGAAGAGACCATGAGCACTAATGTAAACAAAATTGCACCAAGGAAAGAGGAAGGCAAAAGAGAAGTTGTATAAAATAAATTCAAGTATAGTAGTAAAAAAAAAGAGATGTGTCCTTCGAAAGGCACATAGATGGAGAGATGAAAGAGTGTAAGTTTATTTGTGGGAGGAATTTACCCATAACCTAATGGGTTAAATATAAAAAGGTAGTGTACAACTAAACCTAAGTTGTCTCAAAGACAACATACCATTACTCCATGGAGAGATGCGAAAAAGGAAGGAGAAGTGGACATAACTCCATAAAAGGTATCTGAAGATGCATGGGGAGAGGAGAGGAGGACATAACTATTTGTAAGTAGGAGCTCATGTTTTAATTACCTATGGAGTTTGATGTAGGAACATCATAGGTGAATTTTTAATCTTGCATCAGAAAAATAGAGTTAGTCATGTGAGAAATAAACTAACTCTAGTTGTGCATAGTTACACAGACCACGTAAGGGTTCACTTTCTTAGAAGGAAGGTGATTGAGATTTGAACAGGGAGTTATAAAATATAAAGGGGATACTAATTTTGGCTAAGCCAAGTAGCACACTCACAAAGCTAGAAAGCACATAAAGTGTACCAAGGATAGGAAGCAAGGTACAAAAGTAAAGGATCACGCAATGGTGCATGAAAGAACCAAGGTTTACAAAGTTCCAAGAACCTGTGTGTGGAAGGAGTTGTTCACTGAAGGTGTGCTTCATAGGAACAAGCAAATTTGCAACTAAATCTAAGTTTGAACTTTACTAATAGATGCACATAGCACTGAGCTTATCAAGGGAGCACATAAGAATAGTGCACAGTCACAGTCGAAGGGTGCTCAAATGCACCTAGAATGTAATCAACCAATGAAAGAGCTTTAAGGTACTCGATGTGTGATGATGATGGAAAATGGAAAGGAGGAGATTTTGAGGCACAAGTGCACATAGAAAACCAAGAATAGGGAATGCAACTCAAGCCCAAGGAAGCATAAGACAATTGGATAAGTGATTAGTTATAAGGACCTCTAATTAGCCTTTCCCTAGTTTAGTACTATAAATGACGTGACAACAAAATGGACTAACAAGATATATATGTGTGTATCTCGAGGTATATAGAAGGCTATGCTACTTTTAGGTTATGTTTGTAGACTTTCATAAATCCACATTAAATAAAGTTGACCAATCGTATTGGAATTCAGTGAAGCAACCAAAGCTCAAGAAAATATAAAAAGGTGTTTTGGTACAGAATTTATAATGCCCATAAGCCAAAGATGAAACATTTTTAGAGTGATCTCATAAAGGGAAAAAATAAATTATCTGGGGCTAGATAAAGAGAAAAGAAACTTCATAGATAACTGAAGGATTGTAGTCTTGAGTGAATGGTATTTTAAAGACACCATAGTAGAGAGAAAGAGAGATACTTATATCTATGTCAGACACTTCTCCATCATTGTGAGCCAAGACAAACATAGGCATTACTACTACAATGTCATCTACATAAGAACTGACTGAGGTATATCTTAACTTGAAATTTTTAATTATAAAAGTAGACTTATTTTAAAAATTTTACTACATAATTAGGGAAAATATAGATTATGTGAATATTTTGTGTATGCAGGGTTATCCCATGACATCTGATAGTCCTATTCAGATGATTATTAAGGAAAATTCTCATGTTTCTTCCCTATTTTAGATACCTATTCAAATAGTTGAGCCTGACACTGACTTATTAGAGCATCAAAAAAATATTGATCCTAATTGTGAGCTTGCATTAAGTGCATGTTTAAATGATTTTTTACTCTTTTTTAAAATTAATTTATTAACAAGTGGTTTAATGTAATTTATGTTAATTTTGAGATAATACTTATATTTGAATAGGTTCATCTGAAATTGAGCTATGAGTGTAGGACCCATAGTCAGACCTTGGAACAATCCAAGGCATTAGAGAGATCTCCATCTACCAACAAGGCATCCCAGGGAGAGTCTTCTTCAAGGAAGGCAAAGAGAGGGAAGATATTTTATGATTAGGATGTCCTACATGAGAAGTGATTTATTGTATGCCTATATGTCAACATACACATTTTTGGCATTGTATATGTGTATATGGCATTCACCTAACATTATAAACTATGTTGGTATATGTTGTAATTTTATGTATGCCTACCATGGAAATTTATGTATATTGTTGACATTGTACATGTTCCTTTATGATTTTTTTGGAGTTTTCACCTAAATTTTGTTAATCTATCTAATTTATATTCATTTTTAATTTAAAATATTATCATATAGTGTTGTTTCAATATTCTAAATTATTATCTATTAGATCTCGTATTTAATGTTGTACACAAATGAAGATTAAAAAAATTATTCTTTTAAATTCTATAAATATATGATATTCCATATTTTTTACATTAAATTTTTTATTTAATTGTGTGTAGTGAAAATAACTGATGACACTCTTATCTATTTTACATTTGTCATCACCCATTTCTAACTTTTCAATTGATCATTAACATGAAATTTGATTTCACTTAAGGCCCATACCCAATCATGTTCATACTTGTATAATGCAAAGATTAAATTCTACCTGAACTTTACTATAATATCTTTAGTCTAATAAAATGAAACCTTACTAACTTGAAATAAAATATTCACTCATGAGACACCATCTTTGGCCAAAACCCTTTATCATCCCTAATACCTCTTAATGCACAGTTTACTCTTCCATGTTTAATAATTATATGAAATTTTTATTCATATGCTCTAATATCATGAAGAATTAAAACCTCTCTTATCTACTCTTCTTCTAAAATTGATTCAAAATCCACTCTCAAATAATCTTCTTTTAAACTAGTCAATTTCTCATTAGGTTTGCTCTTAACTAGTCACTAATCTCTCAGATCTGCTCTCCTTCCTTTGAATAATTATTCTTTAAGACACTTTGGATAGGTCTTAGTAAAAATTAAGGATTTATTTAGGTTTAAAAACTTAAAATAAATCAACCAAATATAGTTCTTTAAGAGATTGAGCTTTTATTCTTAAATTCTATCTTTTTAAGTTTTAAGGTCTCTAGACCTAATTGTTGCTCCAATAGGTCAATTTCTAAAAATAGAGTTTTTAGCTCTTAAAAATTATATTTATAGAAGTATTTCAGAAATTATAACATGTTAAAAACCTTACCCAATTTTATAGAACTCAAATCAACCAAAACTTGTCTTATCTTATGCACAACTTTCTCAAAAAAGGTCTTCTATTGTTGTACAAAAAAATAGTCTTATGCTCCTGCAATTCAATACTGCCTATCAGCCTAATGATATTTTTAATAATTTATAAGATCCATTCCACATATTATTACAAATTTTTTGACCTTATTGTTCATTTTTTTGAGTTTTAGAGGTGTTTTACTCATGAAACCCTTCGGATTTACTCAAAAAATTTGCAAGACGAGAGCTAATTATTGATAGTTCATAGAGATCATTGGGATTTTATATGATCTTACTCATGTATATTGGTCTTAAAAAACCTATTAAACTATTCAAATACTTCAATTGAATTCATATTATAGTTTTCACATGTAAATAAGCCTCTAAAATTGATTGTAATAGTAAAAATATAGAATTCCTAAGGGTTACATGAATATAACTGAGATTTAAGATTGAAATCAATATGAAAGGATTATAATAATATTATAAAAGGATAATACAATGGAAAACATGAAATAAGACTCAAAAATATTTATTATGTATAATAAGAAAACATTTACACAGTCCTCCTCCATTGAGACAGACCTACAACATATGTTCTAACCTCTTCAAAAAATATATTTTTTATCCTTTTAAACTCTTTGGTTGGTCTTGTACAGTTCATCCTCATTAGTAGTGAGGATTATCACTTTTTTATATTCTAAATCAAGATTGGTAATTTCCTAAACTTGCTCAGATTCTCTCTTACTTGTTCAAATTAAACTTACTTAACTAACCTAGTTTATAGGTCTTAATAATTACCTAAGAATATTGTCAACATAGATTCTACATGTATTTGGTGATGCTCATGCATCACCTTTAGTATCTCAAACCTACCCCTTTTGTCATTCACTCTTCACCTGTCTCACTATACATTCCTTAGGCTTGGCTATGCCTATATGCCTTCCTCTTCTTTAATACTTTCAGTAACACTTCCTCTAGCTCTTACATTTACCTATCCAACCTTCATTCAACCCAATCAATCTACTTTCAAAGGAATCCACACTAATTTACAATTTATTTCACTTTCAACCCACAAAGGGCTATTTGGCCTAATGATCTAGTACACATTCTTGAGACTAGTTTCTGACCCTTCAACACCTCACTCCTTCACAACCTTTTTTTGAGTGTGGATCCCTTTGGGGATATCACATGACCTTGTTGGTACACTTGGGGGCCTAGAGAGATCCAAGGATGTGGGGAGAACATTTTTCCTTTGCTCCTCATGTGGGTGAAAGTTATTAAATGTTTATTTAATAATTTTCATGTATTCTTCCATATTTGTTGGAAGTGGGATTGATTTCCTCATTCTAGGGAATTAATTGTTTATTTAATAATTATGTAATGCATTAGGAGAAAATTATTAAATGATGTATTTAATAATTTTCATGATGCATTAGGATAAATTATTAAATGATGTATTTACTTATTTCTATGATGCAATAGGCGGAGAAAAATTATCAACTGATTTATTTAATAATTTATTGATGTATTATTGAAGTGGGTTAGATTTCCTCATTGGAATTTGTACCATTTGGTGGAAATGGCATGCTCCTTTGTGAATGAGGATATTTTGGATAAGGATATCATGTATCTCCTTTATTTGGTGTTTTTTATCCTCATTTGAGATATATACAAGTGGTGGTGAGGCTTTGGAGATATGACAGATACAACAGAACATGATATGTGAGATATTTTTACAAGGTGTGGTATAACATCTTGTGAATGTTTGTTTTATATAGGTAAAAGTGTGGTAGAGCACTTGTGGATTATTGTTGATAGGTTTCAGATTTGGATTAGCAATTAAAAGAATTCATTTGTGAATTTTGGAGGAGATATTCTATCTCTATGAGCGTTCATTATAATCTTGTTTTAGATTACTAATGTATTTTAGGACTTTCTTGGTGGATGTAACCCACATTGGGTGAACCATGTTATATCTGTATTATGTGTTATTGTTGATTTTGTTCTCTCCTTTTATGATTTCATTAAACTATGGTTTGAAGGATTTTTTTTTGCATAATTAAATATGATTTTCACACAATTAAAATATGGTTTTTTTATTTTATGGTGGTTAATAAATATGATTTAAATTAAATTAATTCATAATACATTCAACACCTTACTCCTGATGTACTTCAACTCCCTATTGAGGTCTCTAGACCCAAGTCAATGCCCATTAATAGTTCCATTGGTTTCTATGCATATGCCTTAAGGGTGTTAGGCCTCTTAAAACTGATCTTTGACAACTAATTTTTGATAATATCACAAACTTATTCTATCCTCTAAATCACCTTGAACACTTAAAATATAATTTCATGCCAGACTAGGTGATAAAAGGGAGAGAGAGTGTGTTGCAAGAGGTGAAAAAAATAATTAATTTCCATTTAACCATACAAAGATTAAAAATAAGTTCAAGCAAAAAATATTAGTTCCAAATAAAGTGCCAATATGTAAATACGTCATCTAGACCAAAAATTAGCACTGCCAACATGTTATATGGGGTAGATAACATCTAGGACCATGTTATTAACCTCCCATTGGCTCAATCGATAAGCTAACCACCCATTCTAACCTCACGAATGCCCTTCCCAATATAATAAAAATGAATTTTTTAGCCTAAGTTCAAACATGCATAAAATAAAACTTTTAATTCATTTATGTGAACTGGCATATCCTTCCCCTACCTCTTTAATCTCTCTAATCACACCTTGAATCACTTAGGTAAAACCTTCAATAATAATTTTTTAGACAAATTATAGTGATGGGTCCAAAAATGTAAATTTTAACATTGAATATGCAACTTCTTGAGCTCCAACTTCCATTTCTACCTCCAAGACCTACATGTCATATAGGCCAGGTTAAAGGATTTCCCCTTAGACTTAGGGTTGACTTAGGACCAAAATTGACCTAACAATTATCTAGTGATTAACATCAACATGTATGTGAGTTATACCTTCTTTTCCATAACTACCTGGTGGTTGCATTTACAAATAATTAAATTAAAAATAGCCCCATGATTATCACTTCAACACAAAATGTTTTGTCATTATCAAACTAGATATTATTATATAACCCTTGTATAATAAAGTGTACATTTCCCACCTGACAATTAATATTCCCCAAAAAATATTAGATCCCATGATTTTGCTCATAAACAAAGATAAACTTACTATCTTCAACAAAATACTAAGGAATTTTTGTAAGTAAAATGAAATTTCTTTCTACAATTGAATTTCAGTGTAGTAAATGGTTTCAGTCATACTTGTCATGCCACATAACCAATAGAATAATTAAAATGAGTGAATTTGCAACATATGTTTATAGCCCTTCAATATTTAAGCTCCTTCACAATATTTGTGTCAATATTTGTCTAAAACCATTCAAAGTTTATTGCCCTTCAGTTACAAACTATCTTATTTTTGTCTTTAGTGGGTAGGTTGAGGAATTGGTTCCAATGCTTAGTCACTAGAAAATATACTTAATAAATAATGGATGAGACCCTATTGAGAAGCATTTTAGTTTTTGAATTTTATCTAAATTAAAACACCTATATATAGGGGTGGATCACAATTTAAATTGATTGATACATCCAGATCTAGGCATGTTTCATACATCATTGAGTATGACAACTTGTTACAATCACAAGAAAGCATGAACTTATAAAATATTTCCAAAGTATTGGAGCATTTAAGTTTTTTATCTAAAGAATTATATTGATTTCTCTTAATTAGAAAAAACTAATGTGACTAAGTTGAGGAGAAAAATAATACAGAATTTGGGGCTAGTAAGATAATGTTCTTGTGCCATATATTTAACAAAATATTCTAAAGGGGTAGTAATAACATAAGAAATGATCACCATTTTATTTACTTTTCTCAAACCCTTTCCATGTTGGCTTATAACACCTCATTATGTGTGTACCAAGATGGGATGTCATGGGAGGAGGTCCCACTTGTATAATTCCATCAATGACCTAAATTAACTTATTTATAAGAGGTTTGAAGTATGGTTTCTAGTACAGGCACCGAATTTTAATTATAATAGCCATATCTACCTTGTTTCAATAAAATTTTCCTTTCATTTTTGTATCAACAATGCTTTATAGATGAACCCTCTCATATTTTTTTATATGCTTACATACAATGTCCATATCCTTTAGTGATGTAATATTCAACTACTTGCAAGCATTATAAATCTCCATTACATCCACAAAAAAATTGAAACATCCTATTCTCAAGGAGTTATTTTTTTATAACAAATTGCACTACTTAGATGTGCCATGGAGATTTAAAGTAATATTTAAGTTGTAAAGATCAAAGTTTGTCAGTTTAGTAATGAACTTATTGTCAAAGAAATTTTCAAATACCATAACATGTGTATTCATAGTATTTGGGATATGGATATGCTATGGCAAGAGCAATCCTAGTTTCAATATGTGGCCTCCTCTTCTACTTTACATTGGCTTATCATCCCACTAAAAAACTATTGATCATGAGTATATTTATGCTAGTTATGAATTCCTCTAAAATTGAGTGGTTTCAATAGAAACTAATATTAACCAAACCTCACACTAAGTTGGTTGATTACCAATTTTACATTATGGGTGGTAATGCCCTTGGAAGCTAAAGGAGCCAATTTCTACCCAAATATCCTAGTCAAATCTTGTATACCTCAATAGGACAATATGATAAGATCTCCTCAAAAGGATTTTTCTTATCTTGTCCTACTAATGCCCCAAGATTTCCTTAGCCTACATCCATAATAAAATTTCTACATATCCTTAGGGAAGCCCAATAATGATTAAAAGGTAGATGAAGATAGGAAATGAGTCTACTAAAATTGGTTGATTGGTCATTTTATCGAGATTATAATTTTTTTAATTAACAATACATATTACATGTTTATCATTATTTGTAGTTGAAAAAATTAACAAATCATTATTAAAATAATCCTCATTATATTTATCAAATATTTTTATTTTATATATATTATGAGGATAGAGGACATATAGAATAGAAATGTCTCTTGAAAACCAACAGGGTGGCTCCTTTTTTATAGCCAAATAATGACAAAATTTTATAGTCTGTGATATTCAGGGTTAATACAAATTTACTTCTATCCCACTAAACAACATCCTTATGTAAGTCACAAGGAGAATCACTTCAACTACCAATAATCTCCATGACAATGTTCCAAAACTTGAAAACATATTATTTTTAACGAGTTGGTTGAGGATAATTTCCATTCTTGGACATGATAATGAAATTTGAACTAGCCTCTAACTTTTGAAGACAAAATGTTTTTCACCTTGGTGGTGTACTTATCATCAGGAAGTGAAATTTTTAAACTTTAGATTAATGTGGAAAATGGAAAGAGAAATCTTAGTTGCATTATGCACACTCTTTTGTAATTTGGACTATTTTATGTTACCATGAAATATCCATCATACACTTTATTGTCAATCAACACCTTATGTTTTTTCCATATATCATACCATGAAAATTATTTTTTAAAAATAATGCATACTTTTCTGATTTAATAGTGTAATTATAAACTACTTGTATCTAACCCCTCCACATTGAGCTTATTGATGTAGTACTCAAAAGCACTCCCTTATAAAACATGCATTTTTTTATGATTTTCTTAAGCTGTTACCATGTACATTGAAATGAATCCCACAAGCATAATGGAATTCTTCACCTTGAAGGGTAAATCACTAGATCTTCATCTCATGTTGTAAATCTTTAAAAGCCCAGTTCCTCACCAAAACATGATAAAATATGTTTGAAACTAATACAAATTATTAAGCTTTAACCTTTTCTAGATTTCCTCCATTTCACATAATTGATCATGTGAATAAATCTAAAATTCAGATGTCTCAAAATGAATACCTAAAGTCTATTCTAGATCAACTTGATAGATTAGTCAAATTCATTAGAGGAGATAATCCTATTAGCCTTGGACATGACTCCAAGGGTATCCCCATAGTCCAATATATCTCAATTTCTCAAAATATAAAGGTTTCCTCTACCCTAATATTGAAAATTTAGAACCCTTCCATGTTTCCCTTTATATTTAAGGTCTCGTGCTTAATAATTATATCATAGACTCTAGAGACTTTGATAATTTAATGTCCACTAAAGTTTTTCATGCACTTTGGCTTACATGTACAAAAAATTATAGTTGATGTTTTTTAATGGAGACAAAGATAATACCTTTTATTGGGAACATTAAAAATGCCTAGGTATCTTTGGCTGCTTATCTTCAAAAGAGAGTCAAAATGACTAACTCCTAATAGTAGAAATTTATGTAACCTATGGAATGTTATTGAGCAAAATATTTTGTAGAGATGTAGGAGGTAAAATACAAATGGATTAGTTTCAAGCTATGATTATGATGAAAAGTATTAAAAAAATACTAGAACTTGAGCTCAAAGCACATACACAGTATAAAAATTAGATGATCTTCTTGATGATATTTTATGTGAAGAGACATGACACGATAAATATATGAAAATGTTAGAGGAGACCCAAATATTCCTAAACTCATTGAAGTTAATATCAATAATACATAGATGCTAAATTTTGTTGGTATCCATTTCTTTATTGGTGTAGGTTCTAGAGTTACTTTGATTTCCCCTAATAATGAGTTATTTCATTTTTCCTACAAGTTATTATTTTAGTGCACAAACAACATAGTAAAATATGAAGTTTTTCAAGTTGTAGAGGACATGGGTATAAGGAATATAAGGGCTCAAAGTAATGTTGAACTAATTATAAAATAAATACAAAATCAATATCAAGTAAAAAATGACCATTTGAGGAACTATTGAAATGAAGTGTGGGATTGCATTGAATTTTTGAAGGCCTTTTATGCAGTCATGGTACTTAGAGAAAATAATTCCAAAGCCAATGCCTTAGATGTATTTTCCTCTTTTCTAATTCCTCAGTTAAACATTGATGAGGAAAATTATACCATAGAACTTGTCTATGGACAAAATGCACCCAATAATTCAAAGCATTGGCATGTGTTTAATAATGATGAATAGATCATAATTTTCCTTGAAAACACTAGTAATTTCAAAATTATACACTTCCAAGGGAGATATATAGCATATAGAGGATATAATTCTTATGCCAATAAATAAAAAGTCAAAAGTAATGCTAAATTTGAGGTTTAGACCCACCATAGTCTATCTTCCTCTAGTAAGGGCTTATCCTCTTTCATCTTAGTCTTCATGTTAGCTAAAGCCCACCCTCATCTGACCACCTCCACCTAGATGCCCCTTCTAGCATCTTAATTTCTCTTGTGGGATGAAACACACCACTGAATGACCACCTCCTACTAAATCCTTCTTATCTTTATTTACTCACTATCCAACCTATTGTTGGATCCTTCATTCTTCACTCTTTGTTATTTATATCTCCTCTTCTCTCATGTTTGTCATCTCCTCTCTTTCCACCCTATTTATTATGGATTATTCATTTATAAGTCTTATTATTCCTTCATGTATTATTCACATGCTCCAATTGATATACAAATTAGTTGTTCCTCTTCTCTGTCTTGAGTGCATATATTTTCACATCTTATTTCACCTCTTTTCCTTGGAAGGCCTCTATGGATTCCTCCTTTGTCTCTATTTCTACACTTGCACATAAACTATAGTCATAAATTAGTTTAAAAACATATGAATTAATAGTCCCCATAGGTTCTTCATCGATCTTCACAATTTTATTGGATGATATAATAATTATCTCTTGCTTCTTTTCATCTTCTTTATTTTTATTAGTTGATTCAAAACAAATTACTCTTCTTCATTTCTCATCCTCTTTATATTATCTATAGGTTGATTGTTTTCTCCTTGTTTCTCCTCTTCCATGCCATGTGAAAATAAATTTGTACTTTATTTACCTATATAAGGATAATGCATAACTTCACCCATAATAGTTTCTTCTCCAATACTTATGTGTGATGCTACCACATATGCAACATCACTTCTGTTATTCATTCTTCTTTGTAGAAACAAGTCTACCATATCTATCTCCATATTTTTTAGAACTACACATTAAATAAACACTTTAATGGAATCGATAGTTCCCACAAATACTTTTTTCAACTCTTAATCATGCCTCAAGGACATGTTGCCCAATGCTTCTCTGATGCTCACATTCTCCTCATAATTTTTTCTCTCGTGATGGACTCCCAAAGGCCCATTCTCAAAAACCTCCATGGTTATCCTCTCCTCATTCTTATTTCTATTTCCTTCTTCTTCACATGGTTGGTCTTCAACCATACTCTCCTTATGTGCATTAACTTGCATATCAATAATCTATATTGTTTTCTTCATGGAAATCTAGAACTCATCATGGTTGACTTATTCATTCACATCTATTGTTTCCTTCGAGGAAACATGTAACATTCCTTGGTTATTCTCAACCCTTTTTCCCTCCAAAATAGAAAATAAAAATGCATTTCATACCAAGGAAAATTCTAAATTTTCCCACTTATGGGATATCATAAACTCAATCCCATCATCAAACAATGGGTCTCCTTCTTCTAGTTCAACAACTATCACATCCATATCCTTTTGCATGATGATTCCTTCCTTTATGTGTGACTCAAAAACCTCTTTCTATTTTTTATTTTGAAAATAATATTTGATTTTCTTGCATGGAAACCTCACTCTCTTATTGTATTTCAAGACAACCTTATTCTCCTCACTTTTATTCATCTCCTTGGTACTTCTCAAAGTAGACTTGAACTAATCACATGAAAACTTCCCTCTCATATTTAATTTTGTAGAAATCTTATTCTTATTCTATTTTGTCTCACGATTCAAGACATGAATATTATATAAACATTCTACTCTCATTCTTGAGTGCACAACATGACCCATAAAGTTAGAAACTGTATGTTCCCAACTCCTTACCTTATTCTTTCCTTTTCCTTGTCTCCTCTATGGGTATCTCTACAATACACAACTACAAATCCACATAATCTCTTGTAATTTATACCCTCATAGTGTTTTCAATATAATTATCTTGAAAATACATTTATAGATCCACTCTCCAATTCATGATCACATTTGGGCTTTCTTTACCATAAAAAAACAATATTAATAGTGGTCTTACCTCTTTTCTTCACCTTGACCTTTATCAATCTCTTTCTTATATTGGGATATTTTCCTCCACTTACTTGGTTTCTCTCCAAATCAGCTAACTTTTCTCATAGGGAAAATAACCCTATCATTATTTCTTCTTCATCCTCTATACTCACAGTTGAAACATCTTCAATTTTTGCATCTTCCATCATGTCCAATATTTATTGGACTCCCTTCAATATATCAACCAAGTCTTCTACCTCTGGTGCCCTTCCTCATTTATGTGCCATATCCTTCTAAACAAGAAGGATTCTCTTTCACAAATAGACTTAGAAAAGAGTCTATCTCACTTCCTCAACACTTTCATGAATTCTTTCACTCCTTCAATAAAATTATCCTCTCTCCAATGCAAGCTCCTTTTTCACAACTTACTTTTCACAGCCTACAATTGACTGATACTAGAACCTCACACACCCAAATAAACAAGGAAAGATTCTAGATGTGATACCAAATGGTGTAATAATAGAGATATTATAAAATTAAGCACAAATTTTAATTCGGTTATGCTTAGTTTTAACATGCACACATACACACACATAAAGAGCAACTAAAAAGTCTATTTGTTGACATTTACCGTAAGGAACACACTATATTCATTGATTTGAAGACATTCCAATTTTTAAAACAATAAAAACATTATCAATTATGTGCCTTATATGTTTTTTAATGTAAAAATGGAGGAAAACATCACCAACATAGTCTAAAATTTGACTGATTCCTCTAGAGCTTGTTGTTTTTCTATTTCTTTTCTTTCAACTCCTCTTTTCCCCCTTTTGCATCATGTTTTTATCCTCCAATATTCTCCCTAATTCATGAGATTATTTCCATTACCCTTTATAACATGTACCATGTATCTTCACATTAATTTAAATCCATAAAAATCTCTAAACCCATGCATTTTTCTTCAAAAACTATTAATTTTTGTTTGTTGTTGTGTTATTCTATTATCAATTTTCTATCAAATTGTTGTTCTCAGTTGTTTATTTTTTCTTTTTTTTTGGTTTATGTAAGATTACTCAAACCCTTAAATGATTCTATATCATGTAGAATTTTCAACTTCTCTTTGATATCTCTCTCTCTTTGATCTCTATTTTAGCCCTTCTCTGGTCTATAGCCTCTCAGCTCTTGATTTGTAATTTTAAATCTCTAGGTCTTTCCTCAATCCTTCTAATGTCAATCTTTTGATCATTCAATATTGAAATTTCCAATGCGACTCTTTTTTTATATCTTGATATCCTATATATCCTTCTTGAAAAAATTCCTATAACAATAACATGAGATCACTTTCCTTCTTTTTCCTTTCTGAAACTTTTCTTGTAATTGCTTATGATTCTCAAAAGATATTTTTGTAACAATGGATGCATAGTTGGGTTAACTATTTCACAGTGACCACTAGGTAAATGTTCTATTCTAGAGTTTTCCAATGCGAACTTAAATGCCTAAATTGGTTATTTAACATGAAATTTGTGACCATTAGAATATCTTCATGGTATTCCATTATTGTGACCAAATTTGAAATTGTGATCATAGGTTGCATGTGATCATGCCAAGTGCCAAGATCTCTTAGATCCTAGATAAAAGCATCCAAATCCTTTCTTGTGGTATTCAATAACTTTGTGGACCCATGGATTTATTAAATCCATTTTATTATCCCTCATGCATTCACCCCTTTTCATCATTGCCTCTCTTTTTTTTAGTGATTGAGGGTGCCCCACAACTTTTCTGGCACTACATTATCACCATGTTAGACCACACTTAGCCACACTATCATAGGGAGTTTCCAAAATACTAATCCCTCAAGATTATTTTTGTGCCCCACTTGATGCTCATGGATCAATTAGGGACCAAATATATGACCTAGTGGTCACCCTTGCAATAGCTTACTATTGAGGTATAACCCTTGGGCTGCCTCTCTTTATGTTTGTGGACCCATTAATTCATTAAATATATTTAAGGATTATAATAAATTTTCATTACACAATGGATATTACTATATCTTGTAACCCTCAATGATTATGACATATTTTGTAATTTGATTTCTCAGAGTCATGTGATTGTTTTGTGCATTATTATGGACCCATTAGAGTTATAAAATAAAATTTTAAATTGGTCACACATCTACCCATCATCACTATCATGACTTGGAATTATGAGCACACTAAGGCCTCATGAGTAATTATGACTATAATACCTGACCTCCATGGCTTTGTTAATTTTTTTGGTCATGTGCATGAATCCCAAGAGTCTTGTAGACTTGTTAGAATTTATAAACCAATGTATAATTTGTTGGGTCCAGAAAGAAGCCTTAATTAAAAATAATAATATTTATGGAATTATAAACTTAGGTAAATAATTTGGACCCTAATACATATATATTATGTAGTCCTTATGGACTTAAAGACTTAATAAATAATGTACACTTGGCCTCCAACAATATAACTTAAAGTTGCAAGGAAAAATATTTGAGACCAAAAATACAAAGAAACTTAGAGTTGAGAAATTGAAAAATGACCATGTTACCTTGAGTGTGATCCATGTGATCCTTAGGACCTCAAAAACTATTGCAAATCTATGAACCAAAATTGGATCTCAAAATGTGACCTGAGAACCCTATTGATTTGATAAATTTGCCTTGAAAGTATTTTTTGAAACTATACCAACTTGTACCTATTTTTGGTGATGTAGGATTACCCATACACCTTGGATGATCCTGCATAAAACACTTAAGGTAATTAAAAAATTAAGTTTTGCTCATATAGATGGAATAAATGGAAATATTACTCTTTTGGCCACATAGATTGATGACTATGGTATTCCCTTTATGCACACCAAATATTTCATCTACTTTTCTCTCTCTTCCACTTCCAACTTGTTGGCTTTGAATCCATCCTCTTCTACTAATATTCACTTTCTTCCCTTATGTATAAATGGATCGACCATAGTTCCACCACATCAACAAATTATTTCTTTCTTCTTACACACTATTTGGGCATAGTATGTCTACTTTCACCAAATGATTTTTTCCCCATCTTCATGTGGGATTGATATCATCTTTGTCCAACCATGTCCACCAATATGTTCTTTCTTGCATTGTAATTTCTCTAGTGGGCTTGAACCCATGGCTATCTTTCAACCACCTAATCCTAAAGACTTCATGTCTTTGTCCATTCATTATCCAAAATACTATTGGGTTATTCCTTAAAGTCACTCATCTCTATTTTTAGTTACCCTTTCTAATAGATTCCATATCTTCCTTTGATTTCCTTTGTGACATCACCATTCTGCTTGTAGCTCTTTCATTCATTAGAGTCCTCAAAGAAACTACTTATTTATCTATTTATTCACATGTTCTAGTTGAAAAACAAATCATTTTCTCCTCTTCACTTTCTTAAGTGCATAATTTTTCACTTTTGGCTTCACCTCTTCACCTTAAAAAGACTTTTTGAATGCTTCCTTTCTCTTCATTTATGCACATCGACATAGACTATAGCCATAAATTAGCTTAAAAACACAAGAATCTACAGCCCCCATAGGTGCTCCATCCATATTCATATTAGAATCTTGATTTCCCTCAAGCTCAAGCTTATCCAGGCCTTCATCATTTTGCTTACTTCTCAAAATGATGATTATTTTTTCTAGTGATAACACCTCTTTCTATTTTTATTTGTTTCTTTCTCTTCTTTTGATTCTATGTCAAAAGAATGAGATTTCTCACTTATCCAATCTGCTTTGTGAGTCTTCTCTCTCACATCAAACTACTTTAAGTGAAATACCTCTTTTTCCACTTCATGTTGTCTCTTATGAATATGAGCACACTATATCAAACCAAAATTTATCCTCTTCTTTGCTATATTCATCATTGTTGGACCTGTACTTAAATGACCCACATTAAGGGAATAAATATATCCCACAAATAGTTTTTCTAGTGCTTATTCATGCCTATAGGACACATTTTCCAACTCTTATCTATTGCTCACATTTTCATCTTGGATTTCATTCACATGATGGAATACCAAAGGTCCATTATCAAAAATCTCCATTACTATTTTTACATCATTCTTCAAACTATTTTCTTCCTCTATAGTGCTCTTCAACTACACACTCCTTATGTGCATTCACTTGCACTTCATTACGTTCATTATTCTCTTCATAAAACATCTAAGCTTATTCTTTGAAAAAGATCAATATCAATTTTAGTACCTTTATCGTTTAATGATGATATCCTCTTCCCACTTAAAGGATTATATAATTTCTTTCCCATCATCAAATAATTGGTTTCCTTATTTTGGTGAATAATTTATTACTTCCACATCCTCTTCCATGAATATTTCTTCCATTAAGGGCTACTCACAAATTTATCTCTTAGATGCTCTTTAAATCATACTTGGGCTTCTCACTTGTAGATCTTTTTTTTTTATTGATTTTTAAAGCAACCTTATTCTACTTACTCACATCTTTGAGCTGCTCATTTGAAAACATCCTTTTTTGATTGCTTAAAGGAAATATTCTTCACCTCTCTCTTAAGTCTCAATGCTTGGAGCTTCTTCCACCATTCTCTCTATAATTTTGGATGCACAACATGATCCATAAAATTAGAAACCATATGTTTTCAACTACTCAACTTTTTATTTCCGTTCTCTTATCTCTTATTTTGGAGGTATCTATAATACATAGTTGCATGTCCACGTAACTTATTTCATGAAAATTTTAACCTCACCAGATCTAAGATGTTTTCTTCTTCAAAAAAAAAATTCTAATTCAATAATCCATTTCATGAGCTTCTCTATTTCTCTTTACCACAAAACAAAACAATATTTCAAGTGGACTTAACTCTTTCTTTCACCTTCACCTTTGTTGGTCTTTTTTCTTTGTTGGGATCTCCTACTTCACTTGCATATATTTCCAAAGCATCCAACCTTTCTTATAGCGACAACCACCCCATCATAATTTCTTATTCATATTATTTACTCATAGTTGCAACATCTTCTCCACTTGTTCCATCCCAATATTTCATGGAATTCCTTTAACGTATGTACTAGGTCTTCTACTCCTGTGAAATTCCTCTTTTGTATGCCATTTCATATCCATAAACAAGATTATATTTCAAATCTTATAATCGATTTAATCAAGCTTCTCTTTCACAACCTACATTGGACTCAAATAAGAGTCTCTCTTCAACTTCTTTATTCACACTTATATGACTTCTCACACACTTGTGCCAATCTTACCCTTTGTTAAATGTTATCTTATGTTTCATAACTTTGCATTGATATAAGTAATGCTTATTTTTTAAAACCTACAATAGTATCAATCAAGAGTATCTATCTCTTTCACACAACTCTCACCTCTTATAAGAATTTCTCTTACCTACAATAAATACAAGATTCTTTTTCATAACTTTTAGTTAACTAAAAGAAAAGAGTCTCACAATTTTATCGCATGGATCTTCTTCACTTACAAGACTTTATCACATCTACAACAAACTCATGTGACTAGTCTAAGACAACTTGGTGAAATTAATGGTAAGGATTCCTAGTGAAGGGGTGACCTTGGCCATGCATTCAAAGTCAAACAACATAAAATAACATGTATTCTCTATTTATTTAATGAAATAAAGCCTTAATAACATCTTCATTCATAGTGACTCTTTTTACCTACTCTATCCCCACCTATCTCTAACTTTTAGCCTCTATGGGAATTAAATTCACTCTCTCTTATAGAATCTACAACTCCTCTCTTTTTGATTTCTATTATGGCCCTTTTATGATCTATGCCCTCTCTATTTCAATATTTGTTATCTACTTGTAGGCTTAAAGCTCTAATTTTTGCTAAGATCTCCCTTCCTTCCTCAACCCTTTCAATATTGACCTCCTGATATTTCAATGTTAACCTTTCCAATATGACCCTCAGTTTATTTATGTCCCATATATACTACCTACAAATTCACATTTAATGGTTGCATGAGATACTTTCACTACTTTTTCCCACTTTTTACATTCTTGAACTTTCTTTGTAATTGTTGGTGATTCCTACAATATATTTTTGTAATATTTACTACATGGTCAAGTTAACTTTTGTTTGACAAATAACTAAATTTTATCTTACATAGCTTTCTAATAAGACCTTAAATGCATAAATTAGTGCTTTAATATGAAATTTTTGACCATCCAAAGATCTATATGTTGTTCTTTCATTATTGAGACCAAATCTAAAATTATGATCAGAGGATGCACATGATAAGTACCATGTGGAAAGATCATGGGTCCCTATATAACTAGGTCCCAAGTCTTTCTCGAGGTCTTCAAAGTCTCTTTGGACTCATGGATTTATTAAATTTACCTTATGGTCCCTCATGCTCTGCTTCTTTTCATTTTGGCCTCTTTTTATTTATGCTAACCTATGAATCATTTAAATACATTGAAATATTACAATGCATTCATGTTACATTGTATCTAGTACTATATCTTGTGACCCTTATGATTGTGACACATGTTAAAATCTTAGGTTCCTAGATTCATGCAATTGTTATATGGATTGTCGTAGACCAATTTGAGTTATGAACTCTAATTTGAAACTGGTCATGTACCCATGACCCTTACATGACTTAGACTTGCAAACAATATAAAGCCTCTATGAATAATTATTATTATTATTATGACACTTGTATTATATACCCATTAAAATTTGTAAACTAATGCATATCTTGTCAGGTTCAGATTGAGTGCTTAGTTGTGAACAAGAATGTAGAAAATATAAAGTCTCTCGTGGACTTAGAAACTTAGGGAAATAATGTGGCTACTGACAAAGAGATTATATTGTCCCTATGAACTAAAATACTTATGAAATGATATGTACATGGATATAAAAATTATAACTTGGATTTGTGAGCATGAAAACATGTGACCAATAATACAAACCCACTTGGAGTTGTGATATGGGAATGTGACCACATGACCCCCAATATGAGAGATGTGATCCCTGTGACTTTAGAAAACTATTGTAATTCCAACTAAAAAAAATTAGATCTCTTATGAACCAAAAACCCTTTTGAACTAATAAATATGCCCTAAGAATTTTAATTAAAACTAAGCTAACTCCTGCCTTTTTTTGGCGATGTAAGATTGCTCATACACCTTGGATGCTCCTACATCAAGTTTTTCCGCACATGTATATAAGTGAGTTATGATTTTGGTGTGTTTACTTATTTTATCTCTCTTTCCTCATTGAATTATGTTAAATGACTCCTGTAATTACTTATTACTCTATATTCCAATAGATGAGGCACTGGTTTAGAACTATGTGATTCTAGAGTCTGACCTATGTCCTTTCCAATTAAGGCTTTTCCCTAAGGGAACTATTATAGAACCATATCATTCCCATTAGAAAATTTCCTTTGTTTTCACTTGATTTGAATCTTATTGATCACCCAAAAAACTACTATTCAAATCCCCTCAACGCATAGAGAATTTTATTGCTATTATCTAAAAAAGTAATCTAGTTTCAAGCATTTTAGTGCATTTCAATTTTTTGGTGTGTCTCAAGTATTTCAAAGATTAGGTTAGACTATGTATCCACTTGGAATAGTTTTAAGGGGTGAATATAATAAATTTATGACCACCAGAGCCTCTTATTTGCATTTACCTAAAAAAAATCTCCATCCTAACTATGCTTATCAAAATCTCATAAGCTTAAGGAAGTTGCCTTCTACATAACTAAGCCTCCAAAAATGAAACACAAATACATGAGATTTGAAGACATATCTAATTTGGAGTTAAGAATCCTATAATTTGGTGATTCAAGGAGTGGTAATATATATTTGGAAGAGTTTAGGAATAAAATGAACAAATATGAATGTTTGGTAATTAGTCAACACATTGTTGGAAATATTGTCATTGATGTCAAAGGTCTAGCATTATTGGTGATAAAGGCCCCATTGCATTTAATGATGTTTGTAATAGATATATCTTGGCTAATGTGTGTTAATATTTATTTAATATTAATGAATATATTTTTGGTTGCATATGAGACAAAAGAAGGGCCCATAGAGAAGTCAAAGAGCCATGGGGTAAAGACAAACGAAGGATGGGACACATTTTCCCATGAAAAGTCATCTTGGGGAATTCCAAGAGTCACCAAGTGAAGACAAAATAGGAAGGGCACAATTTCTCATGAAGGGACACTTTGAGGAATACGAAAAGTCACCAAAGTAAAGACAAAAGAGGGAAGGATGTTTTTGCTCATGAAGGGTCACCACATGACTTTTCAAAGGTAAGGATATGAAGGGTCATACAAGTTTGGCACCATTTTCCATGAGGATTGAAGGGTCACAAAGGGGGAAGGCCTAAGGTCATTTAGAAATCTATAAATAAAGGCTTGAGAAGCCATTTTTAATATGAGATATAGAGGTTGATTTGATATTGTAATATCTAGCTTAGAAGAGCATTTGTGAGAGATGAATATGATTTGTATTTGTTATATCTAGCTTAGAAGAGAAAAGGTGAGAGAGAGAAAAGAGATGTTGTAAAGAACTATCATTTGTTGAGATAACAACATTGAGAAATAGTTGTGTGGTATACACAAAGGGGTTGGTGCTCTTGTGGGTTGGTGTTCACAAATAGTTGCTAGGTTGGTGCTCGACAAAGGGGTTGGTGCTCTTATGGGTTGGTGCTCAGCAAAGGGGTTGGTGCTCCTATGGGTTGGTGCTCACGAATTGTTGCTGGGTTGGTGCTCAACAAAGGGGTTGGTGCTCCTATGGGTTGGTGCTCATGAATAGTTGTTGGGTTGGTGCTCAGCAAAGGGGTTGGTGATCCTGTGGGTTGGTGCTCACAAATAGTTTTTGGGATGGTGCTCAGAAAGGGGTTGGTGCTCCTGCAAGTTGCTGCTTGTGAATATTATTTAGGTTGGTGCTCATTCATATACTTGAGATTGTTCTCTGTGATTTTTTCCACATTGGGTTTCCATGTTATATCTGGTGTCTCTCTCTTGTGGGGTGTTTATTATTTTAGTTTTATTGCATATCTTGAATGTTTGATTAAGTGGAATTTGATTAAGGTAAAGTTTTATAAGATATATGATATACTAATTCACCCCCTCTCTCAGTATATCCCATGCTTAACAATTGGTATCAGAGCAAGTTTCTTTAGAAAGGGTTTAACAACTTAAAGGTAGATCAAAGAAAAGCACAAGATGTCCAAGCAGCTAAAGAAGGAGAATCAAGAGTTGAAATCTATGGTTGAAGCTCTTAAAGAACAGGTGTGTATCTTGGATTCTAAGTTGGCTATAGAAGTAAAAAAAAAAAAGATATTTATTCAGGATCTTAAGAATCATTTAGAGGTTGCAAATTCAAGTTTGTTATCAAGAGAAGAAGAGTGTAAACAGTTGAAGGCTGAGTTAGGTTCTTTAAAGGATAATCATGAGAAGCTTATAATCAAGGTTGAGAAAGATCATGAAATATTAGTCAAAGGAAAGAAGGATGCAAGTTTTGAAGGAAAATTAAAGAAGCCAATCAGGTAGCCCAATGCTTTCAAGTTTTCAAATTATTTTCATGGCTGTTATTTTATTTGTCATCATGTTGGTCATAGGGCAAGAGACTGTATGAGGAGAAGCAATCAGTCAAAGGGAGATCTCAGTCACATTCAAGGAAAAGGTATGAGAAATATTGTTTGCTTTTGTTGTCATGAGGTTGGCCATATTGCTAAATTATGTCAAAATAAAGTAAAGAGATATTCAAGGTATGTCAAAGGATATAAAGCCCCTAAAAAATATGAGAAAAGACAAATTCAGGTTTGGAGACCTAAAATAGTAAAGGTTGATCATGTTGAGTTTAAAATTGAGAATGAATTACTTGCTATAGTAGAAAAAGAATTAGATAGGAAGAATTGTGAAGAATCTCTTGTTATAGTTGAGCATGAGCTTTGTCAAGATAAGATAGTTTCAAAAGTTGAGAATATGAAAAACATCATAAATGTTGAGGTTATTAAGTCAAAAAGGTTAGACATGCTTAAACAGATTCTAAAATAAAAACATAATAAGATCAAGGAAGAAATAGAGGAGATGTGGGAATCTCCTGAGATTTGTTTCTAGGATCCTTTGTGTGGGGTGTCTCTTCTAGGCTTCAAGGAGACACTTTTAAAAAAAAATGAAGCATGGTGGATGCTATTGGGTCTTGGCTATGTTGCATGACAAGAAGGTGAGTTGGTAGATTATTTTGTATATCTTTTGAGGGAATAGATTTTTGAATAAAATTTTGCATCAGTATTATGGTTTGAGGCTATGTAGTGTTTAAAGGTTTTAAGGTGTCTCAAATAGATATGATCATAAGAAATTAGAATGTTGAAAAAGAGCTTACAGTTTCAGAAATAAAGAGAAGGATACTCATGCAGATTTAATCAAGAAGGATCAGATTTTCAAAGCTCTATTCATCAAGAAGAAGGATCAAAGTTTTAAATCTCCATTCATCAAGAAGAAGGCTCAGAGTTTCAAAGCTCCATTCATCAAGAAGAAGGTTCAGACATGTTCATGGTAGAAGAAATAACCTAAAGATTCTATGATGGTTCAAACAACTTTGCATGTAAGAAATAAAGATCAACCATGGTTTGTTGATAGCGAATGTTTGAGGCATATGATAGGAGATAAGAGTAAAGAAGATCAATGGTGGCATAGTGAAATTCGAAGATAAAACCACTGCTAAGATAGCTGAAAAATGTACTTTCAATTTGGATAATAGTAGAACCAAGACTAAGAATGTTTTGTAAGCATAATATGTTGAGTGTAAGTCAAATATGTGTTTAGGGATACACATTAAAGTTTTATGCAAAATGTTGTGATATTAGAAAAAAATATTCAAATGAGTTGATTGCAGATGCTCAAAGGATAGGGAATAATGTTTACATTTTATCAGATATCTTCTCAAAGGCACGATCAAAGGACACATTCAAAAATCTACGAGAGGAGTTTGGAGTAATTTCTATTAATTCTTGCCATTGATGTTCAGCATCAATTAAGGGGGAGCTAAGAGTTAGCTCCAGGTAGGCCCTTTGACATTGATGTCAAAGGGGGAGAATAACAAGTAAATGTATAGGTGCAAAAACAAGTACAAGGAATAGGTACAGGTTACTATAGTAAGGGAGAGTTATTGTATGTTTTTAGATGATAGTATGTGCAGGTGACAAGATGTAGCAATTTCAAGATTAAGGTTGCCATCAATGATAAAGGGGGAGATTGTTGGAAATATTGTCATTGATGTCAAAGGTCTAGCATTATTGGTGATAAAGGCCCCATTACATTTAATGATGTTTGTAATAGATATATCTTAGCTAATGTGTGTTAATATTTATTTAATATTAACAAATATATTTTTGGTTGCATATGAAACAATAGAAGGGCCCATGGAGAAGTCAAAGAGCCACGGGGTAAAGACAAAATAAAGATGGGATGCATTTTCCCATGAAGAGTCATCTTGGGGAATTCCAAGAGTCACCAAGTGAAGACAAAAGAGGAAGGGTGAAATTTCTCATGAAGGGACACTTTGAGGAATACGAAAATTCACCAAAGTAAAGACAAAAGAGGGAAGGATGTTTTTGCTCATGAAGGGTCACCACATGACTTTTCAAAGGTAAGGATATGAATGGTCATACAAGTTTGGAACCATTTTTTATGAGGATTGAAGGGTCACAAAGGGGGAAGGCCAAAGGTCATTTGGAAAGCTATAAATAAAGGCTTGAGAAACCATTTGTAAAATGAGATATAAAGGTTGATTTGATATTGTAATATCTAGCTTAGAAGAGAATTTGTGAGAGATGAATATTATTTGTATTTGTTATATCTAGCTTAGAAGAGCAAAGGTGAGAGAGAGGAAAGAGATGTTGTAATGAGCTATCATTTGTTGAGATAACAACTTTGATAGATAGTTTGTGGTATACACAAAGGGGTTGGTGCTCTTGTGGGTTGGTGTTCATGAATAGTTCTTGGATTGGTGCTCAATAAAGGGGTTGTTGCTCCTGTGGGTTGGTGCTCATGAATTGTTGCTGGGTTGGTGCTCGGCAAAGGGGTTGGTGCTCCTTTGGGTTGGTGCTCATGAATTTTTATTGGGTTGGTGCTTGGCAAAGGGGTTGGTGATTCTGTGGGTTGGTGCTCATGAATAGTTGTTAGGTTGGTGCTCAATAAAGGGGTTGGTGCTCACAAATAGTTGTTAGGTTGGTGCTCAACAAAGGGGTTGGTGCTCCTACAAGTTGGTGCTTGTGAATATTGTTTAGGTTGGTGCTTATTCATATACTTGAGATTGTTTTCTGTGGTTTTTTCCACATTGGGTTTCCACATTATATTTAGTGTCTCTCTCTTGTGTGGTGTTTATTGTTTTAGTTTTATTGCATATCTTGAATGTTTGATTAAGTGGAATTTGATTAAGGGAAAGTTTTATAAGATATATGATATATTGATTCACCCTCTGTCTCAGTATATCCTATTCTTAACACACATATATGATAGTGGGATTTTACAAGCTATTATTTTCTTAAATTCAGTGTAATGTATCAACTTGGTATTCACATGTGCAAAATATTAAAACCCCAGTAATTGAAGAAGATTAAAAAACACAAGGTTTAAAATTTTCCAAAATTGGTGGTCATTCTTTGAATGTCACCCTTGGGATTCCTTTCCAATAAACATTTCTTCTATTCTTATATTCACTCTTTGTTTCTTAACTTTTACTCATGTAATTGACTTGAATATTAAAAAAAGATAATACATTCTTAAACATAGAATATTAAAAAATTACAATGGGGAAATATATTATATTTTAATTATGAATACTTTCCTTGAGAAATATGCCCAGTTTCAAGGTTCTCTCCCTCTGTAGTCTAGACAAAAATACTTTGTTCTTCCTATTTGATTTATTTTATTTAAAAATTTTGAACTTAGTTATAGCACCAAATACACTATCATATTTCAAAATCATTGTATTTGAAATGTAGTTTCATGACCTTTGTCATTTCATCAACAATTTTGCACAAGTCAAGAATTTTTTTGTTGAGTTCATAAATAGCACGCTATATGTTGCTTAGCTTGTTCATTATCTTTAGCTCTCTTGAAATTCCTTCTGAGAGAAGTAATTTATCATCAAAATGAGACATATCTTGATTCAAGATGATTTGGTTCATTATATCTTAATAAATATTACCATTATTTCACATCCAAGCTTGTGCTAACATCAATAATATTGGGAGTAGGTTCCATAGCTACATGCAAATTAGTTATATCTAATTCCACTTATGCATTAACACATCACTCATAAAATTTTAGTATTATAGTATCCAACTCATTAGTAATTATATCTAGTGATGTCACCACACTCTTTGGCGTATGTGCACAGAGTTGATGGATAATTCCATGGACACTTCCCATAATGTGATCACATTATTTAATAATATGAACATGTTATTTAAATAACATTATCATGTTATTTAAATTATGGATTGGTAATTTCCTAGAAATAATGTGATTATGCTATTAAATAACATGATCCCATTATTTAAAATAATGTGATTGCATTAATAATGCGATTGTATTCCCTGTGTCACCCAAAAATAAAAATTGAACCAAACATAAAACTTCCTCATTTTGCCTTCACATTCTATCTTTTCTCTCACTCTCCTCCACTTTGTGATCATGTTTTTCCCTAGTGAGGTGAAACCTTGCCCCAATTCATCCCAGGAAGTTGATAATTGTGATGCCACCATGTAGAAGAGATAAGTGCTAGAAATTTATTCATTATTTAATTGGTAATTTATTTATTTTTATCAACCCATCCTACTAACCCTCTTGTTACTCTACCTAAGCCTCTTGTTACTCTACCTAACCATATTCCTAACCCTCTTAACCCTCTTTCTCCTTAGCATAACCCTTCACCTAACCCTCTCATTCCTCTATCTATCCCTCATCCCAATTTTTCACCTAACCCTCCTCTTAAACCTCCACCTAGCTACCCTCCTAACCCTCCTACAGTTCCACAAAATTTCCCAAGTAGTCAAGAGAGTCTATTTGACCACATTATGGAGAATAAAATTAATATTGAAGAATTAATTAGGAGAATGAGGGATCACACTTTTACCAACACCCACTGCACCTATCTATCCAATTCCCTAGAGACATTATTAGGTCAAATTGACTCTATAACAAGTCAAATTGATGGATGGGCTTCATATCATGAGAGTTATAAGGCTTATTATGCTAAAAAATTATCAGCATGTGAGGTAAATAATAAAGACATATAAAAAGCCTTTATTTGTGTGTTATACATTGACCTAAATAGTAATGCACCATTTCTAGTAATTGCTAAATGTTTTCCAATCCATCATTGCCAAGATAATTTAATCACAACCAATTTATGGGAGTGATGATTGATGGTGTTTAATTATCCATCATATAACAACCAAGAGGTACCATTTTATTTTTTGAGGAAACTCTACTTTGACTTTTTCCTCTATGAAATTTTGACCTATTTTAATTTTAGTGAGTTTTAGGGTTAAGGGAAAGGCTCTACACAAGATCTACTAGGTGCACGTCATATGCGTAATCAACCTACAAAGATTCATATTCAAAATCCACTTGATGTTGAAATATCCTATATAGTTTAACAAGTCACGGAGATTAACACTCTACATACACTTAGCTCATTCATTAATATACTCATTCAACATATGAGTAGGCTCTCATAGATTGATGTTAGAGATACACCACCTAATGTGTATACTCGGCCCTACCCTTGCATATCTTGTGGAGTTATATGAATTGGACCTTATGATGGTGATGTTGTTGGTGGTTTAGAGGGATTTTATAATATACTTATGAGTGATGAGTTTTTGGCATGTATATTTGGTGTGCAGATATCAACCACTACATAGATGTATGTATATATTATATTAATGTCATGTTGAATTTAAGTTTTAATTGTAAATTTGATTTAGATAATAATTAATTTAAATATAAATTTAATAATATATATGTCATGTTTTATGTCTCAAGAGGTGATGGTGCCTTCATAATCATAGTCGATATTTGTAACATTTGATTTGAAGAAGCCATTATTTACATTTTTTGATCCAGCTACTGACCCATCCTCTACTGCATTTATCTCTATTAGGATGACACCTTTTACTTATATAGAGGTAAAATTTTGAGTTAATATTATGATCTATGTATATTTAATATATGTATATTTACCTTCTAAGTTTAAGTTAAATTTATCTATCAATTATCTCAAAATTCAAATACATTGCTATTAAATGCACTCTTGGTTTAATAAAGGAGAAAAACTTGCCATATATATCTTTGATACTTTAAATAAAAGTAAGTGAGACCTTGTTTACATTCAATTGATGACTCAAGTAGACACTTTTCCATCATTGTGAGCCAAGACAAACATAAGCATTACTACTACAATGTTATCTGCATAGGCATTGATAAAGGTATATCTTAACTTGCAATTTCAAATTGTAAAAATAAACTTGTTTTAATAATTTTACTATGTACTTGGGGCAAATATAAATTATGTGAATGTATTGTGTATGTAGGGTTATCCCATGACATTTGATAGTCCTATTTAGATGATTAGTAGTGCAACTTCTCATGTTTATTCCTTATTTTAGACACCTATTCAAATAGTTGATCCTACCACTGACTTGTTGGAGCATCAAAAAAAGATTGATCCTAACCGCAATCTTGCAGTAAGTGCATGTTTAAATGA
The DNA here is from genome assembly GCA_037957365.1 of Torreya grandis. Taxonomy (NCBI): domain Eukaryota; kingdom Viridiplantae; phylum Streptophyta; class Pinopsida; order Cupressales; family Taxaceae; genus Torreya; species Torreya grandis. The sequence goes on along the minus strand of JARHVA010000545.1, from coordinate 703,777 downwards.
TTTTTTATTCTAGTTTAAAATTAATTTCTTAACAAGTGGTTGAATGTTTTTTATGTTAATTTTGCAGTAATACTTGAATTTTAATAGGCTCAATTGCAAGTGAGATATGAGCGTAGGACCCATAGTCAGACCATGGAGCAATCCAAGGAATTATAGAGATCTCCATCTACCAAGAGGGCATCCTAAGGAGAGTCTTCTTCTAGGAAGGTAAAGAGAGGGAGGTTATTTTATGATTAGGATGTCCTACATGAGAAGTGATTTTTTGTATGCCTATATAGCAAGGTATACATGTTTGGCATTATATATGTGTATATGACATTCACCTAGCATTACATATTATGTTGGCAGATGTTGTAATTTTATGTATGCCTATCATGGAAATCTAGGTATATTATTGAAATTGTACATGTGTCTATATGTTTTTTGGAAGGTTTAATTTAAATTATGTTAATCTATCTAATTTATATTTAGTTTTAATTTAAAATATTATCTTATAATGTTGTTTTGATCTTCTAAACTTTTATCTATCAAATCTTGTATTTAATGTTGTACACAAATGAGGATTAAAAAATTGTTATTTTCAATGCTATAAATCTATGATCTTACATATTTTGTAAATTAAATTTTTTATTTGATTGTGTAGTGTAAATAACTAATGACACTCTTATCTATTTTTCATTTGTCATCACCCATTTACAACTTTTTAATTGATCATTAGCATGCAATTTGATTTCATTTAAGGCCCATACCCAATCATGTTCATACTTGTATAATGAATATATGAACTTCTTCTTGACATTGATTATAATCTATTTATTTTGATAAAATCCAACCTTATTGATTTGAAACAAAATATTCACTCATGAGACAATATCTTTGGCCAAAACTCTTTATCATCCCTAATACCACCTAATGAACAGTTTACTCTTCTATCTTTAATAAAGCTATGTAATTTATATTTATATGCCCTAATATCATGAAGAATTACAACCTCAATTATCTACTCTTCTTCTAAACTTGATTCAAAATCCACTCTCAAATAATCTTCTTTTAATCTAGTCAATTACTCATTAGGTTTGCTCTTAACTAATCACCAATCTCTCAAATTTGCTCTCCTTCCTTTGAATAATTATTATTTAATAAAATTTGGGTAGGTCTTAGGAAAACTTAATTATTTATGTAGGTTTAAAAAATTACAATAAATCAACCAACTGTAGGTCTCTAAGAGATTGAGCTTTCATTCTCAAATTCTAGTTTTTTAAGTTTCTAGGGTTCTAGACCTAGTTGTTGCTCCAATAGGTCAATTTATCAAAATAGAGTTTTTAGCTCTTAAAAAATAGATTTTTAGTATTAATTTATAAATTATAATATGTTCCAACCCTTACCCAATTTTATATAACTCAAATAAACCAAAAACTCATCGGATCTTATACACAACTTTCTCAAAAATGGTCTTCTATTGTTGTACAAAAAAATAGTCCTATGTACCTACAATTTAAAATATCTTATAAACCTAATGATACTTGGAATAATTTATAATATCCATTCCCTAAATTATTACAAATTTTTAGTCTTTATTTTTTAATCATTTGAGTTTTAGATGTATTTTACTCATGAAACCCTTACTTCAAATTTACTCAATTTATATAGGCTGAGAGCTAATTATTGATAGTTCATAGAGCTCATTGGGATATTTTATGATATAACACACACACACACACACACACACACACACACACACGTCTTAATAAATGTATTAAACTAATAAAATACTCATATTGAGTTCATATAGTATTTTCCACATGTAAATAAGCCTCTAAAAATGATTGTAACAGTAAAAATATAGAATTCTTGAGGGTTTCACAAACATAATTGAGATTTAATCTTGCAGTCAATATGAAAGGATTATAATAATTTTATAAAAGGATAATATAATGGAAAACATGAAACAATACTCAAAAATATTTATTATGTTCAACAAGAAAACATTTACACAGTCCTTCTCCATTGAAACATACTTGCAACATATTCTCTAACCTCTTCAAAAATGATATTTTTTGTCTTTTTAAGCTTTTTGGTTTGTCTTGTATGGTTCCTTCTCATTAGGATTGAGGATTATCACTTTGTTAGATTCTAAAGCAAGATTGTTAATTTACTAAACTTTCTTATATTCTCTCTTACTCATTCAAATTAAATTTTCTAAACTAACATAGTTTATAGGTCTTAATAATTACTTAAGAATATTATTAACATGGATTCTACATGTATTTGTTGATTCTCCTGCATCACCTTTACTATACCCCATGGAGACCCTATTGGGCGGTCATTTCCCCCCCACACACCCCAATCGAGAACTAGGCATTAAAATAAGATCAAACTCCACCATCCAACATTAGAGTCATACAATATTCATAATTTACCAAGTGTTCTTAAATTAATCAGAAATGTCTAAGAATAATATAATTTGGTTGAGAACCATGACACATGTTCACATTACACCATTAAACCATGGTTTTCTCATCTATCAAATCAACACCCTCTTCAAATTTCAACTCCTCTGTATCAACATCTCTTTTTACACATGCTCTAGCACTGTCATGTTCCCCTTTTCCATGGCCAACCTCAGTGAAACTCTAAATGTGTTCTACACCAGTGTTAATGTGCATCCTATTCAACTAATAAAACATCCGTGGATTTTTTAATTATGATTTTTTATTGTCTAACCAAATGTAATTTTGATTTAAAATAATGTTCCTCTGACTCAATTGTTCATAAAACTTATAAAATAACTTTGCACATACTCTGAATGATGTGATCGATCATCATTGATATATAAATGGTACTCCCTTAATATTTTCCATTGTTACTCTATACTATTAGTTGCATGCATGAATTTTATATGCATACATATGACAACTTATGATGATTTATAATACTGTGATTGAACTTCTATTTAGGGTTTGAATGTGTAGTTTTTAGCAAAGTCAACTACTAAAACAAAAGAATCAAGTTAAAATGTATCCTTGTTTATCTTGAAATGTTCATCACACCATCTAGCCCTATGTGTGTGCCTTGCATACTCAAATAATTTTCTCCCTAAATTTGACCAAAAATTTAAAAATAGGTATATTTTTTATAATAAGATCACACCTTTTAGATTCTTTGCCATATTTCACTTAATAATGTTAGAGTAGGTTTTTTTTTCCCATATTTACTTATTATGGTATTTTCCCCTTTATTTGAAGTTTTCCTACTTTCATGGATAAGATTGATTAGGTTTACTGGGAGTTACATTTTGGCCAGATGAATAAGAAGTAACTCCCCTTACCATCTATTTTAGATATGGGAGTTACTCTTCTATTATTGGCTCTCTGACCACCTATCTTGGGAAGAGTTACTCATGCACTCCTATATGTACATCTCTCTTGGTGAGATATTTTTTTATGGAAGATTGGTTTTTCTCTTATTTTATTTATGTAATATTCTTGTATTTGTGATTTCATTTTCTTGCATCTATTATGTTATGTACATGCTTGAATTATATGTATCATAAACCTGTGCATTTATTTGATCGAAAGATCTTGGCATTCACTCTGATATGGTATCCGATCCACTCTGGTATTTGATTGTCTATTTTTTTTATTATTATTATTTTTATTTCAAATATTCATATTTTTTATTTATAAATAAAATTTAATTTTCACAATCCATTTGTGGGAGTTTTTTAATCTTTGGTGGATTCATCTTTTTCTCAAAAATGGTTCATTGGTAGCCATTGCCATAGTTTTTTTGGTTTATTTTTTATTGCATCTTCATTGTGTCTTGGTGTATTTTTTCTACAAAATATTTGTGTGCCTCCATATTGCCTTGAATCTGGTCTCCTCTATTTGTTATCAAATTGTGTTCAACCTCAGTTGGTTATGCATGTTCGACCCTAGTTTTTTATTTCTTCCAAATGGATCATGATAACAACATTTTCACCTATTAATACTAATCTCATTGTTGACCAGTAAAAAATACCAATATATGTAGCCTCTATGCCATTATTGGTTGGCTCAACCTAAAGGTCTCACCACAAACAACCTTTGGTTGTAGTAGGGGGATACAACCTACCACCCCTAAAATCCCATGATTAGGCCTTTAGCCATGCCCGACCCATATGATTCACATGTGAGTTAGTAAATAAGCATCACAAAAGACTCTTACTATTTCAAAGGATTGAAAGTTTCTTCCAAAAAATGCTAATTCTATTTAAGTTTTCCCTAAAAAATTTAGCATGTTAATATTTTTTAATAGCTTGATTTAAAACAAGGGCAAATAGGCTACTTTTATTTTAATGCACTAGTAATGCATAAGAATATTGGTCAAGTTTAACATTGTTAGTGGATATTTTTTATTGTTTTTAAAAAAATAATATATTTTGGAAAATATTTAAAAAGAAAGTTTTATTCATTTTTTCACTTTCTCATATTGTACTTGCTTCCTTAGACACACTATCAATTGAGTCTGACATATTTTGAGCATGCATTCGTAACATTTATTAGGGGTTTATCATTTCATAGTTTAGGGGGGGTGTACTATGCCCTTTTGGTCTCTCTTTGCATTCTAATTGCACTTTCATTTTTGTAACAACTTCAACTTGCAATCCTACTACATCTCATTTTTGCACTAATGGATTCAAATTCAACCAACCCACTAACTTCTTTTAACTATCATGAATGGAAATGAAGATGACAATCATTATAAGGATTAAGGGTTTGTATAGGATAATTATGCACAATGAAACTAAACCTAACATAGATGCAGATATAGTTAAGTGGTATAATCGTAATGATGAAGCCTATGGGTTATTATGTCATTCTATAGCACCTGATCTCTTATTTCACTTAGAGCCTACCAAATCACCTCAAGATGTATGGACCATTATGGGTAAATTATTCGGAGAACTTGATGTGATGAGAGGTCATGAGATTGAGAATGAACTCATTTGCCTAAGTCTTTGTAAATTTTACATCCTAAAATATTTCTTCACTAAGTTCAAGCCCTTAATTTTATAGTTGAAATAATGTGGGATAAATAAAGAATATGACCAACTTGTTCTTTCTTTACTCTCTAAACTATGTCTTAACTATTTAATCTTTGTCTTCACTTTCCATGCCTCAAAAAATGCTTTAGGCATTACATGGAAAATACCCTCTTTAGATGCTTTCATTGTTAATTTAATTAGGGAATAAGACAAGTTGATTTAGATGGGAACATGGACTTTGTGAGGGGTGCTCTCTTGGAAATCATCTTGAAGAAAAATTTGACAAAGTCAAAGCTTGGAGGGATTCACAAGAATTAGAATTAGTACACAATGATGTGTTTGAGCCTTTTCCCAATCTATCTTTTACAAGGGATAAGTCAATTATCACTTTCATTGATGATTTTTTGAGATATATACGGGTCTACTTTATTAACCAAAATTTTAAAGTGTTTGAATATTTTCAAGACTTCAAGGCACTTGTTGATAAATAATCTAAGAAATCCATTAAGGTTATTCAAACTAAAAATGGAGGTGAATATGTTAGCAATAGATTTGAGTAATTTTATACCATAGAGGGATTAATTTTTAGTGGATAATTACTTAAATTCCTTCATAGAATGAATTTAAAGAATGCAAGAACAAGTATTTGAAAGAAATGGCTAGTTGTATGATTCACTCTAAGGTCTTAGCACCTCAATATTGGGCCTAAGCCATTAATTATGATTGTTATATTCAAAATAGGATTCCTCACAAAGATTTTAAAGGCATAATACCCTTTGAATCTTGGCATGGAAGGAAACCCAATTTTGAACATCTTATGATTTTTGGATCTTAAGTTATGTCACATATACCAAAGAAGATACACAAATCTATATAACCTCAATCCAAGCCTTACATCTTTATAAGTTATCTAGATGGTGTTAAGGGATAAGACCTTATAAATCCAACCACACATGAGTTATTCATAGAGAGAAGTGGTCACTTTTAGGAGATTCCAAAGATTCAAAACTTGACACTTATCCTTTTTCATTAGATTCACTTAGACTTGATGATTCTTCTTCTAACTTAGATCATCTAGAGTAGGTTCCTGAGATAGGGTCTATTTCTTCTACCAATTATAATAGTGAGGGAAGTGATGGGGATTCTTATACATCCACCTATAGTCATATTTTATAGAATGGGGAATCATCACCTGGCTCACCCACATCTAGGCCCCTTTGGGTTGGGCAGACACTATAGAGTGTAATAACATGGGTAGGGGATCTAGCAGATGATAGATGTACTCAATTAGATTATCAGAGTGGTCCACATGTTTTATTTTCTTCAATTTTGGATTCATAGACATTATGAGAGGCTACATGCATACCTGAGTGGGATAGTGTTATGCAGGAAGAATATTCTTCCTTGATCAAAAATCACACTTGGGATATGACTTCACTTCCTAAAATAAGGAAGATTGTTCAATGTAGGTGTATATATTAGACCAAGTTTGAAATATATGGGTCATTCAATAAGTATAAGGCATGATTGGTCATCAAGTTTTTTTCATAGATAGTCAACATTGGCTACTCAAAGACCATGCACCTATTACAAAGGTGAATTCAATCCAAATCACACTAGTTATAAATGTAACACATGGTTGGGATGTGTACCAGATGGATGTGAAGAGTGCCTTTCTTTATGAAGATCTTGAGAAGGAAATTTACATGGAGTAGTCACATAGGTTTATTCAGGATTCATCCTTAGTTTTTAGACTTAGGAAATCCATCTATGGCCTTAAACATGCCACTCAGGCTTGGTATGCCAAGATGGATTCCTTCTTCCTTACTTCAGGTTTCACCAGGTGTCATTCAGGTCCCAATGTATACTTTTTATATAAGGATGATTATTAATAAGATTCTTGATGTTTTTATAGTCTATTAGAGTGAGTATTGCTTGTTTCTAGGTAAAATTGTGTGCTTTATTTTTGCTTGATGCATTTTGAATCATGATCTATGATTCATCATAAAGAAAAAAATCATGATTATTTATTGAAACTAGTCCTTTATGTTGATGATATTTTGATCACTGGGATTTTCTCATCATTTATTGCAATAGTGAAGATAGCTTTACATGATAGACTTGGGTCTTTTGCAGTACTTCTTCAACATTGAAATTTCACAGTCTGATTTAGGGTTTTCACTTGCACAACCCAAGTATGATCTTGATATTTTGGATCAATTTCACATGGATGATTAAAATCCTTCTTCAAATCCCTTTTTATTAGGAGTCCAACTTGAGGCTTACTATTCTAAACCTTTGGTTGATGTCACTCGATATCGATAACTTGTTGGTATCCTCATTTATCTGAATCATACTAGGCTTGATATTTCATAACCACTGGAACTTGTCTCTATATTCACATAGAAACCCCGTGAGTTGCACTAAAAAATAACTAAGAGAATATTACACTACATTCAAGGCTCTTATAGATTTAGGATTCAATATAGATTTGGCATAGAGGTTGACTTGGTTGGTTTTATAGATTCAAATTATGTTGATGATACTTAGAATCACAAGTCCACTTTAGGTTACAACTTTTCTTTGGGTTCTGGTCCCATTAGTTAGTCTATCAATAAGCAAAATGCTATTACTATAGCATTCATAGAGGTATAGTATAAGGGAGATGTTAATGTAACTTTTGAAGCTATATGGATTCAAGGGATTCTATTTGAGTTTGCCATTCCTTTCAAGTAGTCCACCATCATCTATTATGACAACTAGAGTAACATACAAATATGTAAGAATCTGGTTCAACACCAACAAACCAAACACATTGAGATTCACATGCATTTTATCTGGGAGCTTATCCATGGTCAGGTCATTGAATTGATATTTTTCTAGTATTCAGAGTAGGTTGTAGATATCTTTATTAAACCATTCACTAAGAGAAAATTAATTTGTCTATGACCTCTTTTCAGGGTGTGGTCTACATCAGTAACATCATTTTTGAGGGGGCCTTTTATCATCTTCTTTTTTCATATGTCTCTCTTTTTTGGGGGAGTTTTTCCTATAGTTTTTCTCCCTTTCTCTACTTAATGAGAGATTTATTTATATTGGGTACCTGATCAAGCCTAGTTTTCAGGACTCATTTCATTTTTGTACACTACCCACCAAAGTTATGCTTATGGGTAGTGTTAGAGTAGGGATTTTATTTTTTTCCCATATTTATTTATTATGTGCTTTTTCACCTTATTTGGAATTTTCTTATTTTCATGGATAAGTTTTCTTAGGTGTACTTGGAGTTACATTTTTATCAGATAAATAGGAAGAACTCCCTTGATCAGCTATTTTAGGTATGGGATTTACTCTTCTATTATTGGCTCTCTGACCACTTATCTTGGGAGGAGTTACTCATGAAATCCTATATGTACATATCTCTTGATGAGATATTGTTCTATGTAAGATTAGTTTTATTCTTATATTTTTTATGAAATATTCTCGTATTTGTGAGTTAATTTTATTGCAACTATTATGTTGTGTACATGCTTGACTTGTGCCTATCACAAACCTATGCATTCACCTGATCTAAATAAATTAACATCCACTCTAATAGATAAGTTAATTATTTATATTTTATTAAACCAAATAGTTCATGTCTAATTGCACTTGTTATCTCCTTATGGATATAATTTTTTAATTTTGGCAATCCACCATAAATACTGCAATTTTCATCTAAACATGATTTGTTATAAAAAAAATTGTCCATCTAGTCTTTTGTAAAAAATAGTTGGAATAAATTATTTGGCTAATTTTGGTAGAAATTCAATACCACACTCTTGTTAAATGTTATTAGTATGTAAATTACCATGAATATGGAAAAAGACATCATAGTGCATTAAAAATTCAACATGTTTTCTAAAACAAGTGGTGCATGTGTGATTTATTTTTACAAAAAAAGGTTTGGCCATCTTAGAATATATTTGAAAAATAGAAATTTGTAGATATTTTTACAAAAACTTAGAGTAAAATTGTGTTTGAGTCATAGCCAATAAATTTTTTGGATGTGGTTCATGATTACGATAACCAGCTCTTCTTTTCACTATATCTCTTACATTGGGCAAAATTATTGTGATGTATTTCCAAAATTGAGCAAGTAACTCTTTGAGAGCATCAACTATAGATTTGTCCTTTGTTTAAGTCTACTAGAGAATGCCTAGAGATTTTTGGTATTAGGTTCATTAATTATTTCATGTCTTTCAATTAATTTCATTAATGTTTTTCTATTTATATTAAGTGTTCAACTTATTTTTAAAAGCATTCATTTTTATCTGTTTGGCCACTTACTGCACAAGTTGTAAGTAAATACTAGGTAGCATTACAATCTTGGGTGCATGATTTTAAGCCTATAGTATGATATGCATCATATATATTTTCAAAAAAATTATTATTTCAATTATCCATGTTAGATGTTCTTAGTCCTAATGTGTACATTATAGGTCTCATTTTAATCAATTTTATCAATGAAATAAATAATTGACATCTTTGACTATCATAATACAAATTATGAAAGAAACTATCCCAAATTTGTTAAACTAGTCTTCTTTATTGGTGATCAAAATTTTTGTTATGCATTGGTTCTAAAATATTTTCTTTGACTTCAATTAAGTACTTGTCTTTTCTACTCATAATTCTTGCAGGTGTTATTAATGGTGGAATTTGTTGAGAGGGTGTTTCAAAATTGTTATTACTTTCATTTTTTAGAGATGGGATGACATTTTATTCATTGTTTATTTCTTCATTATATGTTTCCATGAAGTTTTATTGATTGTTAATTTCATCACTATTTGTTTCCATTAAATTTTCTTCATTCATGGGGGGTGAAGCATCATACATAGACTCATCATCAACAAAATAAAAAACTTGGAACTTTGAATGTAAAATTCCAACATTATCTAATTCATTATTTTCAATTTCATTATTATTTATTTCATTATGGTCAATTTCATCATTATTCAATTCATTATTGTCAATTTCATCATTTTTTAATTCATTATTATCAATTGGATCATTATCTATGCATGTGATTCATCAAGATTAAGGTTTGTACCTTGTTTACCATGATTGTTTTGCATTTATATCTTGTGTTTATCTCTCAAATCTTCTAATTACTCTTCCTCAAACGTGATTTGCCACCCATCAAGGACAATTAACAACTTTTTAAAGGTGGGGTCAAAAGTATGTAGGTACCACAAGTACCATAGAAGTACGTAGAGAATGTTTGTGGGGACAAAATTCTTGATTTAGGTTAAAATAGACATTAAAAATCAAGTTTTGTTTATATTAATAATAATGCAATTGTGTTATGCAATAACACGATCATGTTATATAATGGGATCAAGTTATTTAATAACATGATCATGTTATTCTTAATACTTGATTTTATTTAAACATAGACTTTGAGAAGAGAGTTTTTTATATATTGAGAATAACACAATCACGTTATAATTAATATAGATTAGGTATTAGGGATTAGGGCATTAGCACATAGGGTTTAGGGATTAGGTCATTAGGGAATTAAGGCACAGGGATTATAATTTATGTTGTAGGGAACTCATAAAATAGGGATTATAGAATAAGGTTTAGGTTTAAATTTTTATATAAGGTCTAATCACTCTAAGCCATGTGAAATTAATTATTAATACAAAGGATCTTAATTGGGGATAAATTGATTGGTAAATAGGGAAAGTTTATTGTTTATAATTTAGGGTATAGTGTTTAGGGTTTATGGTTTATGGCTTAGGGTTTAATGTATATATGGTTTAGGGTGTACATAGGGTCCACTATGTTTTTGGGCTCAATTAACCCCTACATCATCATAGATTGAGCCAAATAGTCAATTGGGACAATGAGTAATGTAATTCAGGTCAAATTAAGTAATGTATTTAGCTAATTATTACTCTAAATGATGTTAATTAGTGTTAATCTAGTTGATAGATTTTAAAATATAAGGTACATAGGGTTTATGGTTTATGGTTTGGGGTTTAAGACATATAGGCTTTAGGGTTTAAGGTTTAGGGTGCATAGGGTCAATCACAAAGATAATTAAGGACAATATGAATCACTTGGATTTATTTTTGACTATAGAATGCATTTTTGGGTTGTCATTATACCCCATGCCATTATTCAAATTGAGTGAATTAGTCAAATGGGGAAATCAATCATGTGATTTAGGCCAAATTGAGCCTTATGATCTTAATTCTTAGTCTAAATGATGTTAATTTAGGCTAAAATGACTAGTTCAAAGTTTATAGAGTTTATATTTATGGTTTAGAGTTTATGGATTAGGGATTAGGGTATAGGTTTTAAGGTATATAAGGTACAATCATGAAGGTAATTGGTGAAAATTTGAGATCTTTAAGCCTAGATCTATAAGTAAAGAATGTGATTCTAGGCTTAATTAGGCCCCACATCATCATAGAGTGAGCCAATTAAATCAATTGCAGTAATGAGTGATGTGATTTTGACCAAGTTGATCCATGTGAACCTAATTATTACCATAAAGGATGTTAATTGGGGCTAAATTGATTGGTTTAGGGTTAAAGGGTCAATAATTTAAATGGTTTGGGGTTTAGGACTTATGGTGTAGGGTTTAAGGTAAATGGTACAAGGTTTAGGGTTTAAGGTGTAGGATATAGGGTCGAATCACTAAGGTAAGTAAATAAAATTTGAGTTGTTTGTTTACATATTTATGACAATTGGCATCACGTTTGTAATTTCAATAAAAGTAGGGTCAGTTAAGCCATACATTTTTTTTATTTAGGTTGAAGGGGGATCTTTTTGAACAAGGGTCATAGACTCTAGGATAAGTACAAACAAAATGAACCATGATATACTAATGACCAAACAAGAAATAGGACCAAATAGGCCTAGAGATAGCTAAAGAATAGGCCTAGAGATAGCTAAAGAATATCCCCAAAACCAACAAAGAATAATAAAAAAATCTAGTCTAAATATAAACTACCAGAAACATCCTCCTAATAAGATTTCATCTTTTTAAGGTTCATATCAATCTGGAGTAGTAATTTATATTGTTCCATGCCATACTAAGATCCATTACTCTGCCCCTTCTTTCCCTTCCCTTTGCCACTAACACTAGGTTCGAAAAGCTCACTAAGATGAGCTTATAGGTTTTCAATGCTTTGTATGCCCTCATACATAGTAGTTTTACTAAAATTCACTAAAAAACTTATGTTATTATAAAGTTTCTCATTATCGTATTCTAATATATCCACCCTAAATGATAAACTCTAAATTTTTTTATCCTCCTCCTTAGCTAAAAATATTTGACTCATCCTTGAGTTTTCCTGCTAGAGGAAGTTAACCTTACCTTTCAGCTTTATGATCTCTTGTATAAACCACTGCATAATAAATTTTTAGATGTTGATCTCTATTGATTCATACATATTACATAAATTATACAATTTATTAATCCATAAATTTGGTTTAGGGGCTCAATTTTGCCCAAATCATGTCCTTAATTGCACAAATTAACTAATTAGATCAATTCACAATATAATTAAACTTAATTTTACCCTAAATCATATATTTTTATTTAAGGGGTTGAAATTGGCCTCAAATACCTCCTTGATTAAATCAATCAAATATTCAAATGGTTGATTATATATGACATGGCATTAGGGTTAATTTCAATCCAAATCACATCATATATGATTTAGAATTAGTTTATGTGGCTCATTTTGACCCTAATTAATGATTAGGGTATTAGCACATAAGTTTTAGGGATTAAGGAATCAGGGAATAGGGATTAAAATTTATGTTTTATGGAAATTATGGAATAGGGATTAGGGCATAGGGTTTAGGTTTAAGGGTGTATATAAGGTCTAATCTCTTTATGCCATGTGAACCTAATTCTTACTACAAAGGATGTTAATTAGGGCTAAATTAATTGGTAAATAGGGAAATTTTACAGTTTAAAATTTATAATATAGTGTTTAGGGTTTATGGTTTAATGTATATATGGTTTAGGGTGTACATAGGGTCTAATGTGTTTTTGACCTCAATTAGCCCTCTCATCATCATAAATTAAACCAATTAGTTAAATAGGACAATGAGTAATTTGATTCAAGCCAAATTAAGTAATGTATATACATAATTATTATTCTAAATGTTTTTAATTAGTGTTAAACCAATTAGTTTATGGTCTAAAATATAAGGTATAGGTTTTATGGTTTATGGTTTAAGGTTTAAGACCTATAAGGTTTAGGGTACACAGGGTGTAATAACAAAGATAATTGAGGATAATTTAAATCACTTAGACCTATTTGTGACTATAAAATATGTTTTTGGGTTGTCATTATACACCATATCATCATGAAAATTCATGGAATTAGTCAAATGGGGAAATAATTCATGTGATTTATGCAAAACTAAGCCTTATGAACTTAATTCTTAGTCTAAATGATGTTAATTTGGGTTAAAATGATTGGTTTAGGGTTTAAAGAGTTTATATTTATGGTTTAGAGTTTAGGGATTAGGAACTTTAGGGACAAGGCTTAGGGTATATAAGGTATAATCATGAAGGTAATTGGGGAAAATTTGAGGTCCTTAAGCTTAGATCTATGAGTAAAGAATGTGATTTTGGGCATAATTATTCCCCACATCATCATAGATTGAGCAAATTAAATTAATTGTAGTAATGATTGATGTGATTTTTACCAAGTTGATCCCTGTGAACCTAATTATTAATTTAAAAGATGGTAATTGGGGCTAAATTGATTGGTTCAAGGTTAAAAGGTCAATAATTTAAATGGTTTGGGGTTCAGGGCTTATGTTTTAGGTTTTAAGTTAAATGGTATAGGGTTTAGGGTTTAAGGTATATGATATAGGGTCAAATCACTAAGGTAATTGAAGAAAATTTGAGTTGTTTATTTACCTATTTATGATAATTGCTTTCATGTTTGCAATTCTGATAAAAGTAGGGTCAGTTGAGCCATACATGTTTTTTTAAATCTAGGTTAAAGGGGGTATTTTTGTGAACTAGGGTCCTAGACCCTAGGATAAGTAAAAAAAAAGTAACCACGGTCTACCAATGAACAAACAAGAAATAGGACCAAACAGACCTCAAGACAACTAAAGAATAACCCTAAAACTAATAAAGAAAAACTAAAGAAACTAGTCTAAATCTAAACTACCAAAAACATCCTCCCAACAAGATTTCATCTTTTTAATGTTCATATCAATATGGAGTAATAATTTATCTTGGTCCATGCAATATTGAGATCCACATCACTTCCTCTTCTTGCCCTTCCCTTTGCCACTGACATTGGGCTCAAAAATCTCACTAAGGTGAGCTTGCTAGTTTTCAATGTTCTATATGCCCTCATACATAACATTTTTGCTACAATTCACTAAAAAACTTATGTTATTACAAAGTTTCTCATTATTCTATTTTAATAGATCCACCTTGAATGATAAACTCTTAAAAAATATCCTCCGCTGGATGAAAAGATTTGACTCATCCTTGAGTTTTTTCTGTTGTATAGAGTTAACCTTACCTTTCACCTCTATGATCTCTGTCAAAAACCATTGCATAATATATTTTTGGAAGTTGATCTCTATTGAACCATACATGTTGCATGCATTATACAATTTATTAATCCATAAATTTGGTTTAGGGCCTCAATTTTTCCCAAATCATGCCCTTAATTGCATAAATTGACTAATTGGATCAATTATGAAAGGATCAAACATAATTTTACCCCAAATCATATCTTGTAATCGAAGGGATTCAAATTGACCTCAAATGCCTCCTTAATTAAATCAATCAACTCTTAAAATGGTTGATTATATATGACATGACATTAGGGTTAATTTAACTCAAATCACATCATATATGATTTAGAATTAGTTCATGTGGCTCATCTTGACCCTAATTAGGGATTAGGGAATAGGGCTTACAATTTATGTTTTAGGTAACTTATGGATTAGGGATTAGGGCATAGGGTTTAGGTTTAAGGGTGTATATAAATTATAATCACTCTATGCCATGTAAACCTAATTCTTACTAGAAAGGATGTTAATTGGGGATAAATCGATTGGTAAATAGGGAAAATTTATGGTTTACAATTTAGGGTATAGTGTTTAGTGTTTATGGTTTATGGTTTAGCAATTACGTTTTAATGTATATATGGTTTAGGGTGTACATAGGTTCCAATGTGTTTTTGGGATCAATTAGCCCCCACATTATCATAAATTGAGCCAATTAGTTAATTGAGATAATGAGTAATGTGATTCAAGCTAAATTAAGTAATGCATATACATAATTATTACTCTAAATGTTGGTAATTATTACTAAACCAATTGGTTTAAGGTTTAAAAGATAAGGTATAGGGTTTATGGTTTAGGGGTTGAGGTTTAAGTCCTATAAGGTTTAGGGTTTAGGGTACACAGGGTCTAATAACAAAGATAATTAAGGACAATTTAAATTACTTGGACCTATTTGTGACTATAGAATGTGTTTTTAGGATGTAATTATACCCAATGGCATCATGTAGATTGAGTGAATTAGTCAAATGGGGCAATAATTCATGTGATTTAGACCAAATTAATCCCTATGAACTTAATTCTTAGTCTAAATGATGTTAATTAGGGTTAAAATGATTGGTTCAAGGTTTTAAAGAGTTTATATTTATGGTTTAGAGTTTAGGGATTAGGGCTTAGGGTATAGGTTTCAGCGTGTATAAGGTACAATTTTGAAGGCAATTGGGGCTACTTTGAGCTCTTTAAACCTATATATGTGAGTAAATAATGTGATTTTAGGCTCAATTAACCCCCACATCATCATAATTTTATCCAATTAAGTTAATTATAGTAATGAGTGATGCAATTTTGGCCAAGTTGATCCATGTGAACCTAATTATTACTATATAAATGATGTTAATTGGGGTTAAATTGATTAGTTTAGGGTTTAGGGATTATGGATTAGGGTTTAAGGTAAATTATATAGGGTTGAGAGTTTAAGGTAAATGGTATAGGGTTTAAGGTTTCATATATCAATGTAAGGTCCGATAACTAAGGTAATTGAAGAAAATTTGAGCTACTTGTTCACCTATTTGTGACAATTGCCTTCATGTTTGCATTTATGATCAAAGTAGGGTCAATTAATCCATATATTTTTCATACATTATACAATTGATTGAGCCATAATTTTGGTTTAGGGGATCAATTTTGCCCAAATCACACCCATAATTACATAAAGTGACTAATTAGATCAATTCATGATAGAATTAAACTTAATTTTGCCCCGAATCATATCTTACAATTTAAGGGGTTCAAATTGGCCTCAAATGCCTCCTCAATTGAATGAATCAACTCTCTATTTAATTATATATGACATGATATTAGGGTTAATTTCACTCTAAATCACATCATATACAATTTAAAATTGGTTCACATGGCTCATTTTGACCCTAATTACCTCCACAATTGAACTAATCAACTTTTTCATTCATTAACTAATGACTTCAAGTTTATTGAGCTTGAAACTAGATTCTATACATGTAAAACTTGTATATAAATAAATAATGTTTCTTTGATTCAATCAAGCAAATGAAAGTGGAGTTGATCAACCCCCAAAGATCACATTTTATAGTCACACAATTAGGTTGAAGGGTCTCAAAATAGCCCAATTTGTTTCAGATGCATAGTTAGATTGGTATTCCAAATGCTATGTTTTGGCCATAGGTTTAAAAAATTCATTTTATGACATCTCATGATAAAATCAGTTATATTATAAAATGTATAATGAGTTACACCTTAAAACCAATTAATTATAAGTAGTCAAGTCAACATATTAAAATGCACATAATTTTTCTGAAGTCTAATGTGATACCATGACACCTTAATTCACTATCCAAGGTTAGGTACCTTTCCCATGTCACATGAAATAACACCATTATTAGGGAGCTCAATAACATATATAAAATTTGAGCTCAAGAGTAAACATGTATTTTTGGGAGTTATGAATATATAATGTGATTACATTATTAATGTGGTTAATAACATGATCAATTTATTAATATGATCACACTATTTGAATTTTAATTTGAAATGGCTTGGATTCTTGAGCCAAAGGCTTGGACTTGTCAATCTATAACCGAGTTTGAGAGTATTGATAAAAAAAATTAAACTTTGATCACCAAATACACTAATAATTTCAACATTAAAATTCAAAAACTTAATACCATTACGAGAATCATGATCTCCTCTTTCAAAAAATATGATTTTTATAATTTTTTCAATAATTTAAGGTTTAAAGCCATGTTGATTTCTAACTATACCTGTTTTAGGCCACTACATGTTAAAACCATACATGCCTATACATGTTCATGTAATTTGTTTTTAGTTGATCCAAATGTAAAAAAATTATATGGTCACAAACTAGGCATAATTATACACACATTATAAAAACTGATTTTCATTTTGTTTTGAGGTAATTAGGCATGCTGCATGGGCAACTATCCATTTTTTATTAGTTTTAAGGATCTATTTACTTGAAAAATTCATAAAAAAAGTATTCATTGAAAAAATATAAAAAACCAGAAGATCACAAACTAGATGATCTTATCTAAATTTTCACCAAAGTATTTAAAACAATATTAAACATTACTCAAAAAATGGTGCACCGCACGAGCATATATCTACTCTATTTTCTTCAAAAAAATAGGAGTTCCTCTTTAAATTTAAGATGTTTCACCTAGTTATAATTAACCATTTAAAAAAAATAATGTTTTGAAAACTAGAATCAAAATTATACATTTCATGTTCCTACACCATCTTAAAATTTAGATTGTAGATATCTCAAATTATCTACAGAAGTTTAGATTTTTGAAATTTCAAGAAAATCATGTCCACATGTAGGCCACTCTTTATCCCCCTAAATTTGTACACTTACCCTTTAATTATGAATATGTTATTACCAACTATTATAATGGTTCAACCGATGTTTCCTATTCCTTCATTTTATAATAATGTAAACTTTTCATTTTTTTTATATAGAGAGATAAAGAAGAATGAATTTAGAAAGTACACATAAACTAGATGTCTGATCTCTCAAATAATAAAATCTTGATTTTACAGTTATACATTAGTTGTCATCTATTTCTTGTGTTATTTATTATTTGAACACATTACACTTTCATATGTTTTTCATTCATAAATTTGTTTCCATTCATAACCCTCTTAAATCCATTTAATTAGGTTGTCTGTCATGTCTCCTCTTGGGCCTTGGATTAGTGGTATCAGAGCATACACAATTAATATCATATATAAGTGGTATCATGGTGTATATGAACTTCATCTATGTTTGTAATCCCATTCATATGATGCCATGTCCCCTTTCCACAATTAATCCAATTAGAAGAACCATATCCTATTCATTATTTCTCATAGACTAAGGGATAAAGTTAGGGAAATAAATTAACCATAGTACTTTAAATTTTTCTCAAGTCTAAGATCAAGTTCGTGATTTAATAATTATTAATGCAAGCCAAAATTGTGTTCACATTAAATTTTGAAGAACAAATCTTTAAAATATATAAGCCAAAATGGTTACTCACTTCACACTCCCAAAGAGACTCTTCCTATTCCTACATGAATGGAAAACAACTTGAATGAGGCAAAAGACACCTAGGATAATAATGAATATATACATTATTTTTACATTCCCATTTTTCAGACCAAGCATTCCTCTAAAAGTTCTAATTTTTTCTTGTCAAAGTTAATTTCTCAAGATGTTTTCTAGTTGTTATGTTATAGGCTAATAATGAAATTTGACTGTCATCTTTCATATAGTGTTGATTCAAATGAAATTGAGTATTGACATTGCCATATTTCACATAGTGCCGATTCAAATGAAATTTAGTATTGACATTTCCATCTTTCACATAGTGCCATATTTCAATTGGAGAACTGTTTGACTAGTTAATTATTATGTTTCATCATTCATACACTCAGTTATAATTTATTCCAATTTTTAGACCTACAAATTATTAAAAAATTCAGATTTGATGTGTTAAATAAATTTATTGAATTTTTATATTTTTGTGAGGGTTTTGATGAGGTTTGAATTTTATTTTCATGCCTTGTTATATATTTTCATAATTCTACAATTTTGGTTAGGGTTTTTACAAATTCCAAAATGATTTAATTTGGCCCTAAAAGGGATATTTTAGTGGTATCTAAGTGTCTTCCTTGTTAGTTGTGGGGGATTGAGTTTTTGGAAGAGGTTCCTACATGCCAAATAGTGATAGGGAAGTTAGGTATTATGAAAGATAAAATAACAAAAATAAAAAACAAAAAGGTTTAAGAAGCTAGGTCATAAAGATATGGATGATCAAGATCATGTTCAGTTTAATAAATTTTCTTAAAAATAAGAGTGTATGACTAATATGATGGTTGATGTAATTCACACAATGTAGGGTATGAGTGTAAACCATCCTCCCAATGGTGAGGGGAATGATTCAAGAACCAATAATAACCCTCCTACATAGACCATAACCATTGGAGCTTCAGCTAGGCCTTTAGAACCTAACTTCATCCATAGAGAGGAAGTCATTTCTAAGGTGGAGTTTCATCCTTCAGTGATGAATGCTATCATTGCCAATTATGAAGAATATAGGACTCATCCACCTAAGACTAGTTTCTTTGGTTATTCTTTGTTGGTTTTGGGGTTATTCTTTAGCTATCTCTAGGCCTATTCTTTAGCTATATCTAGGCATATTTGGTCATTTTTCTTGTTTGGTCATTGGTAGATCATGGTTCCTTTTTTGTCTTTACTTATCCTAAGGTCTGGGACCCTAGTTCAAAAAAATCCTCCCTTTAGCCTAAATAAAAAAAACATGTATGGCTCAATTGACCCTAATTTTATTGGAATTGCAAACATGATGGAAATTACCATAAATAGGTGAATAAATAGCTCAAACTTTATTCAATCACCTTAGTGATTCAACCTTATATCCTACACCTTAAACCCTAAACCCTATACCATTTACCTTAAACCCTAAACCATAAGCCTTAAACCGCAAACCATTAAATTATTGACCCTTTAACCCTAAACCAATCAATTTAGCCCTAGTTAACATCTTTTATAGTAAGAATTAGGTTCACATCAATCAACTTGGTCACAATCACATTACTCATTACTACAATTGACTTAATTGGCTCAATCTATGATGTTGTTGGGGCTAATTAAGCCTAAAATCACTTTCTTTACTCATAAATCTAGGCTTAAAGAGCTTAGATTTTCACCAATTACCTTCATGATTGTACCTTATATACTTTAAAACCTATACCCTAATCCCTAAACTCTAAACCATAAATATAAACTCTGTAAAATCTGTAAACCTTGAACCAATCATTTTAGCCCAAATTAACATCATCTAGACTAAGAATTAAGCTCAGAGGGCTCAGTTTGGCCTAAATCACATTACTAATTACTCCATTTAAATAATTCACTCAATCTGCACAATGACATGGGGTATAATGGCAACCTAAACATACATTCTATAGTCACAAATAGGTCCAAGTAATTCAAAATTTCCTTAATTATCTTTGTGATTGACCCTATGTACCCTAAACCTTAAACCCTAAAACTTATATGTCTTAAACTCCAAACCATAAACCATAAACCCTTTGTACCCTATATTTTAAATTTGATCAACTGATTTAACACTAATTAATATCATTTATAGTAATAATTAGGCAAATACATTACTTAATTTGGCCCAAATTGCATCACTCATTGTCCCAATTGACTAATTAGCTCAATCTATGATGATGTGGGGGATAATTGAACCCAAAAACATAATGGACCCTATGTACACCCTAAACCATATATCCATTAAACCTTAAGCCCTAAACCATAAACCCTAAACACTATACCCTAAATTGTAAACCATAAACTTTTCCTATTTGCCAATCAATTTAGCCCCAATTAAGATCCGTTGTATTAATAATTAAGTTCACATGGCATAGAGTGATTAGACCTTATATACACACTTAAACCTAAACTTTGTGCTATAATCCCTCTTCCTTAAGTTCCCTACAACATAAATTATAATACCTATGCCTTAATGCCTTAATGACCTAATACTTAATCCCTATGCACTAATGCCCTAATCCCTATACATTAATTCCCTAATCCCTAATACACAATCTATATTAAGTATAACATGATTGTGTTATTCTCAATATTGATAAAACTCTCTTCTCAAAGTCTATGTTTAACTCAAATCAATTATTAAGAATAACACGATCATGTTATTGAATAACTCGATTGCACTATATAACATGATCATGTTATTGCATAACATGATCACATTATTAATATAGATAAAACTTGATTTTCAATGTCTATTTTAACCTAAATCAATAATTTTGTCCCCACTAACATTATTTATGTACTTTTATGGTACTTGCGGTATCTTTGTACTTTTGACCCCACCTTTAAAAAGTTTTTAATTATCCTTGATGGGTGGCAAATCACATTTGAGGAAAAGGAAGATATTTAAGAAAAAACACTGGAGTAATTAGAAGATTTGAGAGAGAAACACAAGATGCAAATGCTAAAAATTCATGGTAGACAAGGTACAAACCTTAATCTTGATGAATCATATGTCATAGATAATGAGCCAATTGATAATAATGAATTAAATAATGATGAAATTGACAATAATGAATTGAATAATGCTAAAATTAACCATAATGAAATGAATAATAAAGAAATTGACAATAATGTTGGAATTTTACATTAAAAGTTTCAAGTTTTTTATTTTGTTGATGATGAGTCTATGTATGATTCTTCACCCCCATTGAGTGAATAAAATTTAATGGGTTTAAATATCGATGAAATTAACAATAAATAAAACTTCATGGAAACATATAATGAATAAATAAATAATGAATAAAATGTCATCCTAGCTCTAAACAATGAAAGTAATAACAATTTTGAAACACCCTCTCAATAAATTCCACCATTAATAACACCTCCAAGAATTGTGCATAGAAAAGACAAGTACTTAATTGAAGTTGAAGAAAATATTTTAGAACCAATACATAAAAAAATGTTTGATCACCATTTAAGAATACTGACTCAACAAAATTTTGATAGTTTCTTTCATAATTTGGATTATGATAATAAAAGATGTCAATTATTTTTTTCATTGATAAAATTAATTAAGATGACACCTATAATGTACACATTAGGAATAAGAACATCTAACATGGATAATAGAAATAATGAATTTTTTAAAAATATACATGATGCATATCATACTATAGGATTAAAAATCATGCACCCAAGATTGTAATTCTACCCAACGTTTACTTACAACTTGTGTAGTAAGTGGCCAAATAGGGAAAAATGAATGCTTTTAGAAACAAGCTGAACACTCAATATAAATAGAAAAATATTAATGAAAGTAATTGAAAGACGTGAAATAATTCATGAACCTAATACCAAAAATATCTAGGCATTCTCTCGTATACTTACACAAAAAGACAAGTCTATAGCTAATGCTCTCAAAGAGTTACTTGCTCAATTTTGGAAATACATCACATGAATTTTTCCCAATGTAAGAGATGTAGTGAAAAGAAGAGTTGGTTATTGTAATCATGAACTACATCCAAAAAATGTATTAGATATGACTCAAACACAATTGTACTCTAAGTTTGTGGGAAAATATTCACAAATTTCTATTTTTTAAATATATTTTAAGATGGCCAAACCTTTTCTATTAAAAATAAATCACACACGCACCACTTGTTGTAAAAAATATGTTGAATTTTTAATGAACTATGATGTTTTTTTTCAGATTCATTATACTTTACATACTAACAACATTTAACAAGAGTGTGGCATTGAATTTATATCAAAATTATCCAAATAATTTATTTCAACTATTTTTTGTAAAAGACTATATGGACAATTTTTTATAACAAATCATGTTTAGATGAAAATTATAGCATTTGTGGTGGATTGCCAAAATTTAAAAAATTGTATCCATAAGGAGATAACAAGTGAAATTGGACATGAATTAATTGGTTTAATCAAATATAAATAATTAATTTATCTATCAGAGTGGATGCTAAGATCTTTAGATGAGGTGAATGTACAGGTTTGTGATAGGCACAAGTCAAGCATGTACACAACACAATAGCTTCAAGAAAATTAAATCAAAAATATGAGAATATTGCATAAACAAGATAAGAGTAAAACTTATCTTACATAGAACAATATCTCACCAAGATAGATGTACATATATGATTTCGTGAGTAACTCCTTCTAAGATAAGTGGTTAGAGAGCCAATACTAAAAGAGTAAATCCCATACCTGAAATAACTGATCAAGTGAGTTTTTTCTATTCATCCAATCAAAATGTAACTCTAGGTACACCTAAGCAAACTTATCCAAAAAATTATGAAAATTCAAAATAAGGGGAAAAATCCCATAATAAATAAATATGGGAAAAAATAAAACCTCTACTCTAACACTACCTATTATCACAACTTTGGTGGGTAGTGTACAAAAAAAAATGGGTCCCAACAACTAGGCTTGATTAGGTACCCAATACAAATCAATCTCTCATAAATTAGAGAAATGAAGAAAACCCATATAAAAACTCTCCCCAAAAAGAGAGACATAGAATAAAAGAAGAGGCTAAAAGGTCCCCTCAAATATGATGTTGTTATTGATGTAGACAACACCCCAAAAAGAGGTCATAGATGAATTAATTTTCTCTTAGTGAATTGTTTGATAACGATATATACAACCTACTCTAAATAATATAAAAATATCAATTTAATAACCTAACCATTAATAAGGTCCTAGATAAAATGCATGTGAATCTCAATGTGTTTGGTATATTAATGCTGAACCAGATTTTTGCATATCTGTATGTTACTTTGGTTGTCATAATAGATGATGGTGGACTACTTGAAAGGAATGTCAAATTCAAATAGAATACCCTAAATATAAATAGCTTATATAGTTACTTTAATAGCTCCCCTATACTATGCCTCTATGAATGTTACATCAATAAATTTTTGCTTCTTGATAGACCAACTAATGGAACCAGAACCCAAAGAAAAGTTATAACCTAAAGTAGACTTATGATTCTAATTAAAACTAGCCCAATTTGAATCTATAAAACTAACCAAGTCAACCTCTATGTTAAATCTATATTGAATCCTAAATCTATAAGATCCTTGAATGTAGTGTAAGATTCTCTTAGTTATTTTTTAGTGCAACTCATGGGGTTCTTATATGAATATAGAGACAAGTTCTAGAGGATATGAAATATCAAGCCTAGTATGATTCAGATAATTGAGGTTACCAACAAGTTGTCGATACTGAGTGGCATCAACCAAAAGTGTAGAATAGTAAACCTCAAGTTGGACTCTTGATAGAAAGGGAGTTGAAGATGGATTGTAATCATCCATGTGAAACTGATCCAAAAGATCAGGATCATACTTGGGTTGTGCAAGTGAAAAATTTGAATCAAAATGTGAGATATCAATGTTGAGGAAATAATGCAAAAGACCCAATTCTATCATGCCAAATATATCATGTAAAGTTATCTTGACTACTACAATAGATGATGAGGAAATCTTGGTGATCAAAAGATCATCAACATAAAGGACTAGTATCAATAAAGAATCATGATTTTTTTTGATGATGAATCATAGATCATGATTCAAAATGCATCAAGCAAAAATAAAGCACATAATTTTACCCAGAAACAAGCACTACTCACTATAATGGACTATAGAAACATCAATAATCTTATTAATAATCATCCTTCTATAAAACATATACACTGGGATTTGAATGACACTTAGTGAAACTTGAAGTAAGGAATAAGGAATCCATCTTGGTATACCAATTTTGAGGGGCCTATTTGAGGCCATAGATAGATTTCCTAAGTCTAAAAACTAATGATGAATCCTAAATAAATCCATGTGGCTAATCCATGTAAAGTTCTTCCTAAATGTCTTCATAAAGAAAGACACTTTTCACATCCATCTAGTACACATCCCAACCATGGGTTATGGCTAAAACTAGTGTGAGTTGGACCTAAGTCATCTTTATAATAGGTGCAAAGGTCTCTAAGTATTCAATGTTGACTACCTATGAAAAACCCTTGGTGACTAATCATGACTTATACTTATCAACTGACTCATATATTTCAAACTTGGTCTAATATATACACCTACATCGAATAATCTTCCTTCTTTTAATAAGTGAAGTCAAATACCAAGTGTGATTTTTGATCAAGGAAGAATATTCTTCTTGCATAACACTATCCCACTCAAGTATGCCTAAAGCCTCTCAGAATGTCTATGGATCCAAAATTGAAGAAAATTAAATATGTGGACCACTCTTATAATCTACCCGAGTATGTATCACTACCCACTATCACTGTAGTATGACTATGTAACTCCTTGATGATAAGTGAATCTAGTAAAAAGTCAACCCTCATGGCTTTACTGATATGAGTGATTTTATACACTAATAAGAGATTGGTTAAAAAGTAAGGGACACTTAGAACATTATTTAATGCTCTTTCCATTTTAATAGATCCTCTCCCTACAACTGGTACAAAATTGGCATCACCCAAATTGATAGAAGACATACTACAAGTCTATAAGGAATAAAAATCAACTAGTGAATAACCCATGTGGTGAAAAGTACCTGAGTCAATGACCCATGAAGATTTTGAATCTACAATTTCTATAAGATCTGTGCCCTTTTATTTCTCTTTCACCTTGACCTTTGCCTTAGTAGAATCTTGGGTAAATGAATTATGCTTGATGGACTCAAGAAGACCTATGTTGTTCTTCTCTATGAGATGAGTTAGGTGATCTATTTGCTTCTTCATGCACTTGCTTTCATCATGTCCATTTTTATTACAATAAGCATACTTAACCTTCTATTTATTAAGTTTTCCATTGGAATAAGAGGCTTCAGTATTAGTTTTGACAGAGGTTTAGTCTTTCTTCTTCTCTTGATCCTTATTCTTCTTCTTCTTCTCTTTATTTAAATTCTTTACATTTACATTCCCAATAATTAGGGCTTGAGGTTTTTTAGACTTAAATATGCACATCTAAATCAACTTGTCTTGTTCCCTAATTAAGTTGGCAATGAAAACATCTAAAGAGGGAATTTTCCATGCAATGCATAAAACATTTTTTATAGCATCTAAAGTGGAGACAAATATTGAATAGTTAGGAAATAGTTTAGAGAGTAAATAAATAACAAGTTGGTCATCTTCTTTATTTATCCCACATTATTTTAAATGTAAAATTAAGGACTTGAACTTAGTGAAGAAATCTTGAAGGATGAAAATTTTACAAAGACTTAGGCTAATGAATTTATTCTCAATCTCATGATCTCCCATCACATCAAGTTCCCCAAATAGTTTACCCATAATGGTCCATACATCTTAAGGTGATTTGGTAAGAGCTAAGTGAAATAAGAGACTAGGTGCTACTGAATGGCATAATAACCCTAGGCTTCATCATTATGATTATACCACTTATTTATATCTGCATCTATGTTAGGTTTAGTTTCATCACCCATTATTATCCTATACAAACCCATAATCCTTATAATGATTGTCATCTTAATTTTCCATTCGTGATAGTTAAAGAGAGTTAGTGGGTTGATTGAATTTGAATCCATTAGTGCAAAAATGAGATGTAGTAGTATTGAAAGTTGAAGTTGTTATAAAAATGAAAGTGAAAGTAGAATGCAAAGAGAGACCAAAAAGGCATAGTACACCCCACCTAACTATGAAATGGTGTACCCCCAATAAATGTTACAAATACATGCTCAAAATATGTCAGACTCAGTCGATAGTGTGTTTAAAGAAGCAAGTACAATATGAGAAAGTAAAAAAATAAATAACACTTTCTCTTTAAATATTGCCCAAAATATAATATTTTTTAAAAAATAATAAAAATATCCACTAACAATGCTAAACTTGACCAATATTGTTATGCATTAAAATAAAATTAGCCTATTTGCCCTTGTTTTAAATCAAGCTATTAAAAAATATTAACATGCTAAAAATTTTAGGAAAAACTTGAATAGACTTAGCATGTTTGGGAAGAAACTTTCAATCCTTTGAAATAGTAAGAGTCTTTTGTGATTCTTATTTACTAACTCACATGTGAATCACATGCATCGGGCATGGCTAAAGGCCTAGATAGGGAGTTTCAGGGGTGGTGGGTTATAGCTCCCTACTACAACCAAAGGTTATTTTTGGTGAGACCATTAGGTTTATCCAATAGATTTTGGCATAGAGGCTATATATGTTGGTATTTTTGACTGGTCAATAATAAGATTAGTCTTAATAAGTGAAAATGTTCTTGTCAAGATCCATCTAAAAGAAATGAAAAACTAGGGTTGAACACACATAACTAAATGAAGCCAAACACAATTCGATACCAAATAGAAGAGACTAGACTCAAGGCTATATGGAGGCACACAAAATTTTTGTACAAAAAATACACCAAGACAATGAACATGTAGTAAAAAATAAACCACAAAACTATGGTAATTGCTACTAATGAACCAGTTTTGAAAAAAAGATGACTCCACCAAAGACAAAAAAACTCCCACAAATGGATTGTGAAAACTAAATTTTATTTGTAAATAACAAATATGAATATTTGAAATAAAACTAACAATAATAAAAAACTAGACAATCAAATACCAGAGTAGATCTAATACCATATCAGATTGAATGCCAAGATCTTTGGATCAAATAAATGCATGGGTTTATGATAGGGATAATTCAAGAATGTACACAACACAATAGATGTAATAAAATGAAATCACAAATCTAAGAATATTGCATAAATAAAATAAGATAAAAATTAATCTTTCATAAAAGAATAGCTCACCAAGAGAGATGTACATATAGGAGTGCATGACTAACTCTTCCCAAGATAGGTGGTCAGAGAGCCAATAATATAAGAGTAACTCCCTTATCTAAAATAAGTGGTTGGGTGAGTTATTTCCTATTCATCAAGCCAAAATGTAACTCCTAATAAACCTAATCAAGCTTATCCAAAAAATTAGAAAAACTTCAAGTAAGAGGGAAAATGCCATAATAAATAAATATGGGGAAAAAATCCCTACTCTAGCATTATTAAGTAAAAGATGGCAAAGAATCTAAAAGGTGTGAGCTTATAAAAATAAACTTGTTTTTGAATTTTTTGTCAAATTTAGGGAGAAAATTATTTGAGTATGCAAGGCACACACATAGGGCTAGATGGTTGGATGCACATTTCAAGATAAACAAGGACACATTCTAACTTGGTTCTTTTATTTTAGTAGTTGACTTTGCTAAAAATTACACATTCAAATCCCAAATAGAAGTTCAATCACAGTATTACAAATCATCATATGTTGTCATATTTATGAATATAATATTCATGCATGCACCTAATAGTACAGAGTAACAATAGAAAATATTAAGGGAGTACCATTTCTATATCAGCGATGACTGATCACATTATTCAAAGTATGTGAAAAGTTATTTTTAGAAGTTTTATAAACAATTAAGTGAGAGGAACATTAATTTAAATCAAAATTATATTTAACATTAACATTAAAGTATTGGTTGAATAGGATGCACATTAACATTGGTGTGGAACACATTTAAAGTTTCACCGAGGTTGTCCATGTAAAAGGGGAGCATGAAAGTGCTAGAGCATGTGTAAAAAAGCTATTGAAAGGGAGGAGTTGATATTTGAAGAGGGTATTGATTTCACAAATGAAAAAACTATGGTTGAATGGTGTAACGTGAACATGTGTCATGGTTCTCAACAAATTTATATTATTCTTAGACATTTTTGATTAATTTAAGAAGAATACTTAGCAAATTATAAGTTTTATATGACTCTAATTTTGGATGGTAGAGCTTGATCTTATTATAATGCCCAGTTCCCAATTGGTGGGTATGGGGGGCGGGAGGGAGGGGAGGGGAATGTCCCCCCACTAGGGTCACCATGTGGTAGAGTAAAGGTGATGCAGGAGAATAAAAAAATACATGTAGAATCTATGTTAACAATATTCGTAGGTAATTATTAAGACCTATAAACTAGGTTAGTTTAGAAAGTTTAATATGAATGGGTAAGAGAGAATTTAAGAAAGTTTAGTAAATTACCAATATTTGTTTAGAATCTAACAAAGTGATAATCCTCAATCCTTATGAATAGGTACCATATAAATTACCAATATTTGTTTAGAATCTAACAAAGTGATAATCCTCAATCCTTATGAATAGGTACCATACAAGACCAATCAAAAAGCTTAAAAAGACAAAACTTAATTTTTGAAGAGGTTAGAGAATATGTTGTAGGTCTGTCTCAATGGAAGAGGACTGTGTAAATATTTTCTTGTTAAACATAATAAATTTTTTTGAGTTTTATTACATATTTTACATTATATTATCATTTTATAAAATTATTATAATCCTTTCATATTGACTGCAAGCTTAAATCTCAATTATATTCATGAAACACTTAAGAATTCTATATTTTTACTATTATAGTCATGTTTAAAAGCCTATTTATGCATGAAAACTATTATATGAACTCAATTTGAGTATTTTAATAGTTGAATAGGTTTTTAAATACATATATACATGTGTTAGATCACATAAAATCCCAATAAGCTCTATGAACTATCAATAATTAGCTCTCGACCTATAGAAATTTTTAGTAAATTCAAAGTAAGGGTTTCATGAGTAAAACACCTCTAAATTCAAATGATTGAAAAATAAATACTAATAATTTTTAATAATTTGTGGAATGGATATTATAAATTATTCCAAGTATCGTTAGGTTTATAGGATATTTTAAATTGTAGGTACACATGACTATTTTTTTGTACAAAATAGAAGACCATTTTTGAGAAAGTTGTGCATAAGATAAGACATTTTTTTGGTTGATTTGAGTTATATAAACTTGGGTAAGGGTTAGAATATGTTATGATTTATAAATAAAACTAACAATATAATTTTTAAGAGCTACAAACTCTATTTTGATAAATTGACCTATTGGAACAACTAGGTCTAGAGACCTAGAAACTTAAAAAGATAGAATTTGAGAATGAAAGATCAATCTCTTAGAGACCTATTGTTGGTTGATTTATTGTAAGTTTTGAAAAATACATAAATCCTTAATTTTTCCTAAGACCTATCCAAAGTGTCTTAAATAATAATTATTCAAAGGATGGAGAGAAAATTTGAGAGATTGGTGACTAGTTAAGAGAAAACCTAATGAGTAATTGACTAGTTTAAAAGAAGATTATTTGAGAGTGGATTTTGAATTGAGTTGAGAAGAAGAGTAGATAAGTGAGGTTTTAATTATTCATGGTATTAGGGCATATGAATATAAAGTTAATAGCTTTATTAAACATATAAGAGTTAACTGTTCATTAGGTGGTATTAGGGATGATAAAGGGTTTTGGCCAAAGATATTGTCTCATGAGTGAATATTTTGTTTCAAGTCAATAAGGTTGGATTTTATCAGATTAAAGAGATTATAATCAAGGTCAAGAAAAATTTCATATCTGCATTATACAAGTATGAACATGATTGGGTATGGGCCTTAAATGAAATCAAATTGCATGCTAATGATCAATTGAAAAGTTGTAAATGGGTGATGACAAATGCAAAATAGATAAGAGTGTCATTAGTTATTTCCATTACATAATCAAAAAAAACTTTAATTTAAAAAATATGAAAGATCATAGATTTATAGCATTGAAATGAATAATTTTTTAATCCTCACTTGTGTACAACATTAAATACGAGATTCAATAAAGTTTAGAATATCAAAACAACATTATATGATAATATTTTAAATAAAAACTAAATATAAATTAGATATATTAATATAATTTAAATGAAACCTTCATAAAATCATATAGGCACATGTACAATATAAATAATATACATAGATTGCCATGATAGGCATAAATAAAATTACAACATCTACCAACATAGTATGTAATGTCAGGTGAATGTCATGTACACATATACAATGTCAAACATGTGTACCTTACTATATAGGCATATGAAAAAGAACTTTTTATGTAGGACATCCTAGTCATAAAATAACTTCCCTCTCTTTGATTTCCTCGAAGAAGACTCTCTGTAGGATGCCCTCTTGGTAGATGGAGATCTCTATAATGCCTTGGATTGCTCTAAGGTCTGACTATGGGTCCTACACTCATATCTCACTTACAATTGAACCTATTCAAATAAAAGTATTATTTCAAAATTAACATAAAAAACATTCAACCAGTTGTTAATAAATTAATTTTAAACTAGAATAAAAAATCATTTAAACATGCACTTACTGCAATATTGTGGTTAGGATCAATCTTTTTTTGATGCTCCAATAAGTCAATGTCAGGCTCAACTGTTTGAATAAGTGTTTGAAATTGGTAATAAACATGAGAAGTTTCCCTACTAATCATCTGAATAGGACTATCAAATGTCATGAGAAAACCCTACATACACAATACATTCACAAAATTTATATTTTTCCTAAGTATATAGTAAAATTATTAAAAAAAGTCTATTTTTACTTTATAATTTCAAGTTAAGATATACCTTTGTCAGTGCCTGTGCAGATGACATTGTAGTAGTAATGTCTATGTTTGTCTTGGCTCACAATGATGGAGAAGTGTCTACTTGAGTCATCAATTGAATTTAAATAAGGTCTCACTATATTTTCTATAAAGTATCAAAGATATATATGGAATTTTTTTCCTTTATTAAACCAAGAGTGTATTTAATAGCAGTGTATTTGAATTTTGAGATAATTGATAGATAAATTTAACTTAAAATTAAAAGGTAAATATACATAGATTAAATGTACATAGATCATAATATTAACTCAAACTTTTAATTATGTATAAGTAAAAGGTATCATCATAATAGAGATAAATGCAGTAGTGGATGGGTCAGCAACTAGATTTAAAAATGCAAATAATGGCTTCTTCAAATAAAATGTTATAAATGTTGACTATGATGATGAAGGTACCATCGCCTCTTGGGACATAAAAAATAACATATATATTATTAAATTTCTATGTAAATTAATTGTTAGCTAAATCAAATTTATAATTAAAACTTAAATTTAACATGACATTTATATAAAATATACCTACATCTGTGTAGTGGTTGATATTTTCACACCAAATATACATGCCAAAAACTCATCACTCATAAGTTTATTATACAAGCCCTCTAAACCACCAACATCATCATCATCATAAGGTCCAATGCATATATCTTCACAAGATATACAAAGGTAGGGTCGAGTATGCACACTAGGTGGTGTATCTCTAACATCAGTCTGTGAGAGCCTACTCGTATGTTAAACGAGCATATCAATGAATGAACTAAGTGCATGTAGAGTGTTAATCTCTATGTGCACCTGGTAGATCTTGTGTAGAGCCTTTCCCTTAGCCCTGAAACTCACTAAAATTAAAATAGTTCAAAATTTCATAGAGGACAAAGTCATAGTAAATTTTTCTCAAAAAATACAATGGTACCTCTTTGTTTTTATATGATGGATGATAAAAAACCATCAATTATTACTCCTAGAAACTAGTTGTGATTAAATTATGTTGGTAATGATGGATTGGAAAACATTTAACAGTTACTAAAAATGGTGCATTAGTGTTTGGGTCAATGAATAAGGCATAAATAGAGGATTTTTATGTCTTTATTCTTAACCTCACATGTTGATAATTTTTTAGCATAATAAGCCCTATAACTACCCTGATATGAAGCCCATCTATCAATTTGACTCGTTATAGAGTCAATTTGACCCAATAATGTCTCTAGGAAATTGGCTAGATAGGTGCAGTTGGTGTTGGTGTAAGTGTGATCCCTCATTCTCCTAATTAATTATTCAATTTCAAATTTATTATCCACAATGTGGTCAAATAGAATTTCTTGACTACTTGGGGAATTTTGTGGAACTGAAGGAGGCTTAAGAGGGTGGTTAGGTGGAGGGTTAGGAGGAGGGTTAGGTGGAGAGTTAGGAGGAGGGATAGGTAGAATAAGATGATTAGGTGGAGGGTTAGGCTGAGGAGCAAGAGGGTTACGAAGAGGGTTAGGTAGAGGAACAAGAGGGTTACGAAGAGGGTTAGGTAGAGGAACAAGAGGCTTAGGTAGAGGAATAAGAGGATTAGGTAGAGTAACATGAGGATTAGTAGGATAGGCTGTTAAAAATAAATAAATTACTAATTAAACAATGAATATATTTTTAGCACTTATCTCTTCTACATGGTGGCATCATCAATTATCAACTTCTTGGGATGAATCGGGGTAAGGTTTGACCTCAAGAGGGCAAAACATGATTGCAAAGTGGAGGAGAGTGAGGCAAAAGATAGAATATGAAGACAAAATGAAGAATTTTTATGTTTGATTTGATTTTTATTTTTTGGGTGATATAGGGAATACAATCGCATTATTAATGAAATAATATTATTTATTTTAAATAATGGGATCATGTTACTTAATAACATAGTCACATTATGTCTAGGTAATTACCAATCCATAATTTAAATAATGTGATCATGTTGGGGTATGTGCACGGAGTTGGTGGACAAATCCATGGACACTTCCTATAATGCGATCACATTATAGGAAGTGTCCATGGATTTGTCCACCAACTCTATGCACATACCCCAAATAATGTTATGACATCACTAGATATAATTACTTATGAGTTGGGTAATACAATACTAAAACTATAGGAGTGATGTGTTAATGCATAAATAATGTGATTGCATTATAGGAAGTGTCCATGGATTTGTCCACCAACTCTATGCACATACCCCAAATAATGTTATGACATCACTAGATATAATTACTTATGAGTTGGGTAATACAATACTAAAACTATAGGAGTGATGTGTTAATGCATAAGTGGAACTGGATATAATAAATTTGCATATAGCTATAGAACTTACTCCTAACATTATTGATGTTAGCACAAGCTTGGATGTGAAATAATGGTAATCTTCAGTAAGATATAATGAACCAAATCCTCCTGAATCAAGATATGTCTCATTTTGATGATAAATTACTTCTCTCAAAAGGAATATCAAGAGATCTAAAGACAATGAACAAGCTAAGCAACATATAGAGTGTTTTTTATGAACTCGATAAAAAAATTCTTGACTTGTGCAAAATTATTGATGAAATGACAAAGTTCATAAACTTGTATTTCAAATACAATGATTTTGAAATTTGATAGTATATTTGGTGCTATAACTAAGTTCAAAAGTTTTAAATAAATTAAATCAAAGAGGAAGAACAAAGTATTGTTGTGTGGACTATAGAATGAAAGAACCCTGAAAGTGGGCATCCTTCTCAAGGAAAGTATTCACAATTAACATATAATATATTTTCCCATTATAATTTTTTAATATTCTATGGTTAATAATGTATTATATTTTTTTAATATTCAAGTCAATTAAATGAGGAAAAAGTGAAGAAACAAAGAGCGAATATAAGAATAGAATAAATGTTTATTGGGAAGGAATCCCAAGGGTGACATTCAAAGAATGACCACCAAGTTTGGAAATTATTAAACCTAGTGTTTCTTAATCTTCTTTGATTATTGGGGTTTAACATTTTGCACATGTGAAGACCAAGTTGATACATTACACTAACTTTAAGAAATCATCAGCTTGCAAAATCCCACTATCATATATGTGTTGACCAATTACCAAACATCTATATTTATTCATTTTATTCCTAAACTCTTTCAAATATATATGAAAAGTGGATATGGGTTCAAATATCATGTATTTGTGTTTCATTTTTGGAAGCCTAATTATGTAGAAGGCAACTTCCTTAAGCTTATGAGATTTTGATAGGCATAGTTAAGATGAATATTTTTTTTAGGTGAATGAAAATAAGAGGCTTTGACAGTCATAAATGTATTATATTCACCCCTTGAAACTATCCCAAGTGGATACATAGTCTAACCTAAGATTTTAAGTGCTTGAGACACACCAAAAACTTGAAATGCACTAAAATGCTTGAAACTGGATTACATTTTAAGATAATAGCAATAAAATTCTCTGTACATTGAGGGGATTTGAATAGTAGTATTTTGGGTGAATAATTAGATTCAAATCAGGTGAAAATAAGGGAAATTTTCTAATGGGAATGATATGGTTCTAGACCAGTTCCCTTAGGGAAAAGCCTTAAATGGAAAGGAAATAGGTCAGACTCTAGAATCACATAGTTCTAAATCGATGCCTTATCCATTGGAATATACAGTGATAAGTAATTGCATGAGGCATTTAACACAATGCAATGAGGAAGGAGAGATAAAAAAATGAAAACACACCAAAATCATAACTCACTTATATACATGTGGGGAAAAAATTGATGTAGGAGCATCCAAGGTGTACGAGCAAACATGCATTGCCATAAAAAGGTAGGAGTTGGCATAATTTAAATTAAAATTCTTAGGGTAGATTTATTGGTTCAAAAGGGTTTTTGGTTCATAAAATATCTAGTTTTGGTTCAGTTAGAGTTACAATAGTTTTCTAAAATCATAGGGATCACATCTCTCGTATTGGGGGTCATGTGGTCACATTCCCATATCACAACTCTAAGTGGGTTTGTATTGGTGGTCACATGTATATTCCCTCTTAACTCTAAGTTATAATTTTTGGAGCCATGTGCACATAATTACATAAGACTTTCAATTAATATGGACTATATAATCTCTTTGTTAGTGGCCATATTATTTCCCTAAGTTTCTAAGTCCATGGGAGACTTTATATTTTCTACATTATTTTTCACAAATAAGCGCTCTTTTTGAACTAGATAAAATATGCATTAGTTTACAAAGTCTAATGGGTATATAATACAAGTGTCATAATCATAATTATTCACAGAGGCCTTATCTTGTTTGCAAGTCTAAGTCATGTAAGGGTCATGGGTGCATGACCAATTTCAAATTGGAGTTCATAACTCAAACGGGTCTACGACAATCCATATAGCAATTGCATGAGTTTGGGAAGTTGAGATTTTAACATGTGTCACAATAATAAGGGTCACAAGATATAGTACTAAATACAATGTAACATAAATGTATTACAATATTTCAATGGATTTAAATTATTCACAAGTTAGCATAAATAAAAAGAGGCCAAAATGAAAAGGAGCACAACATGAGGGACCACAAGGTGAATTTAATAAATCCATGAGTCCAAAGAGACTTTGAAGACCTCAAGAAAGACTTAGGAAATAGTTATATAGGGACCCATGATCTTGCCCAATGGTACTTATCATGTGCATTCTACGATCATAATTTTAGATTTGGTCACAATAATGAAAGAACAACATATAGATCTTTGGATGGTCACAAATTTCACATTAAGGAACCAATTTAGGCATTTAAGGTCTCATTGGAAAGCTATGAAAAAGAAATTTTAGTTAGTGGTCAAACAAAAGTTAACTTGACCATGTAGTAATTATTACAAAAATATATTCTAGGAATCACCAACAACTATAAGGAAAGTTCAAGAATGTAAAAAGTGGGAAAAAGTAGTGAAAGTATCTCATGCAATCATTAAATGGGATTTTTTAGGTAGTATATATGGGACATAAATAAATCAACTGAGGGTCATATTGGAAAGGTTAACATCAAAAGATCTAGAGGTCAATATTGAAAGGGTTGAAGAAGGAAGGGACATCTTAGAAAAAAGTAAAGCTTCAAGCTTGTAAGTAGAGAACAAAGATTAAAATAGAGAGGCCATAGATCATTAAAGGGCCATAATAGAAATAAAACATAGAGGAGTTTTAGATTCTGTAATAGAGAGTGAATGTAATGCCCATAGAGGCTCAAAGTTAGAGATAGATGGGGATAGAGTAGGTGCAAAGAGTCACTATGAATGAAGATGTTATTAAGGCTTTATTTAATTAAATAAATAGAGAATACATATTATTTTACGTTGTGTGACTTTGACTTCATGTCAAAGGTCACCCCTTCACTAGGAATCCTTACCATGAATTTTACCAAGTTGTCTCAGACTAGTCACATGACTTTGTTGTAGATGTGATAAAGTCTTGTAAGTGAAGAAGATCCATGTGATAAAATTGTGAGACTCTTTTTTTCTAGTTAACTACAAGTTGTGAAAAAGAATCTCATATTTGTTTTAGGTAAGATAAAGTGTTTCAAGAGGAGAGATTTATGTGAAAGAGATAGAGACTCTTAATTGAGACTATTGTAGGTTTAAAAAAATAAGCTTTCCTTATATTGGTGCCAAGTTATGAAACATAAGATTACATTTGATAGGGGCTAAGATTGTCACAATTGTGTGAGAAGTCATGGAAGTGTGAATAAAGAAGTGGAAGAGAGGCTCTTATTTGAGTCCAATGTAGGTTGTGAAAAAAAATCTTGATTAAATCAATTACAATTTGTGAAAGATAATCTTGTTTATGGAGATTAAATGGCATACAAAAGAGGAAGTTCACAAGAGTAAAAGACCTAGTAGATATGTTAAAGGAATTCCATGAAAGATTGGGATGGAACAAGTCAAGAAGATGTTGAAACTATGAGCAAAGAAGATGAAGAAGAAATGATGATGGGATGGTTTTACCTATAAGAAAGGTTGGATGCTTTAGAAATATATGCAAGTGAAGTAGGAGATCCAAACAAATAAAAAAGACCAACAAAGGTGAATGTGAAAGAAAGAGTTAAGTTCACTTGAAATATGGTTTTTTTTTGGGCTAAAGAGAGCCAGAGAAGTTCATGAAATGGAT
Organism: Torreya grandis; assembly: GCA_037957365.1. NCBI lineage: Eukaryota > Viridiplantae > Streptophyta > Pinopsida > Cupressales > Taxaceae > Torreya > Torreya grandis. The sequence continues at coordinate 665,866 of JARHVA010000545.1, read as the reverse complement.
TGTTGAATTATAATTTTTTTTGAAGAGGAAAACATCTTAGATCTAGTGAGGGTAAAAATTTCATGAAATAAGTTATGTGGACATGCAACTGTGTATTAGAGATACCTCCAAAATAAGAGGCAAGATAAATGAAATAAAAAGTTGAGTAGTTGAAAACATATGGTTTCTAATTTTATGGATCATTTTGTGCATCCAAAATTGTAGAGAGAATGGTGGAAGAAGCTCCAAGCATTGAGACTTGAGAGAGAGGTGAAGAAGATTGCCTTTGGGCAATATAAAAATATGTTTCTTAATAAACAACTCAAATATGTAAGTGAGTAGGATAAGGTTGCTTTAAAAATTAATAAAAAAAATAAGATCTATAAGTGAGAATCCCAAGTATGATTTCAAGAGAATTAGAGAGGTAAATTAGTGAGTAGCCCTTAATGGAATAAATATTCATAGAAGAGGATGCGGAAGTAATAAATTATTCACCAAAATAAGGACACCCATTATTTGATGATGGGAAATAAATTATATAATCCTTTAAGTGGGAAGAGTCTATCATCATTAAAGGTTAAAGTTACTAAAATTGATATTTATCTTTTGCAAAGAAGAAGCTCAGGTTTTTTATGAAGAAAAAAATGAAGGTAAAGGAAGTGCAAGTGAATGCACATAAGGAGTGTGTAGTTGAAGAGCACTATAAAGGAAGAAAATAGTTTGAAGAATGATGTAAAAATAGTAATGGAGATTCTTGATAATGAACCTTTGGAAGTCCATCATGTGAATGAAATCCAAGATGAAAATGTGAGCAATAGAGAAGAGTTGGACAATGTGTCCTCCAGGCATGAAGAAGTATTAGAAAAACTATTTGTGGGATCTATTGATTCCCTTAATGTGGGTGACTTAAGTACAGGTCCAACAATGATGAATATAATAAATAAGAGGATAAATTATGGTCTAATACAGTTTGATCATATGTATAATAGATAACATGAAGAAGTGGAAAAAGAGATATTTCACTTAAAGCAGTTTGATGTGAGAGAGAAGACTCACAAAGTAGATTTGATAAGTGAAAAATGTTATTCCTATGACATAGAAGTAATAGAAGAGAAAGAGGGAGAATGAAATCAGCATTGTGATGATGAAAATGTGATAAGAAACAAAGAAAAATAGAAAGAGGTGTTGTTACTAGAAAAACTAAGCATTATTTTGAGAAGTAAGCAAAATGATGAAGACTTTGATAAGCCTGAGCTTGAGGGAAATCAAGATTATAATATGAATATGGATGGAGCACCTATGGGGGCTATAAATTCTCATGTTTTAAAGATAATTTATGGCTATAGTTTATGTCGATGTGCAGAAATGAAGAGAAAGGAAGCATTCAAAGAGGATTTTTAAGGTGAAGAGGTGAAGCCAAAAGTGCAAAATTATGCACTTAAGAAACTGAAGAGGAGAAAATGATTTGTTCTTCAACTAGAGCATGTGAATAAATAAAGAAATAAGTAATTTATTTGAGGACTCTAATAAATAAAATATCTACAAGAAGAATGGTGATGTCACAAAGGAAATCAAAGGAAGAGATGGAATCTATTAGAAAAGGGTAGCTAAAAATAGAGATGAATGACATAAGGAATAAGCTAATAGTAGTTTGGATAGTGAATGGATAAAGACATGAAGTCTTTAGGATTAGGTGGTCAAAAGATAGCCATGGGTTTAAGACCACTAGAGAAAGTATGATGCAAGAAAGAACATCTTGGTGGACATGGTTGGACAAAGATGATATCAATCCCACATGAAGATGGGCAAAAAATCATTTGGTGGAAGTGGATAGACTATGCCCAAATAGTGGGTAAGAAGAAAGAAATAATTTGTTGATGTGGTGGAACTATGGTCAATCCATTTAAACAGAAGGGAAGAAAGTGAATATTAGTAAAAGAGGAAGGATTCAAATCCAACAAGTTGGAAGTGGAAGATAGATAAAAGTAGATGAAATATTTGGTGTGCTAAAAGGGAATACCATAGTCATAAATCTAAGTGGCCAAAAGAGTAATTTTTCCATTTATTCCATATATGTGAGAAAAAATCAATTTTTTATTTACCTCAAGTGTTTTATGCAGGACTATCTAAGGTGTATGGATAATCCTACATCACCAAAAATAGATACGAGCTAGTGTAGTGTACTTTCAAAAAATAATTTCAAGGAAAATATATCAAATCAATAGGGTTCTCAGGTCACATTTTGAGATCCAGTTTTGGTTCATGAATTTGTAGTAGTTTTTGAGGTCCTAAGGATCACATAGATCACACTCAAGGTGACATGGTTATATTTAAATCTCACAACTCTAATTTTATTTGTATTGGTAGTCTCAGATATTTTCCTTTGTAACTTTAAGTTGTAATGTTGGAATCCAAGTGTACATTATTTTTTAAGTCTTTAAGTCCATAAGGACTACATAATATATATGTATCAGGTTCCACATTATTTAACTAAGTTTATAAGTCCACAAATACTATTTTTAGTAATTAAGGCTTCTTTTTGGAACCAACAAATTATACATTGGTTTATAAATTCTAACAGGTCCACAAGACTCTTGGGATTCATGAAAAGTACCACAAAAGCTAAAAAAACCATGGAGGTCAGGTGCTATAGTCATAATTACTCAAGAGGCCTTAGTGTGTTCATAATTTTAATTCATGATAGGGATGATGGGCAGACGTATGACAAATTTTAAATTTTATTTTATAACTCTAATGGGTCTATAACAATCCATAAAGCAATCACATGAATCTGAGAAATTAAATTACAACATGTGTCATAATCATTGAGGGTTACAAGATATAGTAAAAAACATTGTGTAATGCAAATTTATTATAATCCTTAAATAAATTTAATTAATTAATGGGTCCATAAACATAAATAGAGGCACTCCCAGGGTTATACCTCAATGGTAAGCCATTGCAATGGTGACCACTAGGTTATAGGTTTGAGCTATGATTGAACCACAAACATCAGATGGGGCATCGATATAATCCTAAGGGATTAGTCTATTGGACTCACCCTATGATAACATGGCTAAGTGCGTTCTATGTCATTGGGTCCAACATGGTGATAATGCAGTGTTATAAAAGTTGTGGGACACCCTTAGTCACTAAAAAAATATAAAGAGAGGCAATGATGAAAAGGTATGAATGCATGAGGGACCATAAAATGGAATTAATAAATCCATGGGTTTATAAAGTCTTTGAAGACCATGATAAAGGCTTTAGATCCTATTATCTAGGAGCCAAGAGATCTTGGCACTTGGCATGATCACATGCAACCTATGATCACAATGTCAAATTTGGTCACAATAATTGAATAACATGAAGATCTTATAATGACCACAAATTTCATTTTAAATCACCAATTTATACATTTAAGTTCTCATTGGAAACTTTGGAATAGAACATTTACCTAGTGGTCACTTTGAAATAGTTAACCCAACTATGAATCCACTATTACAAAAATATATTTCAAGAATCATAAGCAATTACAAGAAAAGTTTCAGAAAGGAAAAAATAGGAAAGTGATCTCATGCTACTGTTAAAGGAATTTTTTCAAGAATGATATACAGGATATCAAGATATAAAATAAGAGTCACATTGGAAAAGTCAACATTGAATGATCAAGAGATTGGCATTGGAAGGATTAAGGAAAGACCCAGAGATTTAAACTTATAAATTAAGAGCCAAGAGGCTACAGACTAGAGAAGGGACAAAATAGAGATCAAAGAGAGAGAGGTATCAGAGAGAAGATGAAAATTATGCATGATATAGGAGCATCCAAGGGTTTGAGTAATCTTACGTCAACCAAATAAAATAAAAAATAAACAATTGAGAACAATAATTTGATAGCGAATTGAAAATAATAGAACAACACATAACAAATGAAAATTAATAGTTTTTGAAGAAAAATGCATGGGTTTGGAGATTTTTATGGATTTAAATAAATCTGAAGAGACATGGTACATGTTATAAAGGGTAATGGAAATAATCTCATGAAGTGGGGAGAAGATAAGAGGATAAAAACATGATGCAAAAGGGGGAAAAGATGAGCTGCAAGAAGAAATAGAAAAACAACAAGCTCTAGAGGAATCCATCAGATGTTAGACTGTGTTGGTGATGTTTTCCTCCATGTTTACATTCTAAAACATATAAGGCATATATTTGATAATGTGTTTAATATTTTAAAAATTATAATGTCTTAAAATCAATGAATATAGTGTGTTCCTTATGGTAAATATCTGTAAATAGAATTTTAAGTTACTCTTTATGTGTGTGTGTGTGTGTGTGCATTAAAACTAATCATAATAGAATTAAAGGTTATCCTTAAGTTTATAATCTCTCTATTATTTCACTATTTAGTATCAGATCAAGATCTTTCCTTGTTGATCTAGGTGTGTGAGGTTCTAATATGAGTCAATTGTAGGCTATGAAAAGTAAGTTGTGAAAAAAGAACTTGAATTGGAGACAAGATAAGTTTGTTGTAGGTGTGAAAGAATTCATGCAAGTGTTGAGGAAGTGAAATAGACTCTTTTATGAGTCTATTTTTGAAAGAGAATCCTACTTGTTGAGGAGGATATGGCACATAAAGGAAGAAGGGCACCAGAGGTAGAAGACTTGGTTGATATGTTGAAGGAAGTCCAATAAATATTGGACATGATAGAAGATGCAAAAAGTGAAGATGTTTCAACTGTTAGTATAGAGGATGAAAAATAAATGATTATAGGGTTATTGTCCCTATGAAAAAGGTTAGACACTTTGGAGAGAGACCAAGCAGGTGGAGGAAAATATCCCAATAGAAAAAACAAATTGATAAAGGTCAAGGTGAAGAAAAGAGGTAAAACCACTATTAATATTATTTTTTATGGTAAAAAGAGCCCAAACGTGCTCATGAATTGGATAGTGGATCTATAAATGTACTTTTAAGATAAGTGTATTGAAAACCCTATGAGGGTATAAATTTCAAGTAAGAGATTATGTGGATTTGTAGTTGTGTATTGTAGAGATATCCCATAGAGGAGAAAAGGGAAATGAAAGATTAAGGTAAGGAGTTGGGAACATATAGTTTCTAACTTTATGGGTCATGTTGTGCACTCAATAATGAGAGTAGAATGTTTATATAAGATTCATGTCTTGAAGCTTGAGACAAAATAGAATAAGAATAAGATTTTCCATAAAATTCAATATGAGAGGGAAGTTTTCATGTGAGTAGTTTAGGTCTACTTTGAGAAGTATCAAGGATATGGATAAAAGTGAGGAGAATAAGGTTGTCTTGAAAGACAATAAGAGAGTGATGTTTTCATGCAAGAAACTCAAATCTTATTTTCAAAACAACAAATAGAAAGAGGTTTATGAGTCACACATAAAGGAATCATCATGTAAAAGGATATGGATGTGATAGTTGTTGAATTGGAAGAAGGAGACCCATTGTTTGATCATGGAATTGAGTTTATGATATCCCATAGGTGGTAAAATTTAGAGTTTTCCTTGGTATGAAATGCATTTTTATTTTCTATTTTGGAGGGAAGAAGGGTTGAGAATATTCAAGGAATGTTACATGTTTCCTTGAAGGAAACAATAGATATGAATGAATAAGTCAACCATGAAGAGTTATAGATTTCCATGAAGAAAACAATATAGATTATTGATATGCAAGTTAATGCACATAAGGAGAGTATGGTTGAAGACCAACCATGTGAATAATAATGAAATATAAATAAGAATGAGGAGAGGACAACCATGGAGGTTTTATAGAATGGGCGTTTTGGAGTCCATCATGAGTGAAAAATTTGTGAGGAGAATGTGAACAACAGAGAAGCATTGGGCAACATGTCCTTGAGGAATGATGAAGAGTTGAAAAAAGTATTTGTGGGAACTATTAATTCCATTAATGTGTTTATGTAATGTGTAGTTCTAACAAACATGGAGATAGATATGGTGGGCTTGTTTCTACAAAGAATAATGAAGAATAAAAGTGATGTTGCATATGTGGTATCATCCCACATAGGTATTGGAGAAGAAACTATTATGGGTGAAGGTATGAATTATCCTTATATAGACAAAGAGAGTGCAAAGTTATTTTCACATGGTATGGAAGAGGATAAACAAGGAGAAATAAATCAACCTAGAGTTGATATAAAGATGATGAGAAATGAAGAAGATTAATTGGTTTTTGAATCAACTAATAAAAATCAAGAAGATGAAAAGAAGCAAGAGGTAATTATTATATTATCCTATGAAATTGTGAAGATCAATGAAGCACCTATAGGGACTATTAATTCAAATGTTTTAAAACTATTTTATGACTATAGTTTATGTGCAAGTGCAAAAATAGGGAGAAATGAGGAATTCATAGAGGCCTTCCAAGGAAAAGATTTGAAATAAGACATGAAAATTTATGCACTCAAGAAAGAGAGGAGGAACAACTAATTTTTATATTAGTTGGAGCATGTGAATAATACATGAAGGAAGAATAAGACTCTTATAAATAAATAATCCATAAGAAAGATGGTGGCAAGAGAAGAGATGGTAGCCATGAGAGAAGATGAGCTATAAATGACAAAGAGTGAAGAATGAAGGGTCCAACAATATGTTGGATAGTGAGTAAATAAAGCTAAGAAGGCTTTAGAAAGATGTGGTCATTTAATGGTGTGTTTCATCCCACAAGAAAAATTAGGATGCAAGAAGGGGCATCTGGGTGGATGTGGTCAAATGAGGGTGGGTTTTAGCTAACATGAAGACTAGGATAAAAGTGGATAATCCTTTAGTAAAGGAGGATAGACTATGATGGGTTTAAACCCATAAAAATAGGAGTAAAGAGAGATAAAAAGAAAAGGATATAATTAAGACCAATAAGGAGGAGATAGAAATGGAAGAGAAATATTGACAAAAATAATATAATTACTTAGTGTGTTGGAAGAAAATGACATGGCCATTATGCTTCATGGTCAAAAGAGTGGTTTACCACTTATTCAATCCATGTGATTAGGATTTCACATTTTAAAAACCTTGAGTGTCTGAAGTAGGAGAAAACAAGGGTTCGAGAAATCTTGGATAAACCAAAAAATAAATAAAAAGAAAAAATAAATAGTTGGGAATAACATTTCAACAACAAATCAACCAAAATAAAACAACACAGAAAAAGTAATAAAATGTAATGGTTTTTGAAAAAACCCATGGGATTAGAGTGTTTCATGGACTTCAAGGAATGTGAAGAGGCATGATACATATCATAAGGGGTCAGGGAAATAATCTCATGAAGTGGGGAGAAGAGACAAGGATAAAAACATGATGCAAAAGGGGAAAATAGATAATTGCAAGAAAAAATAGAAAAATAAGAAACTATAAAAGAACCAGTTTGATGTTAAGCTGCATTGGTGATCATTTTATCCATGTTTACACTCTAAGACTTTTAAGTCATATAGTTGATAGATTTTATATTGGTGTAAACATTGTAATGTCTTTAAATCAACTAATATAATGTGGTATTTGTGGTGAATGTCTATAAATAGAATTCTGAGTTGGTATTTTTTATGTGTTCACCTAAACTAAGCATCATAGAATTAGAGGTTATCATTAATTTGGATACCCTCTTTGTTCTTGCACCACTTTAATAGAGAGTTAAAGGCTTAGAGTTAGAGACAGAGAGGGATAGAGTAGTTGTAGAGAGTCCTTGTGAATGTAAATGCTACTAAGGCATTATTTCATTGAATAAACATAGATTATATGTTGTTTTAAGCTAGGTGACTTTGGTTGCATGGCCAAAGGCATCCCTTCACTAGGAACCCCTACAATGAACTGCACCACAACCTACTCTCATTGCTTGAACTATTTGAGATATTTGTCACTATAGGGAAATGGGAGATGAGTTACATATCCATAAGCCAAATAATATGTATCATCTATGTAGAAAGGATAGACTTTGGAAAATCCCATCCATAGGAAATCAAAATTTCCACCTCTCATCCTAGAGGATAACTAATTCACCAATTTGAAAGTCTCTTTCTCTAGCCTTCTTGTCAAATATCTTCTTCACTTTGCTTTGGGGTTCTAGGATCCTATCTACAACCATGATTCTCTCTTCCTCCAACTTATTTAAGTACAAGATTATTTTATCTAGATTATTTCTTAAATTATCGTCTTCTATTTCTCTCACCAATTGAAAAACAAGGAACTCCAAAGAAATGGGAACTGCAATAGCTATACCATAAATAACATAAATTGGGAAATGCCAATGACTCTTTTCGAAGTGGTGTAGTTTTCTCACAATGCATCATCTAACCTTTTATTCTAATTCCTTTAATTTTCATCCATTAATTTGTGGATGATTATAACAACATTGTTTTTACTTCATTTTATTTTATCATTTCCTTAGGATTAGTAATATGAAGAGTGAGATAAGGATATCTCCTAACTATATTAAGAAACCATAAGTTTAGAAGAAGATAGGTTGGAAGCATTTTTTGTAAAAAAAATTATACTCAAAATCTAAATAGAATGTTCTCTTTAGTGAAATTGCATCTCTTTAGATGTAGTCTTATTTATAGCAATAGCCTCAACACACTTTGTGAAATATTCCACTTTTTGAAGACATGAGAGTGACTTGCACTGGAATGTATATTAAATGTACCGATGAAATTCAAACCCCATTGTTAAAAGGGATATTATATTACTATAGTTCTGAAGGGAAGTGGGGAAAGTTTCATTCTTCTAACAAAATTCTAGCATGATTTAAACATTGAGTCCTATTCTTGAGAGTTTTTGAATTATAGGCTAGTATTGGTGAGCTCTTAGATTCTTAAGTGTCATGACAAGCAAAAAAAAGTGACCAACACATCCCTGATTATGGAAATCTTCTAGGTAATATCTTATTTTGTTCCTTATCAACACATCTCAAAAATAAAACATATAAACCTTTCTTAAAAAGAGTATTATCATAGATTACATACCTATCAGCTCTCAATTTAACAATTCTTTTCTCTTTAGCATTTATATGCCTTGGGCACTCTCCATGGGTAAAGAAGAAGGAAATATTTTAGTACCATTCATCAATAGAGACAATGAATACTAAAAAGGAAATATCCTTAAAATATTCTTTGTTAAGGCCTTTTCTATAGGCTTCCTCTAATCATCAACTCCCTCTATAATCAATAGACATAAACCTTTACCTTTGTCTAGCTTATTGGGATTGATTTATAACTCATATTCTTGCACTTTGGAAATATATCCACCCATTTTTTAACCAAGATATTATTGTGTCAATATATGCTTGATTACCATGTCTTGTACCATCACCTATGTATGGGAATTCAAGATATAGAATCTAAAATATTTCATACCTTTTACCACAATAAAAGATTATTTTTCGATGGGATAATACTTGAGCTTGTGAACATTTAAATAATATCTCATGAAATCAATCGAGTATTATATACCCTCTTCATTCTTTTCCACCAAAATTGTTGACAATATATGTTAAGAATAATAGTTATACACAATGAAGTCTTTTTTAAAAGTCTAGTCACACTAGCTTAGAATTTTTAATCTTATCAAAATATTTCTTACCCTCACCACTCTAATTGAAAGACACATTACCTCTTATCATCAAGGTGATGTGTCTATAAGTTCATAAAAATTAGGTAAAAATATTTGCAATAAATTCACCTTATCAAGGAGTGTGTTCCAGGCTTCCTGGTAGGAAAAGATAGTTGTTGAATTGCTTTCACTATTTCAAAATCAATATTACTTATTTAGTTTAAAATTATATGGCTTACCTTCAATAATTTCTAAGATTTACTTCTTTGGATTCAGTGATATTCCTTGAGCTTGACACCTTTCAAAATCCATCTTGAGGTGCTCATAATGATCTCACTTTTTGAAAACATTATGTGATCTTTGAGATAAGCCACTGTGATGTTTTTCTTCATTTCACTCAAATATAGGTCCACCCTTATGAAATGTGGCACCAACATACATGAGTACAAAAAAAATCCACTTATATGAAATGGTACCCCATGAAGTTGTGAATGCAATCTTGTGTTGACCTTCAGGCATCATTTCTTCGCGATTGTATCCAAATAAAATATCAAGCATAGAATCATTTTAGACTGAACTACTCTTCCTAAAACCAAATCTATTTTATGTAATTGACAATTATATTTGAGATATGTTTGATTTAGATTATTCAAATTAACAAGGATCTTAATTTCTCAACTATTATTCCTCATACATATAATCTTTGCTACCCATATTGAGCAATGGATTGGTAAAATGATCACAAATTTTAAAATCTTTTTTGTTTCTTCATAAATATTACTAATGATCTTTGGATTTTAAAGCCTTTGGTTTTTTTACAAAGGTTAACACCAAGTCTTAATGATATATTACACCTCATCTCTTTAGGTCTAAGAGACTTAAAGTTAGCATATCACCAAAAACAAATATCTGAGTACAAGTGAAAAGACTCAAAAACCCCTATCTTTCTTCTTTATAACAACTTTTGCCAACATTGATAGATCTATACCCTTCTTTGCTACCAATGTTTACTTTTTCATATTTTAGATATCCATTTGGTTCCTCTTGAATTCTCTTCTTGATGTATATGTCATGCTCATAGATCAATTTTTCAAGTGAGACCAAACCTTTAAGAATATTATTTCCCTTGAGTTTGATAGCCCCATCATCCTCTTTTTCATTTCTGATTTCATCTTTGGCTATAATTTTGACCTCAATTTTAGCATTACTTTTGACTTTTTATTTATTGGCATAAGAAATATATTCTCTATATGTTATATATCTCCATTGGAAGTGTATATTTCTAAAGTCACTAGTATTTTCAAGGAAAATTATGATCAATTCATCATTATTGAACACATGCCAATGCTTTGAATTATTGGGTGCATTTTGTCCATAGTCAAGTTCTATGGTGTAATTTTATCATCAATCCTTAAGTGAAGAATTAATAAAAAGGAAAATACATATAAGTCATCGACCTTAGAATTATTTTCTCTAGGTACCACAATTGCATAAAAGGCCTTCAAAACTTCAATGCAATCCCACACTTAATTCCAATAGTTCCTCAAATGGTCATTTTTCACTTGATATTGATTTCATATTTGTTTGATAATTGGTTCAACATCACCTTGAGCCCTTATATTCCTTATACCCATCTCCTCTACAAATTTAATAACCTCATATTTTACTATATTGTTTGTGTACTGGAACAATAACTTGTAGGAAAAAGGAAATAACTCATTAGTAGGGGAAATCAAAACAACTCCAAAACCTACACCAATAAATAAATGGCTATCAACAAACTCTAGCATCCATGTATCATTGATATTGAATTCAATGAGTTTGATAATGTTTAGGTCTTCTCTAGCATTATAATATATTTATTGTGTCATGTCTCTTCATATAAAATATCATCAAGAAGATCACTTGATTTTTATACTTTGTATGTGCTTTGAGCTCAGGTTGTAGTCTTTGTTTAATACTTTTCATTAGAATCATAGCTTGAAACCAATCCATTTGTATTTTTTCTCCTACATCTCTACAAAATCTTTTGCTCAATAACATTCCATAGGTTATAGGAATGTCTACCATTAGGGGTTAGTCATTTTGACTCTCTTTTGAAGATAAGCAGCTAAAGGTACCTGGGCATTTTTAATCTCCCAATAAAAGGTACTATCTTGGTCTACTTGGTCTCCATTATAAAACATCAACTATAATTATTTATACATGTAAGCCCAAGTGAGTAAAAAAAATTAGTAGACATTAAATTATCAAAGTCTCTAGAGTCTACGATATAATTATTAAGCACAAGACCTTCAATATAAAGGGAAACATGGAAGTGTTCTAAATTTTCAATATTAGGGTAGAGGCAACCATTAAATTTTGAGAAATTGAGATATATTGGACTATGGGGATACCCTTAGAGTCATGTCCAAGGCTACTGAGATTATCTCCTCTAATGAATTTGACTAATATATCAAGCTAATCTAGAATATACTTTAGGTATTCATTTTGAGACATCTAAATTTTAGATTTATTCACATGATTAATTATGTGAAATTCAAGCAAAATGGAAAAGGCTAAAACTTAATAATTTGTATTAGATTGAAACATATTTTGATCATGTTTTGGTGAGGAACTGGGCTTTTAAAGATTTATAACATGAGATGAAGATTTGGTGATTTACCCTTCAAGGTGAAGACTTCTATTATGCTTGTGGGATTCATTTCAATGTACATGGTAATGGTTTAAGAAAATCATTAAAAAATGCATGCTTTATAAGGGAGTGCTTTTGAGTAATACATCAATAAGCTCAATGTGGAGGGGTTAGATACAAGTAGTTTATAATTACACCATCAATTCAGCAAAGTATGCATTGCTTTAAAAAAAAATCATGGTATGATATATGGAAACAACATAGGTTGTTGATTGACAATAATGTATATGATGGTTATTTCATGGGAGTATAAAATAGTCTGAAATAGAAAAAGAGTGTGCATAATGCAACTAAGATTTCTCTTGCCATTTTCCACATTAATTTAAAGTTTAAAAATTTCACTTCTTGATGATAAGTACACCACCAAGGTGAAAAACATTTGGTCTTCAAAAGTTAGAGGCTAGTTCAAATTTCATTATCATGTCCAAGAATGGAAATTATCCTCAACCAACTCATTAAAAATAATATGTTTTCAATTTTTGGAACGTTGTCATGGAGATTATTAGTAGTTGAAGTGATGCTCCTTGTGACTTACATAAGGATGTTATTTAGTGGGATAGAAGTAAATTTGTATTAGCCCTAAATATCATAAACTATAAAATTGTGCCATTGTTTGGCTACAAAAAAGGAGCCACCCTATTGGTTTTAAAGAGACATTTCTATTCTATATGTCCTCTATCCTCATAATATATATAAAATCAAAATATTTGAGAAATATAAGGAGGATTATTTTAATAATGTTTTTTTTATTTTTTCAACTGCAAATAATGATAAACATGTAACATGTTTTGTTGATTAAATTTTTTATAATCTCGATAAAATGACCAATCAACCAATTTCAGTAGACTCATTTCCTATCTTCATCTACCTTTTAATCATTGTTGGGCTTCCCTAAGTACATGTAGACATTTTATTATGGATGTAGGCTAAGGTAATCTTAGGGAATTAGTAAGAGAAGACAAGAAAAATCCTTTTGAGGAGCTCTTATCATATTTTCTTAATGAGGAATACAAGATTTGACTAGGATATTTGGGTAGAAAATGGATCCTTCAACTTCCAAGGGCATTATTACCTGCAAGGTAAAATTGGTAATAAACCAACTTAGTGTGAGGTTTGGGTAATATTAGTTTCTATTAAAACCACTCAATTTTAGATTAATTCATAACTAACATAAATATACTCATGATCAACAATTTTTTAGTGGGATGATAAGCCAATGTAAAGTAGAAGAGGAGGCCACATATTGAAACTAGGATTTCTCTTGCCATAGCATATCCACATCCTAAATACTATGAATACACCTATAATGGTATTTAAAAATGTCCTTGATAATAAGTTCATTACTAAAATAATGAAGTTATATCTCGAAAAGTTAAAGATTACTTTAAATCCCCATGGCACATCTAAGTAGTGCAATTTGTTATAAAAAAATAACTCTTTGAGAATAACATGTTTCCATTTTATTGTGGATGTAATGGAGATTTATAATGCTTGCAAGTATTTGGACATTACATCACTAAAGGATATGGACATTGTATGTAAGCATATAAAAAAAATATGATAGGGTTATCTATAAAGCATTGTTGATACAAAAATGAAAGGAAAAATTTATTGAAACAAGGTAGATATGGCTATTATAATTAAAATTTGGTGCCTGTACTAGAAACCATACTTCAAACCTCCTATAAATAAGTTAATTTAGGTCATTGATGGAATTATACAAGTTGGACCTCCTCCCATGACATCCCATCTTGGTGCACGTATAATGAGGTGTTATATACCAACATGGAAAGGGTTTGAGAAAAGTAAATAAATTGGTGATCATTTCTTATATTATTACTACCCCTTTAGAATATTTTATTAAACATATGGTACAAGAACATTATCTTCCTAGCCCCAAATTCTGCATTATTTTTCTCCTCAACTTAGTCACACCAGTTTTTCCTAATTAATAGCAGTCAATATAATTATTTAGATAAAAAACTTAAATGCTCCAACACTTTAAAAATATTTTATAAGTTCATGCTTTCTTTGATTGTAACAAGTTATCATATTCAATGATGTATGAAACATGCCTAGATCTAGACGTATTGATCCATTTAAATTATGAGCCACCCCTATATATAGGTGTTTTAATTTAGACAAAATTTACAAACTAAAATGCTTCTCAACATGGTCTCATCCATTATTTATTAAGTATATTTTCTAGTGACTATGCATTGGAACCAATTCCTCAACATACCCACTAAAGACAAAAATAAGATAGTTTGTAACTGAAGAGCAGTAAAATTTGAATAGTTTTAGATAAATCTCAACACAAATATTGCGAAGGAGCTTAAATATTGAAGGGATATGAACACATGTTTCAAATTCACTCATGTTAATAATTCTATTGGTTATATGACATGACAACTATGACTGAAACCATTTACTACATTGAAATTCAATTGTAGAAATAAAGTTCATTTTACTTACAAAAATTCCTTAGTCTTTTATTGAAGATAGTAAGTTTATCTTTATTTGTGAGCAAGATAATGGGATCTAAGATTTTTTGGGGAATATTAATTGTCAAGTGGGCAATGTACACTCTAGTATACAAGGGTTATACAATAATATCTAGTTTGATTATGACAAAACATTCTATGTTGAAGTGATAATCATGGGGTTATTTTTAATTTAATTATTTGTAAATGCAACCACCAAGTAGTTTTGTAAAAGAAGGTATAACTCACATACATGTTGATGTTAATCACCAGACAATTGTTAGGTCAATTTTGGTCCTAAGTCAACCTTGAGTCTAAGGGGAAAGCCTTTAACTTGGCCTATATGACATGTAGGTCTTGGAGGTAGAAATGGAAGTTGGAGCTCAAGAAGTTTCCTATTCAATGTTAAAAAGTTGGATTTTTGGACCCATCACTACAATTTGTCCAAAAAATTATTCTTGAAGGTTCTACCTGAGTGATTCAAGGTGTGATTAGAGGGATTAAAGAGGTACGGGAAGGATATGACATTTCACATAAATGATTTACAAGTTTTATTTTATGCATGATTGAACTTAGGTTAAAATTTTCATTATTATTATATTGGGAAGGGCATTCTTGAGGTCAGAATGGGTGGTTAGCTTATCAATCAATCCAATGGGAGGCCAATAACATGGTCTTAAATTTTATCTACCCCATAGAACATGTTGGTAGTACCAGTTTCTAGTTTACATGAGGTATTTACATATTGGCACTTTATTTGGAACTAATATTTTCTACTTAAACTTATTTTTAATATTTGTATGGTTGAATGAAAATTAATTATTTTTTTCACCTCTTGCAACACTCTCTCTCCCCCTTTTATCACCTAGTTTTTCATGAAATTGTAGTTTAAGTGTTCAAGGTGATTTAGAGGATAGAATAGGTTTGTGATATTATAAAAAATTAGTTTTTAAAGATTGGTGGTAAGAGGCCAAACACC
Source organism: Torreya grandis (assembly GCA_037957365.1). Classification (NCBI taxonomy): domain Eukaryota; kingdom Viridiplantae; phylum Streptophyta; class Pinopsida; order Cupressales; family Taxaceae; genus Torreya; species Torreya grandis. The sequence continues at coordinate 650,151 of JARHVA010000545.1, read as the reverse complement.
CTTAAAGGATATGCCTAGAAAGCAATGGAACTATTAATAGGCATTGACTTGGGTCTAGAGACCTCAATAGGGAGTTGAAGTACATCAAGAGTAAGGTGTTGAAGGCTATATAGGAGTGAGGTGTTGAAGGGTCAAAACCTAGTCTCAAGAATGTGTATTAGGACATTAGGCCAAATAGCCCTTGAGGGTCAAAATTGAAATAAAGTGTAAAGTAGTGTGGAGGCCTTTGAAATTAGATTGAGTGGGTTGAATGCAGGTTGGATAGGTGGATGTAAAAGCTACAGGAAGTGTTATTGAAAGTATTAAAGAAGAGGAATGCATATAGGCATAGCCAAGCCTAAGGAATGTATAGTGAGAGAGGTGAAGAGTTAATGACAAAAGGGGTAGGTTAGAGGATAGTAAAGGTGATGCATGAGCATCACCAAGTATATGTAGAATCTATGTTGACAATATTCTTAGGTAATTATAAAGACCTATAAACTAGGTTAGTTTAGTAAGTTTAATTTGAAAAAGGAAGAGAGAATTTGAGAAAGTTTAGTAAATTACCAACTTGGTTTAGAATCTAAAAAAGTGATAATCCTCACTCCTAATGAGGAGGAACTATACAATACCAACCAAAGAGCTTAAAAGGACAAAAAATATCTTTTTTGAAGAGGTTAAAGCATATGTTGTAGTTTTGTCTTAATGGAGGAGGACTATGTAAATGTTTTCTTATTATACATAATAAATTTTTTTGAGTCTTATTACATGTTTTCCATTGTATTATCATTTTATATTAATTGCAAGCTTAAATCTTAGTTATATTTGTGAAACCCTCAGGAATTTTATATTTTTACTGTTACAATCAATTTTAGAGGCTTATTTACCTGTGAAAACTATTATATTAATTCAATTGGAGTATTTGAATAGTTTAATAGGTTTTTTAAGACCAATATACATGATTTAGATCATATAAAATCCCAATGATCTCTATGAACTATTAATAATTAACTCTCAACTTGCAAATTTTTTGAGTAAATCTGAAGTAAGGGTTTCATGAGTAAAACACCTCTAAAACTCAAATGATTAAAAAATAAGGCATAGAAATGTGTAATTAGATAGGGAGTGGATCTTATAAATTAGTAAAAATATCATTAGGTTGATAAGAGGTTTTGAATTGCAAGTATATAGGACAATTTTTTTGTACAACAATAGAAGACCTTTTTTGAGAAAGTTGTGCATAAGATAAGATATGTTTTTGGTTGATTTGAGTTATATAAACTTGGGTAATGGTTGAAAAATGTTATAATTTCTAAAATAATACTATTAATTAAATTTTTAAGAGCTACAAACTCTATTTTGAGAAATTGACCTATTGGAGCAACAACTAAGTCTAGAGACCTAGAAACTTAAAAAGATAGAATTTGAAAATGAAAGCTCAATCTCTTAAAGACCTATAGTTGGTTAATTTATTGTAAGTTTTTAAACCTAAATAAATCCTAAATTATTACTAATACCTATTAAAAGTGTCTTAAAGAATAATTATTCAAAGGAAGGAGAGCAGATCTGAGAGATCAGTGATTAGTTAGAGCAAACCTAATGAGAAATTGACTAGTTTAAAAGAAGATTATTTGAGAGTGGATTTTGAATTTATTTTAGAATAAGAGTAGATAATAGATATTTTAATTCTTCATGATATTAGATCATATGGATAAAATTTTCATAGAATTATTAAACATAGAAGAGTAAACTATGCATTAGGAGGAATTGGGGATTATAAAGGGTTTTGGCCAAAGATATTATCTCAAGAGTGAATATTTTATTTCAAGTCAGTAAGGTTTAATTTTATAAAACTAAAGATATTATAGTAAAGGTCAGATAGAAGTTAATCTTTGCATTATACAAATATGAACATGATTGGGTATGGGCTTTAAGTGAAATCAAATTGCATGTTAATGATCAATTGAGAAGTTATAAATGGGTGATGACATGAAAAATAGATAAGAGTATCATAAATTATTTACGCTACACAAAATCAAATAAAAATTTTAATTTAAAAAATATGGAATATCATAGATTTATAGAATTTAAAAGAATAAATTTTTACTCTTCATTTGTGTATAACATTAAATACAAGATCTGATAGATAATAATTTAGAAGATCAAAACAACAATATATGATAATATTTTAAATTAAAACTAAATATAAATTAGATAGATTAACATAATTTAGATGAAAACTCCAAAAAAATCATATAGGTGCATGTACAATGTCAACAATATACATAGATTACCATGATAGGCATACATAAAATTACAACATATACCAACATAGTATATAATGTTAGGTGAATGCCATATACACATATATATAATGCCAAAAATGTGTATGTTGACATATAGGCATACAAAAAATCACTTCTCATGTAGTATATCCTAATCATAAAATATCCTCCCTCTTTTTGCCTTCTTTGAAGAGGACTCTCCCTAGGATGCCTTGTTGGTAGATGGAGATCTCTCTAATGCCTTGGATTGTTCCCAGGTCTGACTATGGGTCCTACACTCATAGCTCACTTTCAGATGAACCTATTAAAATACAAATATTATTGAAAAATTAACATAAAATACATTAAACTACTTGTTAAAAAATTAATTTTAAACTAGAATAAAAAATCATTTAAACATGCACTTACTGCAAGCTCACGGTTAGGATCAATTTATTTTTATGCTCCAATAAGTCAGTGTCAAGCTCAACTATTTGAATAGGGGTCTAAAATAGGGGAGAAACATACGAATTTACCATACTAATCATCTGAATAGGACTATCAGATGTCATGGGACAACCCTGTATACACAAAATATTTACATAATTTATATTTTTTCCAAGTATGTAGTAAAATTATTAAAACAAGCCTATTTTTATAATTTAAAATTTCAAGTTAAGATATACCTCTATTAGTTCTTGTGTAGATGACATTGTATTAGTAATGCCTATGTTTTTCTTGACTCACAATGATGGAGAAGTGTCTACTTGAGTCATCAACTAAATGTATATAAGGTCTCACTTACTTTTCTATAAAGTATCAAAGATATATATGGCAAGTTTTTCTCTTTTATTAAACCAAGAGTGTATTTAATAACACTATACTTGAATTTTGAGATCACTAATAGATAAATTTAACTTAAACTTAGAAGGTACATATACATAGACTAAATTTACATATATCATAAGATTAACTCAAAATTTTACATCTGTATAAGTAAAAGGTGTCATACTAACAGAGATAAATGCAGTAGTGGATGGGCTAGTAGCTGGATCTAAAAATGTAAAGAATGGCTTCTTCAAATCAAATGTAACAAATGTCGAATATGATGATGAAGGTACCCTCACCTCCTAGGACATAAAAAATGACATATGTATTATTCAATTTCTATGTAAATTAATTGTTAGTTAAATCAAATTTATAATTTTAACATAAATTTAACATGACATTTATATAAAATATGCCTACATTTGTGTAGTGGATGATATCTACACACCAAATATATGTGCCAAAAAATTATCACTCATAAGTATATTATCCAAGCCATATAAACCATTAACATCATCATCATCAAAAGGTCCAATGCATATAGCTCCACAAGATTTACAAGGGTAGGGTCGAGTATGCACACTAGGTGGTGTATCTATAGCATCAGTGTCTGAGATCCTACTCATATGTTTAATGAGTGTATTAGTGAATGAACTAAGTATATACATAGTGTTAATCTCCATGAACTTCTGAATTACAAAGGAGATTTTGGGTTTAAGTGGCTTTTGGATACGGATCTTTGTAGGCTAATTAGGTGCATGACATGCACCTGGTAGATCTTATGTAGAGTCTTTCCCTTGGGCTTGAAACTCACTAAAATTAAAATAGTTCAAAATGTCATAGAGGATAAAGTCATAAAATAGATAGTAGGATGGGATATTAAAAATAAATAAATTACCAATTAAATAATGAAAATAAAAAAAGTTAATAAAATTAATAAACTATGAATAGATTTTTACCACTTACCTCTTCTACATGGTATCATCATCAATTATCATCTTCTTGGGATGAATTAGGGAAAGGTCTAGCCTCACCAGGGAAAAACATGATCGTAAAGTGGAGAGTGAGGGAAAAGATAGATCATGAATACAAAATGAGGAATTTTTGCATTTGGTTTGATTTTTTTTTAGGTGACACAGGGAACATAATCATGTTATTAACACAGTCACATTATTTATTTTAAATAATGTGATCATATTATTTAATATCACAATCACATTATTTATAGGTAATTATTGAGACATAATTTAAATAACATGATTGTGTTATTTAAATAATACACTAGCATTATTAAATAATGCAATCACATTATGAGAAGTGTCCACAAAATTATCCACCAACTCTATGCACATACCCCAAAGAGTGTGATGGCATCACTAGATATAACTACAGATGAGTTTGCTGCTACAATATTAAAACTATAGGAGCTACGTGTTAATGCATAAGTGGAATTGATATAACAAATTTATATGTAGCTATGGAACCTACTCCCAACATTATTGATGTTAGCACAAGCTTGGATGTGAAATAATGATAATATTTAGTAAGATCTAATGAACCAAATCCTCTTGAATCAAGATACATCTCATTTTGATGATAAATTACTTCTCTTAGAAGGCATTTCAAGAGAGCTAAAGATAATGAACAAGCTAAGCAACATATAGTCTCTTTGTGAACTCAACAAAAAAATTCTCAACTTATGCAAAACTATTGATGAAACGATAAAGGTCATGAAATTGCATTTAAAATACAATGATTTTTAAATATGATACTTTATTTGGTGCTATAAATAAGTTCAAAAATTTTAAATTAAATAAATCAAGGAGGAAGAACAAATTATTATTGTGTAGACTATAGAGGGAGTGAACCCTGAAAGTGGGCATCTTTCTTAAGGAAAGTATTCACAATTAAAACATAATCTATTTTCCCATTGTAATTTAGTAATATACTATGGTTATGAATGTATTACCTTTTTTTAATATTCAAGTCAATTAAATGAGTAAAAAGTGAAGAAGTAAAGAGAAAATGTAAGAATAAAAGAAATGTTTGTTGGGAAGGAATCTCAAGGGTGATATTCAAAGAATGACCACCAACTTTAGAAATTTGTAAGCCTTGTGTTTTATATTCTTATCTGATGATTGGGGTTTTAACATTTTTCATATGTGAAAACCAACTTTATACACTACACTAAAGTTAAGAAACCCATAGCTTGTAAAATCCCACAATCATATATGTGTTGACCAATGACCGAACATTTATATTTGTTCATTTTATTCTAATACTCTTCCAAATATATATGACCACTCCTTGAATCACCAAATTATATTATTATTATCTCCAAATTGGATATGGGTTTAAATCTCATGTATTTGTGTTTTATTTTTTGGAGGCTTAATTATGCAGAAGGAAACTTCCTTAAGCTTATGAGGTTTTGATAGGCATAATTAGAATGAAGAATATTTTTAGGTGAATGTAAATAAGAGGCTATCATGGTCATAAATATATTATATTCACCCTTTGAAACTATCCCAAGAGGATACGTAGTCTAACTTAATCTTTAAAGTGCTTGAAACACACTAAAAATTTTAAATACACTAAAATGTTTGAAACTAGATTAAATTTTTAGATAATAGCAATAAAATGCTCTATGTATTAAGGGGATTTTAATATTAGTGTTTTGGGTGATTAATAAGATTTGAATAAGTTGAAAAGAATGGAAAATCTCTAATGGGAATGATATGGTTCTAGATTAGTGCCCTTAAGGAAAAGCTTTAATTGGAAAGGACATATGTCAAACTCTAGAATCACATAGTTCTAAACTGGTGCCTTATCCATTGGAATATAGATTAATAAATAATTCCATAGGGAATTTAACATAATTCAATGAGGAAGGAATGATAAAATAAAAATGAAAAAAGGGAAACAAACCAAAATCCTAACTCACTTATATACATGTGGGGAAAAACTTGATGTAGGAACATCCTAGGTGTACAAGCAATCTTGAATTGACAAAAAAGGTAGGAGTTGGAATAATTTAAATTAAAATTCTTAGGGAAGATTTATTAGTTCAAAAGGGTTTTTGGTTCATAAAATATCCAATTTTGGTTTAGTTGGAGTTAAAATAGTTTTCTAAAATCACAAGGATCACATAGATCACATCAAATCCAAGTTGGTTTGTATTGGTGGTCACATGTATATTCCCTCATAACTCTAAGTTGGACTATTGGGAGCCATGCACACATAATTTTATAAGTCATTTAGTTCATAGGGACTATATAATATCTATGTCTGAGGCAACATTATATCACTAGGTTTCTAAGTCTATGGGAGAATTTATATTTTCTACATTCTTGTTCACAACTAAACACTCTTTCTGAACCCGACAAGATATGCATTAGTTTACAAAGTCTAATGGGTATAGATGCAAGTGTCATAGTCATAGTTATTCATAGAGGCCTTATCATTTTTGTAAGTCTAAGTCATGGTAGGGTCATGGGTACATGACCAATTTCAAATTGGAGTTCATAACACAAATGGGTCTACGACAATCCATATAGAAATTACATGAATCTGGGACCTTGAGATTTCAACATGTGTCCTAATCATGAGGGCCCTGAGATATATTACTAGCTAAAGTATAACACTAATTCATTACAATATTTTGATGGATTTATATGATTCATAGGTCACCAAAAATAAAGGAAGGCCACAATGAAAAGGAGTAGAACATGAGTGACCATAAGGTGAATTTAATAAATACATGAGTTCAAAGATACTTTGAAGACCATGAGAAAGGCTTAGGAACTGGTTATGCAGGGACCTATGATCTTGACACATGGCACTTATCATGTGTAGCCTACAATAATAATTTTAGATTTGGTCACAACAATGAAAGAACAACATATAGATCTTTGGATGGTCACAACTTTCACATCAAAACACCAATTTAAGCATTTAAGGTCTCATTAGAAAGATCTAGAAGAGAAATTTCAGTTAGTGGTCACACTAAAGTTAACATGACCATGTAGTAAATATTACAAAAATATCTTCTAGGAATCATTGATAATTATAAGGAAAGTTCAAGAAAGTAAAAAGTGGAAAAAGTAGTGAAAAGATATCATGCAATCGTTAAAGAAATCAAGAAATCAACTAAGGGTCATATTGGAAAGGTTAACATTGAAAGATTAGGAGGTCAATATTGAAAGGGTTGAGGAAGGAAGGGAGATCTTAGCAAAAATTAGAGCTTTAATCCTACAAGTAGACAACAAAGATTAAAATAGAAGGGCTAGAGATCATAAAAGGGCTATAATAGAGATCAAAAAGAGAAGAATTGTAGAGTCTATAATAGATAGTGAATGTAAAGCCCATAGAGGCTCAAATTGAGAGATAGATGTGGATAGAGTAGGTACAAAGATTCACTATGCATAAAGGTGTTATTAAGGCTTTATTTCATTGAATCAATAGATATTACATACTATTTTACATTGTGTGACTTTGATTGCATGGCCAAGGGCACCCCTTCACTGGGAATCCTTACCATGAATTATGCCAAGTTGTCTTAGACTAGTCACATGAGTTTGTTGTATATGTGATAAAGTCTTGTAAGTGAAGAAGATCCATGTGATAAAATCTTGAGACTCTTTTCTTTTAGTTAACTACAAGTTGTGAAAAAGAATCTAATATATTTTGTAGGTAAGAGAAATTATTTTAAGAGGAGAGAGTTATGGGAAAGGGACAAAGACTCTTGATTGAGTCTATTTTAGGTTTTAAAAAATAAGCATTGCTTATATTGGTATCAAGTTGTGAAACATAAGATTGCATTTGACAGAGGGTAAGATTGTCACAAGTGTGTGAGAATTCATGCAAGTATGAATCAAGTAGTGGAAAAGAGGATCTTATTTGAGTCCAATGTAGGTTGTGAAAGAGAAGATTGATTAAATCAATTACAAGTTTTGAAAGATAATCTTGTTTGTGGAGATTAAATGGAATACAAAAGAGGAAGTTCATAGGAGTAGAAGACCTAGTAGAGATGTTGAAGGAATTTCATTAAATATTGGGATGGAACAAGTGTAGAAGATGTTGTAACTATGAGTAAATAAGATGAAGAATAAATTATGATGGGGTGGTTCTCCCTATAATAAAGGTTAGATTCTTTAGAGAGAGATGTAATTGAAGTAGAAGATTCGAACAAAGAAAATAGACCAACAAAGTTGAAGGTGAAAGAAAGAGTTAAGTCCACTTGAAATATTATTTTGTTTTGTGGTAAAGAGAGCTAGTAAAGCTCATGAAATGGATTGTTGAGTTAGAAATTTTATTTTAAGATGAAAACATTGTAGATCCTATGAGGTTAAAAATTACATGAAAAAAGTTATGTCGATATGCAATTGTGTATTGGAGAGACCTCCAAAATAAGATACAAGAGAAAGGAAAGAAGTTGAGTAGTTTAAAACATATGGTTTCTAATTTTATGGATCATGTTGTGCATATAAAATTGTAAAGAGGAATGGTGGAAGAATTTCCAAACATTGAGACTTGAGAAAAAAGTGAAGAAGATTGCCTTTAGGCAATCAAAAAATGATGTTTCTAAATGAGTAGTTCAAAGATGTGAGTGAATAGAATAAGGTTGCTTTGAAAATAATTAAGAAAATGAGATCTACAAGTGAATCCCAAGTATGTTTTCAAGAGCATCAGAGAGAAAATTTTGAGTAGCCCTTAAAAGAAGAAATATTGATGGAAGAGGATGTGGAAGTAATAAATTATTCATCAAAATAAGGAAACCCATTATTTGATGATGGGAAAGAAATTATAGAATCCTTTAAGTGGGAGTAGGTTGTCATCATTAAAGGATAACGGTACTAAAATTGATATTTCTCTTTTTCCAAGAAAAAGCTCAGGGTTTTTATGAAGAAAACAATGAAGGTAAAGGAAGTGCAAGTGAATGCACATGAGTGTGTAGTTGAATATCACTATAGAGGAAGAAAATAGTTTTAAGAATGATGTAAAAATAGTATTGGATATTTTTTATAATGGACCTTTGGAAGTCCATCATGTGAATGAAATCCAAGAGGAAAATGTGAGAAATAGAGAAGAGTTGGATAATATACCCTTGAGGCATGAATAAGTGCTAAAAAAACTATTTGTGGGATCTATTGATTCCCTTAATATGGGTGATTTAAGTGTAGGTCCAACAATGATGAAGATATCAAAGAAGAGTATAGATTATGGTTTGATCTAGTGTGCTCATATACATAAGAGACAACATGAAGAAGTGGAAAAAGAGATATTTCACTTAAATAAATTTGATGTGGGAGATAAGACTCACAAAGGATATTGGATAAGTGAAAAATGACATTCTTGTGACATAGAAGAAAAAGAAGAGAATGAGGGAGAATGAAATCAACATTGTGCTAATGAAAATGGAATAATAAATAAAGAAAAATAGAAAGAGGTGTTGTCACTATAAAAACTAAGCATTGTTCTAATAAATAGGAAAAATGATGAAGGATTGGATGAGCTTGAGCTTGAGGGAAATTTGTTAGGTTGTGGAGCTAAAAGTTTCACTGTTTGCAGACATGGAGGAGGTTGCTGAGTTTCAGAGATACCGGCATCGGTAGTCTGACAGACATCGGTCAAGAGTGAACAAAAGGGCAACCGACATCGACAGGAGTCGGCCGACGTCGGTCACCTCCAGGGAGACAGGGACCGACGTCGGTCGCCTATGGTGGTTCCAGAACTGTTCGTTGCACGAATAGTTAGTTCGTTGAACCGAGTGTTTGCATGTAAAGGCTATTTCGAGTCTTGAGTTGTGTTTCTAATTATTGTAAATTAGAAGTCTAAGTTATTGTTTAGTGTGGGATCTATTTATAGACCCATTGGTATGTATTGTAATTAAGGATTCAAGGAAAGGAAGAGATCTTTCCAAGTAAGATCATTTGAGTTGCAGGTTGTTGCAAGCTTATGGGAGATCTACTTGAAGTACTTTGAGTACTTGTGTATTGGCAGTGTTATTGATGACTGGTTGAAGAGGTGAACACCAACTCTGTGTTTGAGTTGTGTGTTGGGACCATTTTTGGTAGGAGAGTGAACTCTTGATTGAGAATTATTGTGTACAGTTGAGGTGTGGGAAGCCTCTAAGAGGTTTGAGAAGAAGTGGCATCTTCTTTATTGTATTTTTTTTTTGATGAGTATTAATACAAGATTGTGTATTGTCTCTCATATTCTGTGCTATTTGTGAATTCTAGTTACTTGTTCATTTTGGTATAATTTTTTGTTTAGTTGCTAATACAAGGTAATCATATATACTCTTATTGGTGGAGTAGGATCTTGACAGTTGGTATCAGAGTTTTTAGTTGGGTTTACTAACATGTTGTATCAGATCTCGTTAGTGTTTGTTGATTACAGGTTACTCACAGGAGTTTATGTTTGAGTGAGAGTATAGCAATGGCAAAAGAAAGTAAGCTACGAATGGAGAAGTTTAATAGCAAGAACTATCAATTATGGAGGATGCAGATAGAAGATTATCTGTATCAAAAAGATTTGTACTTACCATTTGGTGGGGTTGTATGCAAGCCCACGAATATGAAGGATGAAGAATGGGAGGTTTTTGATCAGAAGGCTCTGGGATCTATAAGGTTGAGCCTTGCATCATTTATGATTTCCAACTTATCACAGGCTAAGACAATGGTACAGTTGATAAAATCTTTGGAAAATTTATATGAAAAACCCTCAGCTTCGAATAAGGGATTTCTTATGAAGTAATTATTTAATTTGCAAATGTTGGATGGTGAATCTGTACATAGTCATCTTAGTGATTTCCATGGTTTGGTAAACCAGTTAAATTCAATCAATATTTTTTTTGATGATGAAATTAAGGCTCTCTTAATCTTGTGCTTATTACCTGAAAGCTGGGAGAGTTTGGTAATGACAGTTAGTAATATTGCATCTGCTTCAAAAATCTTAAAAGTGGATGATGTTGTGAGTGTAATTTTGAATGAAGAGATTCACAAGAAAAGCACAGGTGAATCATCAGAGAATGCTTTAAGTGTTGAAGGTAGGGGAAGGCAAAGAGAGAAGATCGAGCATGAAAGATCAAGGTCCAAGATAGGCAGGAGATCCAAATCCAGGTATGGCATAATAACCTGCTGGAAATGTGGAAAGCAAGGGCACTTAAAGAGAGATTGCAGGTTGGTTGAAGATCAGCATGAAGGACATGAAGAAGCAGATGTTGCAGATTATGTTGTACAGGATGCTCTAGTATGTTCCTTAGATAAAATAGAATTTTGGGTTTTAGATTCTTGTGCCTCTTTTCATGCATCCCCAAATAGGGAATTTTTTCATGAATATGTCTAGGGAGACTTTGGAAAAATTTATTTGGGGGATGGAAAGCCTTGTCAAATGGTTGGCAAAGGGAAAGTGAAGCTGAAATTACAGACAGGCAACACATGGGTGTTGAAGGAGGTCATGCATATCCCAATCCTGAAGCGGATTTTGATTTTTGTTAGAAAGTTGGGTGATAAGGGTTGCACAGTAACTCTCACAGCAGACTCTTAGAAAGTTTCCAAGGGTGCACTTGTTATATCAAGAGGTAAGAAAGTAGGTACACTTTATATATCTACTTGTATTACTGATTCTCCTTCTGGGTTATCTACTTCAGCGGTAGATTCGAAAATGTGGCTTAATAGGCTTGGTCACATGAATAAGAAGAAGATGCATGCTCTTGAGTCAAAGGGTATGCTTTCAAATTTGAAAAGCATGGATCGAGATTTCTGTAAGCAAAAGAAGAAAGTGACATTTCTTGAAACTGGGTCAAAGAAGGTGGTAGCTTCTAGTGGAGGATCACAGTATTGTAGAAGGAAGAAATCTGATGTTCATGATAAGAATAGGAAAGCCTTGGTTTTCAAGGAGAAGGTGACAGACAGAGTTCAGTGTAAGGGGCTGAAGAATTCTGAGTAGAGCAAGGTTGATATGGACAAGGGGTTGATCCAAAAGGAGCTCGCGGGTAGAAGTCATCCCTCACAAATAAAACACAGAGACCGACGTCGGTTATAAAACTGACATCGGCATCCAGACAGGGACCGACATTGGCTATGTGTAGACTGACATTAGTGACTCAAGATAGATAAACACTGGTGTCGGTCAGGGAGAACTGATATCGATAATGAGACAGTTGCATAGAATTGACATCAGTCTGGTGCAGACTGAGATGTGACCGACATCGGTCATTGAGACAAATTTTGGACAGACAACAAGCTGTTAAGGAGTCTCAAGCACTCATATGGAGGACTCAAAGGGTAAGTAAGCTTCAAATTCATTATTTCCCTTCTTTACACTACTTGTTGCTCACTGATGGTCAAGAACCAAGAAGTTATTGAAGAAGCAGAGCAGGTAGATCTAAGAAATAGTGGGAGCTTTGCATGGATGAGGAATGTGATTCCTTGGAGAAAAACCAAACAGGAGTTTTTGGTGAAGTTGCTAGTTGGAAGAAAGCACTGAGAGATGAATGGATGTTCACGATGAAGAATAGGAATGGACAAGTGAGACGGAAGGCCAAGGTATATGGTCTTGAGTAAGCTACAAGACAATGGAGGTTTGACCATTGTGTTTCTCTTTACTAAGTTGGATAATATTAGCTACATTATCCTATTACTATATGTTGTGCTTGTTGCAGAGTTACACATACAGGGAGTTGCTGAACTAAAGGTAAAGTTAGTTCAGAGGTGTGTCATGAGGAATTTGGGAGCAGCAAGATTTTTTAGCATGAGTGTGTTTTAGGGACATGGAAGGTCACAGGTTGACTTTGTTTTCAGATGATTGTGTGAGATCGGTAAGCACGCTGATGGTTGAACAATTCTATGAACAGTGTCCTGATTCATATGATGAGGTTGAGTACATGTATACTAAACTTGAGTTTTCCCAAGTAGTGGAAGCTGTCAAAAAGTTTGGAGCCAATCTAAGAAAGAAACACTGGAGGGCAGTTTAGTGGAGTCTCAGATATCTGAGAGGGACCAGCAACAAGTGCACATGCTATGCAGGGTCAAGTTCTTTTCTACATAGTTTGTAGATGCGGATGTGGTAGGTGATTTGGATGACAAGAGGTGCACCACAGGATTTGTGGTGGTTGGTCTTCAAGAGTGATCTTGAAGAGGGATAGAAAGCTAAGGAAATAAACTAGATGATGTACAGGTATAGGTACAGTGCAGCTATTTATCTCTAAGTGAGAGATTGTTAGGTTGTGGAGCTAAAATCTTTATTGTTTGTAGACATGGAGGAGGTTACTGAGTTTCAGGGATACCGGTGTTGACAGTGTGACCGACGTCAGTCAGGGGTGAACAAAAGGGCAACTGACATCGACAGGAGTCGGCTGACATCGGTCAGCTCTAGGTAGACAGGGACCGATGTCGGTCGCCTGTGGCGGTTCCAGAACTATTTATTACATGAATAGTTAGTTCATTGCACTGAGTGTTTGCATGTAAACGCTATTTCAAGTCTTGAGTTGTGTTTTTAATTATTGTAAATTAGAAGTCTAAGTTATTTTTTAGTGTGGGTGTTTCTACGCTAAATTGCTTTCTACATTCAAAAGATAGAAATGAGAAACTAAAAGAAATGGTCAAGGCTAGATGTTACCTGGATGAAGTCGTGCGCACCGAAATCAGACATTGGAAGGTACTCCTCTTTGGCTGTGGAGGAATGACACCTCCAAAGAAGAAGAGACTGAAACATGAAAAATGTTAGACAAGGAGATGGTAGGCTATCAAGCAAAAGCTTGATCCCTGAAGTACGAAGACTTCCTTAAGGGATATCAACCCACTGATTAAAAACAGAATATTCGACAGAAAAAGAAATAGTGAAAGACAGAATGAATGAAATAAAGACAAAAACAAAATGCGTACCTGATATGCAGCAAAATGCTCTGCACAGTCGCTAGTGTCGGTCTCTATGCCGGCGTCGATCAGGGAAGGGTGTCAACGTCGATTAAAGTGCCGGCGTTGGTAGGGGTAGTGATCGGCATCGGTCGAGGCAGCAGTTTTGGACGGGGTCTGGTCGGGTCTGGTCAGAGTCTTAAGATTTGCAGAAAGGTTAGATGTTTTTGTTTGAGGATTCAGGAAGCCGGTTTAAGAGTCAGAGGGATTTGTTTGAGGGTTTTGGATAGAAATCTAGGCAAAGTTACAGACTGTATTTTCTAGACAGGGTGGATAGAGGTGATACGGATAGAAATAAGGTCGGGGTTATGGTCTAACTAAGTTGGGGTGGTAATGTCAATTAAAAACAATAACCAAGAACAAAATGAAAGTATAGAGAAAATACTTACCTGTTACATGCTAGTGGGAGACATAATTGTTGTTATCGCTATGTTGAAGAAGTTTGATGTAGCAGACCGATGCAGAGTCCTTATACCGGAGAGAGAGAACACGAGAGATGATTGCAGATGATTGGATGCCAAAAATTGGTTGATCGTTCGGTGCTGTGTTTGGATCAAAGAAACGTTTTGATGCAGAAGGTCTGATAACCAGTTGCCAAACTGATTGGCAATCGAATAACAAATAATGGATTGAGAAACAAATTAACAGACGTAGTTTAAGGTTGACCGATGCCGATAGGACTGTCGACGTCAGCCGAAAAGGTGATCGACGTCGGCGACATCGATCGAGTAGTGACCGGTGTCAGCAGATGCAGAATGGGGACAGAGGCTGATTCTAGCTTTTTATTCATTTTGACATGCTGCCAGGGGCAAGGCTCATGGGAAAATGGTCAACAGGGGTTAAGGGGAGGACGACAAGGGTTAGACACAATTCTGGTGTCTACATTTGCCTATTTTTGTCTTGTTGGTTGTTCTGGATGAATTGCAAGCCAAAAATAGGAGGTGGTTGCCCTAGATGTGGGATAAGGTTGATTCCATCTTGTTGGTTGTTCGAATGAACTGTAAGACAAAAATAGGAGGCAGATTGCCCTGATTATGGGTGAGGTATTCCCCCTCAAAGCAGGAGTCAAAGGAAGGGAACCGAGAATCGGGTGCTGATTTGACAAAGAGTGGATGAAAAAGAGGGGTGAGGGTGAACGCTGTAAAAGTCATGATTGTGTGCATACCACTTCACGAGATGGTCAGGTCAAAGTGTCGCAGGTCAAGGGTCGAGGAGTGCCAAAATTGAAATAACTGGGCACCAGCATTTAGTCATCTGCTGATCGGGTTATTCAATCTAAGCTGAAGCTCCAAATGGTCGTCGTGTTCCAGGTATCCCAGGCGCAGGAAGTGCTCCCAGAAACACGAAAATGTCACAAGTAGTAGGGATCAACTGGCTTGCGATCCTATACTTGTGAGGGTCTAAAAAAAAAATAGTTTGTGCACAATTTTGCTAACCAGTCATGGGATAGCATATCGGAGGAGATAGGCGTGATCTCTAATGGTCATTGGTCGAGGTGGAAGAATGGACGAAAGGATGTGGCTGAGCTAACCTCAAAAGATGTTATGTGATCTGAGTGCTGCCTACATAGCCCCTGTGGAAGGGCTTCAGACCAATGTAGTTCTCCCTAGAAGGGAGGAAGGGTCAAAGGGATGGAATTGGTCTTGGTCGAGGGCAAGGTTGTGGTCAAAAAAGAGGAAAAAAGGTTTTTTCCATCAGAGAGACAAACAAACGAGGGTGGTCGAGCTAACCCCAGAAGATGTCGTATCATCTGAGTGCTTCCTACATAGCCCTAGTCGTAGGGCCTCAGACCAATGTAGTTCAAACTAGTTGAGAAGAGTGGTCGATGATTGGTTTGGTCAAAGTGGTCGATAGGTTAGGAGAAAGAGATATTACAACCTTTTCCAAATGGTGTATTCTGTAACATTGGTTGAGGGGTCTTTCATCCCTAGCAATTTTCCATATTCGTGATGGATGTAAGCTAAAGATGAATTGAGATCTATTTATGCATCAGCAAGTATTGGTTTATGCTTAACATAAATTGTATTCGATCGATAGTTTCCATGTGTATTGGTGTCCATAGAAACTAGTGTGAATAGGCTATGGGAGTGGCTTGAAAAGAGAGTTGAGTTGAGTTGATTGGGATGGACAAGTGATGAAGGTGAATGTGACCAAAGTGTAGATGAAGTGAAAATCATATTGCTCTTTCATTGACAAGGACCAGAATGACAGCATAGATAGGAGTTATTAGAACCAAGAGCCCCATTCATGCATGACGTCATTGACCATAGTTGTGTTAAAACGGTAATCGAATCACTTTGACATTAAAGTGAGCTCGAAGTCCCTTGAGCAGGTGATAGGAGGAGGAAATAGGGTAACCCATTTTAAGAGCAGAGATAACTTTACCCCTTTGTATAGGAGACCTTGAGACAACTATAAGTCAAGTCCATGACTCTTTTTTTTTTTTTACAGACTGATCAATGCGGAAAGTCTGCATAGAGATGTCATTTGCTTGGTGGTCAGTTGTGAAGCTGATCAATGCAGGAAGCTTCTAAGATAGTGTTGTTTATTGCCAGATTAGTTATAGCCATCCTTCGAGGGAGTGGTCTAGAATTTTGCTTAATATAAGGGCTTTGAATAGCTGTCCTTCGAGGGAGCAGTCTATTAGTTACAGCAATAATAGTATAGTTGTCCTTCGAGGGAGCAGTCTACCTTTTTTATTTGATATTGATATGGTGACCGTGGATATTTTGACATCTTGATTTGTTTTGACAGAAATGTGAGTCATGGACAAGATTATAGAAGGTCAAGGGCTCCCTTTTATTAGGACAAAGCATCCATACATCATAAAAGGGTTATAGAGGAATTGTTAAGAGGAATAGGGATGAAAGGAATTAGGACTAAGAGGATGAGGATTGCACAAGGGACGATCTCAAGTTAAATTTCAAGTGAACGAGTACTCGACTAGCAGTAAAACGATCGCAGATGCAACGTATTAAGAGGCTCAGGTTTTGGTCGTCCATCAAGAGAGGACAGACGATAAGTCCCTGATCCATACTTGTGCATGATAATGAAAGGTCTGAGCCAATTAGGAGCAAACTTGCCTCGTTTACTTTGCTCCATATTGGTCACATGTTGATTCTCTTTGAGGACGAGGTCTCCGATGTTGAAATCTCATTCTTGCAAATTTTTGTCATAGGCTCGCTTGATGCGATGTTAATAGACATGGAGATGATTAAGGGCAGCAAGACGGTGCTCGTCAAGTAACTCAAGTTGAGCTAAGCGATCTTGACAAAAGTCATCGTTGGAGAGAATGTCATGTAGAGAAATGCGAAGAGACGGGATCTGTACTTCAAGAGGTAGGATAGCCTCTGTTTCGTACATGAGAGAGAAAGGGGTAGCACCCGTAGAGGTTTAGATGCTAGTGCGGTAGGCCCATAAAGCGAAGGGAATGTGAATGTGCCAGTCCCTTCCTGTGTCACTGACCACCTTCATGAGAATTTTAGTGAAAACTTTGTTAGAAGCCTTGGCCTGCCCATTTGCTTATGGGTAGTAAGGCGAAGAGAAACTGAGTTTGATGCCAAATGAGTCGCATAGCTTTTAGACAGTCTTGTTTTTGAAGGACTTGCCACTATCGGTGATGATCTTATGAGGAACACCGAAATGACAGATGATGTGGGTGTTGATGAAGTTGATGATCTTGTCAGCTTTTGTGGAGACGAGAGGAATGGCTTCCACTCACTTGGTGAAATATTCAGTGGCTGTGATGATGGATTGATGATGAAGAGATGAGTGGGGGTTAATCTCACCGATGAGATCTAAGCCCCACTGAGAAAAAAGCCAAAAATTCTGAGCAATTTGTAAGGCGTGACTGGGGAGATGAAGCAAGTTAGAGTGCTGCTGACACTTGATGCAATGCCAAACATAGTCGCTACAGTCTTGATGAAGGGTAGGCCAATAATAGCCCAGACGAAAGATGCGCTTGGCAACTGAATTTCCACTGAAATGTCTGCCACAAATCCTGTCGTGGACTTGCTTAATGGCTTGAGATGCTTTAGTGGAGGTGAGACAGCGAAGAAGGAGGCCGTCGAAGCCTCGCTTATAGAGAAGACCCCCTAGCATGGTATAGCGAGTGGTACGCTTGATAAAAGTTCATCGTGTATTGTTAGAGAGGTTGGGAGGAATGACAGAAAAAGATAAGAAGTCTACAAGTTGCTTATACCAAGCATCTCGTGGGCTAGGATCTATAGTGTTGACATGATTAATGTGAGGAGAGATATAGGAAGGCAATGGCACACGATGCACTGTGACAAAAAGTCTAGTTTCAGATGAAGATGGGATATGCGAAGCGAGAGAAGCCATGGTGTCAACAAACTTATTTGTGGATCGAAGAATAGTCTGTAGGAGGTAATGGTTGAAAGATGCAAGGAGAATGTCAGCACGGTTTTTGTACCTTTGCAAAATTTCATTTTTACAGAGGTATGAACCGTTGACCTGATTGACGATGAGTTGCGAGTCACCGAAGATGTTGATGGACTTGATGCTAAGAGAGAGGGCGGTCTGAAGTCCCAAAATTAAGGCCTCATACTCAGCCATATTATTGGTACAATCAAAGTTGAGCTTAAAAGACAGAGGCATGGGCTCCCCTTCGAGTGGGATGAGAATGACCCCAGCACCTCTATCGAGTTGACATTTGGAGCCATCAAAGAACATGGTCATCTGATAGACGGTGTCATCGGTGGAAAGCGTAGCGATAGATTCATTAGGAAACTCACACTGCGAAGGTTGATTGTCAGGAAGAGGGGCCTCTGCTAGTTGGTCAGCGATGGTTTGCCCCTTGATAGATTTTTGCTAGATGAATTCGAGGTTGAACTCAGCAAGCAGCATGAGCCACCGAGCCATACGTTGATTCTGATATGGCTTGGAGTGCATATACTTGAGAGGGTCGGTGTGGGTGATGACAAAGGTCTTGTGATTAAGAAGATAATGGCAGAGCTTGGTAGCGGCAAAGACTAACGCCAAATAGAGTTTCTCGATATGAGTATACCGAGTTTCATAGTCGACCAGTGTCCAGCTGATATAATAGACTGCTTGCTCATAGTGATGCTCGTCTCGGTGCGCGATCATGGCACCTAACGAATGATTAGTGGCTGAGATATAAAGGTAGAAGGGTTGGTCATCTTTATGTGGAATGAGGACTGGTGGAGAGACCAAATAGCGTTTAAGGGCTTCAAAAGCCTCTTGACAGTCTTTATCCCATGTAAAGGAGACGTCCTTCTTAAGGAGATAATGAAAAGGTTGGCAGCGGTCAAAAAGCTGTGAGATGAAACGGCGAATGGACTGGAGCTTCCCTTGCAAACTGCGAAACTGTTTGAGATTGGTCGGGGGCGGCATTTCGAGGATAGCGCGAATCTTGGCGAGATCTATCTCGATGCCACGGAAAGAAATGATGAAGTCGAGAAGCTTGCCAGAGAGGACCCCAAAGACACATTTCTTGGGGTTAAGATGAACATTGTATTGAAGAAGATGAGAAAAGATGATCTTGAGAATGGTCAGATGGTCACTGCGAAGCTTGGACTTGCCGAGCAGGTCATCCACATAGTCCTCCATGATTTTGTGGAGGAGATCGTGGAAAATGTAGGTCATGGCACGCTGATAAGTGGCGCCTGCATTTTTCAAGCTGAAAGGCATGACACGATAGTAGAAAGTCCCCCATGGGGTAATGAAAGTGGTCTTGTGCTGATCTTCTGGAGCAATCAAGATTTGATTGTATCCTGAAAACCCGTCCATGAGAGATAGCATCTCATGGCCGGCCGTAAGATCAACAAGCTGGTCAATGTTGGGAAGAGGAAAGTCATCTTTAGGACAGACTAGGTTAAGGTCACGATAGTCTGTGCAGATCCGGATCCCCCCAGTTGCCTTGGTGACTGGGACGATGTTAGAGACCCACTGTGGATAATCGATGGGCTGGATGAAAGAGACAGAAAGGAGGCGTTGAAGCTCCTCTTTGACAAAGAGAGCAACGCGAGGATGCATCTTTCAAAGCTTTTTCCTGACAGGCTTAGCATCTGGTTTGGTGACAATGTTATGGGTAGCGATGGTGGGGTCGATGCTAGGCATGTCACTGTAAGTACAAGCAAAGGCCTTCCTATGGTCAGATAGGAACTGGATATAGTCAAGCTGCTCCTTAGCGTCTAAAGATTGGCCAATCTTTAAGACATAAGAAACATCAGAAGAAGGAAGGTTGATGTCAATGGTTGATTTATTTAACATAACCTGGGTCTCAGAAGGGAGGGAGCGCTGGATGAAAGAATCGTCAGCACCCATGTAAGAAAGAATGGCATCATCGTCAACGCAGTGGACAGTGTGAATGGTTGTCGACTCATCTTCGATCATGCTGGGAAAAATGAGAGGGAGAGATTTGGACACCCCATTTAGCTAATAAGTCAGGGGTTCCATGCAGATGGTGTTTATGCAAAAAAAACTAGGAGGAATGGAAACCACTGACTCCGTAGGTGAAGGGGGAAGAATGGGCAAGTGTGGAGGAGATTGGTCAATGGTTGGTTCGGGACAAAGGTCTGCAGGGTCTTGAGTGGGGTCGTGATATCCCAGGCCATACCATTTCTTGGCATTGTCATCGTTGAATGGTTCAATGGGCTGATGGGAGCCCTGCTCATAGTGTCCGAAACCAAAACTCTTCCATGCACACCTGTAAAGGTAAGTGTGTGTAAAGGCGGGGTTGCCAAGAAACAAGAAGTCTGATGTGAATGGTTGGGGTGAAGAAAGAGGATTACCATCAGTAGGAGCTTGATTGAGCCCCCCATAGACAAGGTTGGTTCAGAGGTGAGGAGGACCATAAGGCACGATCATCCTGATTTGATGGTCGTAATTGGTATTGTGATGAAGGTGTCCATACTCTTGTGGAGTTTGGAACATGTCTAAGGTTAGAAAGCGATACTCCACCAATGAAAGTCTTTAGAAGATGTCTTCCATGGGGTCTGTCGTTATCGCTTGAAGGGGAGGTGTGAGGGTGACCGCCTGTTGTGAACTGATCGAAGCTTTCACGGATGGAGACGGTGTTGAGATTGATGGCTTGATAGGAATGAGGACGTCATTTGGACGGTAGGTGGTGTTGCAAGTTTTGAAGGGTGAAGGGTCAGCGGGAATGGTGTGGACTTGTCCGTCGTGCTCAAATTTCACACAACGGTGCAGGGTGGAGGAGACACAGGCCATGGCGCGGATCCAGGGTCAGCCCAGCAACATGTTGTATTGAAACTCTCCTTCGATGATATAGAAGAGCTCCGGGACTGTGCGTGGACCAATGCGGATATGAAGGATGACTGTGCCAATGGTCATGGCAATGGTGTCATTAAAAGAGCACAAAATTGCGTCAGTTTTGGAGACGTAATTCTTGGGAAGAGCCAACTGATCAAAGGCATGGGTGGAGATAATGTTGATGCTGGCGCCTCCATTGATCATAACGCATTTAATGCGTGTCCGATCAACATAGGCAGTGATGAAGAGGGCGGCATCCTCTGATCTTTCGTGTTGGATGTGGGAATCTCAGAATTGCTGAATGTGATGGAGGCAATAGGGGCTAAAGAGTGGACAAGGGCAGTAAGTGGCTGGGGGTCCTCGGGTTGGACCTCTACTGCCTATAGGGCTTGGATGAGGGCTTGATGATGTTGAGGTGAGGTTTGGATGAGGTCATAGAGGGACATCTTCATAGGTGTCTGGTGAAGCTATTTCAACATGGAGTCGTGGATTGGTCTGGAAGAAGAAAAAGAAGAGGGTTGAGGCGCGCCAAGGATAAAAATATTAGGCTTGGGCAGTTGAGGTGGATTGACGAAAGGGTAGGTCCAAGGAATGGCGGCTTTTTCTTTCGCCTTGTCCTTTTGTGACCTAGTGGTTATGTGAATGGCATTGATTTCAAAGATAGGAGGTGAAGGAGATAAAGGGGTTGTATCATGTTGATGAGATGTTGATGGGTTTGAAGAGGTTGAAGCATTATGAAGAGTCAGGGGTCGGTCGAGAGTGTCTTCAAAGAGAAGAGTGTCTTTCTCTAGATAGCGGTGAATGACAGCCTTGAGGGCACATCAAGTCTTGGTATCGTGTCCTGGTGTACGATGGTATAAGCAAATCTTCGTGTCGTCGAACCAGGAGGGTTTAGACCTGAGGGGTTGGAAAGGCCTGATGGGTGGAAGAGTTATGCTAGAAGTCTGTAAAAGTTAGTGCAAGATCAAAGAGTATGAGCCCACTAAAGGGTTCGTGCTCGTTGATGTATGCGATGCTAGTGACTTTTGTTTGGGCAGAGTTGGAGGAGGCTTTCGTACCACCTTCTGGGTTGATGGTGCGGTGACAGGCAGAGATGGTACATTCTTCATGAGAGGTACCACCCTTTTGGGAGAGGGTAGGCTAGCAGTAGGCAAAAGAATCAAAGGAGGTAACCAATTTTGATTAGAGGTCGGAGTAGGAAGGACTCTGGTCAAGGTTGAAGGATGAGGGCCCAAAATAGAGGGCAATGGTGACAGAAAAGGAGGCATTCGCCTTTGTGGTTTGGCAGTCTTCTATGATTTGAGTTGAAGACTACTATTGGTCGAAGTCTGGTCTAGGTCCACCTTCACTTGCAGATGAGTGAGGTTGAAGACAGGGCGAACACCAAGTGACTTGATTGGTTTAGATGGGGTAGATGAGGGTTTCAGTCCTGATGCGGTTGATTGAGGTATAGACGGTCTAGAAGTGGAAGTCTGGTTTTTGTTGAGAGTCTTGGGAGGTTCTGCCATGGGAGGATTAGTAGTATGAGATGAGAGGGCACGGACATGTTGAAGAGCTGTGAGACGCTCCCACAATCCCTGATGCTCCACTTTTCTTGAAGGGAGAAGTTCGAGTTTCTCCACTAATCGAGAAAATGGCTGAGAAGATGTGGGCTAAGATTTGGGTTCTTGAGAAGATGTTGATGGTTGTGGGACCGAAGGTATGGTAGTCTCGGCCCTAAGGCATGATGAAGTCGTGATAGGTTCGTCTTTGGTTGGAGACGAAGGAGAGGCAGGTTCTTCCCTAGGTGGAGAAGAAACTGGAGAATGAGGCTCCTCAAGCGGGTAAAGGGTAGGGATGATTGTGCCCTCCACTTGCGGTTGAGGAGTAGGAAATGTTGGGTCCTCCATGGGCAGTAAGAAGGAGGATGGTGAAACCGGTGGTGCTGGTAAGGTTGAGGCGTCCTCCAAGATGAGAGAGGTTGACGGAGAACTAACTGGAGAAAGATGTTCATCCACATGTGATGGATTGATGGATGGACTCACCTCTTGAAGTTGGTCAAAAATAAAGGGCGAGACCGTATTGACTGTTTGAATGTTGTGTTCATGAGTGTTATCAATCAAGGTCTGGACATTGTTTTGAGTTGGTGGATGATTGGGGAATGGTTACTTGAAGATGTCGATACCCTAATTAGGTGGTGCATTCGGATTGTCGAGGATGAGGTCACCCTTTTCAAGCATGTCTTGGATTATGTTTTTAAGGGTTTTACAATTGCCTGTGTCATGACCTTTAACATGGTGGTAGTTGCAGAAGTCATTTTCCCTATACCACGCAGGGATGGCACGTGAGGGATCAAATTGTGGAGGTGGTCAGATCTGGGGGAGATTGAGGACCCCTTGTTTGATAAGTTTTTCTAGCACAGATGCGTATGATTCTCTGAGTGGAGTAAACTGTCATTGTATGTATCTTTGCTGAAATTGGCGAGTGGCACTCTGAGATGTGGATGGCTCAATTTGATTAGTTAAAGGTGAAGAGGAGGAAGATCTAATGACCACAGAATTTGCTAAAGCTTTAGATTTAGGATTGGATGAGGAAGGCTTAGAAGAGGGGTCATTGGTCTTGGAGTTGGGATTCTTGCTCCGCAACTTGACTTTATTCTCCTCGACGGCACATAACTCAAGTTTACGGGCCATCGTGAAGGCTTCGTCAAAAGTGTGGAAGGTCTGAACCCTCAAGGTGGAAGAAATATGTTTGGCGCAGGCTTGGGAGAAAAGTTCAATAAGTTCGGGTTAGGGTAAGAAAAAGGAGAGTTGATTGATAAGGCCCCTCCATCGAGCAACGAAATCAGCAATGGATTCGTCCTCGAATTGGCAGATAGAATAGAGGTCTGTGATTGAGACCTTCTTAGTGATGTTGATAGAGAAATGATTCAGGAAGAGCTGAGCCAGCTGAGTGAACGTGAAGAGGGAATGGCTGGTAAGGGAGCTGTACCAGTCAAGTGCAGCACCTGAGAGACACATAGGAAATGTGCATAAAAGCAATGCATCGTCGTGGGCGATAAGGTAATAGGCATGTCTGAAAGCCCGTAAGTGTTGTTGTGGGTCTTCCTTGCTTTGAAAATGAGAAAACTTAAGAAGTTCCCACTGGCTGGGATATGGTCTGATCGGGACAGAAGGATGAATGGGCTCATTGCAAATTTGTTTGTATGAGAGAGTATTGTGTGAGCCGAAAATAGAGGTCTCTAGGCTAGACATCTTGTCCATCAGCATTTTGATGATTTCTACTAATGGATTGGTGGGTGGAGCGCCCCCTAGATTGTAAGGCGCTTGAAAGAGGCTATAAGAGGCATACGATGTAGTCGGTTGTACCAGTAAAGATGCAACGTACGGATGACTAGTCGTAGGGATAGAAGAGGAGACTAAGGATGGTTGGATAGAAGGCATGGCTAGGTTCGATGTTGTCACGGGAGGTTGGTTAGAGGTAACATGGGCCAATGGATAGGTAGCCACCCTAGTGTTGATAAGAGCAAGGGTAGGTGGAATAGAGACGACCAGATTCTGAAAGGAGGTAGAGAGTGGTTGAGTGGGCTGAGGCTGATAGGGGGCTGAAACCTCGGTGGAAGTGGGCCCAACAATAGAGGGAGAGGCCACACTTGGATGGTTGGTCAAAGGTTGGTCATTAGCCTGGGTGTCTGAAGGTTGAACTATGGATGCTGTTGATACGGCTGCAGTCTCGAGAAGAGAGGTCGGCATTTTGTACATTGGATTGCCCAAGGAGTCTCGTGTTCGGCTATTCGTGAGATAGTGTTGCAAGGCTTTGACATTGAGGTCCAAGAATCGTGCAAAATCTTGGTCCCCTTCTGGGACAATAGGAGTCTGGGTCGGGGATGGTCTAGTAGGAGTTCTTTCAGTCTCCGAGTGGAACTCCATTATAGGGATGGTTATGGACGGGGTAGATGGAAGTGGATGATACCTCGCGTGATCGACTAGAGCCTTGACTTGGCTATGAGTCAGAACCATTCAAGGCAAGAAAGAACATCCTCACAAGCTCAAACAAGCAGATAAGAATAGAAGAGATGAAGAACACAAGCAGATCCTAAAAACCTTAGGAGTAAATTATTAGGATTATAGTGGCTTATGCCTTAGAATATGTGTAGAGGAAGATTGGCTTTTGAGTCGGGTCCTAAAAGTAGTCTATGGATGGTTTTAGGTTAGTTATGGTGCTCAAGAAGTCTGTGTTAGGTTTTGTACAAGGCCTAGTGCTAAGGAGAAAGCTCCCCTCACTTCACGAGTCCAGTGATAAACTAGGCCCGCTTAGCCAAAATATACTTCCCCTAGAGATTAGACTCCGCCAGAGAACGGAGTGGGCTTTCCCCTTGGTGATGAAATCCAAGTAAGATTGCCGAGACGGGTAAGGTATCCGCTGGGTGATGAAATCCCAGTCGGGCCTTGTCTCAGGTAAGTTAAGATGTTTGTTTTGTGCAAGTGGTTTGGTCGTGTAACATCAAGTGGACTAGATTAATTCAATATGTGGTTATTAATTACTAAGTGTGGTCTAAGAAATGCAAGCAAACAGAAATGAAAGTGCACGTGTTTTAAGCCCAAGTCAAAATGTTTGTTCGTATGAAGACGAATGGAGAAAGAGTCGAAGAATATGAGTTTTGACTAGTCTAGAAGTGCAAGAAAGAAAATAAAAGTTCTTTTTATTCCTGCTTATTATGTCATTTAGAAGAGACAAAAGAGGTGAATAGGGAGAAACTTAATGCACCTAAATGAAAAAAAAGAAATAAAGAACCCAAGGAAGGCCCTAAGGGTCCCACCGGGCATGCCAGAATGTTTCTACGCTAAATTGCTTTCTAGATTCAAAAGATAGAAATGAGAAACTAAAAGAAATGGTCAAGGCTAGATGTTACCTGGATGAAGTCGTGCGCACCGAAATCAGACGTTGGAAGGTACTCCTCTTTGGCTGTGGAGGAATGACACCTGCAAAAAAGAAGAGACTAAAACACAAAAAATGTTAGACAAGGAGATGGTGGGATATCAAGCAAAAGCTTGATCCCTGAAGTACGAAGACTTCCTTAAGGGATATCAACCCACTGAATAAAAATAGAATATTGGATAGAAAAAGAAATAGTGAAAGATAGAATGAAAGAAATAAAGACAAAAACAAAATGCGTACCTGATATGCAGAAAAATGCTCTGCACAGTCGCCGGTGTCGGTCTCTGTGCCGGTGTCGGTCAGGGAAGGGTGCCGACGTCGGTTAAAGTGTCAGCGTCGGTAGGGGTAGTGACCGGTGTCGGTCGAGACAACAGTTTTGGACAGAGTCTGGTCGAGTCTGGTCAGAGTCTTAGGATTTGTAAAAAGGTCAGATGTTTTTGTTTGAGGGTTCGAGAAGCCGGTTTAGGAGTCAGAGGGATTTGTTTGAGGGTTTTGGACAGGGATCTAGGCAGAGTTACAGACTGTATTTTCCAGACAGGGTGGATAGAGGTGATACGGGTGGAAATAAGGTCAGGGTTATGGTCTAACTAAGTCGGGGTGGTAATGTCAATTAAAAAAAATAACCAAGAACAAAATGAAAGCACAAAGAAAATACTTACCTATTACACGCTAGTGGGAGACATAATTGTTGTTGTCTCTATGTTGAAGAAGTTTGATGTAGCAGACCGATGCAGAGTCCTTGTACCGGAGAGAGAGAACACGAGAGATGATTGCAGATGATTGGATGCTAGAAATTGGTTGATCATTCGGTGTTGTGTTTGGATCAAAGAAACGTTTTGATGCAGAAGGTCTGATAATCGATTGCCAAATTGATTGGCAACCAAATAACGAATAACGGATTGAGAAACAAATTAATGGATGCAGTTTAAGGTTGATCGATGCTGGCAGGACTGCTGACGTCGGCCAAAAAGGTGACCGACGTCGGCGACGTCGATCGAGTAGTGACCGGTGTCGGCAGATGCAGATTGGAGACAGAGGCTGATTCTAACTTTTTGTTCATTTTGACATGCTGCCAGGGGCAAGGCTCGTGGGAAAATGGTCGACAGGGGTTAAGGGGAGGATGACAAGGGTTAGACACAATTCTAGTGTCTACAGTGGGATCTATTTATAGACCCATTGGCATGTATTGTAATTAAAGATTCAAGGAAAGGAAGAGATCCTTCCAAGTAAGATAATTTGAGTTGCATGTTGTTGCAAGCTTATGGGAGATCTACTTGAAGTACTTTGAGTACTTGTGTATTGGCAGTGTTATTACTGACTAGTTGAAGAGGTGAACACCAACTCTGTGTTTGTGTTGTGTGTTGAGACCATTTTTGGTAGGAGAGTGAACTCTTGATTGAGAATTACTATGTACACTTGAGGTGTGGGAAGCCTTTGAGAGGTGTGAGAAGAAGTGGCATCTTCTATATTGTATTTTCTTTCTGGATGAGTATTAATACAAGATTGTGTATTGTCTCTCATATTCTGTGTTATTTGTGAATTCTAGTTATTTGTTCATTCTGGTATAATTTCGTGTTTAATTGCTAATACAAGGTAATCATATATACTCTTATTGGTGGAGTAGGATCCTGACAAAATCAAGCTTATAATATGAATATGGATGGAGCACCTATGGGGGCTATAAATTCTCATGTTTTTAAGTTAATTTATGGCTATGATCTATGTTGATGTGCATAAATGAATAAAAAAGAAGCATTCAAAAAGGCCTTTCAAGGTGAAGAGGTGATGCTAAAGTGAAAAATTATGCACTTAAGAATGTGAAGAGGAACAACTAATTTTTAATTCAACTATAGCATGTGAAAAAATAGAGAAATAAGTAGTCTATTTGAGGACTCTAATGAATAAAAGAGCTACAAGTAGAATGGTGATGTCACAAAGGAAATCAAAAGAAGAGATGGAATCTATTAGAAAAGATCTTAAAATAGAGATTAGTGATAGAAGGAAGAATGTAATAGTAGGTTAGATAGTGAATGGATAAAGAAAAGAAGTCTTTAGGTGTAGGTGGTCAAAAAATAGCCATGGTTTCAAGCCCACTAGAGAAAATATGATGCAAGAAAGAAAATATTAGTAGACATGGTTGGACAAAGATGAGATCGATCCCATATGAAGATGGGGAGTAGATCATTTAGTGTAAGTGGACAAACTATGCCCAAATAGTGGGTAAGAAGAAAAAAATAATTTGTGGATGTGGTGGAACTATGGTCGATCCATTTCCACATAAGGGAAGAAAGTGAATATCAGTAAAAGAGGATGGATTCTAAGCCAACAAGTTGGAAGTGAAAGAGAGATAAAAATAGATGAAATATTTGGTGTGCTAGAAGGTAATACCATAATCATCAATCTTAGTGGCCAAAAGAGCAATTTTTCTATTTATTCCATCTGTGTGAGCAAGACTCAATTTTTTAACTACCTCTAAGTGTTTTATGCAAGAGCATCCAATGGGTAAGGGTAATCATACATCACCAGAAATAATTATAAGTTGGTGTAGTTTCAAAAAATATTTTCAATGCAAAGTTATCAAATCAACGAGGTTCTCAGGGCACATCTTGAGATCCAGTTTTGGTTCATGGATTTGTAGTAGTTTTTGAAGTCCCAAGGATCACATGGATCACACTCAAGGTCACATGGTCATATTCCAATGTCTCAAATCTTATTTTCTTTGTATTGGTGGTCTCACATATTTTCCCTCACAACTTTAAGTTTCAATGTTGGAGGCCAAGTGTACATTATTTCTTAAGTCTCCAAGTCCATAGGGAATACATAATATATATGTATTAGGGTCCACATTATTTCCCAAAGTTTATAAGTCTACATATATTCTTTTTTGTAATTAAGGCTTCTTTCTAGACCTGACAAAATATACATTGGTTTATAAAGTCTAATAGGTCCACAAGACCCTTGGGATTCATACACAAGACCATGAAAGTTCACAAATATCATGGAGTTCAGGTGTCATAGTCACAATTACTCATGAGGCCTTGGTGTGTTCATAAGTCTAGGTCATGACAGGGACCATGGGCAGACGTATGACTAATTTCAAATTTGAGTTTATAACCTCAATGGGTTTGAAACAATCCATAAAAAAAATCACATGACTCTAAGAACCCAGATTACAACACATGTCATAATCACTGAGGGTCACAAGATATAGTAATAACCATAATGTAGTGCAAATGTATTACGATCCTTAAATGGATTTAATTGATTAATGGGTCCATAAACATAAAAAGAGGCAATGATGAAAAGAGGAAAATGAATGAGGGGCC
This sequence comes from Torreya grandis, assembly GCA_037957365.1. Classification (NCBI taxonomy): domain Eukaryota; kingdom Viridiplantae; phylum Streptophyta; class Pinopsida; order Cupressales; family Taxaceae; genus Torreya; species Torreya grandis. The sequence goes on along the minus strand of JARHVA010000545.1, from coordinate 620,664 downwards.
ATAAAATGAATTTAATAAATCCATGGGTCCATGAAGTCTTTGAATACCACAAGAAAGGATTTGGAGCCTGTTATCTAGGAGCTACAGGATCTTAGCACTTGGCACGATCACATGCAACCTATGATCATAATTTCAAATTTGGTCACAATAATGGAATAACACAAAAATCTTCGAATGGTCACAAATTTCATGTTAAAATACCAATTTAGGAATTTAATTTCTCTTTGGAAAACTCTATAAGAGAACATTTACCTAGTGGTCACCATGAAATAGTTAACCCGATTGTGTAGCCATTGTTACAAGAATATCTTTCAAAAAGGGAAAAACGGTAAAAAGTAAGAAAGTGATCTCATGATACTTCTAAAGGAATTTTTTTAGGTGGGATGTACGGGAGTTCAAGATATAAAACAAGAGTCACATTAGAAATGTCAACATTGAATGATCAATAGGTTGACATTGGAAGGATTGAGGAAAGAACCAGAGATTTAAACTTACAAATCAAGATCTGATATCAAAGTAGAGAAGTTATAGACTAGACAAGGGCCAAAATAGAGATAAAAAAGAGATGTATTAGAGAGAAGTTGAAAATTTTGCATGATATAAGAGCATTCAAGGGTTTGAGTAATCTTGTATCAACCAAAAATAAATAAAAAATAAACAACTGGGAACAAAAATTCAATAGTGAATTGATAGTAACGGAAACAACACAACAAAAAATGAAAATTATTAATTTTTGAAGAAAAATGCATGGGTTTAGAGAGTTTTATGGATTTAACTGAATGTGAAGAGATATGGTACATGTTAGAAAGGGTAATTTAAATAATCTCATGAAGTGAGGAGAAGAGAGGAGGATAAAAATGAGATGCAAAATGGGGAAAAGAGGAGCTGCAAGAAAAGAAATAGAAAAGTAACAAGCTATAGAGGAACCAGTAAGATGTTGGACTATGTTGGTGATGTTTTCCTCAATGTTTACACTCTAAAACATGTAAGACACCTAGTTGATAATGTTTTTATTATTTTAAACATTGTAATGTCTTCAAATCAAGGAATATAGTGTGTTCTTTATGGTAAATGTCTGCAAGTAGAATTTTGAGTTGCTCTTTATGTGTGTGTGTGTGTGCTAAAACTAGGCATCACAAAATTAAAGGTTATCCTTAAGTTTATACACTCTCTATGATTTCACCATTTGGTATCATATCAAGAACTTTTCTTTTTGAGTTGGGTGTGTGAGGCTCTTGTATGAGTCAATTGCAGGCTATGAAAAGTAAGTTATGAAAAAAGAGTTTGCATTAGAGAGAGAAGAAGTTTGTTGCAGGTGTGAAAGAAGTCATGCAAGTGTTGAGGAAGTGAGATATATTATTTTTTGAGTCTATTTGTGAAAGATAATCCTACTTGTTGAGGAAGATATGGCACATAAAGGAAGGGCACCAGAGGTAGAAGACTTGGTTGATATATTGAAGGGAGTCCAAGAAATATTGGACATGATGGAAGGTACAAAAAGAAAAGATGTTTCAACTGTGAGTACAGAGGATGAAGAAGAAATGATTACAGGGTTATTGTCTCTAAAATAAAGGTTAGATGTTTTGGAGAGAGACCAACCAAGCAAAGAAAAATATCCCAATAGAAGAAAGAGATCGATAAAGGTCAAGGTGAAGAAAAGAGGTAATCCCACTATTAATATTTTTATTTGGTAAAGAGAGCCCAAATGTGCTCATCAATTGGATGGTGGAGTTATAAATATATTTTTAAGAGAAGTGTATTGAAAACCCCATGAGGTTATAGATTACAAGTAAGAGATTATGTGGAGTTGTAGTTGTGTATTGGAGAGATCTCCTAGAGAGGAGATAAGGGAGAGGAAAGAATAAGGTAATGAGTTGGGAACATATAGTTTATAACTTTATGGGTCATGTTGTGCACTCAAGAATGAAATTAGAATGATTTTATAGGATTCATGTCTTGAAGCTTGAGACAAAAGAGAATATATATAAGATTTACATAAAATTCAATATGAGAGGAAAGTTTTCATGTGAGTAGTTCAAGTCCACTTTGAGAAGTAGCGAGGAGATGGATAAAAGTGAGGAGAATAAGTATGTATTGAAAGGTTTTACGGAGAACAAGAGAGTGAGGTTTCCATGTGAGAAACTCAAATCTTATTTTCAAAACAAAAAATAGAATGAGGTTTTTGACTAGTACATAAAGGATGGAATCATCATGTAAGAGGATATAGATGTGATAGTTTTTGAATTGGGAGAAGGAGACCCATTTTTTGATGATGGGATTTAGTTTATGATATCCCATAAGTGAGAAAATTCAGAATTTTCTTTGGTAGGTAATGTATTTGTCTTTTCTATTTTGGAGGGAAGAAGGGTTTAGAACAACCAAGGAATGATACATGTTTCCTTCAAGAAAATAATATATGTGAATGAATAAAGAGACCATGAAGAGTTGCATATTTTCATGAAGAAAACAATAGAGATTGTTGATATTCAAGTTAATGCACATAAGAAGAGTATGGTTGAAGACCAACCATCTAAAGAAGGAGGAAATAGAAAGAAGAATGAGGAGAGGAAAATGATGGAGGTTTTTGAGAATGGACCTTTGGGAGTCCATCATGAGAGAGATAGTTGTGAGGAAAATGTGAGCATCAAAGAAACATTGGGCAACATATCCTTGAGGCTTGATGAAGAGTTGAAAAAATTATTTGTGGGAACTATTGATTCCATTAATGTGTTTATTAAATGTGAATTTATAAAAAAGATAGAGATAGAGATGGTGGACTTATTTCTACTAATAATAATGAATAATAAAAGTGATGTTGCATATGTGGTAGCATCCCACATAGGTATTGGAGAAGAAACTATTATGAGTGAAGGTATGCATTGTACCTATATAGACATAGAGGTTGCAAAGTTATTTACATATGGCATGGAAATCAATCATCCTAGAGTTGATATAAAGAGGATGAGAAATAAAGAAGAGTAACTGGTTTCTGAATCAACTAATAAAAATGAACAAGATGAAGAAATTCTAGAGCTAATTATTATATCAGCCAATAAAATTGTGAAGATCGATGAAGCACTTATGGGGACTATAGTTTATGTGCTAGTGTAGAGATAGAGAGAAAGGAAACATTCATAGAGGCCTTCCAAGGAAAATAGGTGAAACAAGATTTGCAAATTTATACACTCAAGAAAGAGAGGAGGAACAACTTATTTGTATATCAATCAGAGCATGTGAATAATATGTGAAGGAAGAAGAAGACTCTTATAAATGATTAAGGCATAATAAATATGGTGGAAAGAGAGGAGATGATAACCATGAGAGAATAAGATTTTCAAATAGCTAAGAGTGAAGAATGAAGGATCCAATAATAGGTTGGATAGTGAGTAAATAAAGCTAATAAGGCTTTAGGAGGAGGTGGTCATTCAGTGGTGTGTTTCATCCCCCAAGAGAAATTAAGATTCTAGAATGATAATTTGGGTGGAGGTGGTCGGACGAGGGTGGGTTTTAGCCCACATGAAGATTGATAAAAAAGAGGATAAACCTTTAACAGAGGAGGATAGACTATGATGGGTCTAAATCCATAAAAAGAGGAGTAATGAAAGATTAAAAAGAGAGGATATAATTAAAAACAAAAAGGAGGAGCTATAAATAGAAGAGAAAGATTGACAAAAAACTATAAGTACTTAGTGTGTTGGAAGAAAATGACTTGGCAATTATGTTTCATGGTTAAAAGAGTGGTTTTACCACTTATTTCATCTGTGTGATTAGGATTTCACATTTTAAAAAACTTGAGTGTCTGAAGTAGGAGCATCCAAGGGTTAGAACAATCTTTCATCAACCAATAAATAAATAAAAATAAAAAGGAAATAGTTGGGACCAACATTTCAATAATGAATCAACAACAACAAAACAACACAGAATAGGTAACAAAATATAATGGTTTTTGAAAAAAAATGCATGGATTAGAATGTTTTATGGACTTAAAATAATGTGAATAGACATGTTATTTATCATAAGGGGTCAAGGAAAGAAGGGGAGAAGAGAGGAGGATAAAAATGTGATGCAAAAGGGGAAAAAAGATAATGACAAGAAAAAATAGAAAAGCAAGCAATTATAAATGAACCAGTCAGATGTTAGACTACATTGGCGATCATTTTCTCTATGTTCACACTCTAAAATTTTTGAGGCATATAGTTGATAGTGTGTCTATTGGTTTAAACATTGTAATGTCTTTAAATCAACAAATATAGTGTGTTATTTATGTTGAATGTCTGCAAATAGAATTTTGAGTTGGTATTTTGTATGTGTGCACCCTAATTAAGCATCACATAATTAGAGGTTATCATTAATTGGATAACTTCTTTGTTATTGAACCATTGAAATAGAGAATTAAAGACTTAGAGTTAGAGACAAACAGGGATAGAGTAGTTTTAGAGAGTCCTTGTGAATGTAGATGTTGTTAAAGAATTATTTCATTGAATAAACATAGATTGTATGTTGTTTTAAGCTGTATGAATTTGGTTACATGGCCAAAGGCATCCCTTCACTAGGAACCCTACTATGAACTGCACCACAAGCTACTCTCATTTCTTGAACTGTTTAAGATATTTCTCACTACAATGGAATGGGAGATGAGTTTCATATCCATAAGACAAATAATATGTATCGTCTCTACAGAAAGTATATACTTTGGAAAATCCCATCCATAGGAAGTAAAATTTTCCACCTCTTATCCTAGAGGATAACTAGTTCACCAATCTAAAAGTCTCTTTCTCTAGCTTTCTTATCAAAGAGCTTCTTCACTTTGCTTTGGGATTCTGGGATCTAGTATACAACCACTATTATCTCTTCCTCCAGCTTTATTAAGTACATGATTCTTTTATTTAGAGTATTTATTAAATTCTTGTCTTCTATTTCTCTCACCAATTGAGAGACAAGGAACTCCAAATAAATGGGAAATGCAACATCTATACCATAAAAAACTTAAATGGGGAAATGCCAATGAATCTTTTCAAAGTGGTGTAGTTTCTCAAAATGCATCATCTAACCTTTTATTCCAATTCTTCTAATTTTCATCCATTAGTTTGTGGATGATGATAACAACATTGTTGTTTCTTCATTTTGCTCTATCATTTCCTTGGGGGTAGTAATCTATAGAGTGAAATAAGGATATCACATAACCATAGTAGGAAACCATAAGTTTGAAATAAGATATATTGGTAGTACTGTTTATCAAATTTTTTTGTACTCCAAATCTAAATAGAATGTTCTCTTTAATGAAATTGCATCTCTTCAAATGTAGTCTTCTTTATAGGAATAGCCTCAACAAAATTCTTTTAATTTTCATCCATTAGTTTATGGATGATGGTAACAACATTGTTGTTACTTCATTTTAATTTATCATTTCTTTGGGGGTAGTAATATGAAGAGTGAAATAAGGATATCACATAACCGTAGTAGGAAACCATAAGTTTGAAAGAAGATAAATTGGAAGCATTTTTTATCAATTTTTTTGTACTCAAAATCTAAATAGAATGTTCTCTTTAATGAAATTGCATCTCTTTAGATGTAGTATTTTTTATAGGAATAACCTCAACACACTTTATGAAATAGTTCATTGTGTTGAGGATGTGAGTGTGACTTGAATTGGAATGTTTATTCAATGTACTGATAAAATTTAAACCCCATTGTTAAAAGGGATATTATATTACTATAGGTCTAAAGGGAAGTGGGGCAAGTTTCATTCTTCCAACAAATTTATAGCATGCTTTACACATTGAGTCCTATTTTTGAGAGTTTTTGAATTATAGGCTAGTATTGGTGAGCTCTTATATTATTAAATGTCATGACAAGAAGAGAAATGTAACCACCACATCTCTGATTATGGAAATCTTTTACTAATCTCTTATGTTGTTCCTTATCAACACATCTCAAAAAGAAAACATATAAAATTTTCTTAAAAAGAGTATTATCATAGATTACATACCTATTGGCTCTCAATTTAATTGCTCTTTTCTCTTTAGCATTTAGATGCCTTGGGCACTCTCCATGGGTCAATAAGAAGGAAATATTTTAATACCATTCATCGATAGAGACAATGAAGACTACTAATGAAATCTCTTTAAAATATTATTTGGTAAGGCCTTTTGTGCAGATTTATTCTAATCATCGACTCCCTTTACAATCATTTGACACAAGCCTCTCCCTTATGATAATTGGTTCAACATCACCTTGAGCCCTTATATTCCTTATACCCATCTCCTCTACAACTTGAAAAACTTCATATTTTACTATGTTGTTTGTGCACTAGAACAGTAACTTGTAGGAAAAAGGAAATAACTCATTAGTAAGGGAAATAAAAACAACTCTAGCACCAACACCAATAAATAAATGGCTACCAATAAAATCTAGCATCCATGTATCATTGATATTGACTTCAATTAGTTTGGGAATATTTAGGTATTCTCTAACATCACCATATATTTATTACATCATGTCTCTTCATATAAAATATCATCAAGAGGATCGTCTAATTTTTGTATTGTGTATGTGATTTGAGCTCAGGTTCTAGTATTTTTTTATCCCTTTCATTAGAATCATATCTTGAAACCAATCCATTTATATTTTACCTCTTACATCTCTATAAAATATTTTTCTCAATAATATTCCATAGGTTATGAGAATGTCTGCCATTAGGAGTTAGTCATTTTGATTCTCTTTTGAAGATAAGCAACCAAAGGTACCTGGGCATATTTAATCTTCCTAATAAAAGGCACTATCTTGGTCCCCATAAAAAACATCAACCAAAATTATTTGTACATGTAAGCCTAAGTGTGTGAACAACTTTAGGAAACATTAAATTAATAAATTATCCAAAGTCTATGATATAATTACTAAGCTTGAGACTTTTAATATAAAGGGAGACATGGAAGGGTTCTAAATTTTTAATATTAGGGTAGAGGCATCCGTTAGATTTTGAGAAATTGAGATATATTGGACTGTGGGGATACCCTTGGATTCATGTTTAAGGTTACTGGGATTATTTCCTCTAATGAATTTGACTAATCTATCAAGATGATATGGAATAAAATTTAGGTATTCATTTTGAGACATCTGAATTTTATATTTATTCACATGATCAATTATGTGAAATTTGTCAAAACTAGAAAAGGTTAAAGCTTAAGAATTTGTATTAGTTTGAAACATATTTTGATCATGTTTTGGCGAGGAATTAGGATTTTAAAGATTTAGAACATGAGATAAAGATTTGGTGATTTACCCTTCAAGGAAAAGACTTATATTATGCTTTTGGGCTTCATTTCAGTTACATGGTAATGCATTAAGAAAATCATAAACAAATACATGCTTTAAAAGGTAGTGCTTTTGAGTACTACATCAATACATTTAATGTGGAGGGGCTAGATATAAGTAGTTTATAATTACACTATCAATTCGATAAAGTATGCATTATTTTTTTTTAAAAATCATGGTATGATATATTGCAACAACATAGGTTGTTGATTAAAAATAATGTATATGATGGATATTTCATGGGAGCATAAAATAGTCCAAACTACCAAAAGAGGGTGCATAATGCAACTAGGATTTCTCTTGCCATTTTCCATATTAATCTAAAGGTTGAAAATTTAAATTCCTAATGATAAGTACACCACCAAGGTGAAAAAAAATTGGTCTTCAAAAGTTAGAGGCTAGTTCAAATTCCATTATCATGTTCAAGAACATAAATTATCCTCAGCCAACTCCTTAAAAATATCATATTTTAAAGTCTTGGAACTTTATTATGGAGATTATTGGTAGCTGAAATGATGCTCCTTGTCACTTCCATAAGGATTTTATCTAGTGGGATATAAGGAAATTTGCATTAGCCTTGAATATCATAGACTATAAAATTGTGCAATTATTTGGTTGTAGAAAAGGAGCCACCCTGTTGGTTTTGAAGAGACATTTCTATTATATATGTCCTTTATCCTCATAATATACATAAAATCAAAATATTTGAGAAATATAAGGAGGATTATTTTAATATTGATTTGTTTATTGTTTCAACTGTAAAGAATGACAAACATACAACATGTTTTATTAACTAGAAATTTCATATTCTGAACAAAATGATCAATCAACCAATTTCAGCAGACTCATTTCCTATCTTCATCTACCTTTTAATCATTATTGGGCTTCCCTAGAGATATGTATATATTTTATTATGGATGTAGGCTAAGGTAATCTTGGGGCATTAGTAGGACAAACCAAGAATTTTTTTTTTGAGGAGATCTTATGGTATTGTCCTATGAGGAATACAAGATTTGACTAGGATATTTTTGTAGAAATTGGGTCCTTCAACTTTCAAGGGAATTATTCACCACAAGGTAAACTTGGAAATCAACCAACTCAATGTGAGGTTTGGGTAAAATTATTTTCTATTGACACCACTCAATTTTAGATGAATTCATAACTAACATAAATATACTCATGATCAATAGTTTTTTGGTGGGATGATAAGCCAATCAAAAGTAGAAGAGGAGGCCTCATAACGCAACTAGGATTGCTCATAATATAGCATATCCACATCCTAAATACTAGGAATACACCTATAATGGTATTTGAAAATGTCCTTGATGATAAGTTCATTACTACGCTGACAAACTTTGATATTGAAAAGTTAAAGATTAGTTTAATTTCCTGTGGCACATCTAAGTAGTGTAATTTGTTCTAAAAAATAACTCATCTATAATAAGATGTTTCAATTTTTTTGTGGATTTAATGGAGATTTGCAATGCTTTCAAGTAGTTGAATATTACGTCACTAAAGGAAATAAACATTGTATGTAGGTATATCAAAAAATATGAGAGGGTTCATGTATAAAGCATTGTTAATACCAAAATGAAAGCAAAAATTTATTGAAACAAGGTAGATATGGCTATTATAATTATAATTTAGTGTGTGGACTAGAAATCATACTTCAAACCTCCTATAAATAAGTTAATTAAGGTCATTGATGGAATTATACAAGTAATTTCTCCTCCCATGACATCCCATCTTGGTGCACGCATAATGAGGTACAATATGCTAACATGGAAAGTGTTTGAAAAAAGTACATAAACTGGTGATCATTTCTTATTTTTTTACCACCCCTTTAGAATATGTTGTAGAACATATGACATAAGAACATTATCTTCCTGGGGCCAAATCCCCATTATTTTTCTCCTCAAATTGGTCACAATGATCTTTTTCATTAAGAACAATCAATATAATTCCTTAGATAAAAAACTTAAATGTTCCGACACTTTGGAAATATTTTATAAGTTCATGCTTTCTTGAGATTGTAACAAGTTGTCATACTTAATGATGTATGAAACGTGCCTAGCTCTAGATGTATTGATCCATTTAAATTGTGAGCCACCCCTATATATAGATGTTTTAATTCAAACAAAATTCAAAAACTAAAATGCTTCTCAACATGGTCTCACCCATAATTTATTAAGTATATTTTCTAGTGATGAAGCATTGGAACCAATTCCTCAACATAACCACTGAAGACAAAAATAAGATAGTTTGTAACTAAAGGGTAGTAAAATTTGAATGGTCTTAGACAAGTCTCAACACAAATCCTTTGAAGGAGCTTAAATAATGAAGGGAGATCAACAAATGTCTCAAATTCACTCATGTTAAATATTTTATTGTTTATATCACATGAAAACTATGACTAAAACCATTTACTCCACTGCAATTCAATTGTAGAAAGAAATTTCATTTTACTTATATAAATTCCTTAGTCTTTTATTGAAGATAGTAACTTTATCTTTGTTTTTTAGCAAGATCATGAGATCTAAGATTTTTATAGGAATGTTACTTGTTAGGTGGGTAATGTAAACTTTAGTGTAAAAGGTTTGTATAATAATATCTAGTTTGACCATGGCAAACCATTTTGTGTTGAAGTGATAATCATGGGGTTAGTTTTAATCTGATGTATTTGTAAATGCAACTACGAGGTAGTTATGACCAAGAAGGTATAACTCACATAAATGTTGATGTTAATCATTAGAAAATTGCAAGGTCAATTTTGGTCGTAAGTCAACCCTAAGTCTAAAGGGAAAGCCTTTGACTTGGCCTATATGAGATGGAGGTTTCAGAGGCAAAAATGGCAGTTGGAGCTCAAGAAGTTGCCTATTCAATGTCAAAAAGTTGCATTTTTGGACCCATCACTGCAACTTGTCCAGTGAATTATTCTTGAAGGTTACACCTGAGTGATTCAAGTTGTGATTAGAGGGCTTAAAGAGGAATGGGAAGGATCTAACAGTTTCCATTAAAGACTTACAAGTTTTTCTTATGCATGTTTAAACTTAGGCTAAAAATTACATTTTTCTTATATTGGGAAGGGTGTTCTTGAGGCCAGAATGGGTGGTTAGCTTGTAGATCGAGCCTAATTAGAGGCCAATAAAATGGTCCTAGATGTTATTTTCTCTCCCTAAACATGTTTCCAGTGCTAGTTTTTTATCAAGATGAGGTATTTGCATATTGGCACTTTACATAGAACTAATATTTTTTGCTTGAACTTATTGTTAATCTTTATATGGTTGAATGGAAATTAATTGGTTTTTTCACCTCTTACAACACTCTCTCTCCCTTTTTTCACCCACTTTGTATGAAATTATATTTTAAGTGTTCAAGGTGATTTAGAGGCTAGAGTAGGCTTGTGATACTATCAAAGATCAGTTGTCAAGATAAATTATAGGAGGCCTAACACCCTTAAGGAATAGGCCTAAAAAGTAATAAAACTATTAATGGGAGTCGACTTGGGTCTAGAGACCTCAATGGGGAGTTGAAGTACATTAGGAGTGAGGTGTTGAAGGTACTGAAGGAGTGAGGTGTTGAAGGGTCAGAAACCAATCTCAAGAATGTGTATTATGCCAAATAGCTGTTGAAGGGCAAAAGTGCAAGAAAGTGTAAAGGAGTGTGGAGGCCTTTGAAAGTATATTTAGTGGGTTGAATGAAGGTTAGATAGGTGGATATAAGAGATAGAGGAAGTGTTATTGAAATCATTAAAGAAGAGGAAGGCATCTAGGCATCTCCAAGACTAGGGAATGTATAGTGAGAGAGTATGAAGAGTGAATGAAAAAATGGGTATGTTTGAGAAAATAGTAGACTCATGATGCATTAGTTAATGGATATGCCTAATAACAAAATATTTAACTAGAAGTCATCTCACTTGTATGTTCTATAAATAGGATTTAGATTGATGTTGCTTTTGTCCTATTTGTGTTTGATGCTTGTAAACATATGTTTGGCCTTTATGCATCTTTTGATTATACGTTGAAAATTTGATTACATAAATGAGAAATAAGAATGTATTGTCATACTATGAATAAATAAATATGCAAACATTTATCAATTGACTTGTTTAAATGTGGTTCAAGTGCAAAGACCTAGCAAACCAAGTATTTTATTTTTCTAGCATTATTGGTTGAGCCTGATACAGATTGTGTTAATAATTATTTTGTTTTAAGTTGTTTTTGCATCTATGTCATGGTATACACACATTACATAGATAGAATTTTGTCCCTTTATATTCTACTTTGAAATTCACACAAAGCTACTTTACTTGAAGAATGTTGAGTCTAGTTGAAGTCATTATTTATGCCTTTTTATCATTAGTACTATGTTTATTGCAAATGGATTTGTAGGTTACAAACAACATTAGATACACAAAAAAAACATGTTATCAAACCTATTGTCAAACTAGTTGTTAAATCTATTTTTGAGACATTAGTCAAACCTGCCATTACATATACAAGTGCCCCAAATCCTATTGTGCTAAATTTCAATCTAAAAGATATTTAATCTATTATTTGTAAACTTGAGGTTGTTCAAATAAAGTATAAATCAATTGTGGATAAAATACATGTTTGTAATATTATTGTCAATTCTACACCTCTTGTGTGAATCTGGAAGACAATGAAACTCAATAAACATTATGTTACTCTAGGGTTTATAAGTAGAGGCCTTATAAATAAATGTCACACTAAGTCTTCTCCTATTGGTTAATCATGTGAAATCCAAACCTCAAATGTAAATCTAGTGAAGTCCAAACTTGTTCTCATTGTGTACATCGAGGTCATCCCTCTACCCATTGATTTGACCTACATACTTTTATATAATGGAAATGATTAGCTTACTCATCATTTAATCATTTTTATCTGTGAGATCCACCTATAGAATTTATAATCCTTCTAGATAGTGATCTAAGGTTTGTTTATTGTCCAAATCCTTTAAGAGAGTCCAATCCACTCTTCGAGATGGTGATTTGTATACTCATGATGTTATGATTGATCATGTTAGTGTTAACCTTGATTCTCGATCTAAAATATGGATCTACTTTACTAGATATTTTGTTTAGTTCATTTCCACTATACTTAATTATGTAGTTCCTATATTTAAACATTATGTAAGACATTTACTCAAGTTTTTTCATGTAAAATAGACAATTTAGTTAAGTTATAGTGGTAGAATAGGTGTTGATATGGTAAAAAGGTCTATTGTATTGATGAATTTAGCAACTTATAGCCTTTGAATGTAAGGGTTTCACCATCAAATAAAAATGGGTATAGGAGTGGTTGTAAATGCTTCTTCTTCTTGGCAATGATTGTTTGAAGTCTTTGGTGGATTCTAAGTTGAAAAGGCATAAATATAATATCTATATAAATCAAAGATCATTAGAGAATTCGATGACAAATTTTGAAGTTGGATTGATATTGTAGTTTTCAAGTTTGGTTAATGTTATCATATTGTATCCTAGTTTGAATGGTTGTTCTAGTTATGTTAGATCACTGCATGAGGTGTATAAGAAGTAAAAATAAATCATTTATGCAAGCTTTGGATAGTTTAATAATAAAATATATATCCATAAAGACTATGTTTGGTAGTAACTTATATAATTATTGAATTAAATAGTATAAGAGAAGTACAGTTTCCTCACTCACTAGAGTTTTTCCCACACTAGATTTTTCCAGGTCATATAGTGTTTTCATTTTATAAGAGTGTCATTAGTTATTTCCACTACACAATCAAATAAAAAATTTAATTTATAAAATATGGAAGATCATAGATTTATAGCATTGAAAAGAACAATTTTTTAATCCTCATTTGTGTACAACATTAAATACGAGATCTGATAGATAAAAGTTTATAAGATTAAAACAACATTATACGATAATATTTTAAATTAAAACTAAATATAAACTAGATAAATTAACATAATTTAGATGAAAACTTTCAAAAAATCATATAGGCACATGTACAATGTCAACAATATACATAGATTACTTGATAGGCATACATAAAATTACATCTACCAACATAGTATGTAATGTCAGGTGAATGTCATATACACATATACAATGTCAAACATGCGTACATTACTATATAGTCATACAAAAAATCACTTCTCATGTAGGACATCCTAATTATAAAATAGTGTCTCTCTCTTTGCCTTCCTTGAAGAAGACTCTCCCTAAGATGCTCTCTTGGTAGATGGAGATCTCTCTAATGATTTGGATTGCTCCAAGGTCTGACTACGGATCCTACACTCATAGATCGTTTGCAGATGAACCTATTAAAATATAAGTATTATTAAAAAAATTAATATAAAATACATTCAATGATTTATTAATAGATTAATTTTAAACTAGAATAAAAAATCATTTAAACATGCTCTTTCTTTGAGCTCACTGTCAATATCAATCTTTTTTTGATGCTCCAACAAGTTAGTGGCAATATCAACTATTCGAATAGGTATCTAAAATAGGGAAAAAACATGAGAAGTTTTCATACTAATCATCTGAATAGGAATATCAGATGTCATGGGACAACCCTGCATATACAATACATTTGCATAAGTTATATTTTACCCAAGTATGTAGTAAAAATATTTAAAAAAGTCTATTTTTACAATTTAAAATTGCAAGTTAATATATACCTCTATCAGTGTTTATGAAAATGACATTGTAGCAATAATGCCTATGTTTGTCTTGGGTCACAATGATGTAGAAGTGTCTACTTGAGTCATCAACTGAATGTAAACAAGGTCTCACTTAATTTTCTATAAAGTATCAAAGATATATGGCAAGTTTTTCTCTCTTATTAAACCAAGAGTATATTTTATAGCATTGTACTTGAATTTTGAGATCATTGATAGATAAATTTAACTTAAACTTATAAGTCAAATATATATATATAGACTAAATGTACATAGAGAATAAGATTAACTCAAAATTTTACCTCTATCTAAGTAAAAGGTGTCATCCTAATAGAGATAAATGTAGTAGTGGATGAGGCAACAACTAGATCTAAAAATGTAAATAATGGCTTCATCAAATCAAATGTTACAAATATTGACTGTGACGATGAAGGCACTGTCACCTCTTGGGACATAAAAATTACATATATATCAATCCAATTTATATGTAAATTAATTATTAACTAAATCAAATTTATAATTATACCTTAAATTTAACATGACATTTATATAAAATGTATCTGCATTTGTGTAGTGGTTGATATATACACACCAAATATACATAACAAATACTCATCACTCATAATTATATTATCCAAGCCCTCTAAACCACCAATGTCATCATCATCAGAAGATCCAATGCATATAGCTCCACAAGATCTATAAGGGTAGGGTCAAGTATGCATAATAGGTGATGTATCTCTATCATCAATCTATGAGAGCCTACTCATATGTTGAATGAGTGTATTAGTGAATGAACTAAGTTCATGCAGAGTCTTAATATCCATGACCTATTAAATTACATAGGAGATTTTGGGTTCAAGTGGCTTTTGGATATAGATCTTTGTAGGTCGATTAGGTGTATGACATGTACTTGGTAGATCCTATGCAAGGCTTTTCCCTCAGCTTTGAAACTAACTAAAATTAAAATAGTTCAAAATGTCATCGAGGATAAAGTCACAGTAGAGTTTTTACATGATGGATAATCAAACACCATCCACCATCAGTCCCAAAAATTGGTTGTGATTAAATTATGTTGGCAACGATGGATTAGAAAATGTTTAATAGTTACTAGAAATGGTGTATTGGTGGTTGAGTTAATGAATAAGGTGAAAATGGAGGTTTTTTATGTCTTTGTACTCTATCTCATGTGCTGATAATTTCTCAGCATAATAAGCCATACAAGTATCCCGATATGAATCCCCTATGTCAATTTGACTCACTATGTAGTCAATTTGACTTAATAATGTCTCTAGGGAATTGGCTAGATAGGTACAGTAGGTGTTGCTAGAATTGTGATCCCTTATTCTCCCAATTAATTTTCTAATTTAAATTTTATTTCCATAATGTGGTCCAATACACTCTCTTAACTGCCTAGGGGATTTTGTGTAACTATAGGAGGGTTAGGTGGAGGGTTAGGAGGACAATTCAATGGAGGGTTAAGAGGAGGGTTAGGTGGAGGATTAGGAGGAGGGATAGGTAAAGGAACAAGAGGGTTAAGTGTAGGGTTAAGCTGATGAAAAAGAGGGTTAGGAGGAAGAATAAGAGGTTCAGATAGAATAACAAAAGGGTTAGGTAGAGTAACATGAGGGTTAGTAGGATGGGTTGTTCAAAATAAATGAATTACTAATTAAGCAATGAAAATAATAAAAAGTTGAGAAAATTAATAAACAATGAATAGATTTTTAGCATTTACCTCTTTTACATGGTGACATCATCAATTAGCAACTTTTTGGGATGAATTGGGGTAAGGTTTGGCCTCACTAGGGCAAAACACGATTTCAGAGTGGAAGAGAGTAAGGGAAAATATAGAACGCGAATGCAAAATGAAAAACTTTTGCACTCAATTTGATTTTTGTTTTGGGTGATACAAGGAATGTGATCACATTATTAACATGATCATGTTATTTATTTTAAATAATGTGATCAAGTTATTTAATAACACAATCATGTTATGTCTAAGTAATTATCAAGATATAATTTAAATAATGTGATCACGTTATTTAAATAGCATGCTCATGTTATTAAATAATATGATCTTGTTATGGGAAATATCCACAAAATTATTCCCCAACTTTGTGCACATAACCTAAAGAGTGTGGTGACATCACTAGATATAATTACTGATGAGTTTAGTGATACAATAATAAAAATATAGGATCTATGTGTTAATGCATAAGTGGAATTAGATATAAAAAATTTACATGTAGCTTTGGAACCTACACTTAACATTATTGATGTTAGCACAAGCTTGGATGTGAAATAACAGTAATCTTCAGTAAGATCTAATGACCTGAATCCTCCTAAATCAATATATGTCTCATTCTAATGAGAAATTGCTTCTCTCAGAAGGCATTTCAAGAGAGTTAAAGACAATGAACAAGCTAAGCAATATATAGAGTGTTCTTTTTTAACTCGATAAAAAAAATTCTTGACTTATGCAAAACTATTGATGAAATGATAAAGGTCATGAACTTGTATTTCAAATACAAAGATTTTTAAAGATGATAGTATATTTGGTGCTATAACTAAGTTCATAATTTTTAAATTAAATAAATCAAGGAGGAAGAACAAGGTATTGTTGTGTAGACTACAGAGGGAGTGAAACCTGAAAGTGGGCATCTTTCTCAAGGAAAGTATTCATAATTAAAACATAATCTATTTTCCCATTGTAATTTTGCAATATTATATGGTTATGAATGTATTACCTTTTTTTAATATTCAAGTCAATTAAATGAGTAAAAAGTGAAGAATCAAAGAGCGAATGTAAGAATAGAAGAAATGTTTGTTGGGAAGGAATCCCAAGAGTGACATTCAAGGAATGACCACCAAGTTTAAAAATTTGTAAACCTTGTGTTTTCTAGTCTTCTCTAATGATTGGGGTTATAACATTTTGCACATGTGAAGACCAAGTTGATAAATTACACTAAATTTAAGAAACCAAAAGCTTGCGAAATCCCACTATTATATATGTGTTGACTAATGACCGAACGTTTATATTTGTTCATTTTATTCAAAAACTCTTCCAAATCTATATTACCACTCCTTGAATCACCAAATTCTAGGATTATTGTCTCCAAAGTGGATATGGCTTCAAATCTCATGTATTTGTGTTTCATTTTTGGAGGCTTAATTATGTGGAAGGTAACTTCCTAAGCTTATGGGATTTTGATAGGCATAGTTAGAATGAATTTTTTTTTAGGTGAATACAAATAAGAGGCTATGGTGGTAATAAAGATATTATATTCACCCTTGAAACTATCCCAAGAGGCTACATAGTCTAACCTAAGCCTTGAAGTGCTTGAGACACACCAAAAACATGAAATGCACTAAAATGCTTGAAACTAGATTAAATTTTCAGATAATAGCAATAAAATGCTCTATGAATTGAGGGTATTTGAATAAAAGTTTCTGGGTGATCAATAAGATTTGAATCAAGTGAAAATAATGGAAAATATGTAATGGGAATGATATGGTTCTATACTAGTGACCTTTGGAAAAATCCTTAATTGGAAAGGACATAGGTTAGACTCTAGAATCACATAGTTCTAAATTGGTGCCTTATCCATTAGAATATAGAGTAATAAGTAATTACAGAGGGAATTTAAAACAATGTAATGAGGTAGGAGAGATAAAATAAAAATGAAAAAAATGAAAGCAAACCAAAATCCTAACTCACTTATATACATGTGGGGAAAAACTTGACATAGAAACATCAAAGGTGTACACGCAGTATTGAATCACCAAAAAAGGTACGAGGTTGCATAGTTTTAATTAAAATTCTTAGGAAATACTTATTAGTTCAAAAGGGTTTTTGGCTCATAAGATATATGATTTTGGTTTAGTTGGAGTTACAATATTTTTCTAAAATCACAGGGATCACATTGATCGCATTGGGGGTCATATGGTCACATTCCCATATAACAACTCCAAGTTGGTTTGTATTGGTGGTCACATGTATATTCCCTCATAAATCCAACATGTGATGTTTGGAACCATGCACACATCATTTCATAAGTCTTTCATTTCATAGGGACTATATATTCTTTGTGTTAATGACCACATTATTTCCCCAAGTTTTTAAGTCTATGAGGGATTTTATATTTTCTAGATTCATTTTCATAACTAAGCACTCTTTCTGAATCCAACAAGATATGCATTGTTTTACAAAGTCTAATGGGTATAGAATAAAAGTGTCATAGTCATAATTATTCATAGAGGCCTTATCTTGTTTACAAGTCTAAGTCATGGTAAGGTCATGGGTGTATGACCAATTTCAAATTGGAGTTCATAACTTAAACGAGTCTATGATAATCCATATAGTAATTGCAGAGTCTAGGAACCTAAGATTTCAACATGTGTCACAATCATGAGGGTCACAAGATATAGTACTAGCCATAATGTAACATGAATGCATTAAAATATTTCAATGGATTTAAATGATTCACATGTCAATAAAAATAAAGAGAGACCACAATGAAAAGGAGTAGAGCATGAGGGGTCATAAGGTGGATTTAATAAATACATGAGTCCATAGAGACTTTGAAGACCATGAGAAAGGCTTAGGAACTAGTTATGCAGGGACCCATGATCTTTCCACATGACACTTATCATGTGCAACCTACAATCACAATTTTTGATTTGGTCACAACAATGAAAGAACAACATATAGATCTTTGGATGGTCAAAAAATTTGCATTAAATCACCAAATTAGGAATTTAAGGTCTCATTATAAATATCTAGAAGAGAAATTTTAGTTAGTGGCCACATAAAAGTTAACCCGACCATGTAGTAAATATTACAAAAAGATCTTTTGAGAATCACTGACAATTATAAGGAAAGTTCAAGAAACTAAAAAGTGGGAAAAGTAGTGAAAGGATCTCATGTAATCATTAAATGGGATTTTTTAGGTAGTATATATGGGACACAAATAAATCAACTATGGGTCACATTGGAAATGTTAACATTGAAAGATTAAAAGGTCAATATTGAAAGGGTTGAGTAAGGAAGGGAGATCTTAGAAAAAAGTAGAGCTTTAAGCCTGAAAGTAGAGAACAAAGATTAAAATAGAGGGGCCACACATCATAAAAGGGTCATAATAGATATCCAAAAGAGAGGATTTGTCGAGTCTATAACAAAGAGTGAATGTAAATCCCATACAGGTTTAGAATTAGAGATAGATGGGGATAGAGTAGGAGCAAAGAGTCAAAATGAATGAAGATGTTATTAAGGCTTTATTTCATTAAATAAATAAAGAATACATATTGTTTTACGTTGTGTGAATTTAATTGCATGGCCATGGAACCCCTTCACTGGGAATCCTTACCTTGAATTGCACCAAGTTATCTCAAACTAGTCACATGAGTTTGATGTAGATGTGATAAAATTTTGTAAGTAAAAAAGATCCATCTGATAAAATTGTGAGACTCTTTTCTTTTAGTTAACTACAAGTTGTGAAAAAAAATATCATATTTTTTGTAGGTAAGAGAAAGTCTTATAACATGAGAGAGTTGTGTGAAAGGGACATAGACTCTTGATTGAGTCTATTGTATATTTTAAAAAATAAGCATTGCTTATATTAGTGCCAAGTTGTGAAACACAAGCTTTCATTTGACAGAGGGTATGTTTGTCACAAGTGTGTGAGAATTCATGAAAGTGTGAATAAAGTAGTGGAAGAGAGGCTTTTATTTGATTCCAATGTAGATTTTGAAAGATAAGGTTGCTTAAATCAATTACAAGTTGTGAAAGATAATATTGTTTTTGGAAATGAAATGGCATATAAAAGAGGAAGCTCACATGAGTGTAAGACCTAGTAGAGATGTTGAAGGAATTCCATGAAAGATTAGGATGGAACAAGTGGAGAATATGTTGCAACTATAAGTAAAGAATATGAAGAAGAAATGATGGGGTGGTTTTCCCTATAAAAAAGGTTGGATGCTTTGGAGAGAGATGTAAGTGAAGTAGAAGATTCCAACAAAGAAAAGAGACCAACAAAAGGTGAAGGTGAAAGAAAGAGTTAAGTCCACTTGAAATATTGTTTTGTTTTGTGGTAAAGAGAGACAAAAAAGCTCATGAAATGGATTGTTGGGCTAGAAATTTTATTTTATGAGAAAAACATTGTAGATCTAATAAGGGTAAAAATTGCATAAAATAAGTTATGTGGACATTCAAGTGTATATTGGAGAGACCTCCAAAATAAGAGACAGGAGAAAGGAAAAAAAATGTTGAGTAGTTGAAAACATATGGTTTCCAATTTTATGGATCATGTTGTGCATCCAAAAATGTAGGGAGACTGGTGGAATAAGCTCTAAGTATTGAGAATTGAGAGAGAGGTGAAGAAGATTGCCTTCAAGAAATCAAAAAAAATATGTTTCCAAATGATCAACTCAAAGATGCAAGTGAATAGAATAAGGTTGATTTGAAAATCAATCAGAAAATGAGATCTACAAGTGAGAAGCCCAAGTATGTTTTCAAGAGCATTAGAGAGAGAAATTTGTGAGTAGCCCTTAAAGGAAGAAATATTCATGTAAAAGGATGTGGAAGTAATAAATTATTCACCAAAAAAAGGAAACCCATTATTTAATGATGGTAAAGAAATTACAGAATCCTTTAAGTGGGAATAGGTTGTCATCATTAAAGGTTAAAGGTACTAAAATTGATATTTCTCTTTTACAAAGAAGAATCTCAAGTTTTCAATGAAGAAAATAATGAAGGTAAAGGAAATGCAAGTGAATGCACATAAGGATTGTGTATTTGAAGACCACTATAAAGGAAGAAAATAGTTTGAAGAATGATATAAAAATAGTAATGGATATTTTTGATAATGGACCTTTGGAAGTCCATTATGTGAATGAAATCCAAGATAAAATGTGAACAACAGAGAACAGTTGGACAATGTGTCCTCGAAGAATACAGAAGCACTGGAAAAATTATTTATAGGATTTATTGATTCCCTTAATATGGGTGATTTAAGTGCAAGTCCAATAATGACAAAGATAACAAATAAGAGGATAAATTATGGTTTGATCTAGTGTGCTTATATGCATAATAGACAACATGAAGAAATGAAAAAAGATATATTTCACTTAAATCAATTTGATGTGGGAGAGAAGACTCACAAAGGAGTTTGGATAAGTGAAAAATGTCATTCCCATGACATAGAATCAAAAAAAGAGAAAGAGGGAAAATGAAATCAGCATTGTGCTGATGAAAATGGGATAAGAAACAAAGAAAAATAGAAAGAGTTGTCACTATAAAAACTAATCAGTGTTATGAGAAGCAAGCAAAATGATGAAGGCTTTGATAAGCCTAAGCTTGGGGGAAATCAAGCTTATAATATGAATATGGATGGAGAACCTATGGGGGCTATAAATTCTCATGTTTTTAAGGTAATTTATGGCTATAGTCTATGTCGATGTGTAGAAATGAAGAGAAAGGAAAAATTCAAAGAGGCCTTTCAAGGTGAAGAGGCGAAGCCAAAAGTGTAAAATCATGCACTTAGGAAAGTGAAAAGGATCAGTTGATTTGTACTTCAACTAGAACATGTGAGGAAATAGAGAAATAAGTAGTTTATTTGAGGACTCTAATGAATGAAAGAGATACAAGCAGAATGGTGATGTCACAAATGAAATCAAAGGAAGAGATGACATTTATTAGAAAAGGGGAGCTAAAAATAGAGATGAATGACAAAAGGAAGAATCAAATAGTAGATTAGATAGTGAATGGACAAATATAATAAGTCTTTAGGAGTAGGTGGTCGAAAGATAGCCATGGGTTGAAGCGTACTAGAGAAAGTACGATGCAAGAAATAACATCTTGGTGGACATGGTTAGACAAAGATGAGATTGATCTTGCATGAAGATGGGGGAAAAAGCACTTGGTGAAAGTGGACAGAATATGCCCTAATAGTGGGTAAGAAGAAATAAATAATATGTGGATGTGGTGGAACTATGGTCAATCCATTTCCACATAAGGGAAGAAATTGAATATCAACAGAAGAGGATGGAATCAAAGCCAACAAGTTGGAAGTAGAAGAGAGAGAAAAGTAGATGAAATATTTGGTGTATTAGAAGGGAATACCATAATCATCAATCTCAGTGGCCAAAAGAGTAATTTTTCCATTTGTTCCATCTATGTGAGCAAGAATTAATTTTGTAATTACCTTGAGTGTTTTATGTAGGAGTATCCAAGGTGTATGGGTAATCCTACATCACCAAAAATAGGTACGAGTTCATGTAGTTTCAAAAAACACTTTCAAATCAAATTTATCAAATCAACAGGGTTCTTAGGTCACATTTTGAGATCCAATTTTGGTTCATGGATTTTTAGTAGTTTTAGAGGTCATAGGGATCACATGAATCACACTCAGGTCACATGGTCATATTTTAATGTTTTAACTCTAAGTTTCTTTGTATTGGTGGTATTAGATATTTTACCTCATAAATTTAAGTTTCAATGTTAGAGGCCAAGTGTACATTATCTATTAAGTCTCTAACTCCATGGGAACTACATAATATATATGTATTTGGGTCCACATTATTTCCCTAAGTTTACAAGTCCATAAATATTCTTATTTATAATTAAGGCTTCTTCTAGACCTGAAAAAAATATACATTGGTTTATAAAGTCTATCAAGTCCACAAGACTCTTGGGATTCATACATAAGACCACAAAATTTCACAAAGACCATGGAGGTCAGGTGTCACAGTCATAATTAATCATGGGGCCTTGGTTTGTTCATAATTTTAAGCCATGACAGGGACCATGGGCAGATATGTGACCAATTTTAAATTTGAGTTTATAACTCCAATGGATCCACAACAATCCAAAAATCAATCACATGACTCTGAGAACCTGGATTACAACATGTGTCATAATCACTAAGGGTCACAAGATATAGTAATAGCCATAGTGTAATGCAAATATATAGTGATTTAATTGATTAATGGGACCACAAGCATAAAGAGAGGCAATGATGAAAAGAGGTGAATGCATGAGGGACCATAAAATGTATTTAATAAATCCATGGGTTCATGAAGTCTTTGAAGTCCACCAGAAAGGCTTTAGATCCTGTTATCTAGGGCGCATGGGATCTTGGCACTTGGCATGATCACATGTAACTTATGATCACAATTTCAAATTCGGTCACAACAATGGAATAACACGAAGATCTTCGAATGGTCAAAAATTTCATGTTAAAGCACCAATTTAGGTATTTAAGGTCTCAATAGAAAACTCTAGAAGAGAACATTGTAGACACCTAAATTTGGCCACCAATGACCATCAATCAGGCTTTTGACTAATTTCCACCAAAATGCATAATTTGGCTTAAAAACAAAATGCATTAAAAGAGTTGAAATTTTTATATTCAAGTGCTAATTTTTTCTAGAGTATCATTAAATGGGACAATACAATTTATAAAGCAACTAACTTTAATCAGATCATTTCAAGTTAAAATGACATTTTTGCGCTTAGATGCTCTAGATTGCTCTTTTCTATCAAATTTCTTGTACAAGACATATACCTTTGTTATTTTGCATTGGTAACATCCTAAATGGGATAACGGTTCCAATGCATCTAACATTGACATCTAATTCCAATTCAATCAAATTTTGAGCCAATAATATGACATTTTGATTAATTTGTGTACAAATTATCAAAGTTGTGCATCAAAGTTAACTACTCATGTTTAAGGCTAATTAAACCAAATCAAGAGCTTAAGTTAATTTTTCATGGAACTTTTTGAATATTTTTTTAGAAATTGATATTAAATATCTACATGATCAAATGACATCATTTCTGGGAAAGGCATCCCTAAGCCATAAATTCATAAAATAGCTCATCAAGCCACCCCATGCCTCATTAAGACCCTCTCATGCCTCATCAATGCCTCTCATGCCTCTTAAATGCTCTTTCTTCCAAAATATTTATGGGAAATATTTATAAATTTAATTACATAATTTAGATTAATTCATAGCCACACATCTTAATACTGAGATGAAAGGTCATTGTTGATCCTAAACCATTTCAAAAATCTATAAATAGGAGACCTTGCCTATTTATTTTTAAGCTCTTTTATGCCAAACGTATAATTCTCAAATACATTCAAAAATCCATTGAAATTACTATTATAATGTCAAATTATTATCCAAGCCAAGCCAAGCCAAAACCATCACAAAGGTGCCAAGGAGAAGAGGAGATAACCAAGCCTCCTTTGATGAAGACTCATTGAGCACTAGCTGAGCAAGCCAAATTGAAGAATACTCTTGGAGCATCAAGGAAGGTAAAGAATGTTTTCTTACACTTTTTGTTTGTTGAGATTTGTCATTTATTTTCTTCACTAAGCTCCCCCATTGATATAGGATTAAGATGTTAGCTATTAGTGTGTTATTTTGAATTTGATTTCATATACTAACATTATACTAATTTCCCCTTATTGTAATCTTATGTTCACAAATGGTACGCCCAATGGCACTTAACCTCACAAATTTGGTTAAATTTCATCTACAAGCAACCTACTAACCATTTTTGTGTATGATCTTGGAGTGTGAAAGCAAATAAGGCAAAAAATTGAGAAAAAATCTATTTTTTGGTAAGTCATTTTTTTGTTCTCGAGACTGTGTAGCCCAACTCGCCTACCAACCCAACTCGCCTGCCAGCCAAGCTCAGCTGCTAGCCCAACTCACCTACCAACCCAACTTGACTACTAACCCAACTCGCCTATACATCCCAACTCACCTACTGGCCCAACTCGCCTGCCAACCCAACTCGCTTGTCAGCCTAACTGGCATGTCTACCCAAATTTCTTGTGTAATCCAACTCAACTGTCAACCCAATTTGACATTCAACCCAGATCGCATGTCAACCCAACTCAACTGTCAACCTAAGAGATCATTTTTCAAAATTCCTTGTCTCATCCTCTAAAGTGCTTCAAAGCAGGTAGTCCTAATCTTGTTTTTTCAGGTTGAAATGATGGTTTAAAAGTTAATTTGGGTGTTATAACTAATCATACACTTCAATTTGTAGTTTTAAAAAGAACTTGGTATAAATCATGCACACTTCAAATTTGGTGCTTAAAAATGAATCTTTAGCATGTTAAGTCTTGAACACTTAAAACTTTGGGTTTAAAATAAATGTAGGTTCTTATTGTTTCATTTATTATTTTTTATTGTAATCTTTACATCTTTTTACAACTTAATACCAAGGGGTCAAAATAACATCACCAAAATTTTGTTTTAGTGCTTAAAATTGGACTCATTTGTCAAGTTTGTATTCAATAGATTATTAATTAATTGATTCACAAAAGAAGGTTCATGTGTGTATGCTCTTCCATCCATCCCTTTTAGGGAACTTTTAGAATCAAATGTGCCATCCTTATTGAAAACATGCCTAGTCCAAGGTATAGAAAGAATGTTGTCTAAAGCACTCCCCAAAAACTCACAATAGTTTGGGTGATCTTGAAATAACCCTAAAGTCTTTCTATTAATCATTTATTTTATTTCATCTTGGCTTTCAAAGGGGATATCATTACCTCTCATAAATTCTATAGGGAAGCTTTGACCTGGGGTTTCATCTCTCAGCACTGATGTAACCACTCCCACTAGGCTCAAAGGTTTGAGCCGTTAAATCACCTTTTAGTGTTGGAGTTGCATATGGGATGTGTCTGCACTTTGGATATTGCACTACACTAAGAAAGCGATGGATGTAATGGTTACAAAAAAGATAAGATATTTTTTTAACAAGTCAAGTGTCGTGGACACCCAATTACTTGCTTTTATTTTACATTGTGACATGATATTCATTACATAATTGATTCCTCTAGAAACATTCAAAAACTTGTAGATCTTAAACAAACCCCACTTGCCATGGAAGTTTTGTTGATGCAAGGTGCACCTCAAGGTCCATGTCATAGTACTATCATTTCAGAGAAGGGGGATGTAAAAACCCTACTATATAATGTGTATTTAACTTTTTGGATGAACACTAAAAGCCTCTCAATTTATGTATATTGATGGATTCTAATAATACCAAGAAACCTTGTCAGTTTAGGACCTAAGAGCGATTAATTAGTTGGTTTTGTCCTAGATTAAAGTTTTGTTTAGAGTCAAAAACTTGGTGTGAACAAATGATACAAACCAAACACATATTCCTCATTTTTCTTTGAACAAAGAGGTGTTATGCTGCCTACGTGAATTATCAATTTACCTTATTCAAAGTTAATCAAAATTTGGAGTCATATCATCCACTTTGGCACAGTTGTGCCACCCAATTGAGTCTATACTTCTACCAAACATTGTTTAAGTCCTTCATTTATTACTTAAATTCAAAAGTGCACCTTCATAAGTTCATAGGGTTTATGTGTTAGATTGGTTCTCCATTTGCACTAAAATTGAGGGAACTTAGGTCTAATTTTTAATTTGGGTTGAAGGTTGTTTAAGACTCATAATCATTACACCACTTCATAGACTTAAGTCATTTTATACTAAACACTTGCAATTTGAGTCTATGCACTAAACCTTTTTGTGTTACCATCTTATTTCCATTGATATCATTTGAAAACATACATTTTTGCCTTAGAGATATTGTCAAAACTTTGAAGGTATGTATGTCATTTGAGTTAAGAAAGGTAGTGTTACACTACCAAATTTGGGAGAAACCATCTTTGCCTTATATAATTTTTGAAACAAACATTTTGTCACGTATTTTGAGTAGTCTAGCATTGTTACATGTCTCAAAACATTTCAAACATTATTTCATAGACATTTCTGCATAGAGTCCAAATTTTCCAATTTTATTTTCAAGCCAATCAAAGTAAACCATTGTGAATCTTTGTTTAGCATAGTTACGCTGATCACATTTGTCTAACTTATTTGTTAAAATAACTAAGCTTTATACCATTATTAGTAAGAAAATAAACTATCTTTAAAGTGCCTTTTGTTTCATACCTTATACCTACTTGATTGAGTTCATGTCCAAGAGTCAAATGCCTAGTTTTTGTTTTCAAATTTGTTAGATTAAAATCTCATCTATTTCAAATTCTAAATTTTGACACTATTTAGCCAAGAGTTCTAGCACATGCCTTGTTTGAGTTTATATTTTGATGTCGTGTTTGGCCAAAGACCTAACAACTATTTATTTCCTAGATTAGACTAATTTGAAACACATCGACCTTAGAGTTTGGCATTTTGAATTTTTGTCCTTTTACTTAATCTTTTTTGAATAAGAAATGTAATGTTAGATACTCAACATTAGCTTGTTTTATCACAAATCATTTCATAAAAATTTTCATTGTTTTGACGAATCTAGATCAAGTTTGAACATCATCTTTTAAAAATTATCTTTTTAGAGTTTGTAGAAATCTCTTCCTTTTTTATTGCAAAGCATTCACTATGGATCCCAATATGTATTCCTACACTTGTAGTGATTTCATGTACAATCCAGGGATTAGAAATATGGTTGCACAAGAAGAAATAGTGTAAGACCCCTATGCAGATAATATTGCTTATGAGATGGATCCTTATCCCTCTTATAATATTCAAATAGGGGCACAAAACAAAGATCCATTGGCTAACTATTTGGTTAATACACCACCATACTCAGAAAATGACCAAGAACAAACTAAAAAATACCTAGCTACGATACCCACAGCTAAAGAACTAGTTCCTCAACAATCATACTCTATTAATATGCCTTCCACATATGATCCATTTTTGTTTGAGCATTATTTATTGGAGAACAAAGATGAGATTTTAGTTAGAGTGGATAATGCACAAGTAACGTCTAATCCAAATCAAAGTGGTAATAATACATAAACAACTATTCAAAATATGTGCCTTTAGTTAATACCATGAGTGGATCTGTAAACCTAAGAATGGGAGCTTTTGTACCCCAACCTCAACTAGTTACTTCCAATCCTCAATCAATTGCTTCATTAAGTGCATAAATAATAGGATTAGGTAGTCAACCAACAACTAATGTCATGCCTTAACAATAAAATGTGATGAATCTTATTCCTCCTTAACAAGTGACAAGTATCATTCCACAATAATAAGCACAAATGAATATACCAATGTAGTAGAGGTCTAACATATTACCAGCTCAATTAGGGGAAACTAATGTTCCACCTCATTAGGTAGTAGCAAACATACCTTATTCTTTGTATACCAACATGCCAATTTAAAACCAAATGATGTTTAATCAATAATGTATTCATGTTGGTCAGAAACAGGTGCCAATTCTCCAACATGCATCCACTTCCCAACTAGGATTCACACAAGGGGGTTTCAATGTCTCTCAAATACCTACTAGGCAATAATTGCCTTTTCTACAGAACATACCACAAGTTTAGAGAAAGGGTCTCGGTCCACAAGTTCCCACTCAACAGTAAGGTTTGAGTAGTCGGCAACAAATCCCTATTCCACCACAATAGGAAAATTATAGTTATAACCCTCCATCCCAACCTCAAAATCTTTAAATTTAAACCTTCATCACCAACCCAAACCAGAATACTGTACAACCAAACATGTAAATTCAACAAGCATATCCTAATCTATGTATGCGTATTCGTGGATCATTTTCCAACCAATCCAACATACACCAACAAATACCTCCATCATACCCTGGTCAAAGTGATCCACTTGTGACCAATCAAACATCTACCCTAGATAATTTTCCCCCTCAAACCAATGTTCCCTCTAGTTTCTTATCCCAAGAATTACAACAAATAAAAGATGTAATCACTACCATCAAAGTGGGGAAATAGGTTAAAAAATTTAAGTTGGACAATGTGTGTTTTTATCCTTTCAATATGTGCTTTGGGGACACAAAAATTTGACAACTACATGGGGAAAGGTGACCCCAAAGCACATTAAACTGAGTTCTTTGTCACATTCCAGCTAGTGGCATATAGTGATATATACCTTTTGTTGTTGTTTTCAAAGAGCTTACTTGGAAAAGCCTTGGAGTGGTTCTTAAAGTTGCCTAAAAATTTAATAACTAATTTTGATGATCTTTCAGATAAGTTTGTGCAACACTTTTCTTATAATCTTGATCGTGGGATTTCATTGGTTGATTTGATGCAAGCTAAACAAAAAGTTAGTGAGAGTTTTACAAGATATCTACAATGATGGAGAGCACTTGCAAGCTGATTCACTCATAGTCTACCAGATAAATAATTAGCCACTACATTCACTAAAAACTTGCATAATGATATAGCTTATCATCTAGAACTACAATGTGCACATAATTTTAAAGAAATCATTAACAAAGGTTTGTTGATCAAATGAGAAATCATTAATAAAAGAGTCACCAAGCTTAATTCAACTAATAAAAATCAAGGTACCAATTTGAGAAGTGGCCAAAACCAACAACAATATCACAAAAAATCTATAGTTAGAAGCAAACTGGTCATATATTAGTTATACTAAGCTTAGTTTAAGTAAGTTAGCCTTCTTTGGAGGTTCACCTCAATTAGTCAAGGTCCCACAACTTGGAGGTGATCCCATTGTGTGATTATATTCTTATGTGCTACAACTCCTACAAAACTTAACAGGTGCAAAATCTAATTGATAACACTAAATCGATATAATTCTTCTAAATAAGTGTAATAACCAACTATGGTGGTGGTGGTAGAGGAGGAGGTACCACTAGATTAATAGGGTACTCATATAAAATTCCTCAAATTATAACTACCTTGTTTCAATGTATATTTTTTATAAATCGATGAACTGTAGATGGTATTGCATAAATCTTTTATATACAAAGGTGTTCTAATAACTTGTCAAAGACCTTTGTATTTGGTAAGACTATAAATAGTGTAGCAGTTGTAGTAGATCAATCTTGAAGAGGTAGCACAATGCGCTAAAGAGTGTTTTATATGTTTCCATAAAATCTATTAACCATTATTTTAGTTTCTTATAAATCTTTTTGTGTGTATTTGAGTGTGTTGAGAAGTGTCATTGTGCACACGTTCTCAATTGGACCATTGTCAACTAAGATAAGTATTTGGATTCCTTGTTGACATAATCTCATATAAATAGTGTGTGGAGATCCAATTCATTATATGTAATCTCATTATCATAAAATGTAATCATAAGGTACTACAATAAGTTGCCTATAAGTGTGCTAATAATCCCATCTATAATGTGATCTTATTTCACATGTGGAGGATGTACATTATATGCATGATTTAATTTAGAATTATCCTTGGTATTTGTAGTCTCATGTTTATGAAATTGATCATTGAATATTTTCAATTTAGGTTTGCTTAACTCAATAGTGTTGTCATCAATAAGATCTTGTGTCTTATGTCTTAATAGTAAAATATGATAATTAAGCATGATTTTGAATATAAACTACTAGAATAGATTTGATAAGTGTCATGTACCAAATATGGAGAGTACAAATGAGATCATGATACTTTAATTTTTTTAATCTATTTATTGACTTATGATAGTGTTAAAGGGATGGAAGCATGCTTGTGAGTCACTTAGATTTGGCACTGGTTGTTTGTGCATGCAGGGTCACTAATGTTAATTTGGGATAGAAATATTGACGATAGTGACTTAGGTTGATGTTATTATATATGTGATCTTGATGACTGACTATGTGCTCAACTCCATAGATTAATCAGTTTCTCCTTAAACCCCTAAATCTATTTATGAGGAGTAAAAAATGAATAAAACTAGGAAGTATAATGGGTTGAGATGACCCCAATCACCCCCACAATGGAATAATTCTAAGAGGGAAGTTAAGCCACATGTAATTCTTCCACTCAATATGAATATGTAACATTGATCATTTGTTATATGAATGCACATATAATCTAGCTTTCAATAGTTGACAATATTCACTCTTGGCTTGGCTTGGTGTGTTTCAGACCTAGATGATGATTGCTTCTAATGATTGATATGAAATTTGGGAAGAATTGGTCACATTTAATTAATGTACAATAGTGAATATATGTTTGATAGATAAGTTCCAAGTGTGTTCTAAGTGTGGGGTTTTTCTATATTTATATGAGTCTATTTAGGTAATTTATCACACCACTGACACACTAGGAAAATGGGTCGACCCATAGGAGTAATTTAATTTTAAAAAGTAATCATTGATGGGAAAGTCTCACTAATGTTAGCCTCAGTTCAATTCCATTGATGATACTATCTGAGCCTAACATTAGTGTCCAGGATATATGAATATGGATCTAATGATTTGGAGATGTTTGAGTAAGGTATTTAACTAGTCTGTCACAAATTGTGATGTTTCATGTGGGTGATTCAGAATGAAATGGGAGGGTCAGTCTCATAGCAAGCATGTGGATGTTATAAAATGGTGAATAAGAGGCATATATGTGCAAACAAGTCATGTATAGAAAAGATAGGTCAAAAATGACATTGTCAAGTACATAATACTAGATTTCAATATCTATAATTTGTAATACATAGATAAGTATGTGAAAGATATTCAAAATTTATTAGTCTTGACTTTTAGATTATAGGATCAAGCATGTGTATAAATACCTCACATTTATCTTAATAAAATGATTCATCAAAATGTTCTTATAATAGGAAAAAAAATATAACTTACACAATTAGATTTATGTTAGCATTTTTGTGTGTAGATTAATCTTAGTGGTCCTTACACCTTTGTCAAACGTAGTGTGCACTACCATGAAGAATCATTACTCATTTTATGTATGTCAATTTGTGCATTTTGAATGTGTGGCATGTAGTGTCATGTATTCAATATCATAGTTTCATCACCCATGTATCATACCAGATGACTCTATCAGTCCCTTGTGCATCATTTGTTATTTACCAATGCCATAGTATTGTGTGTTTTGCATATGGTTTTATCTGACAAAGATCTAACATACTACCTTCATGTGTATGCTTTGAGAAAGTCATGTGTGATTGCATCATTATCCATTCACATACACTTGATTAGGCATGTCTGCCACCTGCTCTGATTTCTTTGTACACCAAATAATCATGTGATTTTGCCACAAAATAACTGATAGTGACATATGCCTATAATAATTAAAGCTATTAGGCATTAGCGATTAATTTCATATAGTTTGTTTATTTAGTATGTTATATATATATATATATATATATATATATATATATATATATATTAGTTTTACATATTTTATTTTGTTATTAAGGTGGGTAGGTGGAGAAGGTTGGGAGGCAAAAAAAGAGGTCTTAAGTGGACATTTTTTTCTTTTGAAAAATGATAAATTTCAACTTCTATAAATTATTTACGACGACTACACTCAAAATTTGAAGATCATACAGACCATGAATTGTAGACTATTATTTGAGATAACTACACTCTAAACTACTAATATTTATAAAAATGGTCAAGTATAAGTTAGTCAAATATCTAACAATCGAAGAGGAACTCCTATTTTTTACAAAAACAAAGAAGATAGTCAATCGTGCAGTCCCTCATTTTTTAGTGTCTATAGTATTTTTTTGAAACCATTTGATGGAAATTTAAATAAGATCATCTAGTTTGTGAACCATATTTTTTTTTACCTTTTTAATGAATATTTATTTTTTTATTGATTTTACAAGTAAATAGATCTTAAAATTTGAAAAGATGGAAAGCCGGTTGTGCAGCCCCCTTAACTACCTAAAAAAGTGAAAATTTAGTTATCCTTCTAATGTGTATAAAATTAGGATTATTTTGTGACCATATAATATTTTTGCATTTAGATGAATGAAAAAAAAAATAGACATGCATAGTTGAGACATATAGTGGCCTATAAAGACATACTTAGAAATCAACATAAATGAAAAACCTTAAAATAGTAAAAAAAATTAAAAAATCATATATTTGGAAAGAGGAGAGTGTGATCGACATTATATTAATAGTTTTATGAAATGTCTCAATGAAATTCATATTGTTTATGATGGTAGAAGTCAAATTTTTTTCTAGTCAAAAACACAAATTCGGTTGTGTGTTTGCAAATTTAGGCCTTAGACTCAGGAATCCAAGATTTTTATTAGCCTCGAGACATGTTTTTAAAATTATACGCATCAAAATATCATATGCATTAGAAACATGTACATGATATAATGCGTACGTATTCTTAACAATATTCAAGTATGAAGCCTTAAAAAGTAAAAAAGTGTGCAATTAAAATGTAAAATGAGGGGTTTACTAAAATAAATGTTAAGTTATCCATTAAATTTATTTTAGTAAATATAATAAATTAGGGTCACTCTGCATCTTTTAGAATTGCTCTCATAGCTACATGACTTAAGATTTAGAAGATAGTTTTTCAAAATCCAATCTGGTCAGCACTTAGTCATTTTTTAGGAGTTTAGTATTTAACCTAGGGATTTGAAGATGTAATTTTTACAATTGATGTCTATTTTGGGTAAACATATAATATATTTTTAGGTTTTGTGGCCTTACAAATTACTTGTTGATATTCCTAAGAGTTCTTAGTTTGAAAAAATTAAAGTTTACAAACCAATGCACACCCAACCTCTCCTTTGTGCTAATTTTAATTATGATTAGGTCCCTCATAGGCCAAAAGGAACATAACAACACAACAATCATTTATGACTAGGGTAAATAGGGATAATTTGAGACATATTTATGTGTGGTCTAATTAAAGTTGAATTCATGCCAAAGTGGTGTGCATAGGGAAACATGGGTTGCATTGGTGATCCATGCACATCTAACCACCATTCATGTTGATTTTACTTGTGATTAGGTACTTATAAGCTAAAAGTGACACAAAAATACCATATCCACTTATGACCAAGGTAAATGAAAGGCACATTTGTACATGACCATCTCATTTCTCTTCAAATTTAATAAAAAAATGTGTGATTATGGAAAAGTAAGTCGCATTGTGACCCTTGCACATCTAACCACCGATTTATATTATTTTTACTTGTGATTAGCTCCATTATTTCCTAAAGTGCCACAACCACACAATATCCTCTTGTGACCATGGAAATGCAAACAATTTTTGGCACATTTATATGTGATCACCCTAATTCACTTTGAATTCAAGCCAAAATGTGTGATTAGGGTAACATATGTCACATTAATGACCCACACACACCAAACAATTACTTTGTATTTTTACTTGAAATTTGAGGGTTTATAGGCCAAAGTAAACACAACAACACCATATCCACTTGAGACAAATGGAAATACATTCATTTAGGGCACATTCATGTATGATCAACTTAATTCACTTTGAATTGAGGCCAAACTAGCGTGATTAGGATAATGTAGGTCTCATTGGTAATCAACATGCACCCAGCCACTCCTTTATGATTATTTTATGCTACACACTTAACCTATAATGTGTCTAGTGATATGTGTGGTCAACTTATAGCTTAGATACCTTTCATATTATTTTATTGCATTTATTTATGCTCTTAGTATGGTCCTCTTATGGAGTAATCATATATAAGTAAAGTATATATATGAGGTAGTGGCTAGTATTTTATCATCATATTGTGAATTATTCTCTTATTGTCTTATTGTGGAGGTTTTCTCTTTGAAGCGACTCAATCATAATTATCAAGTATTATGCTCTGTTATCAATTATTGTTTTGGATATAATTATTATTCTCTTAATTATGTGATATATTATTTCATTTTTGGGAAACATCTAAGTAATTTTATTTTTTTAAGTCCTAAAAAAATCCAATGACAACTAATTTGATTTTTGTGATAATCAACATAACAATTGAGCTATTTTCTAAAGGGGTTATTACTCAAGGCATAAAGAAGCGAGTAATGGGTAAGGTGTAGGGGACATACAATATATTAGTATATATAAGCTCAATGATTTATCCTCTAACCTTAAACAAGAACCCAACTAGGTAGCTTTATAACATATCGATTGTGGGATCCTTCATTTAATTATCAACCTAAGAACGCAGAAATTTGTAAGGGGTTTGCATTGTATATGCAACACTAAGCCATTTTGAAGAGTTAATTAACTTACTAATATCTATTACATATAGGGAATTGAAAATGGACTAATACACACTTGCATTGAAAAGAAAACACACTCAAAAATGAAATAATAGGAAAGTAAATTATTTTACCATCATATGTTGCATGACCCCATTATGTAATATTCATTATTCCACCCAATTATTTGTTCAATTTTGACATGTATTATTTAAACACTACATGTGTATTTTTACATCACCATGTATAGTGCTTGACCATAACATATATGTTCATATTTTTACGAGTGTGCCATTTTCTTGATAAAGCCTTGCATGAATATTTCATTTAGGCTCTTGAAAGCAATTGCACTTGGTTCACTTGATGGTTTAAAAAGACCATATCCTTCCCCCTTGTCCTTGTACAAACTAGGACTGATCATTCTTAGAGTAGCATGCTCATAGGTTCCTGGAAGAATGACATGTCCCTTAATCTCTTCTAAATCTTTAGTTATGGCATTGAACCATTGCCACAACCCTTCAAATTTTTCACTGGTATGTTCATCAAACTACATCTCTTGATCATTTGAAATGTCTCTTTCATCAATCTCACACAAGATTTCATCTTGATCTTCAACTATAAATGAGGGTCGACTTAACCATCCAAGCTTTGAAATAAGACACCTATCTTTCTCAATCTCTAATATGTTTTTCTCTTGCTCTAAGATTTCATGTGCAGCTTGAGGATTATCTTCTTCAGGTAAGTTTGTAATACTAAGTTATTCCATTTCACTCAATAAATCCAAGCATAAATGTTGCCATTGATTTTATAACTCACTTGAGCTTTCCTTGACCTCTATCATAGGTTCATGAAGGCTATCATATTGCTTATCATCAAGCTCTTACAACTTGAAAGCTAAAACATGATCCTCCCTATGAAGTGGGGTGCCTATCATGATTTCTTCCTCATAAACACTTGCATTATCCTCATGTGGCTCACCTATGATTGCAAGCTTCTCTTCTATCCTTTGTAAAATAGATTTTTTCTCCAAGAGGGAGATGGTGGGAGAGTGAAGAAGTTCACTCCACTTGTAGCTTAAGAGAGTGTTTTTCCAGTTAGGTACCTTAAAGGGTCTCTTTAGTGACTTTTGAGGAAAGGAGAGAGAGTCTAGAAACTATTGTACACCAAGCTCATTGAGCTAAGTTATGGTTTCTTGATTCATTTCTTACAAAACTAACTCCTCTTCAACCAAAACTGGTTCTTACACTGCCTCAACTAACACCTCTTCCTTCTTCTTTATGCCTTTTTGAACTAATTTTCATGATGGAAATGATTATGGAAAAATCACCTTTTCTTCCATTCAAATGGTTATAGGTTAGGGCGGTCTTACAAGTGAAGGCATGACATAGCCAGGGTCGAATGTTTTGGAGAAGATCTATGATGGGATGGCTTCATGTTCTTAAATGGGAATGGGCATAGGGATAGGAGAGAGCAAACTGGTTGGTTCATATTTGACATACTCTTTTCCCCACTGCTTAGAAACCTTTTCAATGTATAATACCCACCTTTTCAATTCTTGATTCTCAACCTATGGATAGCCATCTTCTTCAATGGATGCCCACACATTCCAAAAATATATCAAGAATATAATTATCCCCTCCTTAACATAAATGGGGAATTCTTGTTCAATCTTAACCCCCTCATTGATTTTCATGATTATTCTACCTTCGTCTAGTATTACTTCTCTGATTTTTGACAAGGATGGACTTTGACAAGGTTGACTACAGGGATGATTAGGAACTCTTGAAGGTTGAGCTTGAGGCTCTTAGAGGGGACATGACACATAAGACTGATCTAAATGAGCTTACTACTCTTCATAAGATATCAACACATTCTCTACATTTTGGATCATGCTTCTTGTCATTACTATGTCCTCATTTTTATAAGATGATGATTGTTCACCATCACAAACTGACCATCTATTCTTGACCAACTGAAGAGCACTCATTGCCTCTTTTTGAACATGGATAGGGATGATTGGATAAAACTCCAAATCCCTACCCATCTCCCTTATCAACTCAATATAAATTGATAATGCTTTCTTGACTCCTAATAAGGATATAGTAGGATAAGTCTAGTCTTGACAAGGGGAATTAGATGACTAATTTAATTGCAAAGGAGGTTGACCTTAGTCATATGCAGGGGTGGGTGGAGGACAAAGGCCATGATAGGGTTGATAGGCTATTTGAGGGCCACTTGGGGGGAATACATAAACATTATTTTCATTAAGTGTGATTCTTAGGTAGAGAATAAGCATATTGATCAAATGATGGTTAATTGTACATACCAGATTATGATGATTAGACACTTAGTTAGGCTTATTAGACCAGTTGATAGATGCTAAGATTCACCATTGATGTTTGAACACTTGCTTCCAAAGGCTTATTGATAAAGAGAACACCAAAATTCTTCACCATTAAACAACGTAGAAGTCCTACCAGGCATGCCATAAATTATTGTAGCATCAATTTGCACCCTTGGAGAGGGTTTTTCAGGCTCTCTCCAATTGAGATACACTATGGGAATAACCTTAAGCTGTGAGTATCCTATAATAGGGTTGAATCTTTGGATAAGGTCAACATCCTTCTGATGAATCACCTAAACTAATGTTGTCATAGGGAAAAGGGTTAGAAAGGGGAATGGGCTCTTAAAAAGGCTAAAAGGTGATGCACCAAATCAAAGGCGAGACTCCCATAAGCTTAAACTCACACTAGATCTACAAAAGATAATACTAGTTCACACAACCTCAAAATCAAGATAATTGCATAAGTATTTCATAGACTAGGTTCAAGAAGTAATGAATGTAAACAAAAAGGAGTTCTAAGACTCACTGAGAGCTTAGATTAATGGTAGAAAGAACGTTAACCCAAACCTATAGACAACTTGAAAACACCCTGAAAGAGGTCAAAAAGGAGGATAATGGACAAGGAAGATTCTCCTTCACTATGCCATCATGCACAACTTACTCAAACTAGATCCAAGACAAGAGATAGGTAAATAAAGTCTTTTATTGCATCAAGAGGTAGTTTTTACAAATGCTTGGCAAGGTTTAGCCTAATCAAGATGAGCATATTTTACAATATCTTAGAGAGTCCTCTGCTTTTCAAGATCAAAGAGTCCTTGTGAGAGTCTAGAATTTAAGAAAGAGCAAGAGTTACAAATGGAAAGAATGGGTGATATAGAGAAAGGGAGAAGAGAGAAGAGGGAGTACATTAACCAAGAACAATCAATGAACTACCACCTTTCAATCAATGCTCTATCATTTTTTGATCAAATCAGCACTAGTTCTCTATTAACAAACTATGTTTCCTTTATTCCAGTAACCCCGTAATCTTCTCATTGGCTGAGAAAAATGCACTAGAAGATAATAGTTTACCAAAGATGATGAGTCTATTATGGATAGCCTATGATGAGTCTATTATGGATAGCATAACATTAGTGCTCACAT
Source organism: Torreya grandis (assembly GCA_037957365.1). Lineage (NCBI taxonomy): Eukaryota > Viridiplantae > Streptophyta > Pinopsida > Cupressales > Taxaceae > Torreya > Torreya grandis. The sequence continues at coordinate 582,189 of JARHVA010000545.1, read as the reverse complement.
TTGTGTTTTTACTGTTAGGTAGATTATTATTTACTTAATAGTAATTATCATATAGTAAATCAGTAGTTAATTACATTGATATATTAATAATATATCATCTATAGTTAGTTGTTTAGTAAAATATATTGTTTATAGAAACAATATATTTTACTTATACCCATATCTCTATTAACGGGTTTGTTGTTATCTTGACTTCCTATTCTATAAGAAGTGGTTAGTCAGTCCTGGCTATTTAATAGCCCATGTATTATTTGAAATAATCAGAATGTGAGTAATATATTTTTAGTGTGTTGAAATATTATTTATGTTGTTTGTGTTTTAGCTCTATTATTCCAATATATTATTTGCTTAATCTTGTATAGACTCTTATAAACCCCATCATCTAGTATCATAGTAGGTGGATATAGTTATGAGAGTCAATAAAAGAATCCTTCTGATTTTATGATAGAAATTTAGCAGAATCTATGTTTTTAGTGTCATTAGATGAAGGTCGTGAATAAAAAGATGTTACAACTCACCAAAAACTTGAGAAGTTTGAAATAAAACAAGTTTTTATCATTATAATGCCCAACCCATAGTGTGTGCACAACCTTGCATTTATTTGTTTGACATTAGTTATTTAATCAATTTTTAGAATGCCTGAATGCCAATTACAAAGTTCAATGCGTGGAGACTTCATTAGATTGTGTAGTGTATTTGGTAAAGGAATCAAAGCATACTAATAATTTATTCTTAGTCTAATTTCTTTGTGCTCATTTAGCTATTTATCCTCAACAAGGATCATGGATATCTTATCATTTCCAAATCATTGATAATTTGAGTGGCATTAAGATATTGTCAAAATTAATTTAATTAAAAATTCATAGGTTAGTCTATTTTTTATATTTTAATTTTTCAGGATTAAGGTGTCTATATCAAAATAATCTTTTTAGGTCCTTAGTCAATATAAATATTTGGTATTTTTTCCAAAGCGTCAAAATAATGTAATGAGTCAAGTGTTAGTATTAAGAGTCACTTTTATGTTAAAAATTAGTCAAAAGTCATAAATTATTTTGAGTCATTTTTTTAAAAGAGTGTCAAAATTGTCAAAATCATTTTTATGTCGAAGTCGATAAGGTTTATCATATTTATCAAAATTCTACATCATATAAAGTATTTTTTGAGTCATTAGTCAAAATCAAAAAGTCATCTATTGTCAAAAGTCAAAGTGTCAAAATAAAAAAAAATTGTTTATAAAGGATGCATTATCACTTGTACGTGACGTATTGAGTCATACATCCAAACTATGGGGAGGGATTTCTCCTCAATGAAATCATGCAAAGATTGAGATTCATCGACACATCAGCTAAGTAAGTTGTAGATATTGAAAGAAGGAGAAAATAGAGATCGAAGGTTTCATATCCTCTCATTCGTCATCAACGATGGGGCCCAAAATGATTTGGTGACATATATAGTATGGTATTCCTTTTCATATTTTTTTATTGTGTGTGTGAAAATAATAATATAAGTACATACATGTTCAAGTATTGAAATAAATGAGAATCTATTTCTGTATTTTCCCTTGAAGTAAAAAATTATGATGAGGATTAATAGAATGTTGTAGCATGATATAGGTTGTGGGTTAACCTATAAAACTTATAAGATGTTTTGGTTGTTGGTTAACCACATGTAAACCCATCCTTTGTATGTAGGTTGGTGGTAAATTGAGTGTAAAACCATCCAATTTTTATAGGTTGTTTGTAAATCAAGTGTAAAATCATCTGATGTTTGTAGGTTGGTGGTTATCTAGGTGAAAAACCATCATGTGAGTTTTTATAAAAGTTACAATATAGGAGGATGTCTTCCCTATGTTCTCACTAAGGGTGGAATGTTACAGATAGCCTAATGTTAGTGCTCACATTTGTGTTTTTACTATTAGGTACATTACTATTTACTAAATAGTAATTATCATATAGTAAGTTAGTAGTTATTTATGTTGATATATTAACAATATATCACGTATAGTTAGTTGGTTTGTAAAATATATTGTTTATAGAAAAAAAAATTTACTTATATCTGTATCTCTATTAACGGGTTTATTGTTAGCTTGAATTCATATTCTATAGCAAGTGGTTAGTCAGTCCTAGCTATTTAATAACCCATGTATTATTCGAAATAATCAAAGTGTGAATAATATATTTTTATTGTGTTGAAATATTATTTATGTTGTCTGTCTTTAAGCTCTATTATTCCAAAATGTTATCTTCTTAATCTTGCACAGACTCTGATAAACCCCATCAGAGTCATGATCTTGTTATGAATAAAAACCCTTAGGCACCATAAAAAACTATTAAATGGTCTAACTACTTTCTCTAATCCCCAAATCCTTTTGTTTTAAACTTTTACGCCACCCTCCAATTGGTTTTATTGTGAGGATAGAGTCCTCATACCCGTGGACCTGACAAAGCCATGATCATGTATGATTTTAGTAGTGGTAAGTACTTGCTTTATCAAGAAGATGACTATTTGGAAGATGAGACATTCCTTCATAACCATTCATATCTGCCCCTACTTCAATATCTGAGCATAGATCTACTATAGATGAAAACCAATCCATTTATTGGTTTTCATATAGCTATAATATCTATGAAATGAAGCTTGCCAAGTGTTTGACCTCATTTTGACAACAAGTTACCACCCTTTTGTCTATATTAGGTCTTAAAGACCTATTCTACCTCCATGGATCTATAATGGTGATGCTCAATCCCCGAAATATCCATTTTGGTTCAACCCGAATCGTCTTCAAACTTGGCTCCTATGCATTTGCTTGTCAGGTTTGAAAATAACTTTGTTGACCTCTATCAAAAAAAAATTGGGATCACCTGTGTTCATTGTCTGTCGACTTATTGATTCAAGATTATCAAATTTAGACACTTGGCACCGTCATACTTGATCTGAGCTCCATTGACTTCTTATCCTTACTCGCATTATTGATTTTTCTATGTATGAATGAACATGAGCCATAGATCTTCTATCAGTTTAACGTGCTTATGACACTTATCACCTATGCATTTGTTTTTAGGATCTATTGACCTTTTGACCCATCATTCATAGATGATATTTGATTGCATAATTAAACATGCACCATAGATCTTTTTGGGCCCATTGATATCATCTTTGCCCACTAGCTGTTGGATATTTGATCTGATCACACAAGATTTTGACACATGTTAGCCGCACGTTCATCCTTTTGAATCCAAATGGATATTTTATGAGGTTTGAACTTGATGTCTATGTACACATCTTACTTTTTAAGGATTTTTAAATCCAAATAGTTAATTATTATAGGTTTAACTTGACATTTCTGTACATGTTTCATTCTGCTTGTTCAACTTTGAAGACGTAGATATTGAGATAGACAACTCAATAGGACATGAAATTTGTAGAGGATAATCTAGACATGAAATACATCATGTCCATGCATTAATATGGCTTTGATTGACTTCCCAAGTGAATATATCAAATGTGCAACCAGAATGACCTATCCATTTCTGCATGATGTTTGATGATTGTCTAGTCCATCTTCTCCACTTGCTCAAGTCATTTGATCATTTGGTCAATCAAAAAATTTACTCAGTTGATCTATTCAAGTAGAAGTTTTGTATGTGGGCTAAATTTGGCCAACACTAACACTATTAAAAATCCTATTAAACATATCTAATATAGCTTACTAAAACTAAAGGTATTAAATAAACTACTTGAACGCTCGCTAGTGTGGACTATGTGACATGACGAGCACAGAGACATTCATAGCATCACCCACCAGTTGTACTACATTGGCAAACCTTGAAAGGAATATATTGCAATGTAGTCAAACAATATTCCTGAGTTGATAAATATCTCGAGAAAACAAGTGCGGTTCCTCTGGGTGGCACCAGGGGTGATCCCGACTATGTAGATGGGAACAATGACCAGGGTGTACCCAACGAGGTAAATTAAATTATGTGAGATGATTAAGATATGTACCTGCATGTCATTTGTGTGTAGGTCTTTATGGATGAACAAAATGACCCCACTCATCACTCCAATATCATAACCCAACAAAATTGAGTTGGTAGAAGCTAATATTGTAAAATTTATGACAAACTTGTTCCTCTTAGGCTTTGAATTTTCTGTGGTCATCACTTTTTTAAAAGCCATGACATCTATCTTTGGTGATTTTTGAGCAACCAAGGTCTCATTAGGAACATTCTTCTATGTCAATTACCTTATTTTTTCCTTCCAAATACAAATATACTAAAATTACCAGGCATGACTTGAGCACCCAAATAATGTCCTAATTTTCCATCATCTCACACTTGTATGTTATCTTATAAGTCAACCCCTATGTTCTATTGTCATACACTTATAGGAACATCATTATCTATTTCAAACTTGTTAAATATATTATAAAAAAATCCCTAGACTCTCATATTAGTCAACCTATACATGGGTAAATTTTGATGGTATAATCATTATGGCTAGTCAATAATGACCCATGATAGATGGAACCATCCCCATCCCAACAATGACTATTTTTTTAAAATCAAACCCATCCTTAGTGTTGGCCTATAAGCATTATCTATCAATGGCATAATGAATTATTCAAATGGATCTATATATAAACAAATCAAGGCATCATTTTAAACCCATCTAATATCTTTCTTGAATTTATCTATTACACATCCATACACTATTACACATTTAACAAGTCTTCCCTATTCTTCCCAATTTGCATACTATTCACTACAAGCAATCATAATCTAAGTTTGAAACAATTAAAATTTAGGTCAAATAAAGTATTAACAAGTACCAAATCCAATAATTAGTTACATTCACATAGTGAAGGAGCACAATTGCACAATCACACCAAATGGAAGAACTACATATGGCTTGATTTCCCTTTTTGGAGTATTGGATATGTAGGTAGTGACCAATCATCAGACATGAGTAATTAAAGTTAGCTCAACACATTACACTTCCTCCATTTATATAGGTTTCTAGTCATCATAAATATATTTAGGGTTTAAAGGCAAAAAAGGTTGATTTTATAATCTACGTGCATCATCAGGTTTTGAGATTGAAGCCATAGAGCAAGAAGTATCTAGCTACGGTATTTCCCCTATCCTATGTAATCAAACCAACATAGGCAACAGATAAGTTCCTAAATAGAGTGAACCAAAGCATGTTTACCCTTGATTTCCACTTCTAAAATACAATTATAGTTAGACAATCAACCATAAAATCTAATGTATCATGATCTCTTTAATACTTTCCATATTTAGCAGGAACACTTATGAAATTAGAAGAATCAACATTCAATCTCTTACATTAAAATATATGCTTGAATGCCATATCTTATAATCTATTCTATTTCAAAGTTCTAAATTAATTATATTAATCTCACCCATTAATCTAAATTAAGGTAAAACAATAATTAAGCCAAACCTCCTTTAATGGATAAATTAGTTATCCTTTTGTATAATGATGTTGAAGAGGTTCAAAATAACCTTTATTACTTTGTGTCTTACAAGTGACTTATAAGATAGTACTAAGGAAGGTTGATTAGATTATAGTTATATTTGGAAGGCAACAATAATGTAATGGTCATGGTTAGAGTGGTATTGCTTTTATTTTACGGTGTTAATATTTTCACCATTGAGGTAATCACAAGAGTAGGAATAGTCAAACTAATTTTCAAAATATAACATCTTAATGAAAACCATCCATGGACTCCCGTGATTATTGTATATCATCCTTGGCACTAATCCACTCAACATAGAAAGGTCTTCTTTCATTAGATCACGAGTCTAGGTAGCACTTTATTCCATATTTTTATCATGGAATACAAAACTGTAAATCCTTCTCCATTTCCTCCATTGCCTCTGTGACATAGATTGTTAGTTGTGTTGGGTAGAATTTATCAATGTAGATTCCCTCTCTTCCATCACACCCCCAACCGCCTCACCAACACAATGGCTTGGCTCTTGATAATCTATGACTATTTCTACTAGTCCTCGATAACTAATTTGTAGTAAATAAGCCTTTTGTTATGGCCCTAACTATGAAAATATGAAGGCATGTTCATTTTATATAATTTTGAAAGTGGTTCACAAACCCTTTGACATTCCCCCCTTTTCTTACTATATTTTAATTGGTTATTTGCCAATTTTATTGTCTTAAATCATAAACATATTGTTTATTAGCATAAATACCCTATTTTGTTGAGAGAAGGCATTTTATCTTGTGCCACATTTTCATATAACCATATTAATATATTGTTTTAAAACAAAGCATGCACTTTCAAATACATACATTACATAAACTCTAGTTTATTAAGCCTATAAAGGAGATCATGATTGATGAAACATGGTATAGTAATCTTACTTAGATGTCTATTCAATACAATGTGCAATACCATTGCTACTCATTATTGTGCATTGAGTGGCCATGAATATCTGATAGTTGGAGTTATTATTGATCTTTAATTATTCACTCCCCCAGCTCATAAAATTAATTTGTCTTCTATGAGAATTACGTTATCTTCATAGTAGTTTAAAATCATATATTATTTGAGTCACTTTTCCCTACGAACTTTTTTTTTTTTTGAAGGCTAGGAAAACTCTTGTTGAAAGACTTCAACTCTTTTAGTTCTAAGAAGGCCATTTCATCTTGGGTAAGTACATATCATATCCTTTCAATTTTTAATTCGCCACATATATTCTCTACATCCTCAAATTTTGCATCAATAATTTTCATGATCTATTAATATATGTAGCACATAATGTGATGTGGTGATAATTTTAAATGTCTCATTGTTTTAAATGCCTTTGAAGAAGACCTAAAATGATCAATATTGGTCTACCCACTATATATTTTCCCAAATAAACTAAGTAAATCTATAATTAGCAATTAGGATGTTTTTGGCATGTAAATTATGGTTGGAGCACCTTTGTTGAAGCTATTTGGTTTCTTGGTAAAAAATATAAAGTTTAGGGTGGACCATTGTTGGCAATAATATCTATTGACATATAGCTTCAGAGTAACAATATAATTTAATTAATATTTATTTTCAATTACTTTTTTTAAATAAAATGATGCATGGTTTTTAGAGAATTCTAATATTTTTATTACGATTAATTTTTTGTTAATCAAGATTTATTGAAAGAGGAGAAAGTTTAGTTGTAAGCAATGATAATCATTTCATATGTTATAAATGAACTCTGGGCATGGATTTTTATAATTTAATTTGAAAGGGGCCTAAACCTTATAAGTTAAGGAAGAATTTGGTTGGAACACTGTGCATAGACTAGTTTGGTTTTTTGTTAATAAGGTTGTAACTTAATATAGACCATTCCTGAAAAAATAATTTATTGGCATCTAACTCCAGATTAACAATATAATGTCGTTCATTATATTATTTTAATTTATGATGTATGTTTTTAAAAAAGTATTATGGGTTTATAATTGGTTTGTTAAAGTTGATTTTAAGGAAATTTTATTGTGACATCAAAATTGGTCCCCATTTTGCATACATCTTATCACAATTCATTAAAGGCTTCAAGAATTTCTGCTCAAAGCAAAGTTTCTCGTGATTTGTTGGCCCACTAAAATAGTTGATGAATACTATTAAATTAGTGGGTTGTATAATTGGTATGCCTAATTGAAACTTTGTATCATGTGTAAAATATTTTTTTAATAGTGAAACTCATTTCAATAGTTTTCTAGCTTCATTGGAGACTAAATGAAGCATATTCCATATTCCTTCATGCAACTTCTATATGTAAATGATAATCATTTGTGTTATAAAATCATAGTTGAGAAATTTGAGTATGATGACTAAGCAAAAAATTAGTGGGTTGTATAATTGGTATGCCTAATTGAGACTTTGTATCATGTGTAAAATATTTTTTTAATAGTGAAACTCATTTCAATAGTTTGCTAGCTTCATTGGAGACTAAATGAAGCATATTTCATATTCCTTCATGCAACTTCTATATGCAAATGATAATCATTTGTGTTATAAAATCATAGTTGAGAAATTTGAGTATGATGACTAAGCAAAAAATTAGTGGGTTGTATAATTGGTATGCCTAATTGAGACTTTGTATCATGTGTAAAATATTTTTTTAATAGTGAAACTCATTTCAATTGTTTGCTAGCTTCATTGGAGACTAAATGAAGCATATTCCATATTCCTTCATGCAACTTCTATATGTAAATGATAATCATTTGTGTTATAAAATCACAGTTGAGAAATTTGAGTATGATGACTAAGCAAAAAATAAGTTTTGGAGGAAGAGATTATGGAAATATTATAGGTGAAGAAAAGTATAAAACTTATTTGGAAGATAAATAGGGTGTTAAAAAAATGCAAGTTAGGAAAAGGATATGGATCAAAAGGAAAAATTATATACCTACATATAATTTTTCAAGAAGAGAGTTATGAAGGTGTTGACAAAAATATTGATTATACAATGGATTGGATGTGTGATTATTGACTGAAATTCAAAGATTAAATGTGGAAATGAGAAACTAGAAGCGTGAATTAATAACAAAAAGATATTAGTTACAAGTTGCAATCTTATTTAACAAATGTCCATTGTAGAAGTTAATTGATTTCCTTCAATTGTTATTCATGCTTCTAAATATCAGTTATTTTTTAATGGGGGGACTACGAATGCCATTTTTAATGGCATTGGAAATCAATGGCAAAGAACATAGTAAAATTTTTGTATTCTCCTTCATTGGGTTCAATTAGTAATGTTCAAATTTGTTTACTGAGATTGCTATAATTATCTAATTTAATATTTGAGTCATATTTACCTGATTTGTTAGTTTATTAGACATTTATTTATATATTGATATTCATGAATAATAATAATTTATTTTTATCACCCACTATAATAGATCGATTTGCATGTATCATAGGACATGTAATTCATGGAGGTTTCATATTTTTGTGATATAAGTAGACAAATGGTATTGTGATAGTTGTTAAAATGGCTAGAAAGTTTAGAATGCATCCAAAATAGAATAATGATGAATAATGAATTTATTTGAAAGTCCTCTTCTTTAAATTTATGATATATTTACTTTAATAAATGTAATTAAAGATAGTACTACTTATATAAGATCATATATAAGTTAATGGCAAAGGCACGGAAAAAAACATGACAAAACCTATGTAGTATGTTATATTTGAATAAAAATATTAGTTTGTTGAATGATTTGATATTTATATGTGAATCCAAACATGAACAAGATCCCTATAAGAACTTGGAAATTTTTATATGGAAGATTTTATATATAATAGTGATTAAAAATTTTACCTTAGTTCAGTGAACTAAATCTGGTCTAACGACATTGGTAGTGGAGGAAATACACCTAAATATAAATGAAAAGAATCAACAATCAAGTTATTAGTTTATAATGACTTTGAAAATAACATGACTCAATGTGAATAATCATCCATTTTATAACATTTATTTCTTTTAGATAAAAAATATTCATAAATATTTTTGCGTAGTTTACTTGGCTCTCAAACTTTAATGGGTTATGATAGTTTTGAAATGGTATTGGCCATTAAGTATAATAGAGATGTGATGTATCTATGACTTCCCTTTACTAGGTAGCCAATACTTGAGATACCTTTGCATTGGAGATCCATAGTGGGTTTTATAAAATCCTTACATATTTTGCACCATATTTAGATATCTAGAGCACCTACACATGTTCTTATTACTATTGTTTTAAATAAAATGTAGACCATTCAATGATGGGTTCTACGAATCCCTACAACCATTTCTATTTCACGACTACAGTCATATTTTACATACACAAAGCATAAAGAATGCTATAGTGATAGATATTGCACATATACATGCTCCTTAGTAGCATCACTAGTTTATTACACTAGGTTCATGTTGGGGAGAGTTTTATAAATTTTTAAAAAAATAAAATAAAATAAAATAAAATTCAAAAAATCTACATTTACATATTATATTAGCTCCTTGGCAAAGATGTTTTCAGTTCCATGTTGGTAGATGGCATATCAATATTTATTATATACACATGTTTCACACATCTTTTGAGTGTGATTTAAGCATACATAAATACTTTTGGATGTTGGGTTTTCCCTCTACTCATGTCATCAAGACATTGATAGCATCTACCTCTATGATCATGATACATCCAAACTATATCATTCTATGGTCACTTTATATTATCATGTTTGAGTCTATATATGTACTTATACATGCCTTTATCTATGCTTATATATTTTACAGTGTACTTGATATGTTATATACTTAATATTTTCTATTAACACACATATCTAGAGACTAGTATGATATGATTATGTTAGTTGTTTATGCTTTCATTTATGCACTTCTTTGAATGTCTTGCCTTGATATTGTCTTGTGTGTTTGAGCATTTGAATATGATTTATTGCTTACGACCCCCTACCTTTGTTTACCTCTTTGATGTTTGAATATATCACTATTTGTTGTATGTTAACTTTAGAATATGCAATTATTGATTTGTGTATATTTGACTAAGTCATGTCCCTTAGATTATGTGGTATTTGAACATGCCCCTTGTTTGAGATCTGTTTGAACCATATTCCACATTACTTCACAGATTCAGATTGTAGTGGGGGCATATTATGAAAACATGTTCTCCATATTTGGCACAATTTTAGATTCAGTAGGGGCATATTTTGAAAACATGTTCTTCACACTTATTCAGTATTCAACATACCCAGATTACATTGGGGACATGTTTTGGAAATATGTTTTTCATATTTACACTTATATCAGTTTTCATATTATATTGGGGGCATGTTTTGGAAACATATTCTCTATACTTACACAATTTTATATTGGCCAAACTACACAATTATATGATCCATATACATGTTTTTTGTAGAATTCTATACATTGGTACCAATATTATACACAATTTCGACATGAGATGTATCTAAGATGCATATGCTATGCAATATATTATTAATATCATAAAATCATATCAGTTTCAAATTTCAAACACTTTTAAGAACTATCACCACCCACCAAGTTGGACTATTATGGGTTGTATTGAGTCAATTTATTGCAGTAGTCAATTCACTTTTTGGTATGGTTGAGATGATTAAATCACTCAATCTTTCCAAGTTTATAGGTTGGAATTGATTTCATCTAGCCTCACTAATTTTATAGTGTGAGTTGACTTGGTTCACTCACACTCACCAGGTTATAAGTATGACTGGGTTGCACGATTGAGCTAATCTCAATTATCAAGTGACAACTCACCTTTTCTTCAAGGTTGGGGGCATGTGTCCTCTAATATCTCTTTATATCTTTAGATATACACACATTTTAAATTTTATATTTTGTCCTAATCTAATTTTTAATGATTTATAATGATACATCTTTCAAATCAAATTACCAAAGGCAAGATAGTTGCATCAATACACAAATGTACTCCTAAACCTTACTCTCTTTCAATTTTAAACATTTCAATGTTCTTTAATTTCAAATTATATGCACTTATTATACACTATAGCATGCTTTTGATTGCATGTCAATCACTAACAAAACATTCAAGCTGGACTTAAGCAAAGATATAGTGCCCTATATACACTTAGGTACACATTTCTTCTCCTTTAAACCAATAATTTCATTACTATATTAAAGAGGGGGAAATGTGGACACTATTTCTGAATTATATATCACCTTAGTCTTGTACACTTGGTAAATACATATCGTGGATATACCTTCAGCTTTTAGACCTTTTCTACTGCCAAAAGGCTCACACACTATCTTTTTGTACCTAATTGCTTATCTCTTAGTCCAACCAATGTTATTCTGCTGACTCAAACCTTCTATCTCACATAGAATGTTATAAACCTATTTATCTTCCATCTTTGCAAGTTCTAGACTCACACCTATTTTCTAACTACCAGAACACTTGCATCCTAGTTAGATGCCTATGTCGATGTAAGTGTCATATCCCAATGTAAGTGTCTAATGCCATAAAATCATCTAATTTACAAATGAAATATATTCCTATGGCCGACCTAAGTGCTTTAATGCGAGATGTTCTCCAAATGGATTGGTATAAATACTAGATCAACCCTCATTCATTCATCACTTAAGAAATACCTAGAAACCCATAAGGAAACTTATCAAAGACATTCAATTAAGCACTTGCATGAGTAAAGCTTCCCTATTTTCTTTTATTTACATATCAATCATAGGGGCAACATATCTACAGGTTTGAAGTACTGAAGGAGCACTCCATGAGTCATATTTTCTAAGTTGTAAGCTAGGTCATCATTGTACATGTTTATCACACATTATATGATTCAAACATAATCCAACATATAGTGGAGAACTACACATGTTTGAGGCACTCTTTGGAGTATTTAATATGTAGGCAACACTCATTTATAGAGGGGTCTTTAGGGTAGCTCGACACTATGTACCCACTAACCCATTTTTCTCATAACCACTATGAAGATAAAGAACTAGGGTTTATTATTTAACAAAGAGTAATAGTTTATGACCCAAATTTGAAAGCACCAGAACAAAAGCAACATAAAACCTAGAAGCATCTAGGTGGTCACATCTAGTTTTATCAGTTATTTCCTCTAGACACTTGCATCAAAGTCAGACAATAGTGTCGATATAACCATCACAGATCAATGTAAGTGTCTGCAACTACAGAGGTATAATTTATAGAATTAGAAGATTGTTCCAGAATCTAGATTTAGTCAAATTGCTATATATTCCAAATCCAAAACTGTGTAAGTATCAAAACAAACTAAGTATATTGTGTTCATTATCATTGCAATATTTAACATAGCTATACTTTCTATTGTTAACATATATCAACATAATAAATTCAATATATATTTTATCTATGTTTTGTAAATAATTGACCTACTTTAAAGATAATATACCATCCTTGTACCTTAACCTATCTCTACCCCTTTAATCTTAGATTCCCCTTATCTAAATTTTAAGGTTAAACAACTAGATAGTCTTACCCATTCCAAATAATAAGAATAAAAAAATATGCTATTTTTTGATGAAGTAGGTTTGCCCAAAAAACCATTCCAAAACTTTTTCAAGCATGCTCCATTGGGTAAGAATCATTTAAAACTTCTTAATGACATATAAATTTTTAAAAATTAATTATATAAACTCAATTTATGGCTATTGGAATATTTTTATATAAACCTTAAATAATTTTAATTTAAACTTTAAAATTGTTTCTTAATATAAAACTCATATCCAATGTAGCCTCAACAAGTAGCACATCCTAATTCAATACTAGGAATTCATGGATATTATAAAATCCAATCACAACTTGGAATGAATAACCTCTACATATTTTTTGAATTTTTTTGTTCATCATTGCATCATATAAATCCAATAGTCTATTGCCATGTGTTAGAACCATATTCATTGTATGGAGAGGCCCCATGATGAAGGTGTAAGTTTGAGATAAAATTATTGGAAAATATTGAACAAAAATAGAAGTTTTTTCACAATTATAGCTTGAAATGACCCCCGAATGAATTATTGAAAAGATTGGAATTTTAGATTTCTAAGGTATAATAATTGAAAATCAAAATTATAATCCAAATTTGGGTATGCATGCTTGAATTTATTTGTCCATATCCACCAATCTGGGTTTTCCTCATCCAAGGATAATAGATGAATTATTAGATTTCCAAGGTGGATTACTCCATCTTCCCTTTTGAGTGATTTCATTTCGTGTTGTAATTTGGTTGTATATAATGGGTTGCTTCCTTCTAAAGAGGGTAGTGTGGTGTAGTTACATTTTAATATATATTATTTGAGTTTTTTGGTTTCACTTTTTTTTGTTGAAAGATTTGTTTTATTAACATATAAGTAATTTATGCAATTTAGAGTATTATCCATTAGATTTTCTATTAAATTTAGATCAGCTCAATGGAATCCAACCCCAAAACATCCAAGGCTAATTGTCTTAGGAGGGGTGGGTTAGCCAAGAGGGTTAGCTCACTTATATATATTAAAGAAGGGACTACCAAACTTTATTAAATGGTATCGACCCTCCATTAACAATGTTGTGGTAGAATTTCTTCTTGCTATGTAGCCCATTGAAACCCCTTCGATGGGGGGGTTTAAGCTTTACCACGTGGGCTTAATATGTCACTGCCAACTAACATTATAGGATATGGTTTCCACCCTCTTTTCTTACGAGTGCAAGCTTGCAATCCTTCGCGTTGATGGTGTTCCATTAGCAAAGCTTTGCTCTTAAAAAATTCATTAGAATATTCCAATTTTAAAATTTTGAATATTGAAAAATATTTTTTTGGAGGAAAATTAGGAAACATTTTGAATATAAAAATGAGGGAGTAAATGAAAAAATGGGAAAAAGTGTGAAACTTCTTCCATTGATTGCACAAGCATTCCATATCTAGAATTATATTTGAAATTTTTTTATTGTAGCTCTTGAAATTGGGGTTTTATAAAAAAAAATTAGATCTAAAATCACCTCTCAACCAAGATGAGTTGGGTCACATCATTGGAACCCTATCTTTATGGAAACGCCCTTTATAATAACCTCCATATATGAAAATTTCCTCACCAAGATCCCAAATCTGAAAAAGGTGACAAAATCTATGCTAGTGTTTTTTATCATTGTTGACCTTACAAAAACAATTCAAATTCCTAGGGGCTAACCCAAATATTTTGATACCATGTTAGAAGATAATTTTGGATTTAGTTAGCCCTATAAAAACATCATTGAGAGATGAAAGTAACAACTAATCTATTCTATCATGTAAAAGATAATCAATAATTACCCTACAAATAAAATTAAGAGTGCAACAATTGTCCAATATTTACTAGTGTTGATAGACAAAGCAATTACGTAAAGATAATGGTGATACAAATGAAAGCACTCATTCCTTCTATTTAGTGCACATTTTAGTCAGATGCACAATGAAATTAAAGTGTCTGACCCACACCTTACAAAGAAATGGTTAAGTGGTTGACCATAACTCAGGAAAGGGTTACAAGTGTCACATTAAACCCACTTACTAAGCACAAGCGTGGGCCCCAACTTTTATGGATATGTCATTGAACTAAAAAAACCCATTAGCTAATCCTGTGACTTACTATAATGTTCCTTAAAAGGTCGAGTTAGAATAGCCAAATGATCAAAGACTCTAGATTTTTTTAGTTTTTTTGAGCTTGTTGTTTACATTGATGTTGTTGGAGTTAGTGCTTCTCATAGGCTCTTTATTCCCAAGATTTATTACGTGCATCATTGTATTCATCAAGAGCTTGGAATTGGAGAATAAGGAGGTTAGTTTAAAAGGTTGATCAAGGGAATATTAGTTTGAGGATGCAAGGAGGGGTTGCATAACAAATGAGACACACCCATATTTGATATGTTGATCGTGATTGGATACAGTCATAAAATGACCAAGAAATAAGAGAATGGAGAAGATAAAATAAGCAAAGAGACAATCAAGGCAAATCCTACCAAAGAACAGGTTCAAAATAATAGGCTAGAAGATGTAGGATAATGGGAAGAGTAGTTTGTGCTTAGAATAACTTTGTGCCTCCAAATATTAAACTTAATATGTGAATAAAGACTAACCTAAACAAGCAACAATCAATCACACACAAACACTCAAAAAAAAACCCAAAAAAAATACAGTAAGAGTAAACAAACAACAAACAACCTATCTAGCTACTAATTAAAACAATGAAAGAAAAGAAACAAATAAAATGTGTGATTAAGATATGCCTCAAATTCATTCAAGCAACAAATAATCCTATATCTACTTGTTGAAATGACAAAGGAGGTTACCAAGATGTACATGGAAGTTTTAGTTCTTATATTTATAAGAATCCAAGTAATCCATTATTGATATGCTAGTTACTTGAGTTTGCCCAATATCTCTAAGAATAACTATAATACCTCTAAAGTACTAAAAGAATAGCTCAAAATAATAATAGAATTATACTATAGATAATAGAGCTTGATGAATGCCAATAGAAACTAAACCATCAAGATATATGATGTACACCTTGATCTATGAAATTGCATGTGATGGTAAGATTCTATGAAAATATATTATGTGCAAGATTGTGAGTGAAGCTAACAAGCATACAATCAATGAACACGACCAATTTATGTGTAGATGATGCAATAACACTAATGCAATGTCTAAAATGATGCAAAAGCAAAATGGATGCAATTAAGAATACATGACAATCACCAAGCAAGATATATGCACATATACCTAGAATGATCGTATTATTAACGTAAATATGTAATGCAAGAGTTATGAAAACATCACTAATATGATGAAAGTACAAATAGTTATGCATAAAATCAAAATTAAGCTTGTGACTAAAATCAATGTAAAAATTACCAAAATTATCACAATCAAGAATTCAATATTTTACTATGAAAATGTGGATTTTATATGCAATATAAGGGATCAAATATGATGTCAATTCAATTGAAACTCACAAGATATATAGTCAAGGAATCAAGGATAAAATGAGAATCTAGAAGAAGTAAAATGTGCAATAATAGAATCAAGAGAAGACAAAGAAAAATTTTATCCTTAGGTTGATATGAATGTAAGAACAACAAAAAAGATGTGAAATCAAATATATAAAGTAGGGAAGACCACCTTGACAGGTCCTAACCTATGTATTAAAAAATGCGGGTACCTAATGGGTACTCGTGAAAAACCTGTAAACATTTCCCAAATAGTTATATTACCCATTAACTGTGAGCTTGTTAACAGGCCAAAAAATGCAGTTAACAATGAGTGGTTACTTGTTAACCATAATTTTTGATCTGTTAACTGGCCGCTAACCACCAAATGTAAAAACATATCAAAACTAAAAAAATGTCATACTCTGTCTCATTTCCATCAATTTTTTCCTACCTCTACTCTACTTGTGTGATTTTTTCCTACCTCTACTCTACTGGTGTGTTGTGAACCTATGCATGTGTGAGTTGAAGCTTGAGGGTTTCAAAAAGTTAAATATTGCTAAT
This sequence comes from Torreya grandis, assembly GCA_037957365.1. Classification (NCBI taxonomy): domain Eukaryota; kingdom Viridiplantae; phylum Streptophyta; class Pinopsida; order Cupressales; family Taxaceae; genus Torreya; species Torreya grandis. Next base: position 565,092 of record JARHVA010000545.1, on the reverse strand, counting down.
GGTCTTCGTGGCCCATAATACCCATCATGATCATAGCTCAAGCCTCGTCGTGGCCTTGGCCCTTAGAATTGGGTGTAATCAACAATGTAATAGCCACCACTAGCAGGTTTGAGGTAGTTGAATGTCTAGCCATTTGATAATTTTTTGCATTCCACTATTATGGCCTTCAAGCTATATATGTATTAAAATTTATATTATAATTTTTAGCCCCCTATAAACTGTTTAATAATTTTATAATTTCTTTAATACAGTGACCACTAATCAATCTAAGTCTTCGATAATTCTATAACTGAAACTCTATATCAAATGCCAAAATGGAAAATAGTAAATAATAAACACTAAATATAAGGATTGTAATAACCATTGATTATCGAAATAGAAAGGAAATAAATCAATCAATAATAATTCAATAATGTATTTTTCAAAACACATTAAATATAAAGTCATCACATTTTATCATATTGTTATCTTATTCTCTCAAGTTTCAAAAGTTGAGTATTTAATTAAATATTTTATCATACTGTAACTTTGTAATCACTAATCTGAATCGCATACTATTATAACTTGCTAGGTTTGAGCTCCAACTTCTAAGACTATTTGAAATTTCATATTGACATATTTTAACTTCAAAATCGCATCTGATTCTTATGGCAATAATCATCTTAAGAAGTCTGATGATTCAGCCTAGAAAAATTGTGTTGGCCCAAAACTCAACTCTATGATATGTAATTACCATGGGTTTAATATGAGTGCAGGGGTGAATCACATCAAGTAACACATAGCACAGATTCCAAGGAATGATGTGTGGCTATGTGATAAAGCAGTACATGAGGTTTAAATAGAGATGGTTGTTGTCATAATAGTGTATGAGAAAAGAAAAAGAGAAAAAAAGCATTGTTAATGCACTTGCAACCAATCAAATAGGGGGCCACAAGAGCAAAATATGATGAGTTAGCAATCTATGGGTCTTCTATTACCTCAAGGGTGATTTGAATATGGTCCTCACCTAGTGGAGACAATGTAAGTTTACATTTACATGGTTTTTCAATTCTTTAAAATACTCTTGGAGCACAACCTTCACTTGAAGGTACAATTTAGAACAAGGAACTATATAATGAATCAAGGGTGGTAGTGGCAAAATTTTGGTACTATAATAACATCTTATTCAATGTGGCGAGAAGCCCATACTAGGAGAATCTGGTAACTGCTTTGACTATTATTGGGAAGGGGTTCAAATCCCTATTCCTCATGACTTGAGAAGCTCACTGTTAGAGGATGTTATGAAAGATATAGAGTTCATTATAGATGAGCGAAAAAGAGTATGGTACAAGAAGGGTTATAAAATTTTGTTTGATAAATAGATGGATGAAAGAAACCACACCTTGATTAATTTTTTAGTGGCTTCAAGTGGATAATTAGTGTTATTGAAGTCCATTGATGCCTTTGACAAAGTAAAAAATGCACAAACTTTGTGTGATATGTTATACGAGGTGGTCATGGAGGTGGGTGTGGAAAACGTCACCCAAGTTATGATCGATAATGCAACATATATAACAATGGGGAGACTTCTTGAGGAGAGACACCTATCATTTTTTTGGAGCCCATGTTCAACACATTGCATTGATCTCATAGTTGAAGACATAGGAAAAATGTCATGGGTAAAAAAATTGTCAAAGAGGTGAAATATATCACAAAGTACATCTACTGTAACAACCTTGTTGGGTTAGACATATAAATGCATGATTGTTTTAAAAATAAAGCATATATATACAATTAGACTACATTCTAAAAGTCTAATAGAAATCACATATATACTCGAGTGATAACAATAAGTACACATTACATTTTATATCACAAAACTCTAATGTCATGAGAATGCTTCATAAAATGGATATAGAAAGTCATGTAGCAACTCAACAACTGATACAACTCTGTAATCACCACTGTCAATATATAATAACAAGTAATTATAATCCTTCATGACAATATTCGATAGTCATTTTCAATTTAATACAATGTACATAATTCAAATCCCTAGATATCCGGAGCACGAGTTCCCCAAACTTTCAATATTTATGACAATTTTAAGTGTTTGTCTCGATAAGTAGTACTATTGTGAAGAGGGAGAGCATCATACGAATATTTTTCTACACCAACTACAAACCAACGATCCCCCACACTAATCCCATCAGGATATGGCCCTCCCTTCATAGATGAGTAGATAGTAATGATGTGAGAATCTAGAGAGAAGCTATTACTCATGTGCTATATGATTTCTAACTAACTAAACATGTAGTGTATCATAGAAAACTCGATCTATTGCAAGATATAACACATACATATAAACTATATTCATGAAATGATAATGTCTCACTAAACATACTTTGGCTGAAAGTTTTACAGATAATATATAATGATTTATATCAATCAAGTTCATGCATACCATTTGATACGACCAACTTCATCTAACGTTGCAATGCCAATAAGCAAGTGAAGTCTGTCTCACTCCTTACTCTGCTTAGCCATGCAAATTGGTCAAATACAAATTTAACCACAAGATTCATCAACTTACATCCTACTACGACATGATTATACATATGAGTAATAACATCATACACTAAGTCTGTTTAACATATGCATGAATCTTTCATTATATTCTATCACATACTAGAAATAATAATTACAAATGTATCACCCGAGTAAACATACAATTTAATTATACAATTCAAACAATGTAATTAGTTTTTAGTTATCTACACCCTATAACAACCCATATTACTACAATCTGGTGTTCTAAAATTTAACTACCAATTTTTCACAATCAATCATTTGAAATAGTCTCAAATACACATAAGCACAAGCATTATATCAGTAACTATATATAATAAAACAAATCATTATTCCCACTTAACACAATAACATTTCAACACAACATTTGCTAAATTCTCAGAGTTTGCATGCAGGCATACACAAGTCTACCTACCACAACAACACATGCTATCCACAATAATAACTAGTATATATGCAATATACAAGCAAATGTAGATATGAGTTAGATATAATAATCATAGTGTCATTCAGGTACAACATACATTTATTCTGCATTACCCTATGATATTTGATATTATCATAGGTTCCTAACTACGTAACACATAAACCAAACTTATGAATTTCAAGACTCAATTGGCTTATACAAATAATAAGTAAACAGTAAAGTATTATACCACCCGGGTATATTCTGCATACAAACATATAAGGATATCTCAACATAAAAACATGAATCACAATACACAATTATTTACTAAGTATAACTATATATTTAACACACTCATAGTATGAAATTCTCACAAGTGTCCCATACTGAAAGGATATGACTAATAGTCTTTCACAATACTAATAGTGAGTTAGATAAACTTGTTATCCTATTAACTTGTTTGCTTCTAGGAGATTGTTTCAAGGGTTATAGTTCTTGATTCTTATGAAACATAATCACTTTTTTAAATCATCTAATAAATTATATGTTTAATCCTTATATGTCAATTTTTGCACAAGCTAACGTGTACCATATATAAATATTCTATTACCATGCAATTTCTAAACCATGGTTTAGCATTTTAGTTATAACTACTAAGCATAGAAATCAACAAATGAAATAGTTATAAATACATAAAACGTACTTTGCATACCACATTTAGAAAAACCAGAACTTCATTTTTCTGAAACACAAGTAATATAGTTTCAAAATCAGTTTATATTAGGGATTTACGAGTAATCATTTTGCTAAACTAACTTTAATCGATCCTTTAAATTTTTAGTTAATATTTCATCTAGAAATGTTAATTAAAGAAATCTACCCAAGTTTTGATTGTAATATAAGTCATAAACACAAAACTTAATATATTGTCAAACTTTATGTAACGATTGTTTAATAAATAAGATATTTAAAAAATTTCAAGGTTTAACTCTCAATAGAGGGTAATTATGTTCAACCATTTAATTCTAAGGTTTATCCACTCTACATTTGACAAAACTAGTTTATGAAATCAACTTTCATGGATCAGAATGTTCTACGATTCTTTTATATCCCAAGTGATAAGTAATCTAGTGAAATATGTCAAATTAGATATCGGTAAAATACATATATATTTTAACAGAAATATATTTAAACATACATGCTTTGTTATGTACCAAATTTATGACCAACTCTGGTGGTAGAATAATTCTCAAAAAATGAGTCCAATAAGATTCTTGACAGATATATATATATATATATATATATATATATATATATATATATATATATATATATATATATATATATCATAGTGAGATATTATTAACATATTAATACAATATACATATTAATAACTTTATTAATATATATACCAAACTTATATCCTTCTGTAATTCTATATCTATAAAAATATATAGATTAGTATATATTTACCCATTGTTTAAAATAGGTTAGTTACCTATATAAAATCTATATTGGATATTGGTATACTATATTGTACCCAATTATATTATTCCATAAACCATTTTGTTCTATACCAAAACAATTTGTTAATCACGATTTTCATTATACATTAGATGGAGGACATTATATATATATAACAGTGTCCATATTTTTTGGTTAGCACTTGAACATAATTATTCTGAAATCCATGGATTCATAATTTAGCAATCCTCTATTAGCTATCAGTTTATGTATTATATATATAAACATTTCAATATTAAAAGAGGATATTGCACTCTAATGTATATATAGTTTATATATAATTAGGCGTTTTGATCAAAGACTCAATGATAAAGTAAACTTGATTTATTTATTCCAAAAATTTCAGCTGTCACTAAATCCAATTTACTCTTAGCACTAATAAAGAGGATTAAGAATGGTCTATTTATTCTGCAAATCCCAGCATTAAGGTAAAGGGTGATGCCTTCTAGCAAATAAGAGCATTAATGTTAATAAGTAGATATATTAATAATTATCTAAAATGCTCAGCTTGTTAGAAAATAAAACATCAGACAATAGAATGACACCTTAGATAAAATAGATAGACCAGTTTAAGTGTGATGCCATCTATATGACTGGAAAAGGTATAGTTAAGCAATGCCATGCAGGGAACTTTCAACTTTTAGCAAAAGACACCAACGAGATCATGTATATGGGTTGACACCTCAAATACAAATTCACTAGCTGAATAAATATAAATATATCGAGAGACGCCTACAGATATACAATGACCCTATAAAAATAATGGTTGTTTATTAATTTCTCAGACCATGTCTCAAAAAATAACACTATAGTTGTTTCAAGTAAAACTAATATTATTAGCAAACTTTAATATAATTAAGGCATGTTCAATAACAATTTGAAAATTCTTTTAATAATTAGAATCTAATTTAAATATCCACCTTCTTCATGGTGGCATCGGTTTTCTATAGGTGAATTCTCACCAAAAGTTTAATCTATGAATTGGTAGTTCGATGCCTGGGAACAAAGGAAAATATATGCTGCAAACTTAATGGAGTTTAAGTATTTATTTTTATTTTCTACTCAAACATGCAATGAGCAAACATTAAATAATTATGCTAAGCACAAAATTTATGGACTAAGTGATTAATTGAAAATCAATTTACAACACCTACTTGGTAATCCTATCTTCTTACGAAAACCTTGTCACTTGCTTCCTTTCTAGTCTCCTCTCCAAAGTTGCATCCCTCTTCTCTCACCTCTTCCTCCTTTCTCATTTTCGATACTTGGTATTGTTTTTCCTTCTATATCATTTTTGTCCCCTTGACTCTCCACCTATATATGATAGATGTATGCCTTCCTTTTTGCTTTTAAGAAAGTTTTATTTGTTTTTATACTTTTCCTTTTTCTTTTAAAAAAAATAATTCTTTTATTTATTTATTTGTTTGTTTTATCTTTTTACTTTAATCATTTAAATGTATTTATTTATTTTATCTTTTATTTTTATATTTAATCTCTAGTTTTGATTTTTATTTTATTTCATGAAAAATAATTATTTATCTATTTATTTAGTTTTCAAAATAATATGGAATTTCAGATAAACATATTTGGTAACCTGAATTCAAATAATACTTACCCACTATGCCCCAATTAAACATTTAAATATTTTTAAATAATTAAATGGCAATTTTCAAAGTATAAATACTCTATATTTTAAAGTTTTACCTTTATGTGTATTAATGGCATAACATTTACCTATACTATAAAACCATAGAAAACAATATTCTAAGAAAAAATTAAACACATGATAATTAATTAAATGCATTTATATCATAACTAACTATTGTGTGTGTGAAAGGTTCCATCAGCTCTCTGTTGACTTGCGATATCTCCATCTACAATACCCTCTTCGATGATGCTCTCCCTTCGGTACGCTCGAGAAAAGAATTCTCCTGCATTCACCTCACAATACATAAATAAGTAGATCTTCTCACATGATAATCATAAGCAACAATATATATATATATATATATATATATATATATATATATATATATATATATATATATATATATATATATATATATAAAACTGAATCACTACATTGATGTGCTTAAAATATAAGCGCAACTATAAACTAGTTCACAATAAGCAATCATGTATTAACATCTAACTAAGCAACATTCTATATCCCAAAATAGCATAAATCTCAAGCTTAGTTAGAAATATATCCAAATCCAAATTTATTAATTACGGTTATCCATGGATAATCTAGCAAGTTTATCTGGTGAGGAATCGGGATGTAACATCTACAATCATCCTTGGGTACTAAATTTGATGAGAGAGCATACCAACTGAAAAGAGTTAGTATGATCAAGAGTCACGAGATTTATTACGCACTTCATCATATAGCAAAGCATTTCAACGTCCCTAACATATCTTAGGTAAATCTCTTTGAGCACACGTTGGATGAAATCTCTATATAGCAAGAACGCCGATGTATAAAAGGTCAAGAAGACCAAATTTTGTGATGGTTTTGAAAAAACCATAGATGAGGTCATAAAGGTAACTTTAGAATTAACTTTTTTTAGTTAATATTTATTTATTTTTAAATAAACAACTCAAAATTATCTTAATTTAAAATTTAAAATTATGCGTTAGTTATTTTTAGGTGTCAGAACCTCTGATTAGAGTTATTTGTTTAGTGGATGGAGAAAAGAATCCGATAGGGTATTTGTATGAGGCCATGAACATGACCAAGGAGAGCATAACAAATTTTTATAGGCAAAATGAAAAAATACATGAGCCCATTTGGCTCTTGATTGATTGTAGATGGAACAAGTAGCTCTATCGACATATACATGCAACGGCCTCCTATTTGAACCCCAAGTTTTTCTTTACAGATTCATTTAAGGTAGATGAGCAGGGCATGGATGGTCTAAATACATACATAAAGAAGATGGTGGTTGACGAAACCACTAGAGACATAATTTTGGATGAGCTACATATTTACGAGAGTGCATAAAAGAGTTTTTTTCTTCATCTCTATGCATTCGAAAGAGAACGATCCATCAACTAGGAAAAAAATAAATTTAAATTTAAACATTTATGTTTGTCATTGTATCGTTGTAATTGATTATCATTGTATCATTGTAAAGTCTTTATTTATTTATAAATGCACACCTAGTTGACTAACAAAGTTATAAATCTCTCATTATAAATTTGTGGTGAGAAGATTATGGTGCAAGAACACAAAATCTTCAAAAATTAGCCATCTGCATCTTGTCCCAACTGCGTAGTACTTCTAGGTGTGAAATAAATTGGAGCATGTTTGAGGCCATTCACATAAAATAGTACAATAGGTTGACAACACAATGCCTCAATGACCTTGTGTTTGTGTGATACAATATTTGCCTCTATGTGAAACAAGTGGAAGGGACAAATAGTCAGAGGCAATGGATTTCGATGATATTGATCCATATTCAGATTAGATCATTGAGTCTGTTGATGTGCCTTAGGAGCCCATGTTTCTTGAAGAGGTCACAGATTTAGAGAGGGAAGCAAAAAAAGCTATAGCAATAGAGAAACCAGAAGCATTTGGAAGGGTTGGTGAGGATTTGGAGTTAGATGATATGCTTATGGATGATGTTCTAATGGAGCAGTATTTACCTTCTATTTTTGGGGGCAACAGAGGAGGAATTGGAGAAAAGAACTTCCATGATCCATTTTAATCTTTTTTTTGTTTAAAACAAAGCATTCGACATTCACATTATACTCTTATTTGCTTAAAAACTAATATAAAACATGTTTATGACTCTAAGTTATATCTTCTCACTTCTCTGAATCTCTACAATTATTTCTCTAAATTCATTTCATTTTTATTTTTTATATTTCACTATATTTTATGAATTTATATATTTTTTTAAAGTGTCTATAAAAGTGTTGAGTAATTGTTGCGTCCCAAGTATGGGTCACAATTTTTTGTTGTCAAGTAACTGCAGTTCCCATATTTTTCTACTATGATCCTCACAACCACCAATGAATCCAATATAGGCCAAGGGAGGGGAAAGAAATCAAATTACAAACTAAAATAAGCAAAAATATGTTGTATGGAAGTCTCAAGAGGCAAGGAGGATAGAAACAAAGATCTATCATAGTAAATGCTAAGAGAAATTACTAGAGTGAAAGAAAGAGGATAAAAACAATTAAAAAAAAATGCAATTTAGATGCCAAATACAAATAAGATTGAGATAAAGACACCTTAGAATTGAAAAAAAAACTGAGAAACAAGGTCATGGAAATGATGTAGAACCCTTGGGACGCTTCTAGAATATGAAAAGAGAGAAGGCTTATACATGGTTTGAAAACAAGCAAACAAAGCTTGCAAAGCTCAAGGAAAATCCATGAAAATAGAAAGGTTGAAGATGCTAGAGGGAGAAGCAATCTATGAATACAAACATAACAATCTAAATCAGATCTATTGATTAAGTGATTGCTATGATTTCTAATGAAGTAGGGTGTGTGCATCTGATCATAATATTCTTCGAATGGATTAAGTAGATCACAAGGACGAAAGGGAACTGTCACATCACCTTGTACGGTGGTAGTAGGTGTGCATCTGATCATAATATTCTTCAAATAAATTAAGTCTATCTTGAGGACAGAAGCAAACTATGTCATGTCACCTTGTAAGGTGGTACATATAAGAGGGCAATTTTTATTTTAAAACCTATAAACATATTTTTCAACATTAGGTATGGAGTCCATATTTAGGAAGCTTCTTCATCACTCATTAGACATAATGAACCCTAAACAACATGTCATGGAAATAGAATATTTCCTCAATCAATATGAAATGGATCATTAGAACAATATATGTATATGCCAATAAAATTTCTTTTTCAACCATACTTTTTTGCCCTATTCACTTAACTGAGAGAATTTTAATTAGGTTGAAGTATCAATTATTGTTTTTTTCTTTCTCAAGTTATATCTCTCTTTAGTTGAAGACTTTGATCTACTATAATATTCTATTTTCTAACTTGCAAAACCACTTTTATGTTCATCGAGTTATTGGTATATTATTAAAAATAATATGTTGTTAGTTGACCTCTTTTAGAAAAAAAAGTAATAGCATAGTTTTCATCTTCTTAGATCGGTGTTATACCCAGAAACACCGGTGATTGTTGCAAACTTGCAACCTCTTTTTAAAACAAACTTGAAATGTAGCATTTTTTTTCTTTAAAAGAATCTTTCCTTTTTAACCCATCCTTCAAGATATATACTTTAATATTTGGTTATGATTCTAATTTGGGAGACCAATATTATAGGAATAATGTATGGCAACTATACAACTAGTTATTCTATCTGTAATTACTAAATATAATGAAAGTAATTTCAATAGAAATATTTGGGTGTCATTTATTTTTGTTATTTTCCACTAATGACATAAACAATGAGGCGAAGAAATTGTTTGTAGAAACTTCGAGATAAGAGAACATGTGGAAGATGTGAATTTAACATGTACTTTCTAGCCCATACGAAGAAGTGTTGTTATTGCTATATTAGATGATCATCTCTGCAATCCATAAATTGTTACAAGAGGAATTCTTTGTACGAACGGGACTGCATAAAATATCAAGTTTAGAGTCAATCTTTGTGACCCATCATTAGGATGAACCATAATGATTAATAGAACCAACAATGCATTCTACTACAGACTCATCTTCCCTGCCCCCTAAGGTAAGGGCTATATACAACAATTGGGCTTCTCACATTATACTTGTCATAGTTCCAAGTTAATGCACCTGCTAGCATAGTTTCCTCAGGTAGACCTCCAACTTGAACTTTCATGGTATAAGACAAATTTTGGTTCAAGGATGTGAAAGACAGAGTATCTGGTGTTACCTCCACATCCACTCCAAAGGGTGTAATTATCACAAACTCATATGCAGATTCTATCGGTCCAACATTAGTCACGATTCTAGGAAATACAACAGAAAATGGCTTCCTTGCCTTAGAAAGAACCATCATGGAAGGATAATTGAGTTGCCTCACTCCTCTAAGCTTGTTCTTAGTCACATTGGAGGAGCAGGCACTATTGTCCCCTGTCACTAATCACAACATTGTAGTGTTGTAACCTTGGCTTCACATCATATTGATGTAAGAATTTACATCTAGAGCCATATCCAAATTCTACATCCTCATTTCCATTGATCTTATCATTCAAAGGATGAGCTACAAAACATATTGATGATGATTTAACTTACATCATAACATATTGATGATAATTTTACTTTCATCGGCATCTACAAGAGTGGGTTATTCTAGAGTGTTGTGGTCCATGGTATAAATCTCTAATGTAATTACAAATATAAGGTATACTATGATTCTTAAAAACCATCCTTGTATAAATTTTGTTCAAGCTCAAGCCCACTTAGTTAGACCCGAGTTTTCTTACAGTCAGGGTTTCTTAACTTGTTAATCTATTTGTAAAACCTTATTAAGAAATACATGAACCATTCATTTTAGAGATCTTTTAAAATGTTTTATTTAATTATTCAATTATTTTTAAGGAAGTATAAACCTCAATTACATAACCTCTGTCTACTCATAGGGCCTGTACCTTAAATGTACTCTTGGCTAATGCAAGGTGCCTAGGATCCTTTGAGGAAGAAACCTGACTTATGGTGTGTTAAACTCAATATTCTCTTTGGCTAGAGATCTCTAATAATTAGACTCAATAAAACTCTAACTATAGAGAACAATATGAGTTTTATGAAGCCCCTCCTTTATCAGACCAATTAGGTGGAGTACTTAATCCTTTGATTCGTTGAAAACTCAAAAAATTAAACTTGAGAAATAGTCAAAAGAGTTTTCTAGAGCCCCCATTCATCATACCAACTAGGTTGAGTTCTAATCCTTTTGAATCTTTAAGAACTCTAATAATTAAGACTTGATAAAAGTTTAACTACATCGCTCGAATAGTTGATTTTTGCAAACCCCATTTATCAGACCAACTAGGTGGAGTATCTAATCCTTTGATTCTTTGAAAACACTTTACATTGAAAATAATCGATAATTTAACTATAGTGAAGGGATGCATTGATATGATCCCTGTGGTCATGAGAGTAGACTTAATAGTAGCTGGAGACCAGTGGGGATGAAAGGACTTTAGATACATTGTAGCTCCAATGGCATGAGGACATGCCATGGATGTTCTAGATATTATATTATAATCTACAAGCCTTGTATCCTCTGAGTCCCTTAAGGGTGGTACAACCTTTGACCAGGCAACTAAGATACTCCAGGGGCAGTGATGTTAGGCTTGCAAAAGTAAATGTGAGATCAATTAGTTAATGTAATCACAACAGATAAAAAACATAGATTATCAAGTTTTAAGAGTGTTACCTTGAGAAGGCTTGGTGTAATTAGACTTGGACCTCGAGAGGAGAAATAAGCTACTATAAGTGCAAATGCACTATTGGGAGTAACACTTCATAATATTTTTGCAAGAGGTGTGCTACAATAGAACACAAAGACAATTCAAAATTCAAGAAAAAGAAAGCCCATCAATTTAAAAAATATTTAATTTCTAAAAAAATAGCTTTATTAGATCCATGTCTACAAACTAGAAAAGTAGAAAGTAGATAGTCACTATGGAAGTTGACATTCTTGGGGGAGGAAATGGCCAAGGATCTGATTATACTATTTTCCCATTTAACTTATGAAACAAATTTAGTGGCCACTGTATTCCAAGTTAAAACACTCGCATGTGTGCACATGCACACACTCTATTTGAACAACGAAAACATGAGGCTTGAGCCAACAAGGGCTTATATTTCTTAAAAACAACCTGGATGTTTAACACAAATAGGCTAATTATAGAGGGTTTTTAATCTTTCCCATGCTTAGTCATTATTCTACATTGTTTGATTATATTTTGTTAACACCACATTATGCCTTACATCCTTAAGATTGATTGTGGTGAATTTAACAGAGATACATAATCTTAGTACTTCACTAGCACTTATAATTGTGATAAACATTCTATCCCTTAAAAGAGTTAAGATTTAGTGGTTTTACATTTATTTTACAGCGACCACAAGTTGGGGGAGTCTTGATTTCCATAGTTTCTTACGCTTTATGGGCTAATAGGTTAAAACATGAAACCTACTAAAAATATGTGACAGGCATCAAATTTCCAATTGGTGGAAATTTTATTTAGAATACTTAATTTTTGGCTTTACTATGTAATCACTAACCTCTTTAAACACCTAGTTTAGTCTTTTAGTAAAATTTTAAACAAATAGTACACAAATTCATATGCCTCAAGATTGGGCTACACCAACATTTATTACAATTTTATCACATGCAAGAACTTACTTCAGTTACGACGAGGCATTTTACTTCTTAGTAGTTAGTTAAGGGGTGCATTAAGTTCATTAAAGTTTTATCCTGGTTCAAAACTGTTTAGAGTGAGATTGGATAATGTAATTACCTCATAGAGTTGATGTAGGACTTGATCATGTTTGCTTCTGCAGATGGAAAAACTATTGCAAGAAGGAACATTTCAGCCTTCTGAGTGTAAAACCAATTGAATATGACACCAGCACCTCCAGCTAAGAGCATTACTGAATCATCATCCATCTCATCACAAAGTACTATCTTTCCTTTAACTTTGATGGGATCCAAAGAATATAGTAAATAGTGGCTGAGAAATACACACAACAAAACCAGAGTTCTGGTTTCAGGGAAAATACATCCCAACTACTTGAAAAGTATTTCAATCCAGACAACTATAAAGGCAGGGAGTTTATCAACTGTGTTTTACTTTTATTTTTTGGAGTTAATTTGTCTTGTGATTTTATTACCATTGATCCCAGAAATGACAAACTGATTCTAAAAAAAAATCATGAAGACTAAAAATATCGACATACGAAAATTGAAAAAACTCATGTGTCACCTCGCCTCCTTTTAAGAATAATCTCCAGAGGTATTGGGGGCATTGCCAGCATATATTAAAGGATACATTTGTTGTCACATATAATAAGTATCTATAGCCATTCCCTATACTAAAACCAGATTTAATTTGTTAGCTCAGGGTAAACACCTATCGAGTATGTTCATCTAACATATAGATCAAACAAAATGAAATGTCTCTGTCACTAGCTAGTCATGTCTTTGTATGCTATGAAACAAAGGAGAAGACCATAATGAAAAAGATGATACTTTACTCTAATAGGTATAAGAAAAGAAGGTTCTTTATCACAATAAGAACAATCTTCTAATTTATTGAGCTTCGCTGCTATGCCACTAGCCAAATAAATTAAACATGTTTTAACACTTAAATATACGATTCAAGTCACTTGAAAGTGAATATAGTAGAAATATGCTTTTATAAAAAAAAAAATTATTTAACTGGTAAATCTATTGCAAAGCTTTTTATATTTAGCAAGGGTGGAAATCAATGTTCTATACACCCAATTTGTCAAGTAGCAAACAAGACATGAACACTTATAATAATGACCTTAATTATTATCAATGGACTATCACAGTCTGGTGCACCATTTTATTACTTTTATCTTGAGCATCTCTACGGCTAATTAGAATTGAATGCCATATAAATTATTTCTTAACTATGGCTAGGAATTGGTAGAGATAGATACGATGCGAGTACCATCTTTGTGAGGCATCTACCAATCGATTTTTAGATTCAAAAAAAGTTTCAACAACGCTTCTTACTAAGTGTCAATTTTGTAATGTTTGCTTACCACACTACAAGAGTTTTTTGAGACAATATTAAAAACAATACTTAAATAAATCATCTCAAATTGAGACAAAAAAAATTATGTATTATCTCTAATATCGTCTCAAATTGAGACCAAAAAATTATGTATTATCTTTAATATCATCTCAAAGTGGGTGTCTCTAATTATTGTCTCAACAAAGACAATATAGAATAATGTTTATTGTCTCTCAAAAGACAAAATCATTTTTGTCTCTTCAGAGACAATATTATTTTTGTCTCTCTAGAGATGATAAAAAATACTATTTTTTTTGTCTCTCAAGAGACGATATCTTTTTAATCCAAACTATTATCTCTCAAAAGGCAAAATGAATTTAATGAATAATAATAATAATAATAATAATAATAATAATAATAATAATAATAAATTTCTTTTAGTTCAACCAATCAATAAATATCATCATTAACACCAAAACATCTAGTGATTAGTATTATAAAAGAAATTAGAAAACAATTTGGTTGGAATAATCTTGTGCCCACAATTTGTAGGTCTACAAGCATTTAATTATGCAAAAAAAAATCAAAAACAAAAAGGGTGCCTAAATAATGTTAACCCTTTAGAATGGTAGAAAGATGAGCTTCAATATATTTCAGCAAAATCCATTCCTAAATCTATGTGATTTGTCTCAACACTCCATGATCTTCAGGATTTTTTAATCTTGTTGTCACAACTTTATGTGTCATCACTTCAAAAACTTTACTCTTCTTCCTTTGTTGATCATTGTTCATACTTGATTCCATTAAATATGACATATACCATGGACTTTGCAACATTGATAAGAGCCACACGTTAATATTACTCTCAAAGGGGGCCAATGATTACATTAATAAATAATTCATTCAAATGTTTTTTTGAATGAAAAAAAAAGGCAAGCAAACCAATGGTGCAAAACCATTTCTTTGACCTTTTGTTGTAACTTGTATAGCAGCAACAGTCGTACCAAATACTTCCCAAACATTGCTTTCAGTCCTTTAAGTGCCAGAACCTTAATGTTTTTTTGGAAGAATCTCCTTCTCTGCTATATGTATGGTTTCCTTCAAATGGTCAGTAAACTTTTCAAAGATTTATATGTAATCCTCTCTTGAAATGTGGTACTCTTAAGCCATGAAATGCCCACATACAATCTAAAGTTGCATTCTTATGATATAGAGACTGTTTGCAACATCTTTCCTTACTTGGAGTTGCAAAGACATAAAAAATGGATGTCATATTTCTTTCAAACCAAAATTTCCATACTATGTGATAGTAACAAATCAAATGAAACAATAAGTCTATTAGCCCTCTCACAATATCTAAGTCAAGGGTTAGTAGGTGGAAATTGAGAGTTTATGCAAATCTATATGAAGCACCTAAAAATGGTCACCAAATGGGACACCATGAAGGGTTAGAACTTCCTCAATAACCCATACATTTCCATTATCAATAATTGACTTTTGTTGAGTACTTGTGACCCCCACAACAAACCCTAAAATATTTATTCAACTTGTAGGTCGGCACTATCTCTAATATCCATTTGGCTTGTAAGTTTCCCAAGGTGTAGTTTTGTAGTAAAAGCGACCGTATTTCTCAATTATCTTCTTGTCTAAGAGAGTCCCCTCAAACAACTCCATGAGTGAATCAACTTCTCAAAGTAGCAATTATAAAACCATGCAAATAAGGCATCTGACCAAGAAAATTGAACCAAATAAATAATTGTTGCTTCCCACTGACTATAACAAGCATTAAGTTTCATGGCCCATTAAATCACTAAACTAGCATGCTATTAGGAAATAAACAATAATAGTTTGTTATAAATAGCCCAAAAACCACCATATGTTGGAAATAATGTACGGTAGAGGAACACCTCATGAATTTAGATACAATAAAAGGCAGAGTTCCTGAATGAACCTTAGTCATCTTGGCCTCTTCCACTCCCAAAAAATATCCAAAATCTTCATTTCAGTGGTCTCCTGAGTCTGTTGGTTCCTCCTCATCTACTATTTGAATCTTCTGCTTAAGGCTCAAAGCCCTATTCCTCCATAGTGCCATGATTGTCCTGATTGATATGTAAAATAATATTTTTTCATGGAAAAAGGCAAAGCTAAAGTTGCTTTTCTAATAATATGCGCATATAACCCTTATGTAATTTCTTCAATCCATGTAAAACACTGAATACACACTTGTGAAATACTAAATACACACTTGCAAGTGACATTGTACGAAACAAATGACTGGAAATGGAACTTGGGCCTCCCTTTGTCTTCTATGTACTTTGCACCATGGATGGCATCAAGGCCCCTACCTTTATGAAGGAAGATGACTAGAGATAGACTGCCCACTGATTCCAAGGATGGAGTCAACTCATTTATCTCCTATATATCTTCCCATAGGAAGGAGAATTTGGTTTTATGCCCAAAGAGGTTTACATAGAAACCCAACATTCTTGCAAACAATAATAACCCATCCTGTAAGACACAAAAGTTACGTAAGGCCACTATTTTGTCTATTACTATGCAAAAAATAATACAAACAATTGAAAGAGATTTAATAGAAACCTAACATCCTCACAAATAAAATGAGCATTCCTGCAAGATGCAAAATTCACTTGGGACCATCTTTGTTTGCTACAATTCAACAAATATTAGAAATCTAAGTGCGGTATGCATACCTGAAGAGGCATTTTGCATTTCAAGTAGTAAGAGAAAGATGGTCATAAGGTGGGAAAAAATGCCATTACCTATAGAAATTCCATATTCCCCTTCAAATGACTTCAAGAGAAGTGTAACTTGTAATCTTGTAATCCACACTTTCAAAACTCAAGTGTAATACAGTGTGCAGCCATGCGAATTTAAGGATTAAGTTCAATATATGCAATATGGTAAGCATTTTATCATTTTAAAAAATCAACAATTTTAAATATGAAATAATAGGATTTAAGCTTCTTCAAAGTCAAAAATATAAATTGGGATAATGGTATACCATAGATATGAAGTAAATGAAATTATAATTTATGCTTAAGGATATCCATCATAAATACACAAATTAAAGACAATTTTAATTGTGACAAGATATTCATAAATACACCATAGAAATGTCTTTTATAATTACCTCATATTATATGTCCTCCAAGATCCTTACTCATTTTGAAGACTACGGAACAAATTCTACACCGATATTCCTCAGCGATGGCATTGCAATTGTTGAAACTATGCGCGAATTGAAATCAAGTCAAGACAGTTTGATTTAAATCATAAAATGCATTACAATTATTTGACGATCAGGGATAGTCAGGGGGTGTTTAGTTATGTAATTAACAGTGTG
Organism: Torreya grandis; assembly: GCA_037957365.1. Lineage (NCBI taxonomy): Eukaryota > Viridiplantae > Streptophyta > Pinopsida > Cupressales > Taxaceae > Torreya > Torreya grandis. The sequence goes on along the minus strand of JARHVA010000545.1, from coordinate 547,506 downwards.
GTGACACACCTACAACACTGTAGGAAGGTGTGGTTTAATACTCTTCTCCAATAGAAATCTTTATCCAAACTCCTCCTAGATATCAAGAGAAAGATCTTATATACAATGTAGGAAAGACCATTATTGATCATTTAGTATGGAAGAGGAAATAAAATAAAATAAAAAAATTCATATAAGGAGCTGGATTCAATCTAAAAGTATCCTTATCTGCTTGTTCCATAGTTATATATGCTCCATATCAAAGAGACTGTAATTTCTTAGTTTTACCTTGAGAACTTTATTTGCAACCTTAACCTGTTCCAACAATAAAATTATGTTTAACAATTTGTTAATCATAGCTTTCTTTGGACTTAGCTTGTGACTCTCAATATCTCTTACACTTGGACGTGAATATGTTGAATCCCAGCTTTTCGTATTTCTAATCTACTTTTCATTTTCCTATGAATGGGTGTCTCCATACAATATCAAGTGGACTAGGAGGTAAACAATAAAAATAGATCGTAAATTTGCTTTTATTTACCTTGTTCTAACAATGTTGAATGTATACAAAATTCTAATCCCTAAGTATTTCTATGATTCTTATTGTATTCTTTCAAGAACAACATAAATATGCCAATGACCACTTCTATTTTACTGTTTGTTTATGGGTGAAATGAGATAGATCTATTACTAATTGGAATATATGTATCCTCTTCATCCCATATTGGGCAACACACCCAATGGCATTATATTCTTATAACTTATATTATATTTTTTTGTTTGTGTGAAGCAGAGCATTTTTTGTTTTTGAAGGAGCAATGACTACTACCTGAGTCTCAAATGGCTTGATGTATAACATGTCCACTTCTACGACTTTCATGTGGTAGTTCACAATGCTAAAGAATACTTCATCATTAAGCATCAAATGGGGATCAAGCTGTTGCTGAAATTGTTGTGAATCAACCCTAGAAACATCATGAAAATTTAACAGGATACTGAAAACTAACATTGTGTTGATGTTGATTCTGAAGTTGTTGTGTATGCCATCAAGATATTCAAACTATTGACAGGGGGAAATCCTATTGATGAAATTTATGTGAACAACTCTAAAAGCTAAAATGAGCACAAGACGGTATATAGACAAATTATTGTTGTGAGTGAAATAGTATTTATTGTGGATTGGCACTGGAATTAAAATTTTGAAAGCTAACAGATGGCAATTGATAACGTGTTGAGATTGATACTGAAATAGTTCTAGATAAAATGTCAAAGCATTTAGGGTGTTAACAGCAGGAGGCAAATGCAGGGAGTTTCGTTATGGAAATTACTACGAATGACCTTTGAAAGCATCTTAAAAGGCTATCTATAAAAATTGTTCTTGAGATGAAATTGTTGTGGCTATGGATCAATGAGAGAAAACAGGGCAACCTTGTTGCATTTGAAAGCAAATTTGGTACCCATGCCTGGTTGTCTTTAAGGACTAATTAAATTGTCATTAGTTTGGCTGTCAAAAGTAATATTTATATCCCAGTAGAATCGGTCAGGGTGACCATGCAGAGGTTGATGCAACCCGGTAAATAGAGTTGATTTTAAATAAGTGTGCATTTTCAGACTAACAGAAATATCAACCTTTAATGAGTACATTCATCTATGGGGATAAATATTGTCAGAATTTTCTTTAACTATTGCATATTGAATAAAATTTTAAAATAATGAGAAATAAAATATTCTTTTTACATAACTTGAGGAGAATTGTTTCTTCCCAACGTTTAATATTTTCCTATAATATCAAATATGTCAAATTTTTGAAATTATCCTAGGTGCTAAAATTATCCCCATCTGTCAATAGAGTCAAATCCCGTATGGTGTTTCCATGACAACACTGAGAAAGGAAAGGAATATTCTGCCCCGAAGCTATTTGCAAGTTAAAATTTGATGAAGAAACAACATGGCTGCTTCAAAAGAAAAATAAATAAGGAAAATGAGGTTGCAATGGAGTCAAAACCCCTATGGTGTTTCCATGACCATATTGAGAAGTCAAGGGAATACTTTGCCCGAATGGAGTTTGCAGGTTAGAATTAAATGTAGAAACAACAAGGTCGCTTCTTCTTTCAGCCTCGCTGACATTGTTTGACTCCTCAATTCTTGAAAATGTAAAAGAAGAAATAAGGAAGATGAGGTTGCATGTTAAAAAATAAAGAACAAACTTCATCATGCCGTACTATATTACTCACTGAAATGTTACACTGCCTCCATTCAACATTCACGTAGAATCTAGTTCTTGTACAACTTAAGAGGCATATGTAAACCCAATGGTCTGCATACCCTGTATGCTTGGATCTCTTGTACATTTTGCTACAATTTTGGATAGAGTAGTAATCAATGAACAAACCTTATTCCCCACTAGTGTCTTACAAAATTTACACATTCCAAAATATTACATGTACAGCTCATTCTGATTTACACTCCCATCCTTGTTGATTTTTTTGGGCCACTATAAAGCTCCACCCATTTAGATAATGTCATGTCAATCTGTCCATAGTCCCTAAAATTTTCTTTGATTTTGTGTCTTGTTTGAATATTTCCAAGGTAAAATGGTTAAAGCTCAAGAACCCCCATGGGCCAGAAGTTCTTAAACTGCTTCTGTTTATTCATTTGCATTGTCCTTCACTTGCTAGCAATGTGTCTAGGGGGAGCATGAACCAGATTCTAGAAGTTTAAGGTCCGTACAACACCCAAAAACTTAAGTTTATATGCATTTTCCATTTAGCATTGCATTATTTAGAGAGAAAAAATTTACTGTCCATAATATTAGGGTTGAAGACTTTTGGAAATAATCGTGTAAATAGTTTCTATATCAACATTTTGGATCACACTCTGTGATCCATCATCAAGATTAATAAGAAGTCTTATCATTAATCTTGATAATGGATCACTGAGTGTTATCTAAACCTTAATATAAAAGCTCTCTACATGTTTTCAAAAGTCTTTAATCAGTTGTTATGTTGATATCAAGCTAATATTTTTTATAGCTATGTTGATATCATAAGTTTGAATAGTCCAATATAACTTGTCTACTAATTTATCATTGGATTAGCAAAGAATGAAAGAGATCAAAGTCCAACATTTTATTATATTAGGAGGAAGCTATTTGTGAAAATAATTACAAGGGGTAAGCATTTAGTTTGCTCATTGTTTGTATGACTCATTGACAAGTCCAAATAAGAGCCATCACAAAGGTTTGTAAAATTTCCACCGATGTAACAGTCAATGGAATATACCCTGGGCTAATAGAAAGTCATTAATTGCCAATATCCTAATGTTTAATGAGGATCAAAAGACCCTGTCTTTCATGAATGATCTCAAGAGTTTGGCAGATAAACAAAATCCCATCAATGCGCCTATGAATATAAATAGATGTTTTCTTAAAATGAGACATCAGTTGCTAAGAAAACTTGGCTATTGATTGTAGGGATTAACAACCAAAAAATGAAGCAAACATGATCTTTCAAGCAAACCCTTTTTAATGGCAACGCTGAGATGGGAAATCAAAATAATAAATGATGAAATCATGCCCATTGGAGTGTAATTGATAAAAGTATATTTTTTTGGTGAATAGGCTGCTTGGAAGAAAGTTTAACAGCTATGTGTTGAGAGTATGAAATAGTGTCTTTAGATTTAAGAAAATAAAACATTAATTTGATGTGTGAGACCTGAAATTATTTAGACAGTTGATTCCAGAATACTCACAATATCACACACACTGAATTGTCACTCTTAAAGTCCAAAAACAAATATAAAACATTATTTTGCTTTGTAGAGTTATACTAACTAATTTTTTCTATTATTCAAACAATAATAGGCATCCTACCATTTTTGTTTGAGCAGTAGCAAAGAGGCCTACGATGTCCATTAAAAGAGTAGCAATCCAAGACGTTGGGTCCTCCTCCATTTTGAAGACCCTGACTGATCACTTTCTCAGTATTTGTATTCCATCATTCCCCTGCATATATACATGCATACAATGAATGAATGAACATCTAAAAATTATGAATTAAAAGGTTATTCAAAGATATAGATAAAGCTAGAAGCCATGTTTATAAGTATTACCAAGAATAAGTGTTCTCATACACTGATTGGGTATTGTTGAAACTTTCTAAAGTTTCCTGTAAAACATTCATAATGGTGGAAACTATCGCGAATGAAGAATGTAAGTGAAGGAGGTGATAAACCATACAAGGATCATTCCATCAAGTTTACACAAGGCTGGAAGATTAATATAAAGACATGCTTTCTTACCATAACCTGTGACATAAAAACAACATTAATATTCACTCATTTGTAAGCACCACTTGTACTTTAAACAGACATGTCAAATTCAAACTTGAACATCAAATTGGAACGGCCATTTAAACACATAGGAAAATGATTAAGTTGTTACATATAAACTACTATCATCTACAGAATCCTATAAGATGGGACTAGTTCAACAACATTATCACTAACACGTAGTAGCTAATCCATCTCTCCTTGCAACATCAATTTCTTCTCTAAAGCCAGAGGTTCTAATATCTAGGGCTATCTAAAAATGGTGGCTGCCATAAATATCTGGTTATTATGAATTAGTTTGACATAAGAGGACACAAGTTTTACCCATAATAAAATAATGTAGGAAAACTACAGCGTTCTGTCAATTGCAAAATTAGCAAGATTACAAGTTAAGTTCTCACTTAAAGCCACCAATAATAGGGGTGCTATATCAACACTACAACAATGCTCTTCATCGCCAATGGTCATGTATAACCGCATTGAGGAAGAAATGGTTTACAAGGCACTACCAGTATTAAAAAAAACTTGCCAGTACTATTGTTCACAAATAGAATGGCATAATCTTGCATAAGTTGAGCATATAGTTTTGTCTAAATACTGCTACTTACAAACAAAATGGTATATGTCACATAAGTTGAGGATTTAGTTCCACTATATTATTCTCTATCTACATCTTAGAGGTTTTCATTCCACTATAAATCTTCTCTATCTACAGCGACAGGTAACAACTGCGAGTTAGAATGAAATTAAATGATCAAACCCTAATTAATACTACTATAAACCATTGCTACCTATATTTATTTACCCACTATTCCCTAAACAAGGATACATAGAGCATCTTGAAAACAGAGTCATGATTCTGCACTGTATTTGCATATTGACACCAAAAGCTTGGACTGTAATGTTGAATTGCTTAAAAGAAATGTCTAGTTCTGCAGCATTTATTATGATCACAACAGATGCATCAAAGTTACCAAGGATTGCATTATCTAGATGTCAAAAGTTTCATTTCCTGAAGCTAAGAGATGCAGATATATATGTCAAACTTGAGATGATTGCAACTGTAAAGAGTGTTGACTTTGAAGAGGATGCTTTGCACTTGATCACTGCAAAGGTAGATAGATCCTTAAGGGATGTTGAGATCACACTGGTTGAATTGAGCCTTCTTGGGATAAATGTAACTAAATCAATGGTTAACCAAATTGTGAGTATTCACTCTACTTATGTGACAAGTCATTGCAAATGCAAGTGATTAGGACACAACTAACATATATTTTTTCAAATTAAAATTGCTTATCTGTTATCATAGTTCATTTCAAATATTAAAATAATTGGTTTTGAAAAGTTCAAAAATTATTCGTTATTTGAAGACTACTCTTGATTTCAAATCATAGGTAGGTCTAGTCGCTGATGAAATACCGGTATCTTTACTTGGCCTCATTTCATCAGCTGAAACTTTGGGCGCTGTGAGATCCATTAGATAAATAGATGAATCTGGAGTCCAGCCACTGGTTCTTGTAGGGAAATTAGCATCTCTGATAATAGACATTCTCACTAGTGGTTGTGTGCAGCGTGCATGGTTACAAGAAAAAACAAGATTTTATAGAAGACATTTATGTGAGTATTAGTAATCACTGATTGGAAGGTGATAAGTCGGGGAAGGGCATGGAACGCTATTTAAGTGTTTGGAAGGCTCTCTCCACTTTTTTATTCATTCAAATTTCTTCCATTCCTCTAAATAGAAATAATGGAGTTCGCTATACATTAAAATCCTTTCACAACCCTATGATAGAACCCAAATAAACACATGAAACTCCTCACATTATCGACATTGGTGGCTGCAAGTTGCTACCCCATAGCTTGAATCATCGAGGTATTTATTGAGATGCTCTTGCACAAGATGATATGCCTTGGTTACTAAACCTTGGTTTGAAAGAATGCACAATTACCCAAGTTGTTAAATAGAATATGCTTATGTAAACACTAAAGGAACTGGATTAAGTGATGCAATCATGGTTAGGGTTTCCATTGAAGAACAATCTTAGACCACACAGCCCATGAGTTTACACACTATTTCATGCAACTGGAAAACAAACACTCTCAATCATAATCTCATAGGGCCCATCCCTACTGACATAGGCATGCTCACTGAATTACAGAGGCTCTCCCTTTTTACAAATAACTTGTCAGGCACCACACCCTCCTCGATAGGAAACCTCTCGGCGTTGACTCACTTGCACTTATCAACAAATAATCTCACAGGTCCCATTCTTCCCGAATTGGGTAACTTAAATAATCTAAATATTGTCTACATTTGGTCCAGAGACAAACTCACTAGACCAATCCCGCTTTCCCTCCTCAATTAGCCCTTTATATCTAGCACTAACATGTTATTTTAGACTCATATATTGGAAAAACTTAATACAAGAAACATAGAATCGGTCGCATATATAGCACCAATGTTATTTTAGACTCATCTATTGAAAAAAATTATTACAAGAAATAATAAATTTAGAGCCCTATATAAAATAAATCCACCACGACAGAAACATAAAATAAGCTTGATTCTATCTCAATCAAGTATAAGATGAAAGTTACCTGAATCATTATGAAATTCAAAGTGAAACAATACAAGAACTCAACATCCCTATTAAGTTGTAAAACATCAATATTTTAAACTAGTTAAAACTTAAAAGGTGGAATGAATGAAACAACCATATTGCTATTGATGAGGCGGCTATTCATTCATATGAATTTACCACTGATGTGTCCTTGGATGAAATTTTAGGTTCTAACGATATATGGATTTTACCTAAAAAATCAAGAAAGAGGCTTCTTCAGTACTGGTTGGATCAAATTTGAGAAAAAACCGAAGAGGAATTTAAGGGCTTAACAGAGGCTAATCAAGATTTATGCAGTCAAAATACTCCAGATAGATATTAAGATGTCTCCATATTTTAAGAAAATGCAATATAATAGGAATGACAACTACTACAACTGCCAAGAGTTATGATATTCTCCAGGCCCTGAGAGCAGAAACAGTTATAATAGAAGAGGCTGCTGAGGTATTGGAAGCAATGATTCTCCCGTATATTGGTTCTTTTACAAAACATCTTATTCTATTGGATAATCACTTGAAACTGCGATTCCTTATCCAGTGTTTCATGGGAATGACACATAATTAAGTGTTACCCCACCATGGTCTTAGTTCTCTTATTTCTAGTTTTCGATCTTTCTCATTAATGCTTAATTTGGTTACGGTTCATTCATGTTGAGCACTGTCATATGCCAAAAATATTCTCTACAGTTCTGGTTAAAGCTTAACAATCTCTATGGTTGTTAAGAGTTTGGTTATGGTTTATTGGGTGTTTTCATAAGCCCCGGACATTTATATTTTACCCCTAGCATTACTGTTTCTAACGTTTAAGTTATAGTTCTTATGGTTAAGCTTAGTTTGGTTTTGTTTTTGCTTTAACATTTATAGAGGAACTTCCACACGACTCCTGAGTAGTTTTTATACTCCTACTTATATTATTGCCACTGACATTTTTTGCTACCTCGATTATCCTAGCCATACTGATTACAATAGGCATTGCCAGCACCTTGGTTCAGAACGCTTTTATATCATGTAATGATTGCCACTGAAGAAAAGATGATGGAAAAACAGATAGAGAATTAAAGAGGTATATTTTTCTGATAAATCAAATAACTACTTAGCACATAATTAGAACATGCTAGAGAAGCTTGGCAGGAGGATTTGGATTCAACGAATGTGATTTTATAAACATAATATCAATCTAGTGGTTACATGAGTAAACATGAAGTTTAATTTGAATGATACAAAAGATTGGGGAGATTTTGTTAAAGCTTTAATGTAACTTACTTTCTAATAATCTACGAGACCACCTAGAGATTTGTGGGATAAACCAGAGAATTACAGATAAAGTAAAGGTTGATTCAATAAGCCCATAAACGTGTATATGCATACCTCACGGGACATCATTCCATAATTTCTACGAGCGGAGGAAGTATAGTCTATACTGACAGCCTCAATGTAACTTCCCACTTTTGTGATAGCCACAACTTATATGAGAGAAGCCTCCACCAGGATCGGGGATGGAACATTTATTGAATTTATTGGATTGTCTGCCATGCCTTCTCCCACTACAGGCAGATTCACCATCACTGGGATTCCAAAGGATGCCAAATGATTGTTGGTCCAACTCCGATTAGCATTAGCTACTGTGGGTTTCCAAGAGCACCTGCTGAGATTATTATTCACTTCCTGTCCTCCTTGTCATAAAAGCATTGTGTCTATTCGCATTTTCATCTGTATACATAACACCAGAAGCTGCAGGCCTCGGAAGTCCTGCAGATTAATTTTTTTGGCTCGGATGGTGTTGTTTATACCAACGGAAAAGCATCTGTTCACCGACTGATTAAGCTCTGCAAAATACAATATCACTATAGAGATGTTTTTCGTGGGCGCTCTAAGGTAAAAATATATGATGTCCGTCATTTCGCTGACGACGGCTGTTTGCATCACATTAAGTGGAGGATGTTTTGGGTGTTGGTTACCGAAATGTTCTGCTTAGAAGTTAAGATCTCTGTTCCGTCAATAACCCAAGCTTCCCACAGGCGGTCGAATGGGTCTTGAGGAGACCTAAACATTTAATTATGAAACGGTTAAAAGATATAAATTAATTATGGAAGTATAAGAATTTCAAGATTACTGAAAAATGTGAGTAAGTTTACCTGGTCCTGTATTCACTTCCAAAATCATATCTTCCTATCAAATCCAACATGGTTCCTGGTTGAGTCATATTTTACATGTCTTGTTCAAGTTTTCTCAACTCGATAGCAGATATAAATGGATCATAGCATTCTGAGGTTTGGATCAAACAAATATGCACCTTTTTGCTTCGACTAACCAGAATCTTTTCTTTCACTACCAGCGGGTCATCGTCGTCGAATGTCACCTTTTCCATGTAGAGTATATCAATTGAAGCCTTGAGATTCACTCAGATTAGCGTTAAGAAATTACACTCTCAAAAGGTGGGGAAGATTCGGTTCGAGGGGCAACTCATAGAAAGACTTATTGAGCGGCTTGGAGAACACCCATAGGATTCCGAGGTAAAATTTGTCAGAATTGTCGTCCTCATAGTATGATATGAAATAATCATCAGTAACCCATGAAATACTTGTTAAATTATCAATACGATTTCCTTCTTCACTGCAGTCAATACTCCGAAATCTTGATCACATAAATCGAATTTCTATTGACAAAGAAACCAAAGTTATTTATAAAATAAGAAATAAATAAGCACCTGGTTGAGCATTAGCAAAAATTACGGTCCACAGGGGGATGATGGTCACAGCTCCCATGTGTTTACTGCCAGCAACAGCTTCCATTGACAAATGGAAAGCAGATTTGTAGTTATGTGGAACATATCATACATCATTGAACTAACAATTTGCTACCTCGATTGATCCTTGGGATCCAGTAGAGTGCATCTCTGCCCAACCCAAGACAAACACCAATCTCTTTCACACAGTTATTCTGTGCCTCGAGATACAAACTCTATATGTCAACAATCACAAATGAATTCACCAGGCCAAAAAGGAGTATAGATAAAGTGATGAAAGAGTCTATGACATATGCCAGACCAAGCAGTATATGTGTTCATTTTAATAAAAAGGATCCCCTGCACACGTAGATTCTATCAAAGTTAGCCACAAACAACATTTTTGTACAATGGTTAATTACAGGAACTTTGACAATATCCATTTCCTCTGATTGTTTCAATAACGCAGAGGACATATTCCTATACCAAATATGCAGTCAAAGTCTTGCATTATACGCAAAAACATAGCTGGGAATGATCAATTGTTTGTGAGTAAATTCTTCAGTCACAATCTGCATGTTCATGTTTACAATATTGAAACCCATGTAATTGCTTAGGCCAATATATCTATTATTCATGACTTAGCTTAAATAAATTGAATTACTGTATACATTTGATACAATGTACCATGATAATCCTAGAATTTTTATGTGCTTATATCTGTATGGTTACTTACTTTACATTTTCCTTAAATTTTAAGTTCCATAGTTACCTAGAGATGTGGGGGTATGGGTATTGGCACAAGGATGGTTGTTTTTGCTACATATTATTAAGACCTATGGAAAGACAAAGTATCCCCTGTTCATGAGACCGTTTAAAAGAACTGTTTTTCCATGTTAAACGACATTTAGTTCTTTCATGTTGCTGCTACTAGAGTTGTGCCAGGTTGATCAAGGAGTTTAGAAGAAATCAATAAATAGTCACATAGGCCATAGGTGCTAAGTATACATAGTGCTACAGTTAGTAACAATGATCCAAATAATACAGCATTAGAAAGCAAAGACTAGGGTCCAATGAAGTGGGGGTTATTAATCTAAATCCTCACAGAATTATTAACATGTGCACGTACAATAGAAATGCATTGGACCATGCCCATCATTTCCATTTTGCAAATGTGAGGTTGATCCTCTATAAAAGCTCTACGATTCCAATCCTCTCACCTAGATGAATACAATCACAAGTATATTAAACATGCATAGTTTGAGTCTAGGAATTTTTATCGAGAGGAACATGGTGCACTTATAATGCAGAATTCCTCTCACTTAATAAAAAAATTACCTTTAATTTTAGTTATTGTGACCCTTGAAAAGTAGATATGACTACAATAAGGTATCTAAAATATAAGAGGAAGTTATTAGAAGGTAAACAACAAATATGTACTTTATAATGAAAAACATTTGAGGAAAACATTACTTGGAAATTTGTTAAGGTTTTTTTCAAAATAAATTACCTTATTTCCTCAATATACAACTGACTTGTTCTAAGACAAATGTGATTAAGATGTGATAAATAATCTAGTCCATTAGGTTCCATAAGCATACACTTCATAGCATAGTTTTTAACATGATGTTTAAAAGAGATAAGATATGGATGATACACGCAATTTGCCAATCATCACTTTATAACTTTGGATAATGAATGATGGATAGAGATCCATCCACCTCAATTTGTATAAATATTATTGGTTGTTTGTTTGGCACAACTGCACCAACTCTAGGGAGAAGATAGGGGAGAGAAAAGGCTCAATTGGTGAGGATTCCCCCTCCTTCCCTTCACCCTCTCTTGAAAGGAAGTAGGCTATTGGTAGCAACTTCCCAAAGGTCTCTGTCTATCAGGGCATGACATACCAGATATCTCAGTTGGTTGATGCAATCTATTCCATACAAAGGGCCTGTTTGGAGTACTTCTCAAATACTATGCAAGAGATATTAGTCTATCTTGTGTCCAGAGGAACCAACTAGTTCAGGTTTATCAATGAACTCAGTACTGGTTGACACCTATATCTAGTCTTCTAATTTTAACAATGCATAAAAAGACATGTGAAAGGATGAACATATAGTCTAGATAAATCTTGAACAGTTGACTATGATGTTGGAAATAGTCATTGATGTCTGTGATATTATCATTGATGTCAATGGAAGCAGGTGCTATTCTGTATTAATGCCAAAGGATGAGTTGAACAAACTTGTAGTGTTAATCAGATTTCTCCAATGCCTTTACTTCACAATCTTGTCAAGCCAAGTTGGATGAAAAGTCCGAACGGGTCAAGCCAAGCAATGAAATCGGAGTTTCGGCTTGACTTAACTTCCCTTTATTTCTCAAGTCAAGCAATGGGAAAAGTCTGAATTGGTTTAGCGAAGAAGTGATCGGGGATTCGCAAGTGCTTTACTTCTCTTGTTATTATAAGCTAAGAAAAGTCAAAAGTCCGAAATGATATAGAGAAGTAATCTGGGTTTTGGGAGCATCTTACTTTTCTTATGATTATAGGCTAAGCAATGTGGGAAACTCAAAAGGGTCTAGCGAAAAGGTAATCGGGGATTTGCAAGCACGTTACTTCTTTATGTTGATAAGCTAAGTAGAGGTAAAAACTTGAAAGGGTCTAGACGAAGTAATCAAGGTTTTGAAGAGGGATTGCTTCTCTCAAGTTGATAAGTCAAGTAATGTCAAAAACCTGAAAAGGTCTAGAAGAAGCAATTGGGATTTTTGAGTGGCTCTACTTCTTGTACGTACATAAGTCAAGAAGGATGGAAACCTGAAATAGTCTTGAAGAATTCCTTTGGAGGAATTCTTTCGGAAAAAGTGGCAAGGACAACTCTTTTGGAAAAATTGTCAAGTCCTTTTCGAAAAACAGTCCCTTAACAAAAATCCAAAGGGTACATTCAAAAAGCCGAAAGACACTTTGAAGAAAGCCGAAGGGTATGCGAACCCTTTGAAGAAAGCCGAAGGACACTTTGAAGAAAGCTGAAGAGTAAGTCGAAAAGTCCGAAGGGTATATGAACCCTTCCAAAGATGTCGAAGGGCATTAAAAACCCAAAGGGTAAGAGAACCTTCGGAAGAAAAGCCAAAGGGTAGTTTTGAAAGAGCTCGAAGGGCAAGTGCACTGTTGTAAAAAACCCACAGGGTAACTTCGGAGAAAGGTCCTGAGAGAAAAGACTCAAACAAAAAGTCTGAAGAAATTCGAAAAAAGAGCCCGAAGACCAAAAAAAGAGACGGGCAGAAAGTTCGAAGAAAATAAAACCCGAAGGAGAGAGATAAACTAAAGAAAATAGACTGAGAAAGAGAATAGCTCGAGAAAGAGAAGAGCCCAAGAAAGAATATGAAGAAGATGAGCTCGATAGAAAGAGCCTAAATAGGAAAAGCTAGAAGGAGAGAAAACCCGAATAAAAAGGAGTGAAAGCAAACCAAGAGAATATCGAGACACGAGATAAAAATCGACGGTTCCAGAATAGGGAAAACAACGGATGACTCAAATAGATGGTGACTGACACCAAAGACAAAATGAGTAAATCCTTGATTAAAGACATGACCAGGCAAACGGTGAGCTCGAAAAGGTCTACACGTTTGACTCTAATCAATTCAACCGATCAATTGTGATTGGGGACGCTGTGCATTTATGAGATAAACTAAGCAGCCGTCAAATGAAGAAAAGAGATTTGACCATTGCAAGGTGATGCATAAACTAAGGCACGAGAAATGTGCAAGTATAAGTCATCTTTAATGAGAACAAGTTTAATGCAGCTGGGTGTGAACGCAATAAGATGAAAAACCCTAAAAGGTAGTTGAATATAAATAACATCAAAAGGACTTTATGTGTTGTTGTCATTGCTACAATTGCGTTTTCAAGTGTAAGAAAAAAGCGTTGTCGATAAAAAAAATATGCAGATAGAGTAAAACGCAAAGAAGGAATGGAAATGAAGTGTATCTGAATAAAGCATAACTAGATATATGCAGATACAAAGTGAGAGACATGCAGACATAAATTAAGCAAGTAGGAAGATAGAGCACACAGACAATGAGAAGAAGGTGAACAGTTATAGATTAGACTTGTAACAAAAAACATTGAACTAGATTCACTTGTGAATCCATCTTGTACACTGGAGTTATAGATCCATAGTTCAAGTAGATTGGTTCTTACACACAAACTAGGTTGGTGCTCCATAAGGAGGTCAGTGTCTCATAAGGATCGGTGTCCTTGAATGTAACCAGTGACGTTTGCCAGTAAGGCATTTTATTGTAAGGATGTATTAGAACAGTAGAATCTAGCAGCTAATTATCACTGTGGTTTTTCCCTTTGGGTTTTCCACGTAAAATCTGGGGTTATGTGTTTCTATGTGTGTGTGTATAACTTTTGCATTTATTCTTTGATTTACACATGAATTCATATTTTTTGTAAAAAGCTTTTAAACGGACTAGTTTTAGATCATTTACTGATTTACCCCCTCTCAGTAGATAGGTGTGTTCAACATACGATTCAAGCTAAACTAATAGAGATACAAAAAAAGCAAACGAGAGAGAGGGTAGAGAGAAATGAAAGATGGGCTTGTTTTCTAATGAAAACGTTTCTAGTTCTATTAAACAGAAAAATCTCTTGAGAAATTAGTCTCTATTTGGCCAACATAGCACAACCAAAAGGCAAAGATGGTGCAGGACTCTAAGGATCAAGCAGTTATGTACAATAGAGAAGCAAATTCATCATAAACATGCACAGCGAATGGATATCATTCACAAAGCTTTCATATTAAAAGATAATTCATAAAAAAAAAATTCAAGGCTTGTTAGTGTTCAAATGAACTATAAAAAGACCTTCAAATAGCCTCAACTCATCCTAAAATAAAATCTAATATAAGAAATAAATAAATTGTAAGAAAAGATGTATGGTTGTATACTATATTCTAACAGTAATAAACTAGCCCTAATTCAGTCCCATGGCTAACCTTATATAGATTTCTAATAGTATTCACCCAACATCTAGGTGATTAAAAATATTCAATGCAAGCACCAACTAAGGCACAAATTAAATATGTGTCTATACTCAAAGATAACAACTTTGTTCATTAGATCATTGGTAATATGACAATATTGGACTGATGCGTTATTTTGACTGAGACATGATCAAATTGAATTATAATATAATTGTAGTACTACTATATTAAATGCAAAGGGCAAACATTCTTTATATTTTTGTGATGCTTGGCTCACTTGATCCTAATAGGCACACTATTGTATGACTTAGACTAGTATCTGATTTATTTTGGTATCCACTTTCACAATCTATTTGCACTAGGTGACAAGATATTCAATAACTACATAAATTTGATTGGACCCACAGTCTAACCCCCAAATTTTAATGGGCTAGATAAGCTAAACTGAGCATGATTTAAAAATTAGCTTTTGAATCTATTCATAAAGGTCCATGTATCAGCGTTAGGAAGGCTGCCCTATGTGTCCATTTATCATTGCTTGAGGAGGCCAAGGTCTTGCTACATGTCCACTTATCTGTATTTTGTAGCTTGTTGCTCAGGCCTTTGACTTTTCTTTGAACATTGTGCAATGCGATATTGAGAAGTGGTAAGATCCATTTCACTCAAAGCTTTGTGGTCCCTCAGTCTCTGTTCCATCTCTTGATTGACCTAGAGTCTTGAGATTATGCCACATGGCATGATCTCAAGGACTCACCTAATCCATGCTTTGTTGTGCTGCCCCATTTAATCTAGAGGTTTGGAGAAGAGGATAATTCCATGTGACATCATCTTGTTTATCTAGGAAGTTTGTTGCCTACTCACTTTATCTCGACCATCACGAGGGCCTAGAGAAGCAAGATCATACCATGAGGCATGATCTTGAGAATCCAAAGGGTGAAAGGGCTTGGATCTATGTCTAACATCTACTAGAGTTGTAGAGCTTTGATATGTTGACAAGTGATGACCACTTGGAAAATCCAGACCTGCGAATAGAAAATGATCATTAGATTTCAAATAAAAAGACTAGCCATTAGAGTTTAGCTTCATAGACTAGTCGTTAGATACCCTATGAAAATTGAATAAGGCACAAAAACTTGAATAAAAGACTTGTAAAAATAAGGCATAATCCTAAGGACTTAAAAATGTTATGTAGAAATGCCTAAGGCAAAAGAGTCTCGGGAAAGTGAACGAGTGACAAGTAGTCACTCCAAGCTTGGCGAGAGACTCACGAGGAAATTTAGATAATAATTGGCCCCCAGGAAATCAAATAGCCATTATAGTAAAATATGAATTTGAAAAATAAATGGCTAAGAAGTTTTAACCAAAATTGACTAAGTCTGAATAACTTTGCAAAGACTAGAACATTGGATCAATCCCAAAGCTAAATAAGCCCAATTTTATGACAAATGACTAAGTAAATGAATGAAATTATATTAACACCTAGCCATTTTAGATGGAAATTAGGTAGAAATGGACCAAATTATTTAGGAAAATAAGCAGCAAAGCTCTAAAATAGTTAAGATATAGAAATATGAGGTGAAATACCCTAAAAAAATAACTTTAATGCAGTTTAAAACATGATACAAAATAGACCAAGACTTATCAGATTTAAACAAACTTTGAAAGTTAAATCAATACAAATCCAATTGCCAAAATACTTCAAAACCAAATGCACACATTGGATACTTTAAGTTCAGACCTACTCAAAGAGTAAAGTCAATGTAATGTCAACCTGTAACTTATCAATAACTTTTTCAATTAGACTAAGAATAAAAAGAGACCTAGGCTTGATTAGACCAGATGAAATATCCCAAAATAGGTTATGTTACTAAAATCTAGAATTTTTGAAAAACTCTAGCCAAGATAAATATTTTTTTATTTTTCAGCCAAACCCTAGATGCCAAAAACTCATAAATTACTGGAAATAAATTGTGAAACCCTAGAATAAAATTTATTGAGTGATGTAATCATTTTTAGGGCATTAAATCACTCAATAAACTCAGCTACATTGATGCCAAATATATAGAAAATTACAACGAATGAAATGCTGATTTTTAATGCTTTTTCCAAAGTAAAGATGTTGGAAATTATCCTTAGAAATAAAGATAAATACATAAATAAATATAGAAAAATTTAGAATATTAAATAGGCTTGAAATAGCCTCTCAAACTCTCTCAAATAATTCCCCAATCAAGTTACCCTAACTAAAATTAATTATTTTCAGCCCTAAATCCAACACAACCCTAAAATTAAGGGTTTTCAAATCTGAAAATCTGACTTTGGGTCTCCAAACCCTAGTCACCACTCTCCTAGAGTAATTCGCTAACCTGCCAAGCAAATGTCCCAAATTGAAAACCCTTTTTTTTTTTTGTCTTTTTTTATGCTTGATGATCTATGGCAGCTCCAAGGTGAAGTTGCCCCATGGAAAGAATTAGGGTTTGCATCATCAATCTCTTTACTTGAAGGTTTTCATCTTCAATTCAAAAACTCAAGTTTTTGGTGCTCAAAACTGTAAATTTAAAATTTGATCCAAGATGCCTTTCAAATGAACCCTCAAATGCTTTTATACTCCTTCCCAAGTGAATCAACCAATTTGGAGGGAAATATTATTTCAATCTTATTTTTTTCAATTTATAAAAAGAGCACCTCTAATAATCCACTTAAATAGATTAGTACCCATGACCCTCAAAAAAGCCTCAACTTAAGTGAAATTATAATAATAAAGTGATTTTACAAGTGATCTTAATAAAACTAAATATTTTCCTTATTTTCTTTCTTTTTCCCTTAACACTTGGAAAACTAGGCAAGGCTAAAGGTCTTCAATAGTGTCATGCCCAAAAGGGGGCATGATAATCCTACCTACCCAAAATTGCTTGTCCTCAAGCAATCGAAACAACCAATGGGTTGTCCTAACCATGGGCTTTAAGCAATTCTTGATCTTTGACTCTTCCCATGGGAATAAAACCCGTTGATGAAGATCTTTGCTATTGTATATGAAGGTTTTTGGTTGCTTATACAATTTGAAAATAAAATAATAGTAACTTCCAACCTTCCTTTCCCCTTTCATGGAGGTCCCGTACCTCAGATGTGCTAAAAAGATGCACAAAAAAATGCTAACAATCCATAAAGGTGGAGTATGCACAAAAAATGCTATGTGATAAAACAATAAATGGTTGCATAGATATCCAAGAGAGGAGATAGAAGCGTAATAAGAGGGTGAAATTTTGGCAACAGATAGCTTCCAAACAATAAAAACATCTAGTGCATCCAGAAGGCCACCTCAAATGGCGGAGAAAACTCGAAAGCCACAGAAGGTAACCTTCAAATCCTTGCCCTCGAAGTAGAGAAGAGAGTGTTGCCATTAAAGGCGATGTGCAAGAGGAGCCATCATGGGCGCTGTGTGGAGGTCAGAAATAGACCTTTAAGAAGATGAAAGAGTAGGAGCTAATGTTGATCTCAAAAGGCATTGAGGAGAAAGTTGCACAAAGAATATGTGTCAGATGTATAGGCAAAGAAGGTTATTTCACGGAAGCAACAATAGAGCAAATCCAAGAAGAATTAGCATAGTGAAATGAGTGAAGGCAAGGGGATATCATTCCACATGAGACATTGCGAAAACCTTGAAAAGATTAAAAGTGGGAGACAACACCAAATCTCGAAAGGCACGGAGGACATGGGGTAAAGAAGTTTCATAAGAAGCAATGGTAAAGGTTGTCATCCCAAAGCAATAACAAAGGAGCAAAGCCAAGAAAAAACTCGGTTGCAACAAGATGGATATCATTCCACAAGAGCCAGCAAGAGTGCAAAAAGGTGTGCAAGGTGTAAAAGCAACCTACACAAAGACAAGGGCACATAAGAACGCTTAAGAGAGCATAAGTGTTATTGTGCTCAGAGTGGAGGATGCACTAAAGAAAGGGTTGAGAACCCTGTTGGAATATTGTCATTGATGTCAAATGAACTATTGCCGAAAGTGAACGGAATTGATTGTCGAAAGTGAACAGAATTGATGGTTGGAAGTGAACAGAAAGGTCGACGGAAGTGAATGGAATTGTTGACTGAAGTGAATGGAAATATTGCCGAAAGTGAACAAGATTGTCGACTGAAGTAAACGGAAATGTTGACAGAAGTGAACGGAATTGTTGATGGAAGTGAATGTAAATGTCGACGGAAGTGAACAGAAGTGTCGACGAAATTGTCAACCTTGGCCGACCTATTGGGAGGAGTTGTGACTGTTTGAAAGGACCTTTTCACTTGAAGAGTCATGACCTTAATTTGTGGCTTTTTATGGGTTATAAATAAGTGCATAACGAATGGCAAAAGAGTAGATTCGAAAGTGGAAGATATATAAAAGAAGAGCAAAATTTTTGAAGGCAAATTTTTGTGAGAATATTAAAAAGAAAAAATCAACAAGTATAAGGAAGAGTATAGCAGCGAAAAAACTCAAGTGTAGATCGAATCTAAAGGAGATAAAGAAAGTGTTCTATCATCCATTGTTTTAACAATAAATTTGAAATAAAAGAGTGATTTTTCTGAGAAGGTTGGTGCCTTCGTTTTGAAGATATTGGTGTCTCTTGCTGAGTTGTGCTCGGTGAAAAGGGTTGGTGTTTCTGTAGGTTGGTGCCTACAAAATTGTTTTTGGGGTTGGTGGTCCAATAGGTTGGTGCCTACGAATATTTATATTAAAAGAATTTCTCCGTGGTTTTCTCCCGAAAGGGTTTTCATGCAAATCTGTGTCTATTTGCATTGTGTGGTTTTGCATTGTAATCTTTGATTGCTTTAAATATATTAACTTCGGAGTAATTTGAGGTTTTAGATTTAAGATTAATAGTCGAAAGCAAAAAAATATCTTATACTGATTCACCCCCCCTCTCAATATAAGCTTGTGCTTAACAAACGCTAAATCCCCATAAAGCAAAGGATTTTTGCATAGCAACAACATAGAGCGATGCTAAAGCAATTATATATATGTAGTGGTGTGTGATGGATACAAGATAACCTTTAACCCCGGATGCAAAAGAAAATGACCCTGAGGAAGGGGAGGCTCTAGAGGACCTCGACCAGGAGAAACTTCCCTGAATGAAGCACTGAAAGATGAAACAACGAGAAATGTTACAGAACGAGAAGAGTTGCCTAAAGAGCAACTGAGAGTTGTTGAGTGAAGAAAAAATGAGAGTGAGGTGCATGGGTCCAAAGGTGCACCGAAGGAAAAAGAGGCGTTGGTGCAAGCACTAGTTGAAGAGAGCTGGAGAGAAAATGCAAACATTGTGCTAAGGGATGAGGAAGGTGAAAGAGAAATTGCACAGTTTAAATTAAAGCACAACAACCATGTAAAAGAGATGTGTCAAGAGGTGCAAAGAGTTGAGCTTATCAAGGAAGCACATTAGACCATTGCGCAGTCAGAGTTGAGAGGCACGTAAATGCACCTACAACATAATCAACTTGCAAAGGATCTCTAAGGTACACAGTGTGTGATGATGATGGCTTGTGAAAGGAGAGTCTAAAGCACAAAGGTACACAAAAGCCCAGGTGCAAGGCATTCAACATAAAACCTGAGGAAGCAAAATATAGTTAGATGACCAGTCAATTACGAGGACCTAAACTTAACTTTCTTTAGACTAGGTCATTACTATAACTGACACGATAACTTAAGGGACAACCAACAAGATCAGACTTGTACAGCTCAGAGTCTAAAAAAGGCTCAGATAATTCTAGCATAAGTTTGCAAACTCACACAGCCTCCTATCAAATGAAGTTGTAGGCCAATTGCATCGGAAGTAGGCGAAGCAACTAGAGGTCAGGCACCTATAAATAGGGGTTTTCGTCTAGTATTTTTTACACCCCAAAGCCAAGGAGGTTATTTTATTAGGGAGATCCTGTAAAGGTATAAGGAAAATTTGTCTGAGGCCACAGAGATAGAAAGGGATATTCACATGATAGGTGAAGGCTCGTAGTCATGAGTGAATGGTAGTCTATTAACACCATAGTAAAGAGAGAAAAACACAAATTTATATTTAAGGATTGGACTAAGTAGAGTCGAAAGCTCAATGTACAATTATGAAGTTTATATTATCTTATAACACCTAAAGTTGGGGAATAAAAGCCTTTACAAACATGATTCATTGAGTGGAAATCTAAAGGTTTCATGGTTAATGCATCCCTCTAGCAGGACTCCTCATCACGACAAGCACTAGATTCTTATCAAACCAAGGTCATGAACCTTGAGGGATGCAAGAAGAAATGATAAACCTGCAAGCGAGATATGAACTAGTAGAGAAAAAGGAAGCAGACGGTTGAACATGAGGCAACTAGCATAGCATGGCTCATCAACGTGAGGGAGGGAGGTACATTGAGGTGGAAGATAAGAAAAGAGAACCCTCAGAAGGGATGAGTATATAGGATCGCGAAGGGAGACTTGGCGATAACAGTTAATAAGTTCAAGCACCTATGTCAGATTGCGATGGAGAGTATAACAACATATAGTCTAAGAAGTTGTGAGGTTGTAAGCAACCCGTAGGAGTGTTGTGTGAGAATTAAGAGATAGCTAAACTTGACATCATCATTATTAGAAAGGAGAGGTGAAGCATTGACAAATTGTTATAAGTGATGTAGTTGAGCATAAAAAGGATAGATCACCTTATGTGAGGTAGTCGAAAGGTGCGAATGGGTAGAAAGAACTGATAAATTATCGATCATGTAGTTCGTATGCAAAGGTCAAATGTGTTGATAATGAATCAAGTAAAATGGATGACAGGGCCAATAAATCATTAACCATAAGGCAATCAATGTGTGCGAGCATATTCTAATACGTGTATCAGGGAGAAAGTAAAAAAATAAAGATGTTCTCCATCAAGCGTAGATGGATAAAGAACAAGCATCATAGATGTTGGCTCAATGAAAAGTAAAAACAAGACATGACCGGGGATCACATATCTTAAGTAAAATGGAGGAGTTAGCCTCCACATTACTGGCACTATAGGAAAGGAAGGAGGAAGGAAAAACCATAGGGAAGGAGAATCCCAAAGAGAAATAGGGAGAGACCTATGGGAGGAAGGAGCCCTTGAGGTTCTAAGACAAGCCGAGAATAACACTAAAGCTGATATGCAAAGCTTATACAGAAAAAAGGCCCTGTGCAAATGATCAAGTGGGTATTAGATTTCAAATGTTATTTTGCGTTGAAGGATGTAAAGGAATCCATAAAGGTGGAGTATGTGCATAAAAAATGCTCTATGATAACGTGATAAATCACTGTAGAGATCTCCAAGAGAGGAAGAGATAGAAAGGAAATAAGAGGGTGAAAAGTGGGCAACAAATTATTTCCAAACTATAAAACCAAGTAGTGCACCAAGAAGGCCATCTCAAATGGAGGAAACCCCCTGAGAGCCGTAGAAATTAACCTTCACAGCCTCACCCCCAAAGTAAAGAAGAGAGTATGACATGAATGGCAATGCACATGAGTGAACTGAGTGAAGGCAAGGTGGATATCATTCAATGTGAACCAATGAGAGTGCATGAAGGTATGCCAGGTGCCAAGAATGAACCCAGTTATAGTGGAGTGAAATGAGTGAAGGAAAAGTGGATATCATTCCACATGAGCCAACAAGAGTGCATGAAGGTATGGAAGGTGTAGTACCAGTTAGCACAAAGATAGGGATACATAAGAAGAACCCTAAAAAGAGCATAGGTGTTCGTGTGCTCACAGTAGAGGATGCGCCAAAGGGTTGAGAACCCTAGACCCCCATCAACTAATGGATTATAGCCCAACAATGACTATAGAGAGGGATTTGGAGCAATTGTTGATATGCAGTTGTATGCGGTCGATAGAAGACAAACTTGAACCTTAGAGATAAGGAAAAGAGCCTAAAGAAGGAGAGGCTCTAGGGAACCTTTGACCAAGACAAACTTCCTTGAACAAATTACTAAAGGAAGAAACCACTGATCCAAAACTCAGAAGTTTTGGTTGACAAATATTTTAAGAACATAAAAATAACATAATAACAATGAATTCTCTGAAAATAGATGTTTTATTACTCAAGATCGCAATACAACTATATGCTTATCTCTGAGAAGAGATGTCTGATTTCTAATTCGGGTTACATCTTCATTTATACACATTTTGAAAGCAGGGGGAGGATGTGAAAGGTCACCAATCTTGAAGGAGATTAAATGGTTTGACTTCCACGATTTAAAACGATACAAAATTTGAGGAATTACTATTTTTAAACTATACTACTAAAATTGAAATTTGAGGCACTTTCATTGAGTTTTTGGGGGTCAAAATCTATCGAGCAGAGCTCAATGCCATCTCATCATGTTCTCCTCATTCTTAGCTTTCCAATGGTTCAAACAGCGAGTCAATTAGAGCTACGGTGCCAAAGTTATGGCTCCCATAAGTTTTGTCATCAATTGGGGTGGAACCCTCACCCGAATTATCCCCTGAATTGTTGCCTGGATCACTCCTCTCTCCTTGAGAAGCAATGGTCCCCATTGCATCAATGTTCCTCATCAAGTGTAGTAGTTTTGTTTTGATTTGATTCTCTGTGAGCCATTCACTTTGGTGGCTAAGCTAGCCCCTTTTGACCACCCGATTAAATAGAATAGAGCATCCTCTTATTGTCTTCATCCAGGTGTCCACAATCTAATCCTCCTCCATTGGAGCAAAACTCTGTAGATCAAGCTCATCAATGTCTACTTGTTCTGCTATGACTAAAGTGTCCAACAGAGATGGATGATATGGTTTGAGGAGCTCCACATTGAATATTGGATGTAGACCAAGGTAGGCTGGTAGGTTCAACTCAAAAGCATTTTCTTCAACTTTTCTAGTGATAGTGTAGGGACCATATCGCAGAGGCCGAATTTTTCTATGTGGGCCTGCAATTCATTCCTTCTGAAGCTGCAACCAAACCTTGTCACCCATAGCAAAATGGTGTGCAATCCTATTTGTCATGGCATTGCTTATACTTCTGAGTCATCTTCTCCAAGATGTCATGAACTTGCTATTGGATGTGTTGCATTTGTTCAATGAACTTTATTGCTTTTGCTGCCTCAGATCTTCCATGAGGTGTGTATTCCATGGTGGAGAATGGAACGACTATATCGATTGGTGCCATGGGTTGGAACCCGAAGAATATTTGGAATGGACTGTGCTTAGTCGAGTTGTGCAGGGCCCGATTGTATCCATGTATGAAAAGAAGCCCCTCATCCCATGTGCGTGGATGTTTGGAGTGATACATCCGAATCATGTGAACAATCAAGCGGTTCACCACCTCTGTCTAACCATTAGTCTGTGGATGGAACGATGTGGACTTCATCATCTTGGTATCCATCATCTTCCATAGAGAGGACCAGAAGATGCTCAGGACCCTATTGTCTTGATCTGAAACAATGGACTTGGGGAGACCAAAATGGAGCCATACATGAGTAAAATATAGTTGAGCAGTTTCCTCAGTAGATATATTTTTCTTACAAGTAATCATGAGAGCCATTTTTGAAAAACAATCAACTACAACAAAAATACAATCCTTGCCATGTTTTGAAGTGAGCAAACTTGAGAGAAAATCTATTGAGACAGATTCCCAAGGCTTGGTTGGTTTTGGCAATGGCATGTACAATCCTTGCTTCTTATTTGTTAGCTTGGCTATCGCACATGGGGTGTAAGATTTGAGATACCTTTCCGCATCCTTTCGCATATGGGGCCAATAGAAGTGTTTTTGAAGAACTGCCAATGTCTTTTCTATTGACCAATTTTTGGTCCTGTAGGCCAAAATTGGGCACCCCCTCCTTTTTCTTTACAAAGAGTCTTTCACATCTATGATTTGGCTAAGTCATCCCTCAGTTGCCTTATGCAAAATAACCCCTATCAAACCTATTCCATGAAAAAGCCAAGTGTTTTGTCATTTTGCTTAGTCTAGAGCAAATCAGGGTTATGCAGGTACATTACTTTTCTACTTTTATAAGTAGAAGCGATTGAAGAACCCGACATGGTCTAAGCAGTTCGCAAAAAGGCAACAAATTTTCTACGGAGGGCATTTTGACGACTTGAAAGATGTTTGCAAAAAATCTGAAGCATATGTGCCCTTATGGAGGGCACTTTGGTCGATGGCAAGGCCAAATCAAAAGTCCCGAAGGGGCATTTCAAGACCCAAAGTGCCCTTGCAGAGGGCAATGAGCACCTTCGGGAAAGTGAAGAAGGCAAAAAAGCAAAGGATTCCTTCGGATTTTCTGTCCAAAGGAAATCCAAAGAAAAGGGGTAGAGTTTTTCTTCGGAGAAAGAAGAAGGCCGAAAGGTAAGTTTTAAATTGGAGAAAGACCAAGGCAAAAGGCAAAGAATTCCTTCGGACTTTTGTCTGAAGGAAATCCGAGAAAAGGAACCAAAGGGTGAATTCTTTCAGACAAAGTGCCTGAAGGAATTCTTTCGGACATTTTGTCCGAAGAAATTCACAAGGAAAAACCCCAAGGCAAAATTCTTTCGGACAAAAAGCCCGAATAAATTCCTTCGGACTTTTGTCCGAAGGAAATTCAAAGGAAAAGACCGAAAGAAAGAGCGTCAACTTTGAAGGAAAGACTTCCTTCGGGCAAAATGTCTGAAGGAATTCCTTCGGACATTTTGTCCGAACAAATTGAGAAGACAAGGCAGCTCGAAGGGCAAGTGCCCTTGTAGGGGACTCCCAACGACCCAAAAGAGGACCTTTTCCTATTTTTTGAAGGGACACCTTCCCTTCGTAAAGGTTCAGTTGCAGAAAGCCGAAGGAATTACCAAAGTAATGACAGGCCCGAGCATGTCAATTTCAGCATGGCGGACTAACCGTTGGAGGTTCAAATGTCTGATGATGGGTGCGCGAATATCAAATTCAAGGCGGTGAAATAGCCGTTGGTTTTCAAATAGGTGACAAGCCCGCATACGTCAACTTTAACGGGATGCATTAGCCATTGAGGAAAAGCCAAGAAGAAACTCTTTCGAACAAACAGCCGAAAGATTTCTTTCAAATATCTTGCCTGAAAGAATTCATTAGCACAGGGATGAAAGAATTTAAAGGGCACAAGGCCGCAAGTAAACTCAGCGACCCACTGAGAAAGGAGCCCGAGGAGCTAGAAAAAGACAAGAAATAGCAAGGAAAGAGGGAACAAAATAGAGAATCCAGAACATGGCCACGCACACATAGAAAAACATTTAGAATGTTCCAAAAGATGCACCTAGCCAAGCACAGAGATGAATTAAGCAGTCCAAGTAGCACAGAAAGTGTCGCCACAGGAAGTTATTTGCAGTGACCCATGCTTTCGCAATGACATTAATACGACACATGCTTTTGTAGTGACATTTAATACGCTTTAAGCACCAAAGTCAAGACCTGCAACATCTACAGCATGGTTATTTTAGGGCGTTTCTAGAAGGATGACACCAGTATGAGCAAATTTCTTCTTTTCAATGTGTTTAACGTAGCAGGGGCCACTTGTTCTGGAAGGTGCCAAAGTCTTTTCCTTCATGCTATATATTGTAACCTCTCAGTGGAGAAAGATACCTCTCATTTTGTAAGGCGAAGCCCTGCCAAATTTCACCTTTGATCAATAAGAATGTGTTTTACCTCTATGCTTTTGAGTGTGTTTGTGTATCAATTTTGTGTTCAGTGATTTTAGCTTGATGCTTCCACAAGATTGACACCAACATATCTATTGTAGCCAAAGCCATTTCTGTAGGTTAACTGGGTGTGCTTCATCTGGAGCGCAGAGACAGAAGAGTAGCTATCAGACAGTGTGTTTTTTACAACCCCTGTGGTAAGTTTTTTTTTCTTGTGTCTCCATTAAGCCCCCTGTTAAAATACCCCTACAGTCTGGTCTTTTTACCAAATAAAGTTTATGTTCACCCCCTTCTGGTTTGAAGTGTGAATAGCTGAGTAGATCAAAAATTGTTTGGTGCATCACCACTTAGATTAGTTTCTGTTTTGGTTGTATTCTTCTTCTTTTTCACCCCCCCATTGTTAGCAGTAGTAGTAAAAGACTTCAGAGATGCATCAAAGGGAGCTATCCCTTATCTAGAGATTCTCCCCTTAGTTTTGCCAAACCCACAACCAGAGGGGAGTCTCCATTGTGCCACGTGGAAGAGAGAAGCTCAGCCTTCTTTCAAGGGTGCAATCCACAACGTCAACAGTTTTTGGCATGCTCGGTGGGACTCATTTGTTCGAGGAGTTGAAGGATTTTTTGGTGTGTTCTTCAACCAATCAGCCTTTGTAGGCATTTCAACCAATACTAATGGCGACTCCGAGTTGAATCATCTGGTTAAGCAGTCTTAGTGCCATCAAGAAATCACATTTTGGTATGTATAATTCCATTGCTCAGCATGGACCTTGTTTTTTTCATATAACTTTGATCAAGCTCAGGTTGTTCATGGCATCACCTCAAGCAGCTCTCCTGGTTGCCCTTCACCTAGTGTAAAGGAAGCAACGCTAGAATTTGAGAATCAAGTGATGGAGATAAACAAATTGGAGGAGCAACATTGATATCAGCAAGAGCTTATATACAAAGAGGAATGCTTGTTGAGACAAGCTCAGGGCTTGCAATCCATGAGGAAGTAGCAAAATGGGAGAGTCCATTCATTCAAGGCAATCAGCCTTATGTGCCTTCTCCCATTTCAAAGCAGCCCCCTCATATTCTAAAGAATAGCCTCCTCTTATGCACCAAATCCTTTCTACCAAATATCACTTGCTCACTCTAGCTCATCTGATGCATTAACCACTCCTGCTCTTAATCCCTTGCACTCAGCTTTTCAACACCAAAGGGCATTAGAGTAGCCCGTCTTGGAAATGACTCTTCTCAATTCCTTAGACTGTGAATCCTCCTTTGAAGGGAATCACCCGATGCCTTTTTAAAAAAAACACATCTCTCTTCAGAAAATTCTTCCTATGCATCAACAGACTTTTCCTATTTTTCTTCAACCTCCTCGAGTCTTTCAACATGATGTCAAGATTTCGAGTTGGAGGGAATACCATGGACCAGCTCAGGGCCTTGGAAATGATGAAGCTGCTCCTGCTCATGGTGATCCTCACGTTCTCTAAGAAAGTCTCTCCCAAGAGAATATAGCCAGGCAAATTACAGAGTTGGAGTCTAGAATGAGATTCCTTAGCCAAGGTGTGACGGACGGTTTAGACCAAACAACATATTTTATGTCTGAACACACCCCATCTACACTCTTTCAAATGAGCTATCAAGCCACATCTAATGTAGATGAAGTGCTAGCCAAATGGGAGGATGAGAATCATTCGATTCTAGCTCAAGGATTGCCTCCTCTTCTTTGAGTCTGTCCATCAACCCTCCACTCCATTCTTTCTCAAGGAGAAACCTGTTTTGAAAGAGGTAAGTGAAGAAGAGATGATCCAATTTGTAGCTGCCTAAGAGGCTATCATGAGTGACAATGAGGATGAGATCATAATGGATGCCCCTTTGAAGACATCATCAACAATGGAGAAGACACAGGTCATGCATACATGCGGATGTTCTAGCAATATGAAGAAGAGGCTGACAAACTTTATCTATCAACAATGGATGATGAGGAAAGTAAGCATGGTGAGCTCTCTCCTCGTTTGATGAACTTCCTTGTTGCTTTGATGAAGAGAATGACCATGCCATGGAACTCGAGTTGGAGGAGGATCAGGAGGATGTCTTTGAACAACTAGAGACTCTGGTTTTTGAGCAAGAAAAAGAGAGGCTTGTCCATCTTGATGAAAGCTTTGAAGAAGAGAGCCTTGAGCAAGAAGGTGATGTTTTTTGGGATGAGCAAGTAGTTTGTGATCTCATTTCAAACATCACAACAGTCACCCTGCTTCAAGAAAGCCATGAGAAAGTAGAAGATAAGTTTGACAGTCTCTTCAATGAGGCAAAAGGGAACAAGTCAATCCATGATGCATATCAAGGGGGTTATGAGCTAGATGATCCCTATGGTGATGAGCCAATAGCAATTGACTTCTTGGTGAGATACACTAGCATGAAGGGCCAGTATGAGGCAAGCTTTCGAGAGCAAGGTGAATACATAGATGTTGAAGACATGTTTATCCCTAATCCACTTAGATACAAACCCATCAAGGTGGCAGGCAAGAAGGGCAAGTCACCAAGTCTCCATTCCATTCAATCACTTGTCTGACACCATAAGTTTTCTTGCCATGGAGGCTTGAGAAGTTTTCCCTTTGATCTAGAAGGGAGGCAAATATATCTTGTTAGTTTTACATAATAGTTTGCTTTCAGTTGTCTTTGTTTTCTCTAAATGCTGTTTGCACAGGTGTAGTGTTTTTTAGCCTTGTTGTGTGTTATTTTTTCTTTATTGCTTGAGATAAATCTTTGTTGGTTCATAGGTCCTTACGAGGTTATTGTTAACTTCTCCAAGATGCATCCTGACTTCATGCCCAATGGACTTAGAGGCTACCAGTCTTCCCAAGCATAGTTGGCATGCTTCCCCTATGAGTCACCAGATGTGTTGACCAATTTTTGGTCCTGTAGGCCAGAATTGGGCACCCCCTCCTTTTTCTTTACAAAGAGTCTTTCACATCCATGATTTGGCTAAGTCATCCCTTAGATGCCTTGTGAAAAATACCCCCTGTCAAACCCGTTCCATGAAAAAGCCGACTGTTTTATCATTTTGCTTAGTTTAGTGTAAATCAAGTTTGTGCAAGTACATTACTTATCTACTTTTATAAGTAGAAGCTATTGAAGAACTCGAAATGGTCTAAGCAGTTCATAAAAAGGCAACAGATTTCCTTCGGAGGGCATTTTGATGGCTTGAAGGATGTTTGCAAAAAGTCCGAAGGGTATGTGACCTTACGGAGGGCACCTTAGTCGGTGGTAGGACCAAATCAAAAGTTTCGAAGGGGCATTTCAAGACCCAAAGTGCCTTTGCAGAGGGCAATGAGCACCTTCAAGAAAGTGAACAAGAAAAAAAAGCAAAAGATTCCTTCGGATTTTCTGTCCGAAAGAAATCCAAAGAAAAGGGGCAGAGTTTTTCTTCGGAGAAGGTTGAAAGGTAAGTTTTAAATCGAAGAAAGACCAAGGCAAAAGGCAAAGAATTCCTTCGGACTTTTGTCCGAAGGAAATCCGAGAAAAGGAACCAAAGGGTGAATTCTTTCGGACAAAGTGCCTGAAGGAATTCCTTTGGACATTTTGTCCAAAGAAATTCACAAGGAAAAAACCATGGGCAAAATTCTTTCGGACAAAAAGCCCGAAGGAATTCCTTTGGACTTTTGTCTGAAGGAAATTCAAAGGAAAAGATCGAAAGAAAGAGCGTCAACTTTGAAGGAAGGACTTCCTTCGGGCAAAATGTCCGAAGGAATTCCTTCGGATATTTTGTTCAAAGAAATTGAGAAGGCAAGGCAGCCCGAAGGATCCCAATGGGCAAGTGCCCTTGCGGGGGACTCCCAACGACCCAAAAGGGGACCTTTTCCATTTTTTGAAGGGACACCTTCCCTTCGGGAAGGTTCAATTGCACAAGGCCGAAGGTTTAGTTGCAGAAAGCCGAAGGAATTACCAAAGTAATGACGGGCCCAAGCACGTCAATTTCAGCATGGTGAACTAGCCATTGGAGGTTCAAACATCCGGTGATGGGCGCGCGAACGTCAAATTCAAGGCAGTGAAATAGCCATTGGTTTTCAAATAGGCGGCAGGCCCGCAACGTCAACTTTAACGAGATGCATTAGCCATTGAGGAAAAGCCAAGAAGAAACTCTTTCGAACAAGCAGCGGAAAGATTTCTTTTGGATATCTTGCCCAAAAGAATTCATTAGCACAGGCCCGAAGGAATTCAAGGCACAAGGCCGCAAGTAAACTAAACGACCCACTACGAAAGGAGAGTGAGGAGCCAAAAAAAGACAAGAAATAGCAAGGAAAGAGGTAACAAAATAGAAAATCTAGAACACGACCATGCACACATACAACAACATTTGGAATGTTCTAAAAGATGTACCCAACCAAGCATAGACACGAATTAAGCAGTCCAAGTGGCACAGAAAGCATTGGCATAGGAAGTTATTTGCAGCAATCCATGCTTTCATAGTGACATTAATACAACCCATGCTTTCGCAGTGACATTAATATGACCCATGCTTTCGCAGTGACATTTAATACACTTTAAGCACCAAAGTCAAGACTTGCAACATCTACAGCATGGATATTTCAAGGCATTTCTAGAAGGATGACACCAACATGAGCAAATTTCCTCTTTCCAATGTGTTCAACACAGCATGGGCCACTTATTCTGGAAGGTGCCAAAGTCTTTTCCTTCATGCTATATATTCTAACCTCTCAATGGAGAAAGATATCTCTCAATTTGTAAGGCGAAGCACTGCCAAATTTCACCTTTGATCAATAAGAATGTGTTTTACCTCTATCTGACTGGTTATGCTTTTGAGTGTGTTTGTGTATCAATTGTGTGTTCAGTCATTTTAGCTTAATGCTTTCACAAGATTGACACCAACATACCTAGTGTAGCCAAAGCCATTTTTTCAAGTTAACTGAGTGTGTTTCATCTGGAGCGCAGAGACATAAGAGTAGCTATTAGATAGTGTGTTTTTTACAACGCTTGTGGTAAGTTCATTTTCTTTGTGTCTCCATTAAGCCCCCTATTAAAATACCCCTACATTCTGGTCTTTTTGCTAGATAAAGTGTATGTTCACCCCCTTCTAGTTTGAAGTGTAAATCGCTGAGTAGATCAAAAATCATTTGGTGCATCACCACTTAAATTAGTTTCTATTTTGGTTGTATTCTTCTCCCTTTTCACCCCCCCCATTGTTAGCAATAGTAGTAAAAGACTTCAGAGATGCATCAAAGGGAGCTAGCCCTTATCTAGAGATTCTCCCCTTAGTTTTCCCAAACCCACAACAAGGAGTCTCTATTGTGCCAGTGGAAGAGAGAAGCTCAGCGTTCTTTCAAGGATGCAATCCACAGCGTTAACATTTTCTACACCAAAGTGTCCAGTTGTTCTATTGAAATGTGCTTCCCATATCATCTTTTGTTACTCTACAACTGGAATATAGATGTGTCTCATATGACAAAAGGCATTATCTTGCAAATGAAAATAAAAAACATGTTTACCTTTTTGAAGCCCCTGATAAGTATTAGCAAAGGCAGGATCTGCTTCATACAGAACACTCCAAGTGGCAGTGTCATGTCCGCACAGGTCAACAACTATTGTGAGTGTAGTAATTGGTGGGTGGCTCAGACAATCTGCAGTCGTATTTGAGCTCCGCTTTTTGTGTTTAATTATCAGATGGAATTGTTGAAGATATGTGGCCCACTTTTGGTGCCTCTCATTTCACAGTTTACTCTATGTCTGGATGAATTCCAATGCTCTGTGGTCAGTGTGGATGACTATCTCTTTCCCCAAGATGTAGTGTTTCCATTATTTGCAAGCTTGCACAATGGCATAGATCTCCTTATCATATGTCGGATAGTTTCTAACTGTATCAGTGAAAGTTTCACTGTGATATGCAATAAGATGGCCATGTTGCCTGATGACAGCTCTCATGACATATTCAGATGCATCTGTCATCAACTCAAAAAATTGATCCAAATCTGGCAAGGCAAGAATAGGGGCTAAGCAAAGTATGTTCTTCAAATTCTCAAATGCCCTTTTTTGAATTTCACCCCACTGAAATGTAGCTTTAGCTCCTCCTTTAGTCACTTGGGTTAGTGACCAAGCAACATGTGAAAATCCAAGAATAAACATGTGATAGAAATTTGCAAGACCTAAGAAGCTGTGAAGTTTTGTGAGGGTCCTTGGTGTAGGCCATTCTCGAATAACCTGAATCTTTATTGGATCAACATGGACCCCTTCCTCATTCACAACGTACCCGAGGTATTGAATTGTTGTCATCCTGAGTGTGCATTTTTCGAGATTTGCATACAACTTGTGATCCCGAAGAGTTTGAAGCACCTTACGAACATGTTGCAGATGTTCCTCCCATGATCTGTTATAGCTGAGTATGTCATCCAGGTAGATAACCATGAATTAGTTGGTGAAGGGTCGCAGGATGTCATCCATCATCCTCATGAAGGTTGTAGGTGCATTAGTTAAGCCAAAAGACATAACCAACCATTTGAAGAGCCCCTCCTTAGATTTGAATGCAGTATTCTAGACATCGGTGGAATCGATGGGAATTTAGTGATACCCAGATTTGAGATCAATTTTGGTGAAGAACTTTGCACCATGGAGTTGGTCCAACAAGTCATCAATCTTGGGGAGAGGGTAGCGATTCTTCACAGTGATTTTATTTAAGGCTCGATAGTCAATGCAAAGCCTCCATGTTCCATCTTTCTTTGGTGCCAGGCCAATTGGGTTGCCATAGGGTGAAGAGCTCAGCCTGATGTGACCCTTTTGGATTAATTCTTGAATCTATCTTTTTATCTCATCATTTTCCAAAACTGATTTAAGATATATAGGACTGTTAAGTAAAGGTGATCCTGGGATCAAATCGATAGAATGTTTTACCTGGAAATGCAGTGGAACCCCTGTGGGTGACTTGAATAAGTCATCATATTCTCC
Source organism: Torreya grandis (assembly GCA_037957365.1). Lineage (NCBI taxonomy): Eukaryota > Viridiplantae > Streptophyta > Pinopsida > Cupressales > Taxaceae > Torreya > Torreya grandis. The sequence continues at coordinate 514,319 of JARHVA010000545.1, read as the reverse complement.
TGTAATTTATTCCATCTGCTTTTGTTGTTGTGTTGATTGTGTAGTCAGGACTACAACATCGGCCTTCTTGGATTTCTATGGTTTGACCATCATGAAAACGAATTGCTTTGTCTTTTTCACCAATCTCTTACATTGCTTGGTACTGATCAGGGAGATAGATGTGGGAGGTGGTACCTCTGGTACCCTGTAGCGCCGTGTTCCAAGAGTGAAGATGATTATTCAGGTTCATGATTCATAGATGCCATATCGATCATACATGAACGGCTGACCAAGGAGTACATCACAAACATCTAGATTGACCACATCACACAAGACTTCATCTTGGAAAGGTTTTATTGCATATGAAAGAAGACATTAATGGGTGGCACGGAAGTCTCTCCCTGGGCTCAACCATCCAATACTGTATGGCTTTAAGTGAGGCTTCATGGATAGATTTAGATTTTTCACAACTTTAGCAAAGATTAAATTCTTTTGACTCCCACTATCAAGAATGAAATGCAGAGGCTTACCTTTTACCCATAATTTGGAGTGAAACAATCTTTCCTTGTCATCTGGCCTTTCTTCACGGGTTTGTGATAAAGTGACGATGGTGTCAGGCTCAGCATCTACAATTTATTCGTCATCCTCTTCGACTGTAGGTTGTGTATGAGATAGAGTAGTAGATGTTGAGTATTGTGACTCAGAAAGCAGTGACTTGATGGCTTGATATTATTCTTTGAAACAAGTTCCAGTTTTGTGATAATCATACCATTTTCTAGCCTTCCCCTTCTAGAGTTTCTTATCTTGAAGCTCTTTTTGCTTCCAATTTTGGCCTCGTGTTTGACCTTCCTTGTCACTTTTTCATTTTGAAGGCTGACTCTTTATATTCTTTTTGCCATGCTTGTACTCAATCTTCACTGCAAACTTGTATGTCTCACCGAGGGTTTGCACCCCATGTGCAATAGCCAATCCAATAAATAAGAAGCAAGGATTGTACATGCCATTGCCAGAACCAACCAGGCCTTGGAAATCTGTCTCAATGGACTTTATCTCAGGTTTGCCCACTTCAAAATATGGCAAGGACTGTATTTTTGTTGTAGTTAATTATTTTTCAAAAATGGCTATCATGATTACTTGTAAGAAAAATATATCTACGGAAGAAACTGCTCAACTATATTTTAGTCATGTATGGCTCCATTTTGGTCTCCTCAAGTCCATTATTTCAGATCGAGATAGCAGGTTCCTGAGCATCTTCTGGTCCACTCTATGGAAGATGATGGATACCAAGATGATGAAGTCCACATCATTCCATCCACAAATTGATGGTCAGATAGAGGTGGTGAACCGTTTGATTGTTCACATGATTCAGATATATCACTCCAAACATCCACGCACATGGGATGAGGGGCTTCTTTTCATACATGGATACAATCGGGCCCTGCACAACTCGACCAAGCACAGTCCATTCCAAGTATGCTTCGGGTTCCAACTTAGCCGTTTCATTCTCCACCATGGAATGCACACTTCATGGAAGATATAAGGCAACAAAAGCAACAAAGTTCATTGACTAAATGCAACACATCCAGCAGCAAATTCATGACATCTTGGAGAAGATGAATCAGAAGTATAAGCAATGCCATGACAAACATAGGATTGCACACCATTTTGCTGTGGGTGACAAGGTTTGGTTGTAGCTTCAAAAGGAACGAATTGTAGGACCACACAGAAAAATTTGGCCTCTGCAATATGGTCCCTACACCATCACAAGAAAAGTTAGAGAAAATGCTTTTAAGTTGAACCTACCAGCCTACCTTGGTCTACATCCAATATTCAATGTGGAGCTCCTCAAACCATATCATCCATCTCTGTTGGACACTTCAGTCATAGCAAAACAACTAGACATTGATGAGCTTGATCCACATAGTTTTGCTCTAGTGGAGGAGGATTAGATTGTGGATACCTGAATCAAGACAACAAGAGGATGCTCTATTTTGCTTTATTGGGTGGTTAAAAGGGGTCAGCATAGCCACCAAGGTGAGTGGCTCACAGAGAATCAAATCAAGACACAACTACCACACCTGATGAGGAACATTGATGTAATGGGGACCATTACTTCTCAAGGAGGAATGATCTGGGCAACAATTCAGATGACAATTCGAGTTATGGTTCTATTCCAATTGATGATGGAACTTTTGAGAACCATAACCACACAAACACCCCTGAGAAACACGCAGAAGAATAACACATAAGTATACCGACTTGCCACAAGCGATATAAGGAAGAGAGAACACATAACAGAAGATAAGTGAAAGGCACACAGAAGGAAGGAAAGTCAAGGTATGAAGACCTTTTAGAGGAGATGGATGAACAAGAATGGGCACAAACCCACGAGAAATAAAAGTGGGGGAAAACCCATAGGTGATGGAGGTGAGCATCGACCCACAAGGGTAAACAAAGGTGGGTGCAAAACTACACGAAGAAGAAAGGGAAGGAAGATGAAGTGTATCAAAGCTAGGCAAAGGAGGATAGTTTATGGCCCAAAGAGAGTCTGGAAAATAAAAAGCACCGAGTGAGCCTGTGCAGGTGCCATATTAGATGGATGGGAACACCATGGTCAAGGCAACTAACCAGATTGACAGTTCTACCAATCTAACACTATTTGTAAGCAGGGGCTCATATTTTAATTAACTAGGGTGTTTTGATGCAGGAGCATCACAAACTAATTTGTAATCTTGTATCAAACAGGTAGAGAATAAAAGGGTGTACAAGTTCTGGCTAAACCAAGTAGTACACTTGCAAAGCTATAAAGTGTATAAAGATGCACTAGGGATAGGAAGGAAGGTATGACAATAAAGGGTCAATCAACAATGCATGAAGGAATCGAGGCCTACAAAGGTCTAAGAACCATGACATGGAAGGAGTTATTGACTGAAGGTGTGCTTCACAAGAACAAGCAAAGTTAAGGAATAAAATGCTTTATTAGCATGATCCACTACATGGAATTCCGAAGGTTGCATGGTTAATGTATCCCTTCACTGAGGCCCCCTGATGCAAAGGAAAATGAGCCTAACAAAGGAGAGGCTCTAGAGGACATTGGACCAGGAGAAGCTTCCCTGAAGGAAACAACGAAATAAGTGGAAGATGTTGCAAGAGAAGTAGAGTTGCCTTGAGACCAACTGGGAGTTGCTCAATGAATCAAAAATGAGAGTGAGGTGTATGGGTCCAATAGTGTGCCAACAGAAATAGAGGCATTGGTGCAAGCACCAACTAAACAGAGCTTGAGAGCCAATGCAAATAATATTGTGCCAAGGGATGAAGAAGGCGAAAGAGAAGCTACACAAGTGAAATTCAAACACAACAATGATGTAAAAGAGAGGTGTTCTATGCAAGGCACAAACATAGAGAGGAAAAAGAGACCAAGTCTATTTGTGGAAGGTATTTGCCTAAACCATTAGGTGAAGAAAAGAAAGAGGCAGCGACTTGCAATGGATCCTAAGTTTTCCCAAAGACAACAGAGCATTGAGCCATAGAGAGACACACAAAGGGAAAGAGAAGTGGGCATAACTCCACAAACGGCATCTAAACATACATGAGGAGAGGAGAAGAGTCGGCCTGTACCTAACAAAAATACAACATTGTTAGCACACGATATAGATGAGCTACCTAGAAGGGTTAGCCAAAATGAGGCCAAAGTTGATCAAGGGAGTGCAATTTTCATTGCAAGGAAGGAAAAGGAGTCACCACCAATTGGGAGCAAGGCAAGAGGACATCAACTTGAAAATAACTAGGAACAACACTTGAAGGGATATCAATCCAAACACACAGAGGGAAGTGCATGACAAGAGAGGAAGAAAGGGAAAGAAGGAGATTATATTTTAATTACCTTGAGGCAATCGACCAGACGGGTGGTTATACCACTCTAGCCCTTCTTGTAAGAAGGATCTTATATTTTAATTACCTTGCGAGTCTAATGCAGGAGCATCACAAGTTAATTGGCTATGTTGTATCAGACAAAAATATAGTCAAACACCTAAAAATAAACCAACTATAGCTATGTAGGTTAAATGGCAAAGCATTTTTAAAGGTTATTATAGACTGCACAGAAGGAATATGATTGAGAGTTGTGCAAGGAATTAGAGAATAAGAAGGGGTACCTATTTTTATTAAGGCAAACAACGTGCACACAAAGTTTTGAAGTGCATAAAGACACACTAGGGATAGGAATCAAGGTGGATAAGTAAAGGCTCATGCAACAAAGCACGAAAGAACTGATGCCTATAGATCATAAAGGAACATAGAACAGAAGAAGTTATTCATTAAAGGTGCGCTACATGAGAATAGGGAAAGTTACACGAATGAGGTACAAAGAGTTGAGATTTAAAAGGGAGCACATTAGAACAGTGCACGACCATAATTGAGGAGCACATAAATGCCCCTACAATGTACTCAACTAGCAAAGGAGCTCTAAGGTATATAGTATGCAATGATGATGGCACGTGAAAGAAGAGTCTGAAGCATAAGGCCAAGCAAAGAGCTAGGTGCAGGGCATTCAACTGATAAGATCTACTTTCTGAGGATATTTTCTAATAACACTCAGACTTACATAGATCGAGGTCTATAAAAGGCTATGCTAATTCTAAGGTCTACAAACTTGTGTAGACTCCCATTGAATGAAGTTGTAGACCAATTATGTGGGAAATAAGCGAAGCAACCAAAACTCAAGCAACTATAAAAAAAGGGTCTTGGTTCAACATTTTTAACACTCTGAAGCAAAGGATACTTTATTAGGTTGATGGTCATGGTCATGAGTGAATGGTAGTCTATGGACATCATAGTAGAGAGAGGCACTTAAAGGACTCGACCAAGAAGAGCTAAAATATCAATGCACACTTGGGAAGCTTATATTATCTTGTAACACCTGAAGTTAAGGAATAAAAGCCTTTATTAGCATGATCCACTGCATAGAACTCTGAAGGCTACATGGTTAATGCATCCTTTCACCAAAATAACTGATCTCAACTGGCACTAGTTTGATATAAAAAAAGGGTGGTGAACCTTGAGGGATGCAAGAAGAAAGGATAAACTTGCAAGCGAGATATGTAGTAGCAAAGAAAATTCTAGTAAATGGTTGAACGTGAGGCAAATAACATAGCATCACTCGTCAACATGAAGGTAGGAAGATAGTGAGTAGATGGAATATAAGCAATGAGAACCTTCAGAAGGGATGAGCATATAGGATCATAAAGTGAGACTTTGCGATAACAGTTTTTAAGTTCAAGCACCTATGTAGGATTATGATAGAGACAATAGAAACAGGTAGTGTGAGTTGTGAGGTTATAAGCAACACTCAGGAGTGTTATGTGAGAACTGAGATATTGCCAACCTTGACGCGGTCATTATTGGAATGGACAGGTGAAGCATTAATAGGTTATTGTATGTGAGATAGTCGATCACAATGAGGACATATCATAGAATGTGAGGTGGTTTAGAGACATGAATGAGGATAAAACACTAACTATCGATCATGAGGCAGTTTATAGGGAAAAATCAAATGGGTTGACAATGAATCAAGTGAAATAAAAAATGATGTCGATAAATTAACCGTGAGGTAATCAGGGTGTACGACCATCTTCCAATTAGTGTATCAGCTAGAAGGTACCAAATAACGTTGTTATCCAATAAGTGTAGATGGATAGAGAATGAGGAGCATAGAAGATGGCTCAGCGAAAAGCAAAAATGAGACGTGACCTCGAGTCACAGGTCTCGATGAAAATGGAGATAGCCTCCATGTTGCAAGCATTGTAGGAAAGGATGGTGCAGGCAGAAAGAAAAGACATTAGGAGGAAAGTTCCCAAAGATAAGCAGGGAGAAACCTATAGGAGGAAAGAGCCTGCAGTGATTCTGAGGCATGCCAAGAATAACCATGAAGTTGAAATGCAAAGGTTCTCTAGAAAAAAAGGCCCCGAGTAGATGGAGTGGGTCTTAGATGTCAAATGTTATCTTGCGTTGAAAGATGTAAATGAATCCATAAAGGTGGAGTATGCACAAAAAATGCTCTGTGTTAACACAGTAAATGGTTGTAGAGACCTCCAAGATAGGAGATAGAAAGGCAATAAATGGGTGAAATATATACAAAGTGTAAGAGCAGTCTGCACAGACATAGGGTCATATAAGAACCTGGAGACAACACGTGTTCTTGTGCTCACAATGGAAAATGTGCCAAAGGGGTGAAAACCCTAGATCCCGATAAAGTAGTGGACTGTAGCACAACAATGACGATAGAGAGGGATGTTGGAGCAATTGTTGATATGCAGTAGTGCGTGATGGATAAAACACAACCTTTAGCCCCAGAGACAAAGGAAAAGGAGCCTGAAAAAGGAAAGGCTCTAGGGGAATTTTGACAAGGAGAAGCTTCCTTGAAATAAGCTTAAAAATTAGAAGCCAACATTAAAAAGATTTAAAGTGGAAGCCACCACTGATATCGAAAGGCGATGAGGAGAAGGCTGAGTAAAGAAGCTTCATAAGAAGCAAAGGCAAAGAAGGTGGTTGTGCCAAAGCAACAACAAAAGAGCGAAGCCAAGAACAAACTCGATTGCAATGAAGTACAAAAGGTGAAGGGTGGATATCATTCCACAGATGGATAGAGAGATCTCTATTAGAGAAGGAGATGGAAAGGCAAGAATAGGGTGTAAAGTTGGGAACCAATGGCTTTCAAACTACTGAACCAAATAGTGCATTCAAAAGGCCATTTCAAATGGAGAAGATTTGAAAGCCGCAAAAAGTAACCTGCAAAGCCTCATCGCCAAAGTGAAGAAAATGTTTTCATGAAGAGTGACGCACAACATGAGCCAACATGAGAGCAACATGGAAGTTAGAAGGAACCCTTCATGGAAACATTAAAAAGATTAAAAAGTAGGACCCATCACCGATCTCAAAGGGCATTAAGGACAACACCGGCTAAAGAAGTTGCATAAGAAGCAAAGGTAAAAAAGGTTGATGTACCAAAGCAACAACAAAGGAGCGAAGCCGAGAAGAAACTCAGTTGCAGCAAAATGCAATAGGTGAAGCCAAAGTAGTTATCATTCCATGAGAGCTAGTGAGAGCATATGAAGGTATGCAAGGTGTAGGAGTATCCTGCACAAAGACAAGGGTACACAAGAAGAACCCTTAAGAGAGCACAAGTGTTATTGTGCTCGGAGTGGAGGATGCACCAAAGAAAAGGTTAAGAACCCTAGATCCCCATAAAGCAAAAGATTGTTACACATCAACAATAACATAGAGGGATGATGGAGCAATTGTTCATATGCTGCGGCATGTGATGGATAGAATATAACCTTTAACCACATATGCAAATGAAAATGAGCCTAAGGAAGAAGTGGCTCTAGAGGACCTTTGACCAAGAGAAACTTCCTTGAAGGAAGCACTGAAAGAATAAGCAGCAAGACATGTTGTAGAAGGAGAAGAAGATTTGACTAGAGACCAACTGGGACTTGTTGAGTGAAGTAGAAATGCAAGTGATGTGCATGGGTCTAAAGGTGTGCCAAATAAAATAGAGGCATTAGTGCAAGCACTAGCTGACGAAAGCTTGAGCGCAAATGCTTAAAACATTGTGTTAAGAAATGAGGAAGGCGAAAGAGAAGTTGCAAGGGTGAAATTCAAGCACAACAACCTGGCAAAAGAGATGTGGCCTTCGTAAGGCACAGACATAGAGAGGTAAAAGAGTGCAAGTCTATTTGAGGCAGGCATTTGCCTAAACCATTAGAGGAGGAAGAGAAAGAGGTATCGGTTTGTAGCAAAACCTAAGTTATCCCAAAGGCAACAGAGCATTGCACCATGCAGAGACACGTAAAGGGAAGGAGAAGTGGGCATAGCTCCATAAAAGGCATCTGAAGATGTATGAGGAGTAGAGAAGAGTTGACCTATAGCTAACAAAAATACAACATTATTTTCACAAGACATGGATGACCTACCAGGAGGGGTTAGCCAAAATCAGCCCAAAGTCGATCAAGGGAGTGCAATTTTAATTGCACGAAAGGAAAAGGAGTGACTTCTGATTGGAAGAAAGGTAGGTGGCCATTAGCTTGAAACTAACTAGGAACAACACTTGAAGGGGATATTAGTCCAACCACAACTAATGAAGTGTGCACCCCTGAGGAAATTAAGGCACTAGAGCAAGCACCAGTTAAAGAGAGCATGAGTGCTAATAGAAACAACATTGCACCAAGGAAGGAGGAAGGCAATGGAGAAGCTGCATAAGAGAAATTCGAGCATAGCAGTGAAGAAGAAGAGATGTTTCCTTTCAAAATCACAAAGATGGAGAGACGATAAAGTACAAGTTTATTTATGGGAGGCATTTACCTCTATCATGAGGGGATCAAGATAAAAGCTAGTGTGCAATTGAACCTAAGTTGTCCCAAAGACAACATAGCATTACACCATGGAGAAATGCAAGAAGGGAAGGAGAAGTGGACATAAATCCATAGAAGGCATCCAAAGATACATGAGGAAAGAAGAAGAATCGACCAACAGGTAATAAAAATACAATATTATTTGCACACGACTCGAAAGAGCTACCATAACAGGGTAGTCAAAATCACTTCGAAGCTAATCAGGTCAGTACAATTTTCATTACGCATAAGGAAAAAGAGTTATTACTAATTGGGATAAAGGTAGGAGACTGACAACTTGAAAATGACTAGGCATGACTAAAGGGGATATAAATCCAAGCACGTAGAGGGAATTATATGACAATAAAGGTAGAGGAAAAGGTGGCAGTCAATGGACCCCATAGAGATTTCCATACCACGGAGGGCAAGAAACAAAGAGAAATGAAGGACAAGGGCCATAGAAGACCTAGATAGACATACCTTATGAGAAACACGTGGATGAATAGCATGCAAGTATATCTACTAGTCACAGGTGACATAAGAGAGTGTACATAATAGAGGAGAAGCGAAAAGCGTACAAAAAGAATGATAGGAAAGCTATGAAGACGTTTTGGAGGAGACGGATGAACAGGAATGGGCACAAACCCATGAGAGATAAAGTTGGGTGCAAACCCATAGGGGATGGAATATGGCATAGGCCCACAAGAGACGAAGGTGGGCATTGGCCCACAAGAGTAAACAAAGGTGTGTGCAAAACTATAAGGGGAAGAAAGGGAAGGAAGATGAAGCATATCAAAGCTAGATAGAAGAGGATAGTTTATGGCCCAAGGAGAGTCTCGAAAAGAAGGAAGCACCGAAAGAGCCCACTTAGGGGCCACATCAGGTGGATGGGAACACCATGGTCAAGACAGCCAATCAGAAAGATAGTTCTACCACTCCAACACTATTTTTAAGCAGGGGCTCATATTTTAATTACCTAGGGAGTTTGATGGAGGAGCATCACAGGTCAATTTACCTAGTCAATCAAGCGAGAAACAAACCAACTCTAGTTCTGCATAGTTACATGGACCATGCAGAATCCACTTGTGTGGAAGGAAGGTGGTTGGGAGTTTCACAGGGAGTTAGAGAATAAAAAGGGTACAAGTTTTGGCTAAGCCAAGCAGCACACTCGCAAAGAAATAAAGCACATAAAGATGCATTACGAATAGGAAACAAGGTGCAGACGTAAAGGGTCACTAAACAGTGCATGAAGGCACTGAGGCCTACAAAGTTCCAAAAACTGTGTTGCGAAAGGTATTGTTCACTAAAGGTGTGCTTGATAAGAATAAGGAAAGTTGCAACTAAAGCTAAAGTTCAAACTTGAGGAAAGCTGCATTTGCTTGAGAGCAAGCAAATTTGGGAAGGCCAAATTGTAGTGTCTTTGTTTCTAAAAATAAAGTAATATTATTATTAAAATAAAAAGTATTTTTAAATACTTTGAATAAAAGTAATCGTATGCTTTAGTTACCAAAAGTGAATATGTCGGTAGCTCCTTTTCTAATTGGATATTTGATAAAGAAGGGGGCTTTCTATTGTGATGTAGGTCGGCCCTTAGGAGCTATTTTGGGGTTGGAGTGGGAAAGGTCATAAAAATAAAAAGGAGGTTCATTTGAAGAGGGTTATGCTATTTTTTGTAAATAAAATTCTAGAGTTTTGGCATGATTTGTTGAACTTCATGTAATTGAGGACAAAAACCCTCATTAGTTTGGTTGTAGTAAGGATGAAAACCCTTATTTAACAGCTGGCAGCCTTAATTCAAAGGTTGTATTGAGCATCATTTAATATTTTGAGGTGTTTTGAACACCATTACAGATTTGATGTGGCAAAGAATGATAGTTTAAAGAAGGGTGTAGCTGATATTAAGGGTAGTGAGCTGGTTTGAAACCCTAGAAGGGCAACGAAGTGGTTGAAGAAGGTAAAAGACTCATTGTTAGGGCAGCAACCCCCCCTTGGGGTTTGAGAATGCAATTTGTAAGGCTAAACAAAGCCTAACTTGTAGGGCATGCATATTTAGCTGGTATCTTTACTATATTTTCTAACCATTGAATTGATAATAAAAATCAGATTTGAAGGTATTTCAATAGGCTGTATTATTTCTGAATTATTTGGTCAATATTTGAGTGGAAAATATTACAAATTGTGCCTTAAATGTGTATTTCCAAAATTCTGATTTTTTTTATGGTTAGGGCTTGAAATAAAGAAAATAAAAAAATTGCATTTATTTTAGGGTTTGTTGGGAAAGCCAAATCTTTCTAATTCTATCCTAAATGGGACATTATAGGGTCTGAGGCACACTGAGAATAACCCTAAAGTTGAAACACAAGTTCTCCAGGAAAAAGGCCCTAGGTAAATGATGGAGTGGGTCTTAGATGTCAAATGTTATTTCACATTGAAGGATGTACAACAATCCATAAAGGTGGAGTATGCACAAAAAATGCTCTATGATAAAGCAATAAATGGTTATATAGATCTCCAAGCGAGGAGGAGATAGAAGTGCAATAAGAGGGTGAAAGGTTTGCAATAGATAGCTTCCAAATAACAAAAACAAGTAGTGCATCCAGAAGGCCATCTCAAATGGAGGAGAAAACTCAAAAGCCACAGAAGGTAACCTTCAAATCCTCGCCCCTAAAGTAAAGAAGATAGTGTTACCATGAAAGGCAATATGTAAGAGGAGCCAACATGGGTGTCGTGTGGAGGTCAGAAACAAACCTTTGAGAAGATGAAAGAGTAGGGGCTAATGTTGATCTCAAAAGGCATTGAGGAGAAGGCTGCACAAAGAAGATGTGTAAGATAGAGAGGCAAAGAAGGTTATTTCACAGAAGCAACAATAGAGAAAATCCAAGAAGAAATTCAATTTTAACAGAGTGAAATGAGTGAAGGCAAGTGGGATATCATATGTCCTTGATATGATGTGCAAGGAGTAGGAGTTGTTTGCATAAAGACAAGTGTACATTAGAAGAACCTGGAAGAGAGCACAGGTGTCCTTGTGCTAACAATGGAGGATGTGCCAAAGGAAGGGTTGAGAACCCTAGCTCACCATAAACTAATGGATTGTAGCACAACAATGATGATAGAGAGGGATGTCTGATCAATTTTTTATATACAATAGTACGCAATGCACAAAAGACAACCTTTATCCCTAGATATGAAGGGAAAGGATAACCTTGAGGTTACCATAGTAGAGAGAGACACTTAGAGGACTCGACTAAGAAGAGCCGAGATATCAATGCACACTTGTGAAGCTTATATTATCTTGTAACACCTGAAGTTAAGGAATTAAAGCCTTTATTAGCATGATCCAATGCGTGGAACTCTGAAGGCTACATGGTTATTGCATCCCTTCACCAAAATTACTGATCTCGATTGGTACTAGTTTGATATCAAAAAAGGGTAGTGAACCTTGAGGGATGCAAGAAGAAAGGATAAACTTATATGTGAGATATAAAGTAGCGAAGAAAAAGCTAGTAGATGGTTGAACATGAGGCAACTAGCATAGCATCACTCATCAATGTGAAGGTAGGAAGATAGTGAGCTGGTGGATTATAAGCAAAAAGAACCCTCAAAAGGGATGAGTACATAGGATCACAAAGTGAGACTTTATGATAACAGTTCTTAAGTTCAAGTAACTATGAAGGATTACGAAGGAGACATCAAAAATAGGTAGTGTAAGTTGTGAGGTTGTAAGCAAGACTCAAGAGTGTTGTGTGAGAACTAAGCTATTGCCAACCTTGAAATGGTCATTATTAGAATGGATATGTAAAGCATTGACCAATTATTGTAAGTGAGATAGTCGATCACAATGAGGACATATAAGAGAATGTTAGGTGGTTCATAGGCGCAAATGAGGAGAAAACACTAATAACCTATCGATCGCGAGGCAATTTACAGGTAAAGATCAAATGGGTTAATAATGAAGAACATAAAAGATGGCTTAGTGAAAAACAAAAATGAGACGTGACCTCGAGTCCAAGGTCTCAATGAAAATAGAGATAACGTCCATGTTGCAAGCACTGTAGAAAAAGATGGTGCAGGGAAAAAGAAAAAGATTATGTCAATAGATCATCAATGATGAGGCAGTCAGGGTGCATGAGCATCTTCCAATCAGTGTATCGAGTAGAAGGTACCAAATAAAGTTGTTATCCAATAAGTGCAGATGGATGGAGAATGAGGAGCATAGAAGATGGCTCAGTGAAAAGCAAAAATGAGACGTGACCTCGAGTCACAGGTCTCAATTAAAATGGAGATAACCTCCATGTTACAAGCACTGTAGGAAAGGATGGTGTAGGTAGGAAGAAAAGCTATTAGGAGGGAGGATCTCAAAGATAAGCAGGGAGAGACCTATGGGAGGAAAGAACCTGTAGAGATTTTGAGGCATGTTGAGAATAACCATGAAGCTGAAATGCAAAGGTTCTGTAGAAAAAAGGCCCCGAGTAGGAGTGGGTCTTAGATGTCAAATGTTATTTTACGTTGAAAGATGTAAAGGAATCCATAAAGGTGGAGTATGCACAAAAAATGCTCTGTGATAACATAGTATATGGCTGTAGAGACCTCCAAGATAGGAGATAGAAAGGCAATAAAAGAGTGAAATGTTGGCAACATATAGCTTCCAAACTATAGAAGCAAGTAGTGCATCCAGAAGACCATTTCAAATGGAGGAAAAAACTCGAAATCCACAAAAGGTAACCTTCAAAGCCTCGCCCCTAGAGTAAAGAAGAGAGTGTTATTGTGATATTGTGTTTATAGGAAATCCATAACCCTTCGTGGCCACATCACTATATTAGGGCATATTCGCATCACTTTGAGGTTCTTTTGAGTTCTTTGCAATGTTTGTCACCTTTGTAGCTTTAATCCCCTAATGAATTCCTCTGCAATAACAATCACTTAGGTAATGTGTGTAGTTCTCTGACATCTTCAACTCTTCACGACATCCAAACTTAGTTGTGGCATCAATACATATCAATCAATGAGTATAAATGTTTCCCACAAATCATTGATGCCCAAGAGCGTAAAGGCCACAAAACAATAATAAAACTAGTTGGTTTATGAAAAACCTCATGATAAATCTCAACTAAATCATCATCCTCCCACATGTCTTTGGTACATGTGTCCAAAGTTGAGCCAAAACAAACAGAGGATTTGGACTGAGTACTAGTTAAAAAGAGCTTTAAAGCCAATGCAACAATATTCAAATGGGTCTTATATGTCAAATGTTATTTTACGTTGAAAGATGTAAAGGAATCCATAAAGGTGGAGTATGAACAAAAAAAGCTCTGTGATAACATAGTAGATGGCTGTAGAGACCTCCAAGATAGGAGATAGAAAGGCAATAAAAGGGTGAAATGTTGGCAACATATAGCTTCCAAACTACAGAAGCAAGTAGTGCATCCAAAAGACCATTTCAAATGGAGGAAAAAACTCAAAATCCACAAAAGGTAACCTTCAAAGCCTCGCCCCTAGAGTAAAGAAGAGAGTGTTATTATGTTATTGTGTTTATAGGAAATCCATAACCCTTCATGGCCACATCACTATATTAGGGCATATTCGCATCACTTCGTGGTTCTTTTGAGTTCTTTGCAATGTTTGTCACCTTTGTAGATTAAATCCCCTCATGAATTCCTCTGCAATAACAATCACTTAGGTAATGTGTGTAGTTCTCTGACATCTTCAACTCTTCATGACATCTAAACTTAGTTGTGGCATCAATACATATCAATCAATGAGTATAAATGTTTCCCACAAATCATTGATGCCCAAGAGCGTAAAGGCCACAAAAAAATAATAAAACTAGTTGGTTTATGAAAAACCTCATGACAAATCTCAACTAAATCATCATCCTCCCACATGTCTTTGGTACAAGTGTCCAAAGTTGAGCCAAAACAAACAGAGGATTTGGACTGAGTACTAGTTAAAAAGAGGTTTAGTGCCAATGCAACAATATTCACCATGGTAAACTCGCACACAACAGCCAAGCAAAATATATTTGTCATTCAAAAGGCATAGAAATGGAGACATACAATTGCACAAGGCATTTGCCTAACCCCTAAGAAGAAAAAGATGAAGAGGTATCGCATTGCAGCTGAACCTAATCTGCCCCGAAGACAACACAACATTGCACCAGGGAGAGATGTGAGAAGAGAGGGAGAAATGTTCATAAATCCACAAAAGGCATCTAAATTTGTGCAAGCAGAGTAGAAGATTTGGCCTGAAACTAACAGAAATACAACATTGTATACGCACGTCCTAAAGGAGCTATTAAAATGTGTTAGCCAAAGTAAACCGAAAGATGATTAGGGAGTGTAATTTTCATTACGCAAGGAAAAGGAGTCACTTCCAATTGGGAATAAAGTAGGAAACCATCATCCTAATACTAACTAGGAGGAATAACTTATCAAGATATCAGTCCAAGCGGGTAGAATAGACTACATGGAAAATAGAGGAAGAAGAAAAGTTGGGAGTCAATGGACTCGTAGAAACTTACATGCCACTCAAGGCAACAAGTAAAGGGAAATGGAAAAAGACAATGGCAGTAGAAGATTTATGCAGACATACCCCATGATAAATACATGAAAGAATAGTGTGCAAGTATGCCTACTTACCATGAGCAACATAAGGAAGAAAGTGCAGATAAAAAAGAAACAAAAGGCACATAAAATAAAGGAAATAAAAGGTATGAAGACCTTTTCATCGAGATGGATGGACAAGAGTGGGCACAAACATATAAGGGACAAAATTTATAGCAAACCCACGAGGAATGAAAGTGGATGCAAAACCATGAGGGATAAATGTTGGCACAAACCCATGAGAGATGAAGGTGGGCATAAGCCCACAAGAAGAAATAAAGGTGAGTGCAAATCCACAAGAAGAAAGGAAAAAAAAAGTAAGGGAATTGGAGCTAGGCACAGGGGGACGAGGGCCAGGAGAAGGAGGAAACGTCGAGTGAGATTGCTTAAGTGCTACATCGGTTGAAGGGCAATATCTTGGTCTAGGCAACCAACTAAAAGGGTGGTTATACCATTCTAGCCCTTATTATAAGGATATTTGAAGGGACAACTGACAAGATCTACTTTGTGAGGATATCTTCTAATAACACTTAGAATTTCACAGCTCAAGGTCTGTAAAAAGGCTATGTTAATTCTAGGGTAGGTCTACAGACTTGCGAAGATTACCTTCAAATGAAGTTGTATACCAATTACGTGGGAAATAAGCAAAGCAACCAAAGTTTGGGCAACTATAAAAAGGTGTCTTGGTCGAGCATTTTTAACACTCTCAAGCCAAGGAGGATACTTTGTTAGGGTGATCCTATAAACAGACAAGGAAAATTTGTCTAAGGCTAGACAAATAGAAAGGGAGCCTCACATCACAAGTGAAGGCTTGTAGTCATGAACGAATGGTAGTCTATGGACACCATAGTAGAGAGAGACACTTAGATCTATATTTAAGGACTGGACTAAGTAGAGCCGAGATCTCAATGTACATTTGTGAAGCTTATATTATCTTGTAACACTCAAAGTTCAAGAATAAAAGCCTTTATTAGCATGATCCACTAAGTGAAACTATGAAGGTTACATGGTTAATGCATCACTTCAGTAGGACTCCTAATATCAACTGATACTAGTTTGATATCAAAACAAGGTCGTGAACCTTGAAGGATGCAAGAAGAAAGGATAAACCTACAAGAGAGATATGAACAAGTAGAGAAAAAGCGAACAAGTGGTTGAACATGAGGCAACTAGCATAGCATCACTCACTAACATGAGGAAGGTATAGGTAGATAGTGAGTAGGTGGAAGATAAGAAAAGAAAAACCTTAAAAGGAACAAGTACAGAGGATCGTGCAAGGAGACTTTACAATAACAGTTCTTAAGTTCAAGCACCTATGTAGGATTACAATGGCGAGCATAGCAACATGTAGTGTAAGAAGTTATGAGGTTGTAGGCAACCCATAGGAGTGTTGTGAGAGAACTGAAAGATCACCCACCTTGAGGCAATCATTACTAAAAAGGAGAGGTGAATCATCATCAAATTACTATAAATAAAGTAGTCAAGGATAGATCACCGAGTGTAAGGCAGTTTCGAAGTGCAAATGAGGAGAAAGCACTTTCAAATTATCAATCATAAGGTAGTTCGCAAGCAAAAATCAAATGGGTTGACAATGAATCAATTGAAAACAGATCATTAATCGTGAGAAGGTTAGGGTGCACAAGCATCTTTCATTCAGTGTATTGTGTAGAACATACAAATAAAGTGCAAATGGATAGAGAATGAGGAGCAAAGAAGATGGCTTAGTGAAAATTGAAAAATGAGAATTGACTTAGAGTCACAGATCTCAAGGAAAATAGAGGAGATAGCCTCTACATTGCAAGCACTATAGGAAAATAGGATGCAGGTGAAAAGAAAAACCGTTGGGAGGGAGGATCCCAAAGAGAAGTAGGGAGAGACCTATGGGAGGAAAGAGCCTACAAAGTTCTGAAACATGCCAAGAATAACATTAGAAAAAAGGCCCTGACCAAATAATAGAGTTGGTCTTAGATGTCGAATGTTATTTTACGTTGAAGGATGTAAAGGAATCCATCAAGGTGGAATATGCACAAAAAATGCTCTGCTATAATGGAGTAGATGGTTGTAGAGATCTCCAAGAGAGAATGAGATAGAAAGACAATAAGAGGGTGAAAAGTTGACAACAGATAGTTCACAAACTATAAAACCAAGTAGTGCATCCAGAAGGCCATCTCAAATGGAGGAGAAGACTCGAAAGCCATAGAAGGTAACCTTCAAAGCCTTAGAAGGTAACCTTCAAATCCTCACCCCCAAAGTAAAGAAGAGAGTGTTGAGATGAAAGGCGATGCATAGGAAGAGCCAACATGGGAATAACATGGAGGTCAGAAAAAGCCCTTTAATAAGATGAAAGAACGAGAGGTAATGCTAATCTTGGAAGGCATTGACAAGGCTACACAAAGAAGATGCATAAGACGCAGAGGTAAAGAAGGTTATTTCATAGAAGCAATAATAGAGGAGCGAAGCCAAGAAGAAAACTAATTGCAGAATAGTGAAATTAGTGAAATCAAGGTGTATATCATTCCACATGAGCCAATGAGAGTGCATAAAGGTGTAGGACGAGTTTACACAAAGATAGGGGCACATAAGAAGAACCTTAAAGAGAGCATAGGTGTTCTTGTGCTCACAGTGGATGATGCACCAAAGGAAGAGTTGAGAACCCTAGAACTCCATAAAGTAATGAATTGTAGCATAACGGCAGTGATAAAGAGGGATGTTGGAGAAATTATCAATATGCAGTAGTGCAAGATGGACAGAAGACAACATGTACCCCTAGAGACAAAGGAAAAGGAGCCTAAGGAATGAGAGGCTCTATGGATCTTTTACCAGAAGAAACTTCCCTGAAGGAAGCAGTAAAGGAAGAAGCAATGGGATATGCTACAAAAAGATAACTGTTACATAGAAAACAATTGGGAGTTGTTGAGTGTAGTTGAAATGATAGTGAGGCACATGGGTCTAAAGGTGTGCACTAACTAAAGAGAGTATGAGCATTAATACAAACAACATTGCATCAAAGAAGGAAGAAGGCAAAAGAGAAGATCCACAAGAGAAATTCGAGCATAGCAGCCAAGTAAAACAGATGTGTTCTTCAAAAGGCACAAAGATGGAGAGATGAAATAATGTGAGTTTATTTGTGGAAGGCATTTACCTAAATCCTAAGGGGATCAAAATAAAAAGGTAGGGTGCAACTGAACCTAGGTTGTCCCAAAGGCAATATAGCATTACGTTGTGGAGAAATGAGTGAAGGGAAAGAGAAGTGGACATAAATCTAAATAACGCATCTAAAGATGTGTGAGGAGAGGAGAAGAGTCGACTTATAGCTAATAAAAGTGCAACATTATTTGTGCACATCCCATAGGAACTACCATGACATGTTATCCAAAATTAGCATGAAGCAGATCGAGGAAGTGTAATTTTCATTGCACACAAGGAAAAGGAATTATTGTTGATTAAGAGTAAGGTGGGAGACCGTCAACCTAAAACTAACCAGGAATAACATCTTAAGGGGATATCAATCCAAGCATGTAGAAGGAAGAAGAAAAGGTGGGAGTCAACGTACCCCATTAAGACTTTTGTGCCACTGAGTGCATCAAGCAAAGAGAAATGGAGGACAAGGATAGCCGAAGAACCATGCAGGCATTCCTTGTGAGAAACACGTAAAAGAATAGCATGTAATTATACCTATTTACTACAAGCGACATAAGGAAGAGAGTACACATAATAGAGGAGAAGCAAAAGGTGCAGATGGAAATAGAAGGTATGAAGACCTTTTGGAGGAGATGGACAAACAAGAATGGGTGAAAACCCATGAGAGAGGAAAGTGGGTGCAAACTCACAAGAAACAAACGTGGGCATAGGCCCACTAAGAGACGAAGGCAAGTGCAGAACCATAAGAGAAGAAAGGGAAGGAAGATGAAGCATATAAGAGCTAGGTAGACGAGGAAAGTTCTAGGCCCAAAGAGAGTCTGAAAAAGAACAAAACACCAAGTGAACCTGCTTAGGTGCCACATTGAGTAGATGAGAACACCATGTTCAAGATAGCGGACCAGAAAGATAGTTCTACCACTCCAACACTATTTATAAGCATGAGCTAACATTTCAATTACCTAGGGAGTTTGATGAAGGAACATCATAGGGGAATTTGTAATCTTGCATCAAATATAACTAGTGTCAGTCAAGTGAGAAATAAACGACTCTAATTGTGCACGGTTACATGGACCATGCAAGAGTCCACCTGTGTGGAAGGAAGGTGGTTGAGAGTTGTGTAGGGAGTTAGAGAATCAAAATGGTGTACAACTTATGGCTAAGTCAAGAAGCACATTTTTAAGGTTAAAAAACACACAAAGATGCACAAGGGATAGGAAGAAAAGTGCAGAAATAAAGGCTCATTCAATAGTGCATGAAGAAATTGAGCCCTATAAAGTTTCAAGAACTATGACATGAATGGAGTTGTTCACTGAAGGTGTGCTTCACATGAACAAGGAAAGTTATAACCAAAGCCAAGTTTGAACTTGAGCAACAAATGCACAAAGAGTTGAGCTTATCAAGAGAGAACATTAGAGCAGTGCACTGTCACAATAAAGGGGTGCTCAAATGTGCCTAGAACGTAATCAGCCAATGAAGGAGCTTTAAGGTACCTAGTGTGCAATGATGATGGCATGTCAAAAGGAGATTTTTAGGTACAAAGCATGCAAAAATTCTGACATAAGGCATTTGACACAAGCCTACATAAGTAGAAGACAGTTGGATAAGCAATTAGTTGTGGGGACCTATAGATAGTTGGATAAACAATTAGTTGTGGGGAACTATAGATAGCCTACATAGTTAGTATTGCAAGTGAACTGACAACAAAAGGGACTAATAAGATCTACTTATGTAGTTCGAGGTCCGTAAAAGGCTATGTCACTTCTAGGGTAGGTTTATAGACTTGCATAAAGCCAAATTAAATGAAGTTGGCTAATTACATTGCAATTCAGCAAGGCAACCAAAGCTTAAGCAACTATAAAAAGGGGTCTTAGTCTAGAATTTGTTTCACTCAGAAGCCAAGGAGGAACTTTGTAAGAGTGATCCCATAAAGGGATAAAAAAATTATTTGAGGCTAGACAAAGAGAAAAAGAACTTCGTAGATAAGTGAAGGCTCGTAATCATGAGCGAATGGTAGTCTAAGGACACCATAATCCAAAGAAAGAGATACTTATATCTATGTCTGAGGACTAGACTAAGTAGAGCCAAGAGCTCAATATACAGCTGCGAATCATATATTATCTTATTATACCTGAACTTAAGGAATAAATTACTTTATTAGCATGATCTAGTAGGTGGAATCCTGAAGCCTATGTGGTTAATGTATCC
This sequence comes from Torreya grandis, assembly GCA_037957365.1. Classification (NCBI taxonomy): domain Eukaryota; kingdom Viridiplantae; phylum Streptophyta; class Pinopsida; order Cupressales; family Taxaceae; genus Torreya; species Torreya grandis. The sequence goes on along the minus strand of JARHVA010000545.1, from coordinate 494,008 downwards.
CTTCAATGGGACCCCTAATGCAAAGGAAAATGAACCTAAGGAAGGAGAGGCTATAGAGGACCTTGGACCAGGACATACTTCCCTGAAAGAAGCACCAAAAAAAGAAGCGAGAGATGTTACAGGAGAAGTAGAGTTGCCTAGAGAGCAACTGGGAGTTGTTTAGAGAATCAAAAATGAAAGTGGGATGCATGGGTCTAATAGTGCGCAAAAGGAAATAAAGGCATTGGTGCAAGCACCAACTAAAACGAGCTTGAGTGCCAATGCAAATAACATTATGCCGAGGGATGAGGAAGGTGAAAGAAAAGCTATATTGGTGAAATTTAAACATAACAATGCAAAAGAAAGGTGTTTTATGTAAGGCAAAAACATAGAGAGGCAAAAGAGCCCAAGTCTATTTCTAGCAGGTATATGCCTATAACATTAGGGGAAGTAGAGAAAGAGGTAGCGGCTTGTAGCAGATCCTAAGTTATCCCAAAGACAACAGAGCATTACACTATGGAGAGACACACAAAGGCAAGGAGAAGTGGGCATAACTGCACAAAAGGCATCCGAATATACATGAAGAGATGAGAAGAGTCGGCTTGTACCTAACAAAAATACAACATTGTTTGCACACAATATGGATGAGCTATTGGGAGGTGTTAGCCAAAATCAGCCTGAAGTTGATCAAGGGAGTGCAATTTTCATTACGAGGAAGGAAAAGGAGTCACTACCAATTGGGAGCAAGGCAAGAGGCCATCAGCTTGAAACTAACTAGGAAAAATGCTTGAAGGGGATATCAGTCCAAACACACAAAGTGAAGTATATCACAAGAGAGGAAGAAAGGGAAAGAAGGAGCTTACATTTTAATTACCTTGAGGCAACCGACCAGATGGGTGGTTATACCACTCTAACCCTTCTTGTAAGAAGGAGATTACATTTTAATTACCTTGCAAGTCTAATCAAGGAGCATCCCAAGCAAATTGGCTATGTTACATAAGATAAAAACCTAGTCTAACACCTAGAAATAAACCAACTCTAGTTATGTAGGTTAAATGGCAGAACATTTTTAAAGGTTATTATAGACTGCATGGAAGGAATATGATTGAGAATTGTAGGAGTTAGAGAATAAGAAGGGGGTACATGTTTTTTATTAAGTTAAGCAATGTGCACACAAAGTTGCAAAGTACATAAAGACGCACTAGGGATAGGAATCAATGTGGAGAAGTAAAGGCTCGTACAACAATGCACAAAGGAAATAATGCCTATAGAGCACAAAGGAACATGGAACAAAAGAAGTTATTTATTGAAGGTGTGTTATAAAATAATAAGTAAAGTTGAACCCAAAGTAAGGTTTGAACTTGTACGAATGAGGTGCAAAGAGTTGAGCTTTAAAAGGGAGCACATTAGAATAGTGCACAGTTACAGTTGAGGGGCACACAAATGCCCTTACAACATACATAATTAACGAAGGAGCTCTAAGGAAAATAGTGTGCAATGATGATGGTGTGTGAAAAGAGAGTCTAAAACACAAGGGCAAGTAAAAAGCCAGGCACAAGGCATTCAATTGATAAGATCTACTTTGTGAGGATATTTTCTAACAACACTCAGACTTGAGTGGCTCTAGGTCCAAAAAAGGCTATGATAATTCTAGGTTCTACAGACTTGCATAGACTCCCATTAAATGAAGTTGTAGACCAATTGTGTGGGAAATAAGCAAAGCAACCAAAGCTCAGGAAACTATAAAAAAGGGGTCTTGCTCCAGCATTTTTAACACTCTGAAGCAAAGAAAGATACTTTGTTAGGCTGATCCCATAAAGGGATAAGGAAAATTTGTCTAAGGCTAGACAGATAGAAAGGGAGCTTCACATGACAAGTGAAGGTTCATGGTCATGAGCGAATGGTAGTCTATGGACACCATAGTAGAGAGAGACACTTAAAAGACTCGACTAAGAAGAGCCGAGATATCAATGCTTACTTGCAAAGCTTATATTATCTTGTAAAAATTGAAGTTAGGGAATAAAAGCCTTTATTAGCATGATCCACAGTGTGGAACTCTAAATGTTGCATGGTTAATGCATCTATTTACTAGGACAACTGATCTCGACTGGCACTAGTTTGATATCAAAGAAAGGTCATGAACCTTCAGGGATGCAAGAAGAAAGGATAACCCTATAAGTGAGATATGAAATAGCAAAGAAAAAACTAGTAGATGGTTGAATGTGAGGGAACTAGCATAGCATCACTTGCCAATGTGAGCGAGGTAGGTAGATAGTAGCAGGTGGAAGATAAGCAAAGAGAACCCTTAGAAGGGATGAGTATATAGGATCACAAAGTGAGACTTTATGACAATAGATCTTAAGTTCAAGCACCTACGTATGATTGTCATGGAGAATACATAAATAGGTAGTGTAAGTTATGAGGTTGTAAGCAACATGCAAGAGTGATGTGTGAGAACTGAGAGATCACCAACTTTGACATAGTTATTGCTGGAAAGGAGATTTGAAGCATTGACAAATTATTGTAAGTGAGATAATAAATCACAATGAGGATATATCAAGCACCTACGTATGATTGTCATGGAGAATACATAAATAGGTAGTGTAAGTTATGAGGTTGTAAGCAACATGCAAGAGTGATGTGTGAGAACTGAGAGATCACCAACTTTGACATAGTTATTGCTGGAAAGGAGATTTGAAGCATTGACAAATTATTGTAAGTGACATAATAAATCACAATGAGGATATATCATAGAATGTGAGGCGCTCCAGAGGCACGAATGACAAGAAAACACTAACAAATTATGGATTGTGAGGTAGTTTATAGGTAAAGATCAAATGGGTTGATAATAAATCAAGTGAAATGGATGATGATGCCAATAGATCATCAATTGTGAGGCAATCAAGGTGCATAAACATCTTCTAATTAGTGAATCAAGTAGAAGGTACCAATTAAAGTTGTTATCTATCAAGTACAAATGGATAGAGAATGAGGAGCACAAAAGATGGCTTAGTGAAAAGCAAAAATGAGACATGACCTAGAGTCGTAGGTCTCGAGGAAAATGAAGATAGCATCCATGTTGCAAGCACTGTAGGAAAGGATGGTGCGAGCCAAAAGAAAAGCCATTGGGAGGAAGGATCTAAATGATAAGCAGGGAGAGACCTATGGGAGGAAAGAGCCCACAGAGGTTCTGAGCGAAGCGAAGAATAACCTTGAAGCCAAAATGCAAAGGTTCTCCAAAAAAAGGCCCTGAGTAGGAGTGGGTCTTAGATGTCGAATGTTATTTTGCATTGAAAGATGTAAAGGAATCCATAAAGGTGGAGTATGCACAAAAAATGCTTAGTGATAACATAGTAAATGGCTGCATAGACCTCCAAGATAGGAGATAGAAAGGCAATAAAAGGGTGAAATGTTGGTAACATATATTTTCCAAACTATAGAAACAAGTAGTGCATCTAGAAGGCCATTTCAAATGGAAGAGAAAACTTGAAATTCAAAGAAGGTAACCTCCAAAGCCTCAGCCCTAAAGTAAAGAAGAGAGTGTTGCCATGAAAGGCGATGCACAAGAGGAACCGACATGGGTACAGTGCGAAGGTCAGAAAGAGCCCATTGAGAAGATGAAGGAGCATGACCTAATGCTGATCTCGGAAGGTATTGAGGAGAAAGCTACACAAAAAAGATGCATAAGACATAGAGGCAAAGAAGGTTATTTCACAGAAGTAACAGTAAAAGAGTGAAACCAAGAAGAAACTCAGTTGCAGCAGAGTAAAATGAGTAAAGGCAAGGTGGATATCATTCCATGAGCCAATGAGATGTATGAAGGTGTGCAAGGTGTAAAAGCAGTATGCATACATAAAGGGGCACATAAGAACCCTGGAGAGAGCACAAGTGTTATTGTACTCACAATGGAAGATGTCCTAAAGGAAGGGGTGAGAGCCTTAGATCCCCATAAAGTAGTGCACTGTAGCATAACAATGATGATAGAGAGGTATGTTGGAGTAACTATCAATGTGCAGCAGTGCATGATGGACAAAAGGTAACCTTTAGCTCCAGAGACAAAGCAAAAGGAGCCTGAGGAAGGAAAGGATTTAAGGGACTTTTGACTAGGAGAAGCTTCCCTGAAATAAGTTTAAAAAGTAGAAGCCAACATTAAAATGATTTAAAGTAGAACCAACCACCGATATAGAAAGGTGATGAGGAGAAGGCTTGGTAAAGAAGTTTCATAAGAAGCAAGGCAAAGAAGGTGGTTGTGGCAAAGTAACAACATAGAAGCAAAGCCAAGAAAAAACTAGGTTGCAATGAAGTAAAATGGGTGAAGGAAGGGTGGATATCATTCTAAAGATGGATAGAGAGATCTCTATTAGAGAGGGAGATGGAAAGGCAAGAATAGGGTGCATAGTTGGGAACAAATGGCTTCCAAACTACTGAACCAAGTAGTGCATTTAAAATTTCATCTCAAATGAAGAAGATTTGAAAGGTGTAAAAAGTAACTTGCAAAGCCTCATCACCAAAGTGAAGAACAAAATGTTTCCATGAAGAGTGAAGCACAATAGGAGCCAACAAGGGAGTAACACGGAGGTCAAAAGGATCCCTTCATGACAACATTAAAAATAATAAACAGGGGGACCCATTACCAAATCTTGAAAAGCATTCAGGAGTACATTGAGTAAAGAAGTTGCATAGAAAGCAAAGGCAAAAAAGGTTGTTGTACCAAAGCAACAACAAAGGAGTGAAGCCGATAAGAAACTCGGTTGCAGGAAAATGCAATAGGTGAAGTCAAAGTAGATATCATTCCATAAGAGCCAACGAGAGCATAAGGTCTACAAGGTGTAGGAGCAACCTACACAGACACAAGGGTGCATAACGAGAACCCTTAAGAGAGCACAAGTGTTATTATGCTCGGAGTGGAGGACGCACCGAAGAAAAGGTTAAGAACCCTAGATCCCCATAAAGCAAAAGATTGTTGCATAGCAATAACAACATAAAGGGATGATGGAGCAATTATCCATATGCAATATCATGTGATGGATAAAAGATAACCTTTAGCCCCAGATGCAAAGGAAAATAAGATTAAGGAATGAAAGGTTCTAGAGAACCTTCGACTAAGAGAAACTTAAAGAAAGAAGCAGCAGGACATGTTGCAGAAGGAGAAAAAGAGTTGACTAAAGATCAATTAGGACATGTTGAGTGAAGCAAAAATGCGAGTGATGTGCATAAGTCAAAAGGTGTGCCAAAGAAAATAGAGGCGTTGGTGCATGCACCAACTGAAGAGAGCTTGAATGCCAATACTAACAACAGTTTTCCAAAAGATGAGGAAGGCGAAAGAGAAGTTATGCAGGTGAAATTCAAGCACAACCTTGCAAAAGAGATATGTCCTTCATAAGGCACAAACATAGAGAGGAAAAAGAGCGTAAGTCTATTTGTGGCAGGCATTGGCCTAAACCATTAGAGGAAGAAGATAAAGAGTTGACGACTTGTAGTAGAACCTAAGTTATCCCAAAAATAACAAAGCATTGTGTCATGGAGAGACATACAAAACGAAGGAGAAGTGGGCATAACTCTATAAAAGGCATCCAAAGATGTATGAGGAGCGGAGAAGAGTTGCCCTATAGCTAACAAAAATACAACATTGTCTGCACACGACATGGATGAGTTACCTAGAGGGTTTAGCCAAAATCAGCCCAAAGCTAATCAAGGGAGAAAAAGAGAGCATCTAGGACTTGTTGAATGAAGCAAAAATACGAGTGATGTCCATGGGTCCAAAGGTGCACTAAAGGAAACAGATGTGTTGGTGCAAGCACCAACTGAAGAAAGCTTAAGCGCCAATGCAAACAACATTGTGCCCAAGGGATGAGGAAGGCGAAAGAGAAGTTGCACTAGTGAAATTCAAACACAACCTTGCAAAAGAGATATGTCCTTCATAAGGCACAGAGATATAGAGGCAAAAGAGTGCAAGTCTATTTGTGGTAGGCATTTACCTAAAGCATTAGAGGAAGAATAGAAAGAGGTAGCGGTATGTAGCAGAACCTAAGTTATCCCAAAGACAACAGAGCATTACACCATAAAGAGCCACACAAAGGGAAGGAAAGTGGGAATAACTCCATAAAAGGCATCCAAAGATGCATGAAGAGAGGAAAAGAGTTGACTTGTAGCTAACAAAAATGCAACATTGTTTGCACATGACATGGATGAGCTACCAAGAGGGGTTAGCCAAAATCAGCCCAAAGTCGATCAATGGTGTGCAATTTTCATCACGCATAAGGAAAAGGAGTCACTATCGATTGGAATAAGGCAGGAAGCTATAAGCTTGAAACTAACTAGGAACAAGGCTTGAAGGGGATATTAGTCCAACCACAAATAGTGAAGTACACGACAATAGCAGAACACAAAAAGTTGGGAGTTGACAGACCCCATAAAGACTTGCACACCACTAAGGGCATCAAGCAAAGGTAAATGAAGGACAAGGGGACAGATCACCAAATGTGATGTAGTTGAGAACAACTAGGATAGATCACTGAATGTGAGGCAATGTAGACGCACAGATGAGAAAAAAGCACTGACGAATTGTTGACTGTGAGGCAATTCACAAGCAAAATTTAAATGGGTTGATAATGAATCAATTTAAATGGATGACAATGCCGATAAATCATCAACTGTGAGGTAGTCAAGGTGCATGAGCATCTTCCAATTAGTGTACTGGGTAGATGGTACCAAATAAAGTGGTTCTTCATCAAGTGCATATGAATAGAAAAAGAAGAGCACAGAAGATGGCTCAACAAAAAGCGAAAACAAGAAATGACCTAGAGTTGTAGATGTAAAAGAAAATGGAGAAGATAGCCTCCACGTTGTAAGCACTATAGGAAAGAATGGTGCAAGTGAAAATAAAAACTATTGGGAGGGATGATCCCAAAGATAAGCTGGAAGAAACCAATGAGAGGAAAGAGCCCACAGAGGTTTTGTGGCATGTAGAGAATAAACCTGAAATTGAAACACAAAGGTTCTCCATAAAAAAGGCCCTCAGTAAATGGAGTGTCTTAGATGTCGAATGTTATTTCATGTTGAAGGATGTATAAAAAATGCTTTGTGATAACACTGGTAAATGGCTGCAGAGATATCCAAGAGAGGAGATAGAGGACAAGACTAAAAAAAAGCAAAAGGTAACCTTCAAATCCTCGCCCTTAAAGTAAAGAAGAGAGTGTTACTATGAAAGTTGATGCAATAGAAGAGCCAGTGTGGGAATAACGTGGAGATCAAAAAGAGCCTTTTGAGAAGACAAAAGAGCAGCGGTTAATGCTAATCTCAAAAGGCGTTGAGGAAAATGTTGCACAAAGAAGATGCGTAAGTTGTAGAGGTAAAGAAGGTTTTTCCACAAAAGCAACAATAGAGGAGCAAAGCCAAGAAAAAACCCAATTACAACAAAGTGAAATGAGTGAAACCAAGGTGGATATCATTCCACATGAGCCAATGATGTTGCATGAAGGTGTGCAAGGTATATGAGTAGTTTGCACAAAGACAGTGGCACATAAGAAGAACCCTCAAGAGAGCATAAGTGTTCTTTTGCTCACAGTGGAGGATGCACCAAAGGGTTGAGAACCTTAGATCCCCATAAAGTAGTAGATTGTACCACAATAGTGACTAAAGGAAGAAGCCACGAGAGATGCTACAAAAGGAGAAGAAGATTTGCATAGAGAATAATTGGGAGTTGTTGAGTGCAATTGAGATGAGTGAGGCACATGGGTCTAAAGGCATGCCTGAGGAAATAAAGGCACTGGAGTGATCACCAGCTAAAGACAGCATGAGCGCTAATGCAAACTACATTGCACCAAGGAAGGAGGAAGGTAATGAAGAAGTAGCACAGGAGATATTCAAGCATAGCAGTGAATAAGTGATGTTTCCTTTGAAAGGCATAGAGATGGAGAGACGAAAGAGTGCAAGTTTATTTTTGGGAGGCATTTACCTATATCTTGAGGGGATCAAGATAAAAAGGTAGTGTGTAATTGAAACTAAGTTGCCCCAAAAACAACATAACATTATGCCATGGAGAGATGCGATAAGGGAAGGAGAAGTGGACATAACTCCACAAAAGGCATCCAAAGATGTATGAGGAGAGCAAAAGATTCAGCCAGTAGCTAACAAATATGCGACATTATTTGCACATAACCGGAAGGAGCTAGCATGACAGGTTAGTCAAAATCACTACAAAGTTGATAAGGGCAGTACAATTTTCATTATGCATAAAGAAAAAGAGTTATTACTGATTAGGAGCAAGGTAAGAGACCGACAACCGGAAACTGACCAAGAACAGCGACTGAAGGGGATAAATGAAGGACAAGGGTAACAGAAGAACTAGACATACATACCTTGTAAGAAACATGTGGAAGAATAGCAAGTATACCTACAGGTCATATGTGACATAAGAGAGTGCACATAATAAAGGATAAGTGAAAGGCTCACGGAAGGAAGGAAAAGAAAGCTATGAAGATGTTTTAGAGGAGATGGATGAACAAGAATGGGTGCAAACCCATGAGAGATAAAAGTGGGTACAAACCCATGAGAGATAAAAGTGGGTGCAAATCCATAGGGGACAGAGGTGGGCATAGGCTGACAAAAGTAAACAGAAGTGTCTGCAAAACCACAAGAGGAAGAAAGTGAAGGAAGATGAAGCGTATTAAATCTAGCTAAAGACGGGTAGTTTATGGCCCAAAGAGAGTCTCAAAAAGAAGGAAGCATTGAGCGAGCCTACTAAGGGGCCACAATGGGTGGATGGGAACACTCCCTTCAAGGAAGCCAACCAAAAAGATAGTTCTACCACTGCAACACTATTTTTAAGTAGGAGCTCATATTTTAATTACCTAGGGAGTTTGATGGAAGAGCATCACAGGTGAATTTGCAGTCTTGCATCAAAAAAAAATATAGCTAGTCAAGTGAGAAACAAACCAACTCTAATTGTGCACGGTTACATGGACCATGCAAGAATCCACTTGCATGGAAGGAAAGTGGTTAAGAGTTATGCAGGGAGTTAGAGAATAAAAAGGGGGTACAAGTTTTGGTTAAGCCAAGTAGCACACTCATAAAGATATAAAGTGCATAAAGATGCATTAGGGACAAGAAGCAAGGTTCATACGTAAAGGGTCGATCAACAGTGCATGAAGGAATTAAGGCCTAAAAAGTTCCAAGAACCATGTCGTGGAAAGAGTTGTTCACTGAAGGTGTCCTTGACAAGAACAAGGAAAGTTGCAACCAAAGCTAAGTTCAAACTTGAGGAAAGTCGTATTTGCTTGAGGGAAAGCAAATTTGGAAGGGCGAACTGTAGTGTCCCCATCTCTAAAAATAAAGTAATATTATTATTAAAATAAAAAGTATTTTTAAATACTTTAAATAAAAGTAATAGTATACTTTAGTTGCCAAAAGTGAATATTTCGGCTACTCCTTTTCTAATTTAATATTTCATAAAGAAGAGGTCTTTCTATTGTGATGTAGGTCTGCCCTTAGTTAGGAGCTATTTTGGATTTTGAGTGGGAAAGGATATAAAAATAAAGAGGAGGTTCATTTGAAGAGGGTTATGTTATTTTTTATAATGGAAATTCTAGAGTTTTGGCATGATTTCTTGAACCTCATGCAATTGAAGACAAAACCTTCTGTGGTTTAGTCATAGGAAGGATGAAAAACCTTATCTAATAGTTGAGGAAAATTGCATTTGCTTGAGGGAATGCGAATTTGGGAAGGGTGAGCTATAGTGTCCCCTTTTTTAAAAATAATGTAATATTATTATTTTAAAAAAAAGTATTTTTAAATACTTTAAATAAAATTAATAGTATGCTTTAGTCGCCAAATGTGAATATGTCAGCAAATCCTTTTCTAATTTGATATTTCATAAAGAAGGGGGCTTTCTATTGTGATGTAGGTCAGCCCTTAGAAGCTATTTTGGGCCCTGAGTGGGAAAGGATATAAAAATAAAGAGGAGGTTCATTTGAAGAGGGTTATGTTATTTTTTTATAATTGAAATTCTAGAGTTTTGGAATCATTTGTTAAACCTCATGTAATTGAGGAAAAAAACTTTCATTGGTTTGGTCGTAGTAAGGATGAAAACCCTTATCTAACAGCTGGCAACGTTATTTCAAAGGTTGTATTGAGCATCATTCGACAGTGTGACATGTTTTAAACACTATTACAAATTTGGCATGGAAAAGAAAGAGAGTTTGAAGAAGGATGCAGCGGACTGAAAGGCAGTGAGATTGTTTGAAACCCTAGAAGGGCAAAGAAGTGGTTGAAGAACGTCAAAGACTCATTGGTAGGGCAGCAAACCCCCATTAAGGTTTGGGACTACAATTTGTAAGGCTAAACAAAGCCTAATTTACAAGGCATGCATATTTAGATTGTATTTTAACAATATTGTCTAGCTATTGAATTGATAATAAAAATCAGATTTGAAGGTATTTCAGTAGGCTGTATTATTTGGTGAATATTTGAGTGGAAAATATTACAAATTGTGCCATAAATGTGTATTGCCATAATTCTGATTTTTTTAATGGTTAGGGTTGGAAATAAAGAAAATCAAAAAATTGCACCCAAATCTTTCTAATTCTATGCCAAATGGGGCATTATTGGGTCTGAGGCATGTTGAGAATAACCCTGAAGCTACAATGCAAAGGTTCTCCATAAAAAAGTACCTGAGTAAATGATGGAGCGGGTCTTAGATGATGAATGTTATTTCACGTTGAAGGATGTACAAGAATCCATAAAGGTGGGGTATACACAAAAAATGCTTTGTGATAAAGCAATAAATGGTTGCATAGATCTCCAAGAGAGGAGATAGAAATGCAATAAGAGACTAAAAAGTTGGCAACAGATAGCTTCCAAACAATAAAACCATGTAGAGCATCCAGAAATCCATTTCAAATGGAGGAAAAAACTCAAAAGCCACAGAAGGTGACCTTCAAATCCTCACCCTCAAAGTAAAGAAGAGAGTTGCTATGAAAGGCGATGTGTAAGAGGAACCAGCATGGGCATAGTGTCGAGGTCAAAAAGAGACCATTGAGAAGATGAAAGTGTAGGATGATGGGTCAAAGGAAGGTTTGAGAACCCTAGGTCACCATAAATTAATGGATTGTAGGACAACAATGATGATAGTGAGGGATGTTTGATCAATTTTCGATATATAGCAGTACATGATGCACGAAAGACAGCCTTTAGCCCTAGAGATAAAGGAAAAGGAGCCTGAGGAAGGAAAGGCTCTAGGGGACCTTTGACCAGGAGAAACTTCACTAAAGGAAGAACTAAAGAAATAAGCAATGGGAGATGCTAGAAAAGGAGAATAAGAATTGCATAGAAAACAAATGGGAGTTATTGAGTGTAGTTGAAATGAGAGTGAAGCACATGGGTCTAAATTTGCACTAGCGAAAATAGAGGCACTAAAGCAGGGACCAACTGAAGAGAACATGAGCGCTAATTCAAATAACATTGCGCCAAGGAAGGAGGAAGGCAAAAGAGAAGTTGCACAGGATAAATTCAAGCATAGTAGTCAAGAAGAAGAGATGTGTCCTCTGAAAGCCATAAATTAAAACTATCTAAGAACAATGCTTGAAAGGGATATCAATCCAAGCACACAGAACGAAGTGTGTGATAAAAGAGGAAGAAGAAAAGCGATAAGAGGGTGAAAATTTGGCAACAAATAATTGCCAAATTATAGAGCCAAGCGGTGCACCCAGAAGGGCATCTCAAATGGAGGAGAAGACTCAAAAGCCACAAAAGGTAACCTTCAAAGCCTCACTCCCAAACTAATGAAGAAAGTATTGCTATGAAAGGTGATGCACAGGAGGAGCCATCATGGGAGCAATGCAGAGGTCATAAAGAGCTCTTTGAGAGGATGAAAGAGTGGGAGCTAATGCTGATCTCAAAAGGCATTGAGGAGAAGGCTACATAAAGATGCATAAGAAGTAGAGGAAAAGAAGGTTATTTGATATAAACAACAATAGAGGAGCAAAACAAAGAATAAACTAGTTGTAGTGAGTGAAACGAGTCAAGGAAAAGTGGATATCATTCCACATGAGCCAGCAAGAGTGCATGAAGGTGTGGAAGGTATAACACCAGTCTGCACAAAGACAGGGGCACATAAGAACCCGAAAGAGAGCATAGGTGTTCTTGTGCTCACAGTGGAGGATGCGCCAGAGAAAGGTTTGAGAACCCTATATCCCCATATAATAATGGATTATATCAAAACAACGATAGAGAGGGATGTTAGAGCAATTATGGATATCATTCCATAAGAACCAGCAAGAGCGCAAGAAGGTGCACAAGGTATAGGAGCAGCCTATACAGAGATAAGGGTGCACAAGAAGAACCCTTAAGAGAGCACACGTGGTATTGTGATCTAAGTGGAGGATGCACCGAAGGAAGGGTTGAGAACACTAGATCCCCATAAAGCAAAGGATTAGTTTAAAACAACATAATGTTGGATAGAAGATAACCTTTATCCCCAGATGCAAAGCAAAACAAACCTGAGGAAGGACAAGCTCTAAAGGCCCTATTATTGCTTAGAATTGTACCCTTATGCGAGACTTCTTCAGGCTCTCTCACCTTCTAGCTACAAGCATGGGGATAACCTCAAGATGTGGGTATCCTATGGTTAGGTTGAACCTCTAGGCTTTTTTATGAGGCTAGTTCCTCAGGTGCTTCATTTCAACTCTTGATTCCTACACTAGAATCTAATATTAACTAAGGAAAAGGGGTAGGAGGATGATTGAAAAGAAATCTAAGCTAAGGGAGGTGATGCACCAAAAAGAAGTGATCCACTTGGTCTGGGAAAAGAACCAACTACTGATGAATCCAAATAGGACACAGACTATTCTGATTCTATCTCAAGGCCATAAACATGGAGCTTTTGCGTGGAGGTTGAGGAGAAGCCTTGCACTTTGAAAGATAACAAAAATAGGTCTATATGAGACACTATGAACTGGTAACACTTCAGAGAGAGATCGACACACAAACACTTCACGTAACCCTGTACAAAACCGAAAGGATCAAAAGCAAGGTGTTGGAAAAAATTGTAGGTGATGAATGACGACAATCATACATTTTGTAAATGTAACCAAATGTGCACACTAGTTTTAACCAGAAACAAAAAAGTCTTCCTTGTATTGCTTCAAAAGAGTCTTTTACAAAGCGATTTCTGCAGAGTAATTCTATTGCCAATTTGGGGATCCATTCTTGGCTCTAAGGTCTCTTATTTATATCAAAAAAGGGGGGAGAGAGAAAAGGAAGAAATAAAAGGTCACTGATGGCTGAGACTCTGATGTCATCCTCCCTTGTGCTACCAAATACATCACTCATGATCGTCACAAATGTTCTCGAGGCCTTCCCATGCATTCAAGTCTCTCTTTGGTGTATTTCAGGAGCCATGTTATAAGTAGTTGGAACGTCGCTTCCCTTGTGGCTGAAAAGAATTTTGCATTTAAAATGACGTGGTCACTTTCATTTTCACGTGTTCTATAGGAGAAAATGAGGCCTCCATGTGTTTTACCCTGCTCGAGCCATGTTACATTTATGTTTGAACGACCATTTGTCGAGAGAGGGAGCCATGTTGAAGGATGAAAGCCTTCATTAAATTCCATCTACCAACCACTTGGACTATTTGCCTAACCACCAGGCTTTCCATAATTTACAACTTACTTGTCGATACTTCGGTTTATCCCTAATTTCTACTTGCCTCCTTATGAAGTCATGTTGCCTGGGAAACCCGAATTGCACTACTATGACTAATTCAAACTTTTAATGGTCTATTACTTCGGACTTTTTGCAACTGATAACTCATAAAGCTCTTTTTAAGTTATGTGCCTCGCAAAGTCAGAAGTCTTCATGAAGACAAAACCCGATTAACATTGAAGAGAACAAATCAGAGTCTTGGGACAAGAAGACTTACACCCTGCCAAACCCGATTAACACTGAAGAGAACAAATCAGGTTTTCGAACCCGCACTACTTCTTGTGAAAATTTTATAAGTCAAGCTCTACCAAAAACCCGACTAGCAAAGGAAAGAGTAAATAGGGGGAATAACTTATTACTCATAAAACTTTATAAGACAAGCAACTCGAAAAACCTGATTTGTTCTAGAGAGGAGCAATGAGTAACTCAGGTTTCTTGAGCAAGAAGACTTAACACATGGAAAATCTGATTTTACATTGGAAGTAGGCCCAAAACACTTTGACCCTTTGAGACTTGCAACTTATAAGGTAATTTAAGCAAAGTAGTTACACTAATAAAGTCTGAAGTTTTGATGGAGTCATGCTTGAACTACTTGGTATGCCATGAAAACTGCTCAAGAACCTTTTCTTGGCTTTGCAAACCTATCCCTTAGAATTTGACAAAATACACTTTAAGCAATATTAAAGTGTTTCAAAAGCTTTGTTACCACTGTGAAACTCTTTGGTCCATCTGTTTCACCTGGAACATCTGCTCATCCATTATCAACCGGATCCATCTGGGCACAATTCGATATGTGGGCCAAAAAAATGGCCAACAGGACCTTCGACCAGGAGTAACTTCCCAGAAGGAAGAACCTAAAGAAGAAACAATAAGAGATGTTACATAAGGAGAAGAGTTGCCTAGAGTTCAACTAGGATTTGTTGAGTGAAGCATAAATAAGAGTGAGGTGCATGGGTCCAAAAGTGCACCAAAGGAAATAGAGGCGGTGGTGCAAGCACCAGCTGAAGAGAGATTGAGCGCCAATGCAAACCACATCGTGTCAATGGATGAGGATGAAAAAATAGAAGTTGCATGGGTGAAATTTAAGCACAACAACCATGCAAAAGAGATGTCCTTCGAAAGGCACAGACATAAAAAGGCAAAAGAGCGTAAGTCTATTTATGGCAAAAATTTGTCCAAAGCATTAGGGGAAGAAGAGAAAGAGGTAGCAACTTGTAGTGGAACCTAAGTTGTTATAAAGACAATAGAGCATTGTTCCATGCAGAGACACAAAGGGAAGGAAAAGTGGGAATAACTCCACAAAAGGCATCTGAAGATGCATGAGTTGAGGAGAAGAGTCGACATGTAGCTAACAAAAATAAGACATTGTTTGCACATGACATGGACGAGTTACCTTGAGGAATTAGCCAAAATAATCATGATGCCAATCAAAGGAATGCAATTTCCATTGCACAGAAGTAAAAAAGAATCCCTACCGACTGCGAGTAAGGCATGAGGCCATCAGCTTAAAACTAACTAGGAATCAAGGTTGAAGGTGATATTAGTCCAAGCAAACAGAGCGAAGTGTGCAAAAAAAGAGGAAGAAGAAAAGTAATAAGAGGGTGAAAATTTGGCAACAGAAAATTTCCAAACTACAGAACCAAGTAGTACACCCAGAAAGCCATCTCAAATGGAGGAGAATACTCAAAAGCCATTGAATGTAACTTTGAAAGCCTCGCTACCAAAGTAAAGAAGAAAGCGTTGCCATGAAAGGAGATGCATAGAGGAACCAACATGGGAGCAATGCGGAAGTTAGAAAGAGCCCTTTCAGAAGATAAAGAGTGGGAGTTAATGCTGATCTTGGAAGGCATTGAGGAGAAGACTACATAAAGAAGATGCATAAGAAGCAGAGGAAAAAAGGTTATTTCATGGAAGTAACAATATAGGAGCGAAACCAAGAATAAACCCAAATGTAGTGGAGTGAAATAGGTGAAGGAAAAGTGGATGTAATTCCACATGAGCCAGCAAATGTGCATGAAGGTGTGTAAGGTATAACACCAGGGGCACATAAGAAGAAACCTAAAGAGAGAACATGTGTTCCTGTGTTCATAATAGAGGATGCGCCAAAGGAAAGGTTGAGAACCCTATATCCCCATAAAATACTGGATTGTAGCACAACAACAATGATAGAGAGGGATGTTAGAGAAATTGTGGATATCATTCCACAAGAGCCAACGAGAGCGCAAGAAGGTGCACAAGGTGTAGGAGTAGCCTGCACAGAGATAAGGGTGGACAAGAACCATTAAGGGAGCATAAGTGATATTGTGCTCGAAGTGGAGGATGCACCGAAGGAAGCATTGAGAACACTAGTTCTTCATAAAGTAAAGGATTGGTTCACAACAACAACATAGAGTAATGTTGGAGTAATTATCCATATGCAGTGGTGTGTGATAGATATAAGATAACCTTTAGCCCCGGATGTAAAGCAAAACGAGCTTGAGGAAGGAGAGGCTCTAAAGGACCTTTAACCAGGAGAAACTTCCTTGAAGGAAACACCCAAAGAAGAAACAGTGAGAGATGTTGCAGAAGGAAAAGAGTTGCCTAGAGATCAACTAAGAGTTGTTGAATGCAGCATAGATAATAGTGAGGCGCATGGGTCCAAAAGTATGCCAAAGAAAATAGAGGCATTGGTACAAGCACCGACTGAATATAGATTAAGCACCAATGAAAATAGCATTGTGTCAATGGATTAGGAAGGTAAAAGAGAAGTTGTATAGGTGCAATTCAAGCATTGTGGTAGAAATTTTTCTAAAGCATTAGTGGAAGAAGAGAAAGAGGTAGCAACCTAAAGTGGAACCTAATTTGTCCTAAAGATAATAGAGCATTGCACCCTGCAGAGACATGCAAAGTGATGGAAAAGTGGGCATAACTCCATAAAAGGCATTTGAAGATGCATGAGGAAAGAAAAAGAGTCGACATGTAGCTAACAAAAATAAGGCATTGTTTGCACACAACATGGATGAGCTTCTGAGAGGAATTAGCCAAAATCAACCCGATGCCAATCAAAGGAGTGAAATTTTCATTGCACAAAAGGAAAAAAAGTCACTACCTATTGGGAGTAAGGTAGGAGGACATAAGTTTAAAACTAACTAGGAACAACACATGAAGCGGATATCAGTCCAAGCACACAGGGTGAAGTGTGTGAAGAAACAATATGAGATGTTATAAAAGGAGAAGGGTTACCTAGAGATCAATTGGGAGTTCTTGAGTGAAACATAAATAAGAGTGAGGCGCATGGGTCTAAAAGTGCACCAAAGGAAATTCAAGCATTGGTACAAGAACCAGCTAAAGAGAGATTAAGCGCCAATGCAAACAACGTTATGTCAATAGATGAAGCAGGTAAAAGAGAAGCTACATGGGTGAAATTCAATCACAACAACCATGCAAAAGAGATGTGTCCTTCAAAAGGCATAGACATAGAAGAGGTAAAAGAGTACAAGTCTATTTGTGGTAGATTTTCACCTAACGCATTAGGGGAAGAAGAGAAAGAGATAGCAACTTACAGTGGAACCTAAATTATCATAAAGAGAATAGAGCATTGTGCCATGGAGAGACACGTAAAGGGAAGGAAAAGTGGGCATAACTCCGTAAAAGGCATCTAAAGATGCATTAGGAGAGGAGAATACATGTAGCTAACAAAAACAAGACATTGTTTGCACACAACATGGCTGAGCTACCGATAGGAATTAGCCCAAATCAGCCTAATGCCAATCAAAGGTATGCCATTTTAATTGCACGGAAGGAAAAGGAGTCACTACCGATTGGGAGCAAGGCAAGAGGTCATCACTTTAAAAATAACCAAGAACAATGCTTAAAGGGGATATCAGTCCAAGCAAACAAAGCAAAGTGTGCAACAAAAGAGGAAGAAGAAAAGCAATAAGACAATGAAATTTTGGCAATATATAATTTACAAACTACAGAACCGAGTAGTGCACCCAAAAGGCCATCTCAAATGGAGGAGAAGACTTCAAAGCCGTTGAAGGTAACATTCAAAGGGTCACTCCAAAAGAAAAGAAGAAAGTGTTGACATGAAAGGCGATGCACAAGAGGAACCAACATGGGAACAATGTCGATGTCAGAAAGAGCCCTTTGAGAAGATGAAAGAGTGGGAGCTAATGCTGATTTCGGAAGGCATTTAGAAGAATGCATAAAGAAGATGCATAAGAAGTAGAGGAAAATAAGGTTATTTCATGGAAACAATGATAGAAGAGCGAAACCGATAATAAAACCAGTTATAGTGGAGTGAAAAGAGTGAAGGAAATGTGGATATCATTCCACATGAGCCATCAAGAGTACATGAAGGTGTGGAAGGTATACCACCAGTCTGCACAAAGACAGGGGCATATAAGAAGAACCCTAAAGAGAGCACAGGGGTTCTTGTGCTCACAGTAAAGGATGCACCAAAGGAAGTGTTGAGAACCCTATATCCCCATAAAGTAATAGATTGTAGCACAATAGTAATGATAGAGAGGGATGTTAGAATAATTATGGATATCATTCCACAGGAGCCAGCAAAAGTGAAAGAAGGTACACAAAGTGTAGGAATAGCCTCCACAGAGATAAGGGCACACAAGAGAAACCCTTAAGCGAGCTCGAGTGTTATTGTGCTCGAAGTGGAGGATGTACCGAAGGAAGTGTTGCAAACACTAGATCCCCATAAAGTAAAGGATTGGTTCATAATAACATAGAGTAATGCTGGAGCAATTGTTCGTATGTAATGGTGTATGATGGATAGAAGATAACCTTTAGCCCCAAAAATAAAGCAAAATGAACCTGAGGAAGGAGAGGATCTAAAGGACCTTCGACTAGGAGAAATTTCCCTAAAGGAAGCACCCAAAGAAGAAATAGTGAGAGATTTTGCAGAAGAAAAAGAGTTACCTAGAAATCAATTGAGAATTGTTGAGTGAAGCACAAATAAGAGTGAGGCGCATGGGTCTAAAAGTGCGCCAAAGGAAATAAAGGCATTGGTGCAAGCACCAGCTGAAGTGAGATTGAGCACCAATGCAAACTACGTTATGTCAATGGATGAGGAAGGTGAAAGAGAAGTTGCACGAGTGAAATTGAAGCACAACAACCATGTAAAAGAGATGTTTCCTTCCAAAAGCACAAATATAGAGAGGCAAAAGAGTGTAAGTCTATTTGTGACAAAAATTTCCCTAAAGCATTAGGGGAAGAAGAGAAAGAGGAAAAAACTTGCAATGGAACCTAAGTTGTCATTAAGACAATAGAGCATTGCGCCATGGAGAGACACCCAAAGGGAAAGAAAAGTAGGCATAAGTCCAGAAAAGGCATATGAAGATACATGAGGAGAGGATATCAGTCCAAGCACACAAAGTGAAGTACACGACAAGAGAGGAAGAAGAAAATCAATAAGAGAGTGAAAATTTGGCAACAGATAATTTCCAAACTATAGAACCAAGAGGTCCACCAAAAAGGCCATCTTAAATGCAAGAGAAGACTCAAAAGCCGTTGAAGGTAACCTTCAAAGCCTAGCTCCCAAAAGAATAAAGTGTTGCCATAAAGGTGATGCATATGAGGAGCTAACATGGGAGCAATACGGAGGTCAGAAAGAGCTCTTTGAGAAGATGAAAGAGTGGGAGCTAAACCTGATCTCAGAAGACATTGAGGAGAAAGTTGCATAAAGAAGATGCATAAGAAGTAAAGAAAAAGAAGGTTATTTCATGGAAGCAACAATAAAGGAGCGAAACCAAGAATAAACCTAGTTGTAGTGGAGTGAAATGAGTGAAGGAAAAGCGGATATCATTCCACATGAGCTAGCAAGAATGCATAAAGGTGTGAAAGGTATAACACCAATCTGTACAAAGACAGGGGCACATAAGAAGAACCCTAAAGAGAGCACATGTGTTCTTGTACTCACAGTGAAGGATGCACCAAAGGAAGGGTTGATAACCTATATCCCCATAAAGTAATGGAGTGTAGCACAACAATAACGATAGAGAGGGATGTTAGATTAATTGTGGATATCATCCCACAAGAGCCAATGAGAGCGCAAGAAGGTACATAAGGTGTAGTAATAGCGTCCACAAAGATAAGGGTGTAAAAGAAGAATAATTAAGAGAGCACAAGTGTTATTGTACTTGAAGTGGAAGATGTACCGAAGGAAGGGTTGAGAACACTAGATCCTCATAAATCAAAGGATTGGTTCACAACAACAACATAGAGTAATTCTGGAGCAATTGTCCATATGCAACAGTGTGTGATGGATAGAAGATAACCTTTAGCCATTGATGCAAAGCAAAATGACCCTGAGGAAGGAGAGGCTCTAAAAGACCTTCAACTAGGAGAAACTTCCCTAAAAGAAGCGCCCAAAGAAGAAATAACGAGAGATATTGCAGAAGGGGAAGAGTTACCTTGAGATCAACTAGGAGTTGTTGAGTGAAGTATGAATAAGAGTGAGGTGCATGGGTCCAAAAGTGCACCAAAGGAAATAGAGGCGTTGGTGCAAGCACCAACTAAAGAGAGATTGAGCACCAATTCAAACAGCATTGTGTCAATGGATTTGGAAGGCAAAAGAGAAGTTGCACAGTTGAAATTCAAGCACAACAGCCATGCAAAAGAGATTTGTCCTTATAAAGGCACAAACATAGAGAGATAAAAGAGTGAAAGTCTATTTGTGGCAGAAATTTGCCTAAAGCATTGGTGGAAGAAGAGAAAGAGGTAGCAACTTATAGTGGAACCTAAGTTGTCATCAAGATAATAGAGCATTTCACCATGTAGAGACATACAAAGGGAAGGAAAAGTGGGCATAAGTCCACAAAAATCATCTAAAGATGCATGAGGAGATGAAAAGAGTCTAAATGTATCTAGCAAAAACAAGACATTGTTTGCACACAAATTGCATGAGCTACCAAGAGAAATTAGCCAAAATCAGTGCAATGCCAATCAAAAGAGTGCAATTTTCATTTCACGAAAGGAAAAGGAGTCACTACCGATTGGGAGCAAGGTAGGAGGTCATCAGCTTAAAACTAATTAGGAACAATGCTTGAAACAGATATCAATCTAAGCACACAGAGTGAAGTATGTGATAAAAAAGGAAAAAGTAAACCAATAAGATGGCAAAAATTTAGCAATAGATAATTTCCAAACTATAGAACCAAGAATTGCACCTAGAAGGCCATCTCAAATGGAGGAAAAGACTCAAAAGCCATTGAAGTTAACCTTCAAAGCCTCGCTCCCAAAGTAAAGAAGAAAGTGTTGCCATGAAATGCGATGCACCGAAGGAGGCAACATGGGAGCAATGCGGAGCTCAGAAAGATCCCTTTGAGAAGATGAAAGAGTGGGAGCTAATGCTGATCTCGGAAGGCAATGAGGAGAAGGTTGCATAAAGAAGATGCATAAGAAGTAGAGGAAAAGAAGGTTATTTCATGGAAACAACAATAGAGGAGCAAAACTAGGAATAAACTTAGTTGTAGTGGAGTGAAATGAGTGAAAGAAAACTGGATATCATTCCACATGAGCCAGCAAGAGTACATGAAGGTGTGGAAGGTATAGCCCCACTCTGCACAAAGACAGGGGCACATAAGAACCCTAAAGAGAACACAGGTGTTCTTCTGCTCACAATGGAGGATATGCCAAACAAAGGGTTGAGAACCCTATATCCCCATAAAGAAATAAATTGTAGCACAACAACAACGATAGAGAGGGATGTTAGATCAATTACGGATATCATTCCACAAGAGCCAATGAGAGTGCAAGAAGTTGCACAAGATGTAGGGGCAACTTGCACAGAGATAAAGACACACAAAAGGAACCCTTAAGAGAGCATAAGTGTTATTGTGCTCTAGTGGGGGATGCACTGAAGGATGGGTTGAGAACACTAGATCTCCATCAATCAAAGGATTGGTTCACAACAATAACATAGAGTAATGTTGGATTAATTATCCATATGCAGTGGTGTGTGAGAGATAGAAGATAACCTTTAGCAATGGGTACAAAGCAAAATGAGTTTGAGGAAGGAGAGGCTCTAAAATACCTTTGACTAGGAAAAACTTCCCTAAAGGAAGAACCAAAAAAAAAAATAGCAAGAGATGTTGTAGAAGAAGATTTACTTAAAGATCAACTGGGAATTGTTGAGTAAAGCATAAATAAGAGTGAGGCGCATGGGTCTAAAAGTGTGCCAAAGGAAATAGAGGCATTGGTGCAAGCACCAACTGAAGGGAGATTATGTGCCACTACAAATAGCATTATGTTAATGAATGAAGAAGGTGAAAGAGAAGCTGCACGAGTGAAATTCAAGCACACAGCCATACACAGAGAGGCAAAAGAGTGTAAGTTTATTTGTGGCAGAACTTTGCCTAAAGTATTAGGGGAAGAAAAGAAACAAGGAGCAACTTACAGTACAACCTAAGTTGTCATAAAGATAATAGAGCATTACACCATGAAAAGACATGCAAAGGGAAGGAAAAGTGGGTATAACTCTAGAAAAGGTATCTAAAGATGCATGAGGAGAGGATAAGAGTCGACATGTAGCTAACAAAAATAAGACATTATCTACACACGACATAGATGAGCTACCAAGAGGAATTAGACAGTATCATCTTGATGCCAATCAAAAGAGTGCAATTTTCATTACATGGAAGGAAAAAGATTCACTACCGATTGGGAGTAAGGCAAGAGGCCATCATCTTAAAATTAACTAGGAAAAATGCTTGAAGGGGATATAAATCCAAGCACATAGAGTGAAGTGCACGACAAAAGAGGAAGAAGAAAAGCAATAACATGACGAAAATTTGGCAATAAATAATTTCCAAACTATATAACCTAGTAGTGCACCTAAAAGGCCATCTCAAATGGAGAAGACTCGAAAGCCATTGAAGGTAACCTTTAGAGCCTCGATCCCAAAGTAAAGAAGAAAGTGTTGCCATGAAAGGCGACCCACAAGAGGAGACAACATGGGAGCAATGTGGAGGTAGAAAGAGCCCTTTGAGAAGATGAAAGAGTGGGAACTAATGCTGATCTCGAAAGGCATTGAGGAAAAGGTTGCATAAAGAAGATGCATAAAAAGGAGAGGAAAAGAAGGATATTTCATTGAAGCAACAATAGGGGAGAAAAATCAAGAATGAACCTAGTTGTAGTGTAGTGAAATGAGTTAAGGAAAAGTGGATATCATTCCTCATGAGCAAACAAGAGTGCATGAAGTGAAAGGTATAGCCCCAGTCTACACAAAGATAGAGGCACATAAGAACCCTAAAGAGAGCATAGGTGTTCTTGTGTTCATAGTGGAGGATGCGCTAAAGGAAGGGTTGAGAACCCTATATCCCCATAAAGTAATGGATTGTAGCACAACAATGATAAAGAGGGATGTTAGAACAATTGTGGATATCAATCCACAAGAGCCAGCAAGAGCACAAGAAGGTACACAAGGTGTAGGAGCAGCCTGCATAGTAATAAGGTCGCACAAGAAGAAACCTTAAGAGAGCACAAGTGTTATTGTGCTTGAAGTGGAGGATGCACCGAAGGAAGGGTTAAGAACACTACATCCCCATAAAGCAAAGGATTGGTTCACAACAATAGCATAGAGTAATGTTGGAGTAATTGTCCATAGGCAGTGGTGTGAGATGGATAGAAGATAAGCTTTAGCCCTCGATGTAAAGAAAAATGAGCCTGAAGAAGGAGAGGCTCTAAAGGACCTTCGACCAGGAGAAACTTCCCTGAAAGAAGCACCCAAAGAAGAAATAACGAGAGATGTTGCAGAAGGAGAAGAGTTGCCTAGAGATCAACTGGGAGTTGTTGAGTGAAACATAAATAAGAGTGAGGTGCATGGGTCCAAAAGTGTGCCAAAAGAAATAGATGCATTGGTGCAAGAACCAACTGAAGAGAGATTAAGCACTAATGCAAACAGTATTATGTTAGTAGATGAGGAAGGTGAAAGAGAAGTTGCACAGGTGAAATTCAAGCACAATAGCCATACAAAAGAGATGTGTCCTTCAAAAGGCACAAACATAGAGACGTAAAAGAGCACAATTCTATTTGTGGTAGAAATTTTCCTAAAGCATTAGGGGAAGAATAGAAAGGGGTAGCAACTTGCAGTAGAACCTAAGTTGTCATAAAGATAATAGAGCATTTCACCATAGAGAGACACATAAAGAAAAGGAAAAGTGGGCATAAATCCATAAAAGGCATCTGAAGATGCATTAGGAGAAGAGAAGAGTCTACATGTAGCTAACAAGAACAAGACATTATTTGCACATGACATGGATGAGCTACCGAGAGGAATTAGCCAAAATCAGCTTGATGCCAATCAAATGTGTGCCATTTTCATTGCAAGGAAGGAAAAGGATTCACTACCAATTGGGAGCAAGGAAGGGGGCCATCACCTTAAAACTAACTAGGAACAACGTTTGAAGGGGATATCAGTCCAAGCACACAAAGAGAAGTGCACGATACAAGAGGAAAAAGAAAAGCAATAAGAGGGTGAAAATTTGGCAACATATAATTTCCAAACTACAGAACCAAGTAGTGCACCCAAAAGGCCATCTCAAATAGAGGAGAAGACTCAAAATCCATTGAAGGTAACTTTCAAAGCCTCGTTCCCAAAGAGAAGACAAGTGTTGCCATGAAAAGCGATGCACATGAGGAGCCAACATGGGAACAATGTGGAGGTCAAAAAGAGACCTTTGAGAAGATGAAAGAGTGGGAGCTAATGCTGATATTGGAAGGCATCGAGGAGAAGGCTACATAAAGAAGATGCATAAGAAGCAGAGGAAAAGGTTATTTCATGGAAACAACAATAGAGGAGCGAAACCAAGAATAAAACTAGTTCTAGTGGAGTGAAAAGAGTGAAGGAAAAGTGGATAACATTCTACATGAGTCATCAAAAGTACATGAAGGTGTCGAAGGTATAGCACCTGTTTGCTCAAAGATAGGGTCATATAAGAAGAACCCTAAAGAGAGCACAGGTGTTCTTGTGCTCACAGTGGAAGATGTGCCAAAGGAAGGGTTGAGAACCCTATATCCCCATAAAGTAATGGATTGATGCACAATAACAATGATGAAGAGGGATGTTAGAATAATTATGGATGTCATTCCACAAGACCCAGTGAGAGTGCATGAAGGTGAATAAGGTGTAGGAGCAGCCTACATAGAGATAAGGGCACACAAGAACCCTTAAGAGAGCACAAGTGTTATTGTGCTCGAAGTGGAGGATGCACCGAACAAAGTGTTGAGAACACAAGATCCCCATAAATCAAAGGATTGGTTCACAACAACAACAACATAGACTAATATTGAAGCAATTATCCACATGCAGCGGTGTGTGATGGATAGAAGATAAAGTTTAACCCCAGATGCAAAGAAAAATGAGCCTGAGGAAGGAGAGGCTCTAAAGGACCTTCGACCAAGAGAAACTTCCTTGTAAGGAAGCACCCAAAGAAAAAACAAGAGATGTTACAGAAGGAGAAGAATTACCTAGAGACCAACTGGAAGTTGTTGAGTGAATCATAAATAAGAGTGAAGTGCATGCATCCAAAAGTGCACCAAGAGAAATAGAGGCATTGGTGCAAGCACCAACTGAAAAGAGATTGAGCGCCAATGTAAAAAACATTGTGTCAATGGATGAGGAAGGTGAAAGAGAAGTTGTGCAAGTGAAATCCAAGCACAATAACCATGCAAAAGAGATGTGTCCTTTGAAAGGCAAAGACATAGAGAGGCAAAAAAGTGCAAGCCTATTTATGGCGAAAAGATAGGGGTATATAAGAACCTTGAAGAGAGCATAGGTGTTCTTGTGCTCATAGTGGAGGATGCATCAAATTAAGCGCTGAGAACCCTATATCTTCATAAAGTAATGGATTGTAGCACAATAACAATGATAGAAAGGGATGTTAGAGCAATTATGCATATCATTCCTCAAGAGTTAGTGAGAGCATAAAAAGGTGTACAAGGTGTAGGAGTAACCTCCACAAAGATAAGGGCACACAAGAACCCTTAAGCGAGCATAAGTGTTACTGTGCTCGAAGTGGAGGATACACTGAAGGAAGTGTTGCGAATACTAGATCCCCATAAA
Source organism: Torreya grandis (assembly GCA_037957365.1). NCBI lineage: Eukaryota > Viridiplantae > Streptophyta > Pinopsida > Cupressales > Taxaceae > Torreya > Torreya grandis. The sequence goes on along the minus strand of JARHVA010000545.1, from coordinate 468,267 downwards.
GCAAAGGATTGGTTCACAATAACAATATAGAGTAATGTTAGAGTAATTATCCATATGCAACGGTGTGTGATGGATAGACGATAACCTTTAGCCTCAGATATAAAGCAAAATAAGCCAGAGGAAGGAGAGGCTCTAAAGGACTTTCGACTATGAAAACCTTCTCTAAAAGAAGCACCTAAAGAAGAAATAGTGAAAGATGTTGTAGAAGGAAAAGAGTTGCCTAGAGATCAACTGGGAGTTATTGAGTGAAGCACAAAAAATAGTGAGGTGCATGGGTCCAAAAGTGTGCCAAAGGAAATAGAGGCGTTGGTACAAGCACCAGCTGAAGAGAGATTGAGCGCCAATGCAAACAACATTGTGTCAATAGATGAGGAAGGTGAAAGAGAAGTTGTACATGTGAAATTCAAGCACAACAACCATGCAAAAGAGATGTTTCTTTCCAAAGGCACAGACATTGAGAGGCAAAAGTGCACAAGTCTATTTGTGGCAGAAATTTGCCTAAAGAATTAGGAGAAGAAGAGGAAAAGGTAACAACTTGTAGTGGAACCTAAGTTGTGATAAGACAGTAGAGCATTATGCCATAGAGAGACACGCAAAAGGAAGGAAAAGTGGGCATAACTCCATAAAAGGCATCTGAAGATGCATGAGAGGAGAAGAGTCGACATGTAGCTAACAAAAACAAGACATTATTTATACACAACATGGATGAGATACTGAGAAGAATTAGCCAAAATCAGCCCAATGCAAATAAAAAAAGTGCAATTTTCATTGCACAAAAAGAAAAGGAGTCCCTAATGATTCGAAGCAAGGTAGAAGGCCATCGACTTAAAACTAACTAGGAAGAATGCTTGAAGAGGATATCAGTCCAAGTACACAAAGTGAAGTGCACGACAATAAAGGAAAAATAAAATCAATAAGAGTGAAAATTTGGCAACAGATAATCTCCAAAGTATAGAACCAAGAGGTACACCGAGAAGCCCATCTCAAATAGAGGAGAAGACTCGAAAGCCATTGAAGGTAACCTTCAAAGCCTAGCTCCCAAAAGAAGAAAGTGTTGCCATGAAAGGCGATGCACAGGAGGAGCTAACATGGGAGCAATGCGGAAGTCAGAAAGAGCTCTTTGAGAAGATGAAAGAGTGGGAGCTAATCCTAATCTTAGAAGGCATTAAGGAGAAGGCTGCATAAAGAACATACATAAGAAGCAAATAAAAATAAGGTTATTTCATGGAAGCAACAATAAAGGAGCGAAACCAAAAATAAACCCAGTTGTAGTCGAGTGAAATGAGTGAAGGAAAAGTGTACATCATTCCATTTGAGCTGGCAAGACTGCATTGCATGAAGGTGTGGAAGGTATAGCACCACTCTGCACAAAGACAAGGGCACATAAAAAGAACCTTAAAGAGAGCACAGGTGTTCTTGTAGTCACCGTGAAGGATGCACCAAAGGGTTGATAACCCTATATCCCTATAAAATAATGGATTGTAGCACAACACCGATAGAGAGGGATGTTAGATTAATTGTGGATATCATCCCACAAGAGCCAATGAGAGTGCAAGGTGCACAAGGTGTAGGATTAGCTTGCACAAAGATAAGGGCACACAAGAAAAGCAATTAAGAGAGCACGAGTGTTATTATGTTCGAAGTGGAGATGCACCGAAGGAAGGGTTAAGGACACTAAATCCCCATAAAGTAAAGGATTGGTTTATAATAACATAGAGTAATTCCAGAGCAATTGTTCATATGCAGCAATTTGTGATGGATAGAAGATAACTTTTAGCCACATATGTAAAACAAAATGAGCCTGAGGAAGGAGAGGCTCTAAAGGACCTTTGACTAGGAGAAACTTCCCTGAAGAAAACACCCAAAGTAGAAACAATGAGAGATGTTGCAAAATGAGAAGAGTTGCCTAGAGATCAACTGGGAGTTGTTAAGTGAAGTATAAATAAGAGTGAGGCGCATGGGTCCAAAATTGTGCCAAAAGAAATAGAGGTGTTGGTGCAAGCACCAACTGAAGAGAGATTGAGCACCAATGCAAACAACATTGTGTCAGTGGATGAGGAAGGTGAAAGAGAAGTTACACGGGTGAAATTCAAGCACAATAGCCATGCAAAAGAGATGTGTCCTTCGAAAGGCAAAGACACAGAGAGGCAAAAGAGTGTAAGTTTATTTGTGGCAGAAATTTGCCTAAAGCATCAAGGAAAGAAGATAAATAGGTAGCAACTTGCAGTGGAACCTAAGTAGTCATAGAGATAATAGAGCATTGTACCATGGAGAGACATGCAAAGGGAAGGAAAAGTGGGCATAACTCCATAAAAGGCATCTGAAGATGCATGAGGAGAGGAGCAGAGTCAACATGTACCTAACAAAAATAAGACATTATTTTCACACAACAAGGACGAGCTACTCCAAAGAATTAGCCAAAATCAGCCCAATGCCAATCAAAGGAATGCAATTTTCATTCTACAGAAAGAAAAGGAGCCACTACCGATTGTGAGCAAGACAAGAAGTCACTAGCTTAAAACTTACTAGGAACAAAGCTTGAAGGGGATATCAAACCACACACAGAGTGAAGTGAACAACAAAAGAGGAAGAAAAGAAGCAATAAGAGGGTGAAAATTTGGTAACAGATAATTTCCAAACTATAGAACCAAGTAGTGCACCTAGAAGGCCATCTCAAATGGAGAAGACTCAAAAGCCGTTGAAGGTAACCTTCAAAGCCTCGCTTCCAAAGTAAAGAAGGTGTTACCATGAAATACGATGCACAGGAGGAACCAACATGGGAGCAATGTGGAGGTTAAAAAGAGCCCTTTGAGAATATGAAAGAGTTGGAGCTAATGCTGATCTTGGAAGGCATTGAGGAGAAGGCTGTCTAAAGAAGATGCATAAGAAGCAGAGGAAAAGAAGGTTCATGGAAGCAACAATAGCGGAGCCAAACCAAGAATACACCCAGTTGTAGTGGAGTGAAATGAGTGAAGGAATACTGGATATCATTCCACATGAGTCAGCAAGAGTGCATAAAGGTGTGGAAGGTATAGCCCCAATCTGCACAAAAGACAAGGGCACGTAAGAACCCTAAAGAGAGCACAGGTGTTCTTATGCTCACAGTGGAGGATATGCCATAGGAAGGGTTGAGAACCCTATATCGCCATAAATTAATGGATTGCCGCACAATAATGATAGAGAGGGATGATAGAGCAGTTGTGGATATCATTCCATAAGAGCTAATGAGAGCACAAGAAGATGCACAAAGATGTAGGAATAATTTGCCCAGAGATAAGGACACACAAAAAAAACCCTTAAGAGAGCACAAGTGTTATTGTGCTCAAGTGAGGGATGCACCGAAGGATGGGTTGAGAACACTAGATCCCCATCAATCAAAGGATTAGTTCACAATAGCAACATAAAGTAATGCTAGAGTAATTATCCATATGCAATGGTGTGTGAGAGATAGAAGATAACCTTTAGCATCGGGTGCAAAGAAAAATGAGCCTGAGGAAAGAGAGGCTCTAAAGACCTTCAACCAGGAGAAACATCCCTGAAGGAAGCACAAAAAGAAGAAACAACGAGAGATGTTGTAGGAGTTACCTAAAGATCAATTGGGAGTTGTTGAGTGAAGCATAAATAAGAGTGAGACGCATGGGTCCAAAAGTGCACCAAAGGAAATAGAGGCATTGGTGTAAACACCAACTGAAGAGAGATTGAGCATCACTGCAAATAACATTATGTCAAAGGATTAGGAAGGCGAAGGAGAAGTTGCATGATTGAAATTCAAGCACAATAGCCATGCAAAAGAGATGTGTCCTTCGAAATGCAAAGACATAGAGAGGCAAAAGAGCATAAGTTTATTTGTTGCATAAATTTGCCTAAAGCATTAGGGGAATAAGAGAAATAGGTAACAACTTGCAGTGGAACCTAAGTTGTCATAAAGATAATAGAGCATTGTGCCATGGAGAGACATGCAAAGAGAATGAAAAGTGGGTATAAATCCATAAAAGACATCTGAAAATGCATGGGAGAAGAATTGACATGTAGCTAACAAAAATAAGACATTATTTGCACAACATGGATGAGCTACCGAAAGGAATTAGCCAAAATCAGCCTAATGCCAAAAAAAGGAGTGCAATTTTCATTCTACGAAAGAAAAAAGAGTCAGTACCGATTAGGAGAAGGGCAAGAGGCCATCAGCTTAAAACTAACTAGGAACAATGCTTGAAGGGAATATCAATCCAAGCACACAAAGTGAAGTACCCAACAAAAGAGAAAGAAGAAAAACAATGAGAGGGTGAAAATTTGGCAACAGATAATTTTCAAACTATATAACCCAGTAGTGTACCCAGAAGGCCATCCCAAATAGAGGAGAAGACTTGAAAGTCGTTGAAGGTAACCTTCAAAGCCTCGTTTCCAAAGTAAAAAAGTATGTGTTACCATAAAAGGCGATGCGCAGGAGATGCCAACATGGGAGTAATGTGGAGGTTAGAACAAGCCCTTTGAGAAGATGAAAGAGTGGGAGCTAAAGTTGATCTCAAAAGGCATTGAGGAGAAGACTATATAAAGAAGATGCATAAGCATAGGAAAAAAAGTTTTTTTTGTTTAATTAATATTTGTCTATGAATATAACTCGGGTATACTTTATCCTATCGGATATCCTTTGCCAAACAAGCAAGCATCTAACCATACGGGTTAGGCATTCATTTGCCAAACAAACAGCATCTAATCATACGGGTTAGGCATTCTTTTACCAGATGGTTAAGCCTCTAACTATACGGATTAGGCATCTATACATGAGTAGGTTATGCTCTAGCTAAAGACTTGACTCATCGAGATCAATCGGATCCTGAGTCGCGCACTGTTCACTGCTTATCTCTAATGGATAAGCACCGAGGTCACCATAACAAGAGTATAAAACATACAATAAATAGTCACATTCTACCTTAGAATTTGGCCTAAAACCTCGAGAATGCGACGATCTAACTGATATCCTTTCAAGTATATTGTAAAGTTATTATCTTTGCTTTGTTTATCTAAACTAGGGTCTTATTATACTGGTCTTGTCTTTTCATTTAACTTTAATTTTGTTTAGTGTACAACCCCAACCCCGTCCTAATCACCTGCGTACTAGAAGCATCCTTCACTTCCCAGACTGCCTATATAACTGCTTCTGAATAGGATCAAGGTGTAGTGTGTATGTAGTTCTATTCCCTATTCAATATTTCATATAAGTTGTAGGTCTAAATATGCAGCCCTTTCTAAAGCCCAGTTCCCCAAACAGTCCCTCTATGATAGCTACCCAAATGAGAGCATAAAAAGTATCAGTTTGAGTAACCAGATATTTGTTTAACTAGGCTAACCCTAAATCTAAACAAAAAATAGAAATTAACATTTGTAAGTTACATCATTTTTCCACTTTTATTTATATCAACAATGTTTTTGATCCTTGTTTTAGACAACCTAATCCATATAATTGTTGTTGCCAAGGTTTCATTATCTGAGAGCCATATGATTGGTGGTTTCTTAATAATAATTAGTTTAACATTCTCAATTCAGATTTTATTTGCTCATTTTCGATGGTATCGAGTTTTGAATAAGAAATGTACTTTCTCCATCTCTATTTCATAAGTTCACAAGTCAGAATCATTTAAGGTAGTTCAAGTTGTTTTATTATCTTAATTAATGTTATTGACCAAGAGGGATTATCCCACCCCTTGATCTTAATGACATGACATGGTCCTTATTTCTCCCCGACGGTTTATAGGGACGATGCCCAGACATCGTTGTTGCAGCTGTGTTAGGCTATGGATGCAGTAGCTCAAGCGCGACGGCATTACCCGTAAACGTGAACCAGAGGCACCGCTTATACCGAACACTGCGTAGTTTTGTTTAACCTTAAATTCTTGGTCTAAGTTGAGATTTAAAAAGTAAAAAATACTTGAAATGAATTAATACATTGTATTTCAAAAGCAAATTCTTGAGTAGAAAGGTAGAAATTAATTCTGTAACATAATCTCCTAGTTTAGTCATCATGTCGATTTTCAACAACATTATTTTCCTTTGACAATTATGCCTTTAGTCTACTTAGGTAAACTTTTCTAGAAAATAACTTATATACAGAGTTTAAGAATGTGATATTGAACTTGAATTTAATGTTATATAAATCCCTTTATATGTTTGAAAGGAGGGTTTTGAAATTGAGGGATCAACTCTAGAATGAAGAATAGTTATGCTATTTTCAATGATAATAAACGAGAATTTTAATTCCAATATAGAACGAAACAAAAAAAAAAGATTTTTCAGCTGTGCAATTGTAAATATAAAAAATTTGAATAGTTTTCTACGTACATAAGTATAAAATCGATTATAATGAATCTCTACAAAATTTATTGAAATTTTGAAAAAGAAATAACTTCTATTTACACCTCTATGAAAGTAAGAATTATTTCGCAACGTAAGATAGGTTAGAATATCATTTAATTATAAAGATGGAATTGAAATTTATTTGTTTACATAATATCGTAAAATTGATTGGAATATTCTTCTAATCATAAATAAGAAATTTAAACTTATTCTAAGTAACATGATTTTTAAAAAAAAAAATAGATTATCATTCTAATTATAAATATGAATTTTGTAATTTTATCATCTAATTATAGATAGCTAAACAAAAACATCAAATATATATTATTAAGATAATTACATCACATATTAATTATTATAAAATATTATTATAAAATATAATAATTAAGTTATTAAGACACAAATGTGGTCAAATATTTTATATGGACATCTATGCTTATGTCCGTTAATATTATTAATCGAAGGAATGAATTAAGATATTTAAAAGCGACTGACACGTTAATAATACTACCATTACACACAGTGATAAGTAACATTACATGCATCATATATTGTTCATGTTACTTTCATATTTGATCCTTAAACTTTAAGCAATATTTAGCTAACGCAATCTGATTTTGCTTTACAATATTAATTACTTAAAAAAAAAATTGACTTACAAAACATGAATTTAATAAATAATTCACAACATTCAACACACAATTTGATAACGGAGTTCGGCACGAAGGCCTACGTTTTCAGGTCCTATATCAACCGATGTATTCGGAAAAATGTTTGAAAAGTACTTACAAACGTCTCCAAATTAAAAAATGAACAATTGAAAATTTATTCTATGGGCAAAAATAATGCTAGTCTTTTTTCAAACTTTTTACTAATTTTGCCTCTAGCACCCTCTACGAGCCACACACTCCTTTGTTAGTCTTCTAGTAAACTTGCCTGCTTGCGATGTTTTTAAATATAAGTCTTAGCACTTTATATAGTACTACATCCCATGGCTATGACGGTGGGGACATTTATCTTTTACCGAAAATTGCTTGGTTCGAATCCCACTTTCAACGTATTCGGTGGTCAAAGCATATCCTTAGTCCCACATTGGTAAGTGGGGGGCGTTTGGGATGTTAATATACCACAGAGTTTGTGGTTTAACATGCCAAGTGTTTGGCATTAACATGCATTTCATGGGGTTTCGTAAGTATGTGGTGACATGTTGGCTATTTTGTGGGTTTGTGGATGGAATGTGGGTTTGGTGAGGTTTTCACGTGGACATGGTGGCATGAACATGGTATGTACATTGATGTAACGTGGCATGTATTTAAGTTATATATGGTTTGTTTGGAACATTCAAGAAATAATATATAATTAGACCATGGTAATTAATTAGTGGCAAGTCACGTGGTGGCTTAAAGACCCATCACGTGGTCCAATCTCCACTAGTCACTTGTCATCCACTCATCATTTGTCGATCACTCGCCACTTGTCGACTTTCAACTGGATGTTCCATCTAAAACCAAATTTTTTGCCTTGTTACATTACGCCTGTCAAAAATAATTATATTCACTTGTAAAAGACAAATGATTGAAACCCACTATCTCCCGCATGAACTGATTGCCACGTCACGTTCTTACTAGTCCTCATTTTGCCACTTCATCTCGTTGACCAAGTTTGACCACAACTTTGACTGATCATAATTTGCACATACAGACTGTTTCAAAAATCATAAATTATGTCGAAAAGCTCGTGATGAGTTCTTCATAGTGGAACTATTTTCAAATTATTCTGTAATGGTCATTTTTTGTAGTTTGACCAACTTTGACCTGCTTTGACTAATTTGACTAGAACTTTGACTAGCTGCACAAGGAGCATACGAGCTCTATTTTCTACATTCTGCATACCGTTGAGAAGGTCTTAAAGGACCCGATGCAATGGTATAGGTTTTGATCTACTTCAAGACCTTTTTTAAATTCACCTCCAAATCAATACTTCCTACTAAGAAGGTTTTTTATCCTCAAAAAGTTGGTACTTAACCTGGTACTTCATATGAAGATATTTACATGGCTCTGACTACTATGAAAATGTTGCATGTCACCTGATGTTATAATAATCACCATTTTACAATTGTCCTCTTAGGTTCTTACATAGAAACACAATTTACAAATGTTGCCCATCTTGGGTCTTTACAAACACTATAACTATACATAACAATTACAAACATTGCCCATACTTGGGTCATGCATTTATAAATAATGCCTATATTCAGGTCTTACAAACATGAAGGAAATATGTATGCATGTTTGCATAGTCTATACAGATTAAATTATACAACTTATTTTCCAAGTTGTTCTCGATGCTTCTCATGATGACATCTTTATGTTATCCTATAGTGTTCCTAACATACATGGGTATAAAAACACTGAAGGCTTCGTTTACCTATAACGGTTACTGCCAATATGCTCGCACGAGATATTCTATCCCATCTTTTACAATACTTTACTGATTTTACTTCTTGGAGTAAGTTGCTTTTCTTAGAGATAATATGGTTTACCTATGACAATGCCACTAAACTAAAGTGGAACCACATCTAAGTCAACTTCATCTACAAAGTGGGAGGTAATTGCAAACCCTAATTTACAGGTTTACTTACATGTACACCATTACCATCATTTATTCTATCCAGAGAATAGGGTTAGAAATGTGGCTTAGTTTCCAAACCTAGGGTTTCTACAACATCTTCTGAGATCAAATTCTTTTGATAATTCTTATCAAAAAGAATGCTTGATAATTATTCTTTTAAATAAATGTTGCTTACTTTTCCAGGGTGACAATTTCTGAACTATCAGCGTCTCATTGTGTAATGTTCCCTTCTAGTTAGACATTGTACTTTCAATAAGATTAGCCTAGTAGTGGCCCTCATAGGCTAATACAAGGTTTGAGGGTCCTCTCTGCAATCACCCAAATGGCAATCGGTTTCTTTGGGCAAGTTGCGACATATTCTAGAGGTTTTCTAATGATTTATTAGAATGTTCTATTTTTAGAAACCTCATGTTACAAAATGATGTTATATTTGTGCTTTATGATATAATTCATTATTTTATATTAAAGTGCAAATATAATATATTAAAAAAGGGGAAAAAATAATAAAAAAATATTATGATGTTTCTAGAAGCTTCCCAAATGAAAAAGAGTATAAAGGGAAGTGTGTGCTGCCATTATGAATTATCTGATTTGATATTGTCTTTGCTATGGTATGCTGGTGGAGCCTAGAGTTTCCTGTAATGAATCAATTTGTCTTTGGGAATGATAACTCCCATTGATAGCATAACTGAGAGAGTGAAATATCTCTTGAAGGGTTGCATTTTGGAGGTGATATTTCAGTCATCTCAATTGGAGTAGAATTTGTGGCCATTGGCCAATTTTAGAGAAATCAATTTGGTGAATTTGTGGAGGTTGCATAGCTATCTTTTTGGTGTTGGTTTCTATATAGTTTGGCATCAATTTTTCCTTGGTTAAGAGAGCAGATTGCATTGTAAAGAAAGCTGATATAAAAATCAGGTATTTATAGTCAAGGAAGGACGCCATTAGGAGGGACGTTTTTACTTATGAGGGTTCCATTTTGCATCGATTCTCTGCTTGGCTTGGTGCGTCCACTTCTTTGGAGCATGGAGATGATATTAGATGCTTGAGGTAGCGCATATTCAGTGCATATTATTTTTAAATTTGAGATTAGACCAAAACAAGGGTGGCTAGGTGGGAAAATTCGATTTGGCTTGGGAGATCATCCTTTCGCTGGGAAATTACTTGCTCCTTCATCTATTCTCAAGGGTGCCTCAATCCCACTAGGGTTCATTGCATCCAATCCATCCTTTAGTATAGTTTATATTTGCAGCTGTAGGTGTATGTCCTTCATACCAGCATACCATATAATTGTAATTCTTGCTTATGCCAAGAGTCTTGGTTAGTTTAGTGGAGCATTGTATCAAATCATCAATACAATTAAGAATCACAAGTTGCTGATCATTTATGGTTATCTTTTAAGCATCTGAATAGAGATAGTAGGTTGCATGCCAACTCTTCGACTAAATGTCCATTAGCTGTAAGTGATTAGTTTGCTTTGTAAATTCATCTAATTGCATAGAAAAGAACAAAAAACCTGCATCTAGAACTCAGCATTGTCATTCTTAAAACTTCTTGAAGCTTTAATCCATCGTCATTTAAACAAATCGTCAAAACTGTGACAAAAACCAGCAAGAAGCACTTTGCTTACAAAGTGTTTGACAAAATTACAAGACATCAAATTGAGATAATTAAGAGCGAATTGGGCAAGGATTGTTACACATTGACTGTCGTCTCCCTTGCAAATGTTACCTCAGGGTCTGACTGACTAGATTCTGTCTTCTGCTTGATTGAAGATGCAATTATAACCTCTGCCTTAGGTTTTGGATAACTTTGCTTATCTTCTTTCAGTATTTGCCCCTTAGCATTGAAGTAAAAACCTAACTTCATGTCTTCTTTAGGCAACTTCTTGACATGTCTATTAAGCATCTTTCTAGGGCTTTCTGAGGCATAATTATATAATACATTTGAGTATTTTTTTTCTTTTGTACCTTGATAAGTTATCTAAAGATGCTTCATCAGATTTAACTACATCTTCTGATAATGCTTCTTTCAACTCTTCAGGGTGTTCTGACTTGTTGCTTGAGTAACTCGCCAGCTTAGCTTCTTGGGATATTTGTCCTTTATAACTCAATATCTTAATCCCGCACAGAATGGTCTCTTTACAACTTAGATATGTTGAACAATTACTTGACTATTAATGTCAAGGCCTTTTCCTTCAAATCCCATTTTAACTAACAGCGTAGAACCTATTCCCTTTGTGTGCTTTTCAAATGTATCAATACATGAACTTGATGAATGTTTAGGGTTAGTAAATTCAGTATTCCTAACATTGTCAATATAGCCAGAAGAGTTGATTTCATTGTTTTCATCTTCAGTATGTACATTAGAAGATTCATTAATAATCAAAGCATTATTTGCTTTCGAACTTCTAACATCATTCTCATTAATAGGACTAGCAGGAATATATGAATTAGAAGAATCACTGCTATAGCTAGAATTTACCTTTGTACTCTGTCTTGGCAAAATATCTTCGATGAATCCTTCATCTATTGTTTAATACTTAGGAGAACTAGACTTTGCAACTTTTTTGACAGGTGCCTTCCCTTTTACTTTTCATCTTTGCTCATTCTGCTTCTTGAACCATAATGGAGCTTGACTGGGATGTAGTATCCAGCAGTGCTTGGCAGTATGTCCTTGGCAGACACAATGTCTGCAAATCTCTACATCTTCACACATCTTTTTCTTTTATCGACGTTCTTGTTATAGTTCTGCTCGTAGTACATCAATTCTTTGTTGGAGCTTTTCGATTTGTTGCCCCTGTCGTTGATCTACCGCTTACTGAATTTGTTCTTGGGATTGTAAGCATTGCATTATTGTAGTGATAATGTTGTTCAATAACAACTGAATATGAACTAGTATTGGATCCATTGTTAAAATAACAAAGTCACAAATTCACCTACAAATTTAGTTTTAATATCAAACTTGACATTTTAGAGCAATGCTTATACATACGTTAACCCAACACGCTAACTGCTTTGATACCAAATTGATCCGTAAACTTTAAGCAATATTACGCTAACATAATTTGATTTTGCTTTACAATATTAAAAGATGTGGGAGAAGATGAAAGAGTGGGACCTATTGCTGATCTCAGAAGGCATTGAGGAGAAGGCTACATAAAGAAGATGCATAAGAAGCAGAGGAAAAGAAGGTTATTTCATGAAAGCAACAATAGAGGAGCGAAACCAAGAATAAACCCAGTTGTAGTGGAGTGAAATGAGTGAAGGAAAAGTAGATATCATTCCACATGAGCCAACAAGAGTGCATGAAGGTGTGGAAGGTATAGCACCAGTCTACATAAAAATAGAGGCACATAAGAAGAACCCTAAAGAGAGCACAGGTTTTTTTATACTCACAGTGGAGGATGCACCAAAGGAAGGGTTGAGAACCCTATATCCCCATAAAGTAATGGATTGTAGCTCAACAACAATGATAGAGATAAATGTTAGAGTAATTATGGATATAATTCCACAAGATCCAATGAGAACCAAAGAAGGTGCACAAGATGTAGGAGCAGCTTTTAAAGAGATAAGGACACACTAGAAGAACCCTTAAGACTGCACAAGTGTTAATGTGCTCGAAGTGACAGATGCACCAAAGGATGGGTTGATAACACTAGATCCCCATAAAGCAAAGGATTATTTCATGACAAAACAGAGTAATGTTGGAGCAATTGTCTATATGCAGCGATGTGTAATGGACAGAAGATAACCCTTTGCCCCAAATGCAAAGCAAAATGAGTGTGAGGAAAGGGAGGATCTAAAGGACCTTCGACTAATAGAAACTTCCATGAAGGAAACACCCAAAGAAGAAACAACAAGAGATGTTGCAAAAGGAAAAGAGTTACCTAGAGAATAACTGGGAGTTGTTGAGTGAAGCATAAATAAGAGTGAGGCGCATGGGTCCAAAAGTGCATCAAAGGAACTAGAGGCATTAGGGCAAGCACTAGTTAAAGAGAGATTGAGTGCCAATGCAAACAACATTGTGTCAATGGATGAGGAAGGAGAAAGAGAAGTTACATGTGTGAAATTCAAGTACAATTGCCATACAAAAGAGATGTGTCCTTCGAAAGGCAAAGACATAGATAGGCTAAAGAGCGTAAGTTGATTTGTGGCAGAAATTTACCTAAAGCAGTAGTGAATGAAGAGAAATAGGTAGACACTTACAATAGAACCTAAGTTGTCATAAAGACAATAGTGCATTGTGTCATGGAGAGATATACAAAGGGAAGGAAAAGTTGGCATAACTACACAAAAGGCATCTAAAGATGCATGAAGAGGAGAAGAGTAGACATGTAGCTAACAAAATCAAAACATTCTTTGCACCTGACATGGATGAGTTACCGAGAGGAATTAGCCAGAATCAAGCTTATGCCAATCAAAGGTATGCAATTTTCATTGCACGGAAGGAAAAGGAGTCACCACTGATTGGGAGCAAGACAGGAGGCCATCGGCTTAAAACTAACTAGGAATAATGCTGGAAGGGGATATCAGTCCAAGCACACAAATAGAAGTGTGCAACAAAAGAGGAAGAATAAAAGCAATAAACAGGTGAAAATTTGGCAACAGATAATTTCAGAATAATAGAACCAAGTAGTGCACCTAAAAGGCCATCTCAAATGGAGGAAAAGACTCGAAAGCCATTAAAGGTAACCTTCAAAGCCTTGCTCCCAAAGTAAAGAAGAAAGTGTTACCATGAAAGGCGATGTGTAGGAGGAGCCAACATGGGAGCAATGCGGAGGTCAGAAAAAGCACTTTGAGAAAATGAAAGTGTGGGAGCTAATGCTGATCTTGGATGGCATTGAGGAGAAGGCTGCATAAAAAGCAAAGGAAGGTTATTTCATGGAAGCAACAATAGAGGAGTGAAACCAACAATAAACCCAATTGTAGTGGATTGAAAAGACTGAAGGAAAAGATGATATCAATCCACATGAGCCGGCAAGAGTGCATGAAGGTGTGGAAGGTATAGCACTAGTCTGCACAAAGACAGGGGCTCATAAGAACCCTAAAGAGAGCACAGGTGTTCTTGTGCTCACAGTGGAGGATGTGCCAAAGAAAGGGTTGAGAACACCATATCCCCATAAAATAATGGATTGTAGCATAATAATAATGATAGAGAGGGCTATTAGAATAATTATGGATATCATTTCACAAGAGCGAACGAGAGCACAAGACAAGGTATAGGAGCAACCTGCACAGAGATAAGGGTGCACAAGAACCCTTAAGAGAACACAAGTGTTATTGTGCTCGAAGTGCAGGATGTATCGAAGGAAGGGTTGAGAACACTAGATCTCCATTGTCCATATGCAACATAGAGTAATGTTAGAGCAATTGTCCATATACAATGCGGTATGATGGATAGAAGATAACCTTTAGCCCCAAATGCAAAGCAAAATGAACCTGAGGAAGAAGAGGCTCTTAAGGACCTTTGACCAGGAGAAACTTACCTGAAGGAAGCACCCAATGAAGAAACAGCAAGAGATGTTGAAGAAGAAGAGTTGCCTAGAGATCAACTGGGAGTTGTTGAGTGAAGCATAAATAATAGTGAGGCGCATGGGTCCAAAAGTGCACCAAAGGAAATAGAGGCGTTGGTGCAATCACCAACTGAAAAGAGATTGAGTGCCAATGCAAATAGCATTGTGCCAATGGATGAGGAAGGCAAAAGAGAAATTGCAAGGGTGAAATTCAAGCACAACAGCCATGCAAAAGATATGTTTCCTTCAAAAGGCACATAGAGAGGCAATAGAGTGCAAGTCTATTTGTGGCAGAAATTTACATAAAACATTAGGGGAAGAAGAGAAAGACGTAGCAACTTGAGGTGGAACCTAAGTTATCATAAAGACAATAGTGCATTGTGCTATGGAGAGACACATAAAGGATAGGAAAAATGGGCACAACTCCATAAAAGGCATATGAAGATGCATGTGGAGAGATGAGTCGACATGTAGCTAACAAAAACAAGACATTCTTTGCACATGACATGGATGAGCTACTGAGAGGAAGTAGCCAAAATTAGCCTGATGCCAATCAAAGGAGTACAATTTTCATTGCACAGTAGGAAAAGGAGTCACTACCAATTAGGAGCAAGGCAGGAGGCCATCAACTTAAAACTAACTACAAACAACGCTTGAAGAGGATATTAGTCACAACACACAGAGCGAAGTGCACCACAAAAGAGGAAGAAGAAAATCAATAAGAGTGTGAAAATTTGGCAACAAATAATTTCCAAACTACAGAACCAAGTAGTACACCGAGAAGGCCATCTCAAATGAAGTAGAAGACTCGGAAGTCATTGAAGATAACCTTCAAATCCTCACTCCCAAAGTAAAGAAGAAAGTGTTTTCATGAAAGGTGATGTGCAGGTGGTGCCAACATGGGAGCAATGCGGAGGTCAAAAAGAGCTCTTTGAGAAGATGAAAGAGTGGGAGCTAATGCTGATCTCAGAAGGCACTGAGAAGAACGCTACATAAAGAAGATGCATAAAAAGCAGATGAAAAGAGGGTTATTTCATTGAAGCAATAAGAGAGGAGCGAAACCAAGAATAAACCCAACTATAGTAGATTGAAATGAGTGAAGGAAAAGTGGATACCATTTCACATGAGCCAGCAAATGTGCATGAAGGTGTGGAAGGTATAACCCTAGTCTGCACAAAGTCAAGGGTACCTATGAAAAATCCTAAAGAGAGCATAGGTGTTCTTGTGCTCACAATGGAACATACACCAAAGGAAGGGTTGAGAACCCTATATCCCCATAAATTAATGGATTGTAGCACAATAACAATGATAGAGAGGGTTGTTAGAGCAATTATGAATATCATTCCACAGGAGCCAGTGACAGTGCAAGAAAGTGCACAAGGTGTAGGAGCAACCTGCATAGAGATAAGGGCTCACAAGAAAAACCCTTAAGAGAGCACAAGTGTTATTGTGCTCAAAGTGGAGGATGCATCGAAGGGTTGATAACATTAGATCCCCATAAAGTAAAGGATTGATTCACAATAAAAACAACATAGAGTAATGTTGGAATAATTATCTATATGCAGCGGCGTGTGATGGATATAAGATAACCTTTATCCCCAGATACAAAGCAAAATGAGCCTAAGGAAGGAGAGGCTCTAAAGGACCTTCGACTAGGGAAAACTTCCTTGAGAAAAAAACCCAAAAAAAAACAATAAGAGATGTAGGAGAAAAGTTGCCTAGAGATCAATTGAACTTATTGAGTGAAGCATAAATAAGAGTGAGACGCATGGGTCCAAAAGTGTACCAAAGGAAATAGTGGCATTGGTGCAAGCACCAGCTAAAGAGAGATTGAGCGCCAATGCAAACAACATTGTGTCAATAGATGAGGAAGACGAAGAAGTTATATGGGTGAAATTCAAGCACAAGAGCCATGCAAAAGAAATGTTTCTTTCGAAAGGCACAGACATAGAGAAGCAAAAGAGGGCAAGTCTATTTGTGGTAGAAATTTGCCTAGAGCATTAGGAGAAGAAGAGAAAGAGGGAGCAAATTTCAGCGGAACCTAAGTTATCATAAAGATAATACAGCATTACGCCATGGAGAGACACACAAAGGGAAGGAAAAGTGGGCATAACTCCACAAAAGGCATCTGAAGATGCATGAGGAGAGGAGAAGAGTTCACATGTAGCTAACAAAAACTAGACATTTTTTGCACATGACATGGATGAGATACTGAGAGGAATTAGCCCAAATCAGCTTGATGCCAATTAAAAGAGTGCAATTTTCATTGCACAGAAGGAAAGGGAGTCATTACCGATTGGGAGTATGGCAAGAGATTGTCATCTTAAAACTAACTAGGAACAACGCTTGAAGGGGATATCAATCAAACCACACAGAGCAAAGGGCACAACAAAAGAGGAAGAAGAAAAGTAATATGAGGGTGAAAATTTGGCAACAGATATTTTCCAAATAACAAAACCAAATAGTGCACCAAGAAGGCCATATCAAATAGAGAAGACTTGAAAGCCATTGAAGGTAACCTTCAAAGCCTCACTCCTGAAGTAAAAAAGTATGTGTTGCCATGAAAGACGATGCACTGGACGAGCCAACATGGAAGTAATGCAGAGGTCAAAAAGAGAACTGTGAGAAGATGAAAGAGTGGGACCTAATGCTAATCTCAAAAGGCATTGAAGAGAAGACTGAATAAAGAAGATGCGTAAGAAGCAAAGGAAAAGAACGTTATTTTATGGAAGCAACAATAGAGGAGCAAAACCAAGAATAAACCCAATTGTAGTGGAGTGAAATGAGTGAAGGAAAAGTGGATATCATTCCACATGAGCCAGCAAGAGTGCATGAAGGTGTGAAAGGTATAGCACCAGCCTGCACAAAGACAAGGACACATAAGAACCCTAAGGAGAATATAGGTGTTCTTGTGATCATAGTGGAAGACGTGCCAAAAAAAGGGTTGAGAACCCAATATCTCCACAAAGTAATGGATTACAACATAACAACAATGATAGAGATGGATGTTAAACAAATTATAGATATCATTCTACAAGAGCACAAGAAGGTGCACAAAGTGTAGGGGCAGCCTACACAGAGATAAGGATGCACAAGAAGAACCCTTAAGAGAGCACAAGTGTTATTGTGCTCAAAGTGGAGGATGCATCAAAGAAAGGGTTGAGAACACTAGATCCTCATAAAGCAAAGGATTGGTTCATAATAACAACATAGACTAACACTGGAGTAATTGTTTATATACAGTGGTGTGTGATGGATAAAAGATAACGTTTAGCCCCAGATCCAAAGCAAAATGAGCCTTAGGAAGGAGAGGCTAGAAACTTCAACCAGGAAAAACTTCCCTGAAGGAAGCACCCAAAGAAGAAAGAGTGAGATGTTGCAGAAGGAGATGAGTTGCCTAGAGATCAACTGGGAGTTGTTGAGTGAAGCATAAATAAGAGTGAGGTGCATGGGTCCAAAAGTGTACCAAAAGAAATAGAGGAGTTGGTGCAAGCACCGACTGAAGAGAGATTGAGCACCAATGCAAACAACATTATGTCAATGGATGAGGAAGGCGAAGGAGAAGTTGCATGGGTGAAATTCAAGCACAACAGCCATGCGAAAGAGATGTGTCCTTCGAAATGCATAGACAGAGAGGTAAAAGAGTGCGAGTCTATTTGTGGCAGAAATTTGCCTAAAGTATTAGAATTAGAAGAGAAATAGGAAGTAACTTGCAATGAAACCTAAGTTGTCATAAAGATAATAAAGAATTGCACCATGGAGAGATAAGCAAAGAGAAGGAAAAGTGGGCATAACTCTACAAAAGGCCTCTGAATATGCATGAGAGGAGAAGAGTCGACATGTAGCTAACAAAAATAAGACATTGTTTGCACACGACATGGATGAGCTACCAAAAGGAATTACCTAAAATCAGCCCGATACCAATCAAAGAAGTGCAATTTTCATTGCACGGAAGGAAAAGGAGTCACTACCGATTGTGAGCAAGCCAAGAGTCCATCACCTTAAAACTAATTAGGAACAACGCTTGAAGGAGATATCGGTCCAAGCACATAGAGCGAAGTGCACAACAAAAGAGGTAGAAGAAAAGCAATAAGAGTATCAAAATTTGGCAACAAAAAATTTCCAAACTATAGAACCAAGTAGTACACCAAGAAGGCCATCTCAAATGGAGAAGACTCAAAAGACATTGAAGGTAACCTTCAAAGCCTCACTCCTAAAGTAAAGAAGAAAGTGTTTTCATGAAAGGCAATACGCAAGAGGAGCCAAGATGGGAGCAATGTGGAGGTCAGAAAGAGCCCTTTGAGAAGATGAAAGAGTGGAAGTTAATGTTGATCTCAGAAGGCATTGAGGAGAAGGTTGCATAAAAAAGGTACATAACCAGCAAAGTAAAGAAGGTATCTCATGGAATCAACAATATAGGAGTGAAACCAAGAATAAACCTAGTTATAGTGGAGTGAAATGAGTGAAGGAAAAGTGGATATCATTCCACCTGAGCTAGTAAGAGCACACGAAGATTTGAAAGGTATAACACCAATCTGCACAAAGAATGGGGCACATAAGAACCCTAAAGAGAGCACAGGTGTTCTTGTGCTCATAATGGAGGATGCACCAAAGGAAGGGTTGAGAACCCTATATCCCCATAAAGCAATGGGTTGTAACATAACAACAATGATAGAGAGGGATGTTAGTGAAATTATAGATATCAAACCACGAGCTAGCGAGAGCACAAGAAGGTGCACAAGGTGTAGGAGCAGCCAACACAGAGATAAGGGCCCACAAGAACCCTTAAGAGAGCACAATTATTATTGTGTTCAAAGTGGAGGATACACCAAAGGAAGGCTTGAGAACATTAGATCCCCATAAAGTAAAGGATTGATTCACAACAATAACATAGAGTAATGTTGGAGCAATTATCCATCTATAGTGATGTGTGATGGATAGAAGATAACCTTTAGCCCTGGACGCAGAGCAAAATGAGCCTGAGAGAGGAGAGGCTCTAAAGGACCTTCGACTATGAGAAACCTCCTTGAAAGAAGTGCCAAAGGAAGAAACAACAAGAGATATTGTTGAAGGAGAAGAGTTTCCTACAGATCAAATGGGAGTTGTTGAGGGAAGCATAAATAAGAGTGAGGCACAAGGGTCCAAAAGTGCACCAAAGGAAATAAAGGCATTGGTGCAAGCACCAACTAAAGAGAGATTGAGTGCCAATGTAAATAGCATTATGTCAATGGATGAGGAAGGTGAAAGAGAAGTTTCACGGGTGAAATTCAAGTACAATAGCCATGCAAAAGAGACGTGTCCTTCAAAAGGCATAGACATAGAGAGGCAAAAGAGCGCAAATCTATTTATGGCAGAAATTTGTCTAAAGCATTAGGGGAGAAGAGAAAGAGGTAGCAACTTGCAGTGGAACCTAAGTTATCATAAAGATAATAGACCATTGCACCATGGAAAGACATGCAAAGGGAAGGAAAAGTAGGCATAACTCCATAGAAGACATATGAAGATGCATGAAGAGAGAAGGAGAGTCGACATGTAGCTAACAAAAAATAAGACATTATTTGCACATGACATGGATGAGCTACCGAGAGGAATTAGCCAAAATCAACCCAATGCCAATCAAAAGGGTGCAATTTTCATTACACAGAAGGAAAAGGAGTCACTATCAATTGGAACCAAGGCAGGAGGCCATCAGCTTAATACTAACTAGGAACAACGCTTGAAGGGGATATCAGTCCAAGCACATAGAGCGAGGTGCACAACAAAAGAGAGAGAAGAAAAGCAATAAGAGGGTGAAAATTTGGCAACAGATAATTTCCAAACTACAGAACCAAGTAGTGCACCCAGAACGCCATCTCAAAAGGAGAAGACTCAAAAGTCGTTGAAGGTAACCTTCAAAGCCTTACTTCTAAAGTGTTGCCATGAAAGACGATGCATAGGAGGAGAGAACATGGGAGCAATGCAAAGGTCAGAAAGAGCACTTCAAGAAGATGAAAGAATGGGAGCTAATGCTGATCTCAAAAGGCATTGAGGAGAAGATGCATAAGAAGCATAGAAAAAGAAGGTTATTTCACGGAAACAATAATAGAGGAGCAAAACCAAGAAAAAACCCATTTGTAGTGGTGTGAAATGAGTGAAGGAAAAGTGGATATCATTCCACATGAGCTAGCAAGAGTGCATGAAGGTGTGGAAGGTATAGCATCAGTCTGCACAAAAATAGGGGCACATAAGAAGAACCCTAAAGAGAGCAATGGTGTTTTTATACTCACAGTAGAGGATGCACCAAAGGAAGTGTTGAGAACCCTATATCCCCATAAAGTAATGGATTGTAGCACAACAACAATAATAGAGATAAATGTTAAGAGTAATTATGGATATCATTCCGCAAGACCCATAGAGAGTGCAATAAGGTGCATAAAGTGTAGGAGCAGCCTGCACAGAGATAAGGGCACACAAGAAAAACCCTTAAGAGAGCACGAGTGTTATTGTGCTCGAAGTGGAGGATACACCAAAAGAAGAGTTGAGAACACTAGATCCGCATAAAGCATAGGATTGGTTCATAACAAAAACAACATATAATAATACTGAAGCAATTGTCCAAAAGTAGTGTGTGATGGAGAGAACATAAGCTTTAACCCTTGATGCAAAAGTAAAACGAGCTTGAGGAAGGAGAGGCTCTAAAGGACCTTCAGCCAGGAGAAACTTCCCTGAAGGAAGCACCCAAAGAAGAAACGAGAGATGTTATAGAAGGATAAGAGATGCCTAGAGATCAACTGGAAATTGTTTAGTGAAGTATAAATAAGAGTGAGGTACATGGGTCCAAAACTGCGCCAAAGGAATTAGAGGCATTGGTGCAAGCTCCAACTCAAGCGAGATTGAGCACCAATGCAAACAACATTATGTCAATGGATGACGAAGGCAAAAGAGAAGTTTCACGGGTGAAATTCAAGCACAATAGCCATGCATAAGAGATGTATCTTTCGAAAGGCACAGACAAAGGGGAAAAAGAGCGCAAGTCTATTTGTGGCAGAAATTTGCATAAAGCATTAGGGGAAGAAGAGAAAGAGGTAGCAACTTGCAATGAGACCTAAGTTATCATAAAGATAATAGAGCATTGCGCTGTGGAGAAACATACAAAGAGAAGGAAAAGTGGGCATAACTCCACAAAAAGAGTCTGAAGATGCATGGGGAGAGGAGAAGAGTAGACATATAGCTAACAAACACAAGACATTGTTTGCACATGGCATGGATGAGCTACCTAGAAGAATTAGCTAAAATCATCCCGATGTCAATCAAAGGAGTGCAAATTTCAATGCATGAAAGAAAAAGGAGTCACTATCGATTGGCAGCAAGGAAGGAGGCCATCAACTTAAAACTAACTAGGAACAACACTTGAAGCGGATATTAGTCCAAGCATACAGAGTAAAGTGTGCCACAAAAAAGGAAGAGAAAAAGAAATAAAAGGGTGAAAATTTGGCAACATATAATTTCCAAACTACAAAACCAAGTAATACACCCAGAAGGCCATCTCAAATGGAGAAGACTCAAAAGCCATTGAAGGTAACCTTCAAAGCCTCATTCCCAAAGTAAAGAAGAAAATGTTGCCATGAAAGGTGATGCACAGGAGGAGTCAACATGAGAGCAATGTGGAGGTCAAAAAGAGCCGTTTGAGAAGATGAAAGAGTAAGAGTTAATGCTGATCTCGGAGGGCATTGAGGAGAAGGTTGCATAAAGGAGATGCGTAAGAAGCAAAGGAAAAGAAGGTTATTTCATGGAAGCAACAATAGAGTGAAACCAAGAATAAACCTAGTTGTAGTGGAGTGAAATGAGTGAAGGAAAAGTGGATATCATTCCACATGAGCCAGTAAGAGTGCATGAAGGTGTGGAAGGTATATCACCAGTCTGCACAAATACATGGGCACATAAGAAGAATCCTGAAGAGATCACAGGTGTTTTTGTGCTCATAGTGGAGGATGCACCAAAGGAAGGGTTAAGAACCCTATATCCCCATAAAATAATGGTCGATGGACAGAAGACAAACTTTAGCCCATTACAAAGGAAAAGGAGCCTAAAGAAGGAGAGGCTCTAAAGGACCTTTGACCAAGAGAAACTTCCCTCAAGGAAACACTAAAGGAAGAAGTAACAAGAGATGCTACAAAAGGAGAAGAATTACATAGAGAATAATTGGGAGTTGTTGAGTGCAATTAAAATGAGAGTAAGTCATATGGGTTCAAAGGTGTGCCAAAGGAAATAGAGGCACTGAAGTGAGCACTCGCTAAATAGATCATGAGAGTTAATGCAAACATCATTGCACCAATGAAGGAAGAAGGCAAAAGAGAAGCTACATAGGATAACTTCAAGCAAGGCAGCCAAGTAGAAGAGATGTGTCCTTCAAAAGGCATAAAGATGGAGAGATGAAAGAGTACATGTTTATCTGTAGGAGGCATTTACCTTAATCCTAAGGAGATTAAGATAAAATAGGTAATACGCAATTGAGCCTAAGTTACCCCAAAGATAACAAAGCATTACACCATGGAGAGATGGAAAAAGGGAAGGACAAGTGGACGTAACTCCACATATGGCATTCGAATATGGTAAGGAGAGGAGAAGAGTCAACTTGCAGCTAAAAAAGATGCAACATTGTTGGCACACAACCAGTAGGAGCTAGTAGGATAAGTTAACCAAAATTAGCATGAAACAGATCAAGGGAATGTAATTTTCATTATGTGCAAAGAAAAGGAGTTATTACTGATTAGGAGCAAGGCAGGTCACCATCAGCCTAAGACTGACCATGAACAATGACTGAAGGGGATATTAATCCAAGTACGTAAAGGTAAGTGTGTGACAATAAAGGAAGAAGAAAAGGTGGGAGTCAGTGGACCACATAGAGACTTCAATGCCATTGACAACATCAACTAAAGAGAAATGAAGAACAAGGGTAGTGGGAGAACCATGTAGACATATCCCGTGAGAATCACATGGAAGAATGGTACGCAAGTATACCTACTTACCATAAACCACATAACGAAGAAAGTGTGCATAACAGAGAAGCGAAAGACACACAAAAACAAGGAAAGGAAAGGTATATAGACCTTTTAGAGGAGATGGATGAACAAGAATGGGTGTAACCCCACAAGAAACAAAAGTGGGTGCAAACCCACAAGAACAAAGGTGGGCATAGGCCCACAAGATATGAAGATGGGCATGGGGCCACAAGAATAAACAGAGGTGGGCACAGAACCACAAGAACAAGGGAAGGAAGATGAAGTGTATCAGAGCTAGGCAAAGGAGAACAATTTATGACCCAAAGAGGATTTAAAAAAGAGAGAAGCACTGAGTGAGCCTGCTCAAGTGCCACACTAGGGGGACATGAACACCGTAGTCAACACAACCAACTAAAAAGATAATTCTATCACTCCAACACTATTTATAAATAGGACTTCATATTTTAATTATCTGGGGAGTTTGATGTAAGAGCATCACAGGTGAATTTGCAATCTTGCATTAGAGAAAAATAGAGTCAGTCCAACGAGAAATAAACCAACTGTAGTTGTGCACAGTAACACGGACCACGCAAGATTCCACTTGTATGGAAGGAAGGTTGTGCACGGTGGCTGAGAGTTACGCAAGGAGTTAGAGAATAAAAAGGAGGTACAAGTTTTGGTTAAGCCAAACATCACACTCGCAAAGGTACAAAACACATAAAGATGCACTAGGGACTAGAAGTAAAGTACAATAGTAAAGGCTTGCTCAAAAGTGCGTGAAGGAACCAAGGCTTAAAAAGTTCTAAGAACCATGGTTGAGGAGTTGTTAATTGAAGGTGTATTTCACAAGAACAAGAAAAGTTGTAACTAAAGCTAAGTTCAAACTTCAGCAATAAATGCACAAAGAGTTGGGCTTATCAAGGGAGAACATTAGAGTAGTGCATAGTCGTAGTTGAGGGGTGCTCAAATGCGACTACAACGTAATCAACCAGCAATTGAGCTCTAAGGTACCCATTGCACGATGATGTTGGTGCATGGAAAGGAAGAGAGTTTGAGGTATAAGGGCGCACAAAAAGCCAAGCGTAGGGTATTTGATGCAAGCCTGAGGAAGTACAAGACAGATAAGTAATTAGCTGTGAGAACCTATAGTTAGCCTTTCCTTAGGCTAGGTTAGTAATGTAAATGATGTGACAACAAAAGGGACTGACAAGATCTACTTATGCAGCTCGAGGTTCGTAAAAGGCCATGCTACTTCTAGAGTAGGATTGTAGACTTGCATAAAGCCACATTAAATGAAGTTGATCAATTGTGTGGGAATTCAATGAAGCAACTAAAAAAGGGGTCTCGATCTAGAATTTGTAATGCTCAAAAGCCAAGGAAAGACTCTATTAGAGTGATCCCATAAGGGACAAAAAAATTGTCTGAGGCTAGACAAAGAGAAAAGGAACTTTGTAGACAAGTGAAGGCTCATAATCATGGATGGATAGTATTGCAAGGACACCATAGTAGATAAAAGTAAAGATACTTATATCTATGTCTGAAGACTAGATTAAGTAGATTTGAGAGCTTAATATATAGCTACTAAGTTTATATTATCTTGGAACACCTGAAGTTAAGGAATAAAATGCTTTATTAGCATGATCTACTATGTGGAATTCTGAAGGATACGTGGTTAATGTATCCCTTCACTAGGACCCCTGATCTCGGTCAGCACCAATATAATATCAAAGCAAGGTTATGAACATTCAAAGATGTAAAAAGAAAATATAAACTTGCAAGTGAGATACAATCTAGCAGAAGCAAAGGTAGCAGATTGTTGAACATGAGGAAACTAGTAGAGCATCATTCATCATCGTGAAGGAGGTAGGTATATAGCGAGTGGGTGGAACATAAACAAAGAATAAACTTAGTCGGGACGAGTTACATAGGATCACGGAGGGAGAATTTGTTAGAGCGATTCCATAGTGCAAAGCACCTACATAGTATTACAACAGAAAGTGCAACAATAGGTAGTGTACGAAGTTACAAGGTTGTACGCAACCTGTAGGAGTGTTGTGTGATAACTGATAGATGGTTAACCATGAGGCAATCATTGCACTAGAAAGCAGAGGGGAATCATTGACAGATTGCTAGAAGTTACGTATCCAATTACAATGCAAACAGATCATCAAATGTGAGATAGTCTAGATTTACAGATTAGGAGAAACCACCGATAGAATATCGATCGTGAGGCACTTCACATGAAAAGAAAAATTGGGTTGACAATAAATCGTGTGAGAGTAATGAAGATGCCAACAGATCATCAAACATGAGACAATCAGGGTAAGAGAGCATCTTTCAATCAACGTATTGGTATAAAGTGCCAGAAAAGGTTGTTCTCCATCAAATGCAAATGAATAGAGAATGAAGAGCATAGAAGATGGCTCAGCTAGAAGCCAAAACAAGACATGACCGAGAGTTACAAAACTCAAGGAAAATGAAGATAGCCTCCATATTGTAGATGCAACAGGAAAGGATGACATGGATAGAAAGAAAAATGGTTGGGAGGAAACATACCTTAGAGAAGCAGGGAGAGAACCATAAGTGGAAAGAAGCCACAGAGGTTTTGATGTGAATCGAGAATTAGCTTAAAGCTGAAATGCAAAGGTTCTCCAGAAAAGAAAGCCCTAAGGAAATGGAGTGCATTATATGTCAAGCACTATTTCACATTGAAGGGTGTAAAGGGCTCAAGGTACTAGTCAACAGATAGAGCACTATGTCCAAGCAAACATAGCAAAGTGCATGATAAGAGAGGAAAAAGAAAAGGTGGGAGTCGACAGACCCCATAAAGACTTATATGCCACTAAAGGCACCAAGCAAAGGTAAATGAAGGCAAAGGCAGCAACAAAACCGCACAAATGTACCCTGTGAGAAACATGAGGAAGGATAGCATGTAAGTATACCTACTTGTTGCAGGTGATAAAAGGAAGAAAGTGTGCATAAAAGATGAGAACTGAAAGGTGCACAAAAAGAAGGAAATGAAAGGTATGAAAACCTTTTGGTGGAGGTGAATGGACAAGAATCGACATACACCCACAAGAGACAAAAGTGAGTGCAGAACCATGAGAGATAAAACTGGGTGTAGACCCAGAGGAGACAAAGGTGGGCATAGGACCATAAAAGTAAATAGAGGTGGGCACAAACCCACAAGAGGAAGAAAGGGAAAGAAGAGGAAGGGTATTGGATCTAGGCAGAGGAGGATGGTTTATGTCCCAATGATGGTGTAGAGGCACCAAGTGAGCCTACTTAGGTGCCACATCCAATGCAGGAGAACACTGTGGTCTAGCTAGCCGACTAAAAAAATGGTTCTACCATTCCAATCCTACTTGTATAATTTATGATTTAGCTCAAATGATCTATTAGATTTCATAACGAAACAATGCTTTCAATTTAATTTCTATAAAGTTCATTGATGAGAACTAATAGGCAATAAAAAAATTATTTAGCATTTATCTTTAAAAAGTATTAAAATTTGTTTAGCAACATTATATCTACAAGTAAGACCTATCTTTCCCAAGCTAACTAATGCTAGACTTGGTTTTTAAACCTTCTAGCACCATGCATGCTCACATGCCACATATTCTAGTTATGTACCTCTATACAAGTGGTATGGCATGTCTTCTCACATTCTATATTTTTATCATTATATTCTATTTACTAGTGCTTATGAATAATGTAAAACATATATAGTTCTAAATAACTCTATTGTTCTCTCTTACTTCATGATACTATGTTTCACATCAGTTGATATTAGAGCCTAATTATCTACTATGTTCCCCAATTAATTTTGGTTCAAAGTTTGGTTGTACATATCTAAAACTCTACTAGATATCTGAATAAGATTATATAAAGTTCTCCTTACTAGATCTAATTTGTTAGGGAACATAACTAATTTGACTACTTCCATTATAAGTTGAGCTTATAGACCAAACATAGCTTACATAAGTAAAAATCAAATGAAATACCATGGGTGATTCCTAGTTAGTTAGGTAGAGCTTGAACTCTCGTGTTTATCTTTCTATGCAAATCTTATATTAAAATAAATACAACATTTATATATTTAAAAAAAAATTGCCCTCCACTAACTGTATACCCCGAATGTCATATATGACTAATAGATTGTACAATTGATGCATCAATGGAAACATTGAATGGGCATTTTATTTAGGTTGTAAATCAATAAAAAAATTCACAAGTAGCAAAAGATAGGTGATAACATTAATGTAGCAGCTTTTAAAGATGTACATTGTGCCTACTCTCTACTAACTAGGTTTCGGAAAAGGAAAGAAAGAAATAGATTATATTGTTAATATTGTTAGGTTTGTGGCGGTTCGTATTTGTTGAATCTATGTCTAAACACTTAGAAGAAGAGTATTTTGAAGTAAAACCTAGAATGTCAAGTTAATTAATACACTTTGAGTATCAAAAACATGTTCACTTGTAATTTGAGATAAGTTTGTCATAAAAGGCAATATAGAAGGTAGGTTAGCTGAGCTCTATATTCCACCTAAAGTCATGGTGTTGTAGTAATGTTTGTTGTGATTGAGACTATCCAAGTAGTGAAATGTCATTAATATTTAAGGCTAGTGTGATGTATTTCTTAATTGTAGTAGCATCATAAGCCCGATTTAGATGTTGAAAATAATTGAAACCAAAAACAAAACCTACTTCTCAACCAAAAATCTTAATTAAATACTGATATCAAAAAATTAAAGAACTTAATTCAAATAAATATAATAAACTGATTACCACCAATAAAAAAATAAGAATAAACTATAACATTAATTTTCCAATTTATAATTATTTATAAAAAAAATTATTAATTATATATAAAATTAGTCTAAACATCTAATAATTTAAATAATTATTAAAACAACGTACAACATTTTTATAATATCATTCAAAATGTAAATAATAAATAATAGATATATCGATGTGTTCAATAGACTTACCTGGTTGAGTCGAGTCGGTGGAACGGGTTACATTTTAATCCTTGCAGGCTACACCACTTTTTTGGCAGGCAATAAGTGTTCGTGGCAGTGGCGTGGCAATAAGTGTTTGTGGCAGTGGCAATATTATTTATTTTTGTAATGGCCACAAAGATGAAGAGGCATTCCAAAGGTGGCACTGCCCCCCGGCACATATATTTTCAATTCACGTAATTTATGCTCTACGCCATATCAACCAGGCACAACCCAATGCAATCGACAAGTTCTGAAGCCAAGTAAACTATTTTCAATTAAACCTCAACACAATAAATGCCCAAAACAATACCAAATGCAGATTCGTCATCTTATTTTTTATTAATAAATATACCAATCTGTTCCAATTAGAAAATCAAAGGCATGCAGCCTTAAAAAGGCCCAAAATTGCCCCTAAATCAAAGCTTAATAAGAAACAAATGTTAAAATAAAAACCATATCTAGATTAAGATATATTTAATATTTAAATATGCAGTTCATAAAATCAAAACTAAGTTGGAAAGAATAAGTTATAAGTAATATAATTAAAACTTTATTTGCATGTTTTAAATGTTTTTTATTTCTAAAAACTTTAGCTTCACTGCATTGTTATTGTAATGTTTATATATATATATAATTAAAAATATTGAAATTAATTGATAAAAATTTAAAAACTTATATTTAAAAAAGGTTGTTTAGGCATCAGTATGTATGAGATAGCCAGTATGAATATAGTTAGGCCTAAGTGAGGAAAAATTAAGGTTGCCATCTTCAGATTTATGTGCCATTCTTTAACACTCTGTTTTTGCAACCTCCTAGGAAAAATAAAATGTGGAAAGCGATTATTGTGTGCAGGGAAGAAGGATATTATAACAACGGCCATAAACTAAACCATCTTTAAATTGGCTTTGTTTGTTCTGTTTCTGGCCGTTCAATGGAAGTGTCTGGATTTGGATATATATATATATATATAAGTAATCTTAAAGAATGTTGGTATCTTCATATCCATCCGTCTTTCGGTAACACTCTGTTTCCACTTTTCGTTGAAGCCATTATTATTTGTAGGCAAGAAGGATGTTATAACAACGACCATTCTGTAACACTCTGTTTTGGCAACCTCCTGAGTAAAAGAAGATGTGGAAAGCCATTATTGTGTGCAGGGAAGAAGGATATGATAACAACGGCCATAGACTAACCAATCTTGAAATTGGCTTTGTTCGTTTGAAGGCGTATTAAAATATATATAGTCATAAGTAGTCTTAAAGAATAGTTGTGTCTGTTCAATGGAAGTGTCTGGTCTGATAGTATTAGTTTTAATTATGCAGAGGCGTTCGTACAATAACATCCTCGGGGATGTTTGTAGCTCTTCAATAAAAATGTAACTGAATGTTTTTCACTGCGTATGTATGCAATTATTACGTCCTTTGCAGATAAATGAAGAGTGTGTGGTTTGATGCAGTAATTGAACGCGTATTAAAATATATATGGTCACAAGTAGTCTTACAGATTGCTTGTATATGTCCAATGGAAAAGTAGTAATATTTGTCGCTCTTCAATAAAATTATATATAAATTATTTGAATGGTTTATTGGTTCAAGGAAAAAAGTGTAGGATCAATCTGCATTTGAAAGTCTTAGATCTATTCTCTGGGACAATAGCTTGTAATTTCTAAGCATTTGTTGTCCAAATAAACTTTGATGTACTACCTTAAAAGCGAAGAATAGTCTATTTTTTCCCACAAACTTAGATCAATGTTCCCTTTTAGTATACACTCTTTAAGGACATTCGTTATCTGTTCAAATCTTTGATTGCACTCTTCAATAACATTGATTCGTTGTTCGTTCGAATCTCTACTTTTCTGTCTTTAAATTTGAGATTAGTCTTTCTTTTTTCGAACTTAGATCTAATTTCTTTTTTGTTATACATTTTCATACAGAAGAGATTTTTAAATGACAGAATGTGCCGTAGCATAACTATTATGCAATAATAAGACACAACAATTATATTTTTTTCGGAATTGAACCTACGACCTGTGTTTTTCAACATTTCTTTACGATCTGGCGTTCGTAGAATGTGCTGCTAAATATTCGTCTTTTATGGAGGAATATTGTAAAAATATAGAGGAATTAGCAACTTGAAGCGTATAAACAGTTTCCAGTGGAAAAATCAAGGCAAAATCTATTGAATCTGAGTTGTCATTTCATGGCATTGCTCGTCACATGGGGATCTTGAGCAGGTTTCATGGCAGAGAAGATGTGTTTGCTTGCTAGGGGCCTCTTGTGCAGTGGCAGTGTCAGGATTGGATATATTAGAGGCATTGTTTTTGGTTTCATAGCCCAAATCCATGGTGGCTCCTATATTTTAAATCACAGCCTTCTCAAAAAATGGAAAGCTGTAACTTAAATCATTAAAAATTGTACAGTAAAAGTTCTTTATCTCTTAACAATCTTTTCAAGTCAGATCCTAGAACTGTATCTATTGTTTTGGACTGGCGCTGGAACCTTAGCTTATCAAGTTTTTTATCCTTGTTTTAGACTTTATACTATATGCTTAGAATGGTTTTGGTGGTGCATTTTCATGTTTTTAAAATTATATTTAATTATCTTGGAATCTGGTACTTTGCATGTATCTCAAAGATTGTTACAATTATTTTCTTAGTTATATAAGTTGTGTTAGAATAGATTTTTTAATGTATTTGTGTAACTATTGAATATGTTTTTTTTTTCTATACGATATAAGATAATCCAATAATTTTTATCCTCCAAAATCTAAGTATAGAATACAAAGCTCAGTCCCATAAATGCATGCCTATTGGTGTCAGAGCAAATGGCTGAAATTCTATTAAATATCTGAATAAGATTATATAAAATTCTCCTTACTAGATCTAATTTGTTAGGGAACATAACTAATTTGACTGCTTCCATTATAAGTTGAGCTTATAGACCAAACATAGCTTACATAAGTAAAAATTAAATGAAATACCATGGGTGATTCCTAGTTAGTTAGGTAGAGCTTGAACTCTCGTGTTTATCTTTCTATGCAAATTTTATATTAAAAATAAATACAACATTTATATATTTAAAAACAAATTGCCCTCTACTAACTGTATACCCCGAATGTCATATATGACTAATAGATTGTACAATTGATGCATCAATGGAAACATTGAATGGGCATTTTATTTAGGTTGTAAATCAATAAAAAAATTCACAAGTAGCAAAAGATAGGTGATAACATTAATGTAACAGCTTTTAAAGATGTACATTGTGCCTACTCTCTGCTAACTAGGTTTCGGAAAAGGAAAGAAAGAAATAGATTATATTGTTAATATTGTTAGGTTTGTGGCGGTTTGTATTTATTGAATCTATGTCTAAACACTTAGAAGAAGAGTATTTTGAAGTAAAACCTAGCATGTCAAGTTAATTAATACACTTTGAGTATCAAAAACATGTTCACTTGTAATTTGAGATAAGTCTGTCATAAAAGGCAATATAGAAGGCAGGTTAGCTGAGCTCTATATTCCACCTAAAGTCATGGCGTTGTAGTAATGTTTGTTGTGATTGAGACTATCCAAGTAGTGAAATGTCATTAATATTTAAGGCCAGTGTGATGTATTTCTTAATTGTAGTAGCATCATAAGCCCTATTTAGATGTTGAAAATAATTGAAACCAAAAACAAAACCTACTTCTCAATCAAAAATCTTAATTAAATATTGATATCAAAAAATTAAAGAACTTAATTCAAATAAATATAATAAACTAATTACCACCAATAAAAAAATAAGAATAAAATATAACATTAGTTTTCCAATTTATAATTATTTATTAAAAAAATTTATTAATTATATATAAAATTAGTCTAAACATCTAATAATTTAAATAATTATTAAAACAACGTACAACATTTTTATAATATCATTCAAAATGTAAATAATAAATAATAGATATATCGATGTGTTCAATAGACTTACCTGGTTGAGTCGAGTCGGTGGAACGGGTTACATTTTAATCCTTGCAGGTTACACCACTTTTTTGGCAGGGAATAAGTGTTCGTGGCAGTGGCGTGGCAATAAGTGTTTGTGGCAGTGGCAATATTATTTATTTTTGTAATGGCCACAAAGATGAAGAGGCATTCCAAAGGTGGCACTGCCCCCCAGCACATATATTTTCAATTCACGTAATTTATGCTCTACGCCATGCCAACCAGGGACAACCCAATGCAATTGACAAGTTCTGAAGCCAAGTAAACTATTTTCAATTAAACCTTAACACAATAAATGCCCAAAACAATATCAAATGTAGATTCGTCATCTTATTTTTTATTAATAAATATACCAATCTGTTCCAATTAGAAAATCAAAGGCATGCAGCCTTACAAAGGCCCCAAACTGCTCCTAAATCAAAGTTTAATAAGAAACAAATGTTAAAATAGAAACCATATCTAAATTAAGATATATTTAATATTTAAATATGCAGTTCATAAAATCAAATCTAAGTTGGAAAGAATAAGTTATAAGTAATATAATTAAAACTTTATTTGCATGTTTTAAACGTTTTTTATTTCTAAAAACTTTAGCTTCACTGCATTGTTATTGTAATGTTTATATATATATATATATATATATATATATATATATATATATATATAAATAATTAAATATATCGAAATTAATTGATAAAAATTTAAAAACTTTTATTTGAAAAAGGTTGTTTAGGCATCAGTATGTATGAGATAGCCAGTATGAATATAGTTAGGCCTAAGTGAGGAAAAATTAAGGTTGCCATCTTCAGATTTATGTGCCATTCTTTAACACTCTGTTTTTGCAACCTCCTAGGAAAAATAAAATGTGGAAAGCCATTATTGTGTCCAGGGAAGAAGGATATTATAACAACGGCCATAGACTAAACCATCTTTAAATTGGCTTTGTTTGTTCTGTTTCTGGCTGTTCAATGGAAGTGTCTGGATTTGGATATATATATATATATAAATATATAAAAGTAATCTTAAAGAATGTTGGTATCTTCAGATCCATCCGTCTTTCGGTAACACTCTGTTTCCACTTTTCGTTGAAGCCATTATTATTTGTAGGCAAGAAGGATGTTATAACAACGACCATTCTGTAACACTCTGTTTTGGCAACCTCCTGAGTAAAAGAAGATGTGGAAAACCATTATTGTGTGCAGGGAAGAAGGATATTATAACAACGGCCATAGACTAACCAATCTTGAAATTGGCTTTGTTCGTTTGAAGGCGTATTAAAATATATATAGTCATAAGTAGTCTTAAAGAATAGTTGTGTCTGTTCAATGGAAGTGTCTGGTCTGATAGTATTAGTTTTAATTATGCAGAGGCGTTCGTACAATAACATCCTCGGGGATGTTTGTAGCTCTTCAATAAAAATGTAACTGAATGTTTTTCACTGCGTATGTATGCAATTATTACGTCCTTTGCAGATAAATGAAGAGTGTGTGGTTTGATGCAGTAATTGAACGCGTATTAAAATATATATGGTCACAAGTAGTCTTACAGATTGCTTGTATATGTCCAATGGAAAAGTAGTAATATTTGTCGCTCTTCAATAAAATTATATATAAATTATTTGAATGGTTTATTGGTTCAAGGAAAAAAGTGTAGGATCAATCTGCATTTGAAAGTCTTAGATCTATTCTCTGGGACAATAGCTTGTAATTTCTAAGCATTTGTTGTCCAAATAAACTTTGATGTATTACCTTAAAAGCGAAGAATAGTCTATTTTTTTCCACAAACTTAGATCAATGTTCCCTTTTAGTATACACTCTTCAAGGACATTCGTTATCTGTTCAAATCTTTGATTGCACTCTTCAATAACATTGATTCGTTGTTCGTTCGAATCTCTACTTTTCTGTCTTTAAATTTGAGATTAGTCTTTCTTTTTTCGAACTTAGATCTAATTTCTTTTTTGTTATACATTTTCATACAGGAGAGATTTTTAAATGACAGAATGTGCCGTAGCATAACTATTATGCAATAATAAGACACAACAATTATATTTTTTTCGGAATTGAACCTACGACCTGTGTTTTTCAACATTTCTTTACGATCTGACGTTCGTAGAATGTGCTGCTAAATATTCATCTTTTATGGACGAATATTGTAAAAATATCGAGGAATTAGCAACTTGAAGCGTATAAACAGTTTCCAGTGGAAAAATCAAGGCAAAATCTATTGAATCTGAGTTGTCATTTCATGGCATGGCTCGTCACATGGGGATCTTGAGCAGGTTTCATGGCAGAGAAGATGTGTTTGCTTGCTAGGGGCCTCTTGTGCAGTGGCAGTGTCAGGATTGGATATAGTAGAGGCATTGTTTTTGGTTTCATAGCCCAAATCCATGGTGGCTCCCCTATTTTAAATCACAGCCTTCTCAAAAAATGGAAAGCTGTAACTTAAATCATTAAAAATTGTACAGTAAAAGATCTTTATCTCTTAACAATCTTTTCAAGTCAGATCCTAGAACTGTATCTATTGTTTTGGACTGGCGCTGGAACCTTAGCTTATAAAGTTTTTTATCCTTGTCTTAGACTTTATACTATATGCTTAGAATGTTTTTGGTGGTGCATTTTCATGTTTTTAAAATTATATTTAATTATCTAGGACTCTGGTACTTTGCATGTATCTTAAAGATTGTTACAATTATTTTCTTAGTTATATAAGTTGTGTTAGAATAGACTTTTTAATGTATTTTGGTAACTATTGAATATGTTTTTTTTTCTATACGACATAAGATAATCCAATAATTTTTATCCTCCAAAATTTAAGTATAGAATACAAAGCTCAGTCTCATAAATGCATGCTTATTGGTGTCAGAGCAAATGGCTGAAATTCTTCTAGATATCTGAATAAGATTATATAAAGTTCTCCTTACTAGATCTAATTTGTTAGGGAACATAACTAATATTGTTTGGTTTGTGGCGGTTCGTATTTGTTGAATCTATGTCTAAACACTTAGAAGAAGAGTATTTTGAAGTAAAATCTAGCATGTCAGGTTAATTAATACACTTTGAGTATCAAAAACATGTTCACTTGTAATTTGAGATAAGTCTGTCATAAAAAGCAATATAGAAGGCAGGTTAGCTGAGCTCTATATTCCACCTAAAGTCATGGCGTTGCAGTAATGTTTGTTGTGATTGAGACTATCCAAGTAGTGAAATGTCATTAATATTTAAGGCCAGTGTGATGCATTTCTTAATTGTAGTAGCATCATAAGCCCTATTTAGATGTTGAAAATAATTGAAACCAAAAACAAAACCTACTTCTCAACCAAAAATTTAATTAAATACTGATATCAAAAAATTAAAGAACTTAATTCAAATAAATATAATAAACTGATTACCACCAATAAAAAAATAAGAATAAACTATAACATTAATTTTTCAATTTATAATTATTTATTAAAAAAATTATTAATTATATATAAAATTAAACATCTAATAATTTAAATAATTATTAAAACAACGTACAACATTTTTATAATATCATTCAAAATGTGAATAATAAATAATAGATATATCGATGTGTTCAATAGACTTACCTGGTTGAGTCGAGTCGGTGGAACGGGTTACATTTTAATCCTTGCAGGTTACACCACTTTTTTGGCAGGGAATAAGTGTTCGTGGCAGTGGCGTGGCAATAAGTGTTTGTGGCAGTGGCAATATTATTTATTTTTGTAATGGCCACAAAGATGAAGAGGCATTCCAAAGGTGGCACTGCCCCCCAGCACATATATTTTCAATTCACGTAATTTATGCTCTACGCCATGCCAACCAGGGACAACCCAATGCAATCGACAAGTTCTGAAGCCAAGTAAACTATTTTCAATTAATAGGATTGACTAAGGCATCTGGTCATTGTAGCACGCAGTGTCTGTAATCATCGCCATGGATCAGAGATTCTTTATGGCTGCCTCCATTATGATATCGTTACTGAATTTCCATTTCCAGGTCTGTTCAAGACACTCCTATAATGCCATTGATAAGTGCTGGAGAAGAAACCAGCATTGGGCACAGAACAAAATGAACCTCTCAGACTGTGCCGTGGGCTTTGGAAGCGCAGCCGAGGGAGGCAGAGGAGGAGAAATGTACAGAGTCACCAGTGATGATGAGAACCCTACAAATCCGCTGCCTGGAACTCTAAGATACGGAGTTACTCGTGATGGTCCTCTATGGATAGTTTTTGCCAGGGATATGGAGATAAAGCTTGAGATGCCCCTCTTTTGTACCAGCCACAAGTCTATCGACGCAAGGTGGGCAAATGTTCACATCAGCAACGGGCCCTGCATCCGCCTAGTAAATGTTTCACGGCTTAAACATCCATGACTGTAAGCCAAGCATAGCTGGCAAGTGGCAACGTTCTGCTGTCAGAATCCATGAGCCTTCAGTGGATGGAAACACAGGACGGAGACGCTATTTCTGTTATCTCGGCACGAGATATTATATGGATTGATCATTGATGATAACGCACTCTCCAGTTGCGCAGATGGATTTGTAGATATCACGCTTTCTTCCACTCGTTCACAGCAGCGCGTACTGGCTGCGGTAGCAAGTACAACGGTTCGGTCCTCCTTTGTCTTCTGGATATAATCATGTAAAGGCGAGGTCACATGACAATCAGGGTTCCCTCTCTCCCACCGACATCAATGACATGCTCACCCGCTCGATAAATCACAATAATAGAATTTTATTTGCCGACATTAATAATAGTAATGGCACGGGCACCAACCCCAATACGGAGGCTGCAATCGTACGTACGTTCTGAGGACGAGGCGCGGTTGTAAATCAGGTCTTGCCGCCGGCGAAGCGGGCATCCACCAAGGATCGTCATACCAAAGAGGACGGGCGGGACCGGCGAATCCGTATGCCTGCAACTTGCACGGCGAGGGTTTTTCAGCTGCCGCAGGAGCTGGGGCACATAGAATGGCTGCTGCAACAGGAGGAGCCGGCGGTGATTGCCACCACCGGCACTGGATCAATCCCGGCGAACTTTCACACTCTGAACATCTCGATGCACAGCTCCAGCTCAAGCATGTCGGCTCCACTTAAGCCGCCATATAATTTCCACGGCGAGTCGCTCAACCTCAACGCGAGCATGATGGATCAGATTCTAACCCCGGCCGAGTGGGAAAGATCGGCAGTAGGGGAAACGAGGTCTCAGGGTATGAGTATTTTAGGTTATATCCATCATCCTCATCACACGGGTGGATTCGAGAAATTGATAAACAACCCTGGACGACAACAGCAGCAGCTAATGCACGATTCGGACTGTGGGAACTCGAGATCAAAAAGACAGAGACAGGAGAGCTTGCAGGAGCAGACGACGGCTAGCGCCATGTGGGCAGTTACCCCTGCAACGGGGTGAGGTATCAAATACCGCACAAAACATGCCGGGCGCGTTCTGGATGCTCCCTCTGCCCTCCCATGCCCTGCGCTGCGCCTTACCCACAAACTGAAACTTTCCTCCTCCTTTTCTTTCGTCCTAACCAGAAAAAAGAAAAGAAAGCTCCGTACAAAATATGCCGGGCGCGTTCTGGATGCTCCCTCTGCCTTCCCATGCTCTGCGCTGCGCCTTACCCACAAACTGAAACTTTCCTCCTCTTTTTCTTTCGCCCTAACCAGATTAAAAAGAAGAGAAAGGTCCGTACAAAACAAAAGGCAAACTAAAACATTATATAATCCCACATCATAATGTGGCGGTGAAAGGACATAGCCGTTTGGAACTAGATTTAAAATGTTTTTATTAAGCGTGTGGTTCACGCCATCTATTCGTACACAATATTTATATGCTTTTTAAATTATGCGCTACAATAAGATTGCCCCTCCCCCCATGGAATTTGGTTTAAACGTATACAAAAACATTAAAGAAATTTAATTTAATTTAATTGGATTTAATTATTTTAGATTTAAATAAGTGATTAAAAAAATTAACAAGACTATTTTGATTTTTAAGATATTTAAAAATAGGTGTTAAAATTTAATGGTAAAAAATTGAGTTTTGTGATAAGGTAATGAGAATTGTAAAAATATATATTGAACATTTTCAAATATATTTACAACTAAATTGAATTTGTTTTAGGATCTAACTAGCACTCAA
Organism: Torreya grandis; assembly: GCA_037957365.1. NCBI lineage: Eukaryota > Viridiplantae > Streptophyta > Pinopsida > Cupressales > Taxaceae > Torreya > Torreya grandis. Next base: position 429,666 of record JARHVA010000545.1, on the reverse strand, counting down.
ATCGACATCAAATAGTAAAAAACGTGAATAAGACACGAAAAATTTCCTTGCATTCAATGATAATGTGAAGTGAACAACATCATTTCCCTCGCAGCAAGTGAACCAAATTCATCGCAATCATGTTGATCCAATATTGGAGACAAATGAGACTGTTTATTTCTCAAAACGACAAATATTACATCATATCATGAGCTAACATCATTTCCCTCCCCCCATGGAATTTGGTTTAAACGTATACAAAAACATTAAAGAAATTTAATTTAATTTAATTGGATTTAATTATTTTAGATTTAAATAAGTGATTAAAAAAATTAACAAGACTATTTTGATTTTTAAGATATTTAAAAATAGGTGTTAAAATTTAATGGTAAAAAATTGAGTTTTGTGATAAGGTAATGAGAATTGTAAAAATATATATTGAACATTTTCAAATATATTTACAACTGAATTGAATTTGTTTTAGGATCTAACTAGCACTCAAATCGACATCAAATAGTAAAAAACGTGAATAAGACACGAAAAATTTCCTTGCATTCAATGATAATGTGAAGTGAACAACATCATTTCCCTCGCAGCAAGTGAACCAAATTCATCGCAATCATGTTGATCCAATATTGGAGACAAATGAGACTGTTTATTTCTCAAAACGACAAATATTACATCATATCATGAGCTAACATCATTTTATGATGTTTTCCAAGCAATTAAAATTTGAAAATATGATTCAAATAATGTGATCTATCCATTTTATTAATTAATACATCATAAATAAGCTTACTAGCGTTTTCTGATGCAGTCATAAAGACAGGGTTTACAACAAAGAAAAGCCCTAACCCAATAACAAGTAAACACACACATAGAAAAAGAAACTCAAATGTTTATATACACAATAATTTTGTATCGCACAGGCTACATGTCGTGCTTCATTAAAAACTACCAAATGTAAGCTTATACTAGATATTAAAATGAATTCTACTTAGATCTCCTTTTATCACTCTCTCGTTGAACTTTCGAATGAAGAAGACAATCCTCTTGATCTTGATATCTCCTCCCATACTTCTTCCTTGCTCTATATGCATTTATATAGCCTTTCGTAAATGATACATGTCAATTCATATCCATGTACGTTCATGCAAGTTGCCACACTTCCCAAAGACAATTGTGTCTTTCATTCTAACTCATATATAACGGACACATTCCTTCCTATCTATCTCCAAGAGTCTCATTGTCAATGGTCATATTTTGAACCTTTATGCAAATTATTCCATCTACACACCAACCTTCCTAAATCCATTTGCATCAATACTTATACGTAATTATTCGATGTCCTTCATCAACCTATGCATCATACACACAAGTTTGGTGTATCCTAGTCTTAAATTGTTTCTTGTATTACCCTTTCCTTTGCATGTAATAACATCTACATTCATTGACCAACTTAATTTTTGCACAATCAAACCCTTGAGTGTCATAGTAAGTGATCAACTCCTTTGGGCATTCCCATGCAAGATTTGATTTCTTGCTCTAAAATCCATGTGCACTTCTCTTATGAATACTTCCTCTACATTAGACAACCCTCTATACCAACTCTCTCTGTAGACCTTTTCTTAGAGTTAAAACTCGTTGAAACCTACCTCAACTAACTCCAATGCCTTGTACACCCATTCTACTACATTTTTGTGCTTGTACCCAATCCTTCAACTCAAAGAGTTATACACCTATGTGCAACATAAATCATGTTATAACTTTATTCAAAAAGGACTTTAGATATTTGGTGATGAAAGATTATAATAAGCTAGGGATGTTCCTCCATCAGACACCCCAAGTAACTAAAAATGTGAGCTCTTACTTATTGTTGGTTAAAATCTTCAAGAGTATGGCCTTAATGACTAATCTTTGCAAGATCCAACCAAGTAGAGTGTTCTTTCTTTTTGTTCTTTCCAGTTCTTAATGTATTGCTTATACTATTTTTCGTGTGCCCTCTAAACAATATTAGAGTCCAAAATGGCCTATATTTCTTATTTCTCCTTCTTAGGTATTTTCTCTCTCTAATTGAGAACCTAATTATTCTTCCTCATTAATATTATTACCCTATGGAACATATACAAATATGCAACATTGAATATTAGAGATATACCCATGTTCAATCTCATATGAATTTGTCTAACACTTTCTCAATACTATTTATGCTACTTCTTCCACTTAAAATTGTTATACACTCTGCACAAGAATCTCTCCCTGTGTAAATGCGCAAACACTAACTTGTCAACGTAGAAATGCTTATATTTACATCTAATATATGGGTGTTGTTTATACTATTAATTTGTCTACTCTAACTTCTCCTTTATATGTTTATGTATATCATGCATATTTTATGGATAATATTTTTCTTCGACACTCCTTTCATTCATCCCTTTGATCTTTCTTAACTATGTTAACTCATCTTGGGCTACCTCCATACATAATTTGGAAAGGTGATTTTCCCATGTTTCTATTTACCAATTTTTTATAAGTGAACTTTGCCTATGTAATGTCTGGGTCTAATCCCCCTAATTGTATTTTGAGATTTTAGAATTTTGTTATGTAAAATTATATGAAATTTTAAAGGAACTGATGAAGGGCTCTTCAAATGTCATCCCTCCAAAACTCTCCTTGAACGTGTGGCTTGAACCTCTACCCTCCCTGGCTCTTTTCATTGTTATATTTGACTTTGAGCCTTTAACATTTGTAGCGTAGCTCCTTGTGGACTTCTAATCCAGTACAGTAGTTATGGTTGCCATGGAGGAGGAATATACTAGGATGTCTGATAATAGCCATTTAAAGGACTCTAGGGTTATGGTTTCTTGACTCATACATGATAATTTGTAGTAGCTGGTGGATGCCATAAGTTTGGAAGGTGTTTTCGATCCTGAAAAACACAATAGGGATGATGAAGGTAGTTTGGGACCTACTGACAAGTCCACACATTTCCATTCTCTCTCACCCCTATAGGTGGTTTTATCAACCCTTTTTGGATAATCTTACTATAGTTTTTTCTGTTTGTTCCCAAGGTTTGTCCCTCAATGGTCTATATCTCTCCCTTTGGGACTTACTCTTGGTTGGATGTCTCCACCTCAACCAAGACACCACTTATTTTATGTGTGTTTTCTCTTCCTCCTTTGTATGGGTGAGGGCCCTTACCATCAATATTTATTAAAAGAATCAAATTACATTGTGTTAGCTTATTTCCAACCAAGCATCTCAACAAATTTCTAATGCTACTATTCATAACTTTTATCTGTCTATCTATTTATGGATGTAATACTAAACTAAAACTAAAACGTGCCTAACATCTTCTATAAGGTCCTCCAAAAATAACCTCAAACTTTATATCTTTGTCCAACACTATGATGTGCAGTAACCCATACAGCCTTACCACCCATGTAAAGAATTGTTTTTCAATATTTGTGGCATCATTGTCCAATACTATGTTGTGCAGTTACTCTCCTCTACGTCCCTTCCCTTCTATTAAGCATGTGGCTTATGCCATATATCTGTACATAATATTTATATGCTTTTTAAACTATGCCCTACGATAAGGTTTCCCCCCTATGGAAATTTTATTCTTAGTTGCAACATAAATATCCATTAACATTGAATATAGTTTAAACATGTTGGTTGAATATTTTGTCGATCAGCGTACTGATAAACAAAATAGGTCTGATCAGCCAAAGTAGGAAGATTAGTCATCCAAATGTGTAGATTTACCACATCAGAAGGGGATTGATCTCTCCTCTCTTCAATGAGAGGTTCCCTATATATATATATATATATATATATATATATATATATATATATATATATATATATATATATATATATATATATATATATATATATATATATATATATATATATATATATATAATAATACTCAAAGGTAGGACAAACCATCCATCTCTCTTTCTTTAGAGATGATGTGTGCAAATCAAAGGAAAAACTCAAGGGAAATGATAGACAACACTCCTCTTCTTTCAGAAGTACTATTCAATAAACCACAAGAATACTCCTGGTAGTAACAACAAAATGTAACAAAGGATGTAATAACTAGCAAGTCAAGATGCAGCACAAAGTCTACGCTTGAATTACTCAAGAGTAAGATATGAAGGACAATGAGGGCACAAAGTCACCTCAAGGTCCTTTACACATAAATGAAAAGAAAACACACTAAAGGCAATTATGGGGGCACAAAGTCTCTCCATAGTTGACTCTTTAGGACACCTTCTTGACTGTTGTCACTAATTCTGCTTGTTGAATTAAAGGAATAGAAGATATATTAAGGAAAAAGACCTAAGAACAATTTCTTCAACAACAAAGATATTACAGCACAAAGTCTAAAAAACCATTTGCTTTCTTATTCCAATAACAAAATATGATAAACAAACTGAGCTCAAAGTCTCAGAAGTGTCTTTCAATTTGGGCAGAGTTTCGTTCTGATTGTCAAAAAGAGATATATTTACAATAGAAGAGAGTCCCTTATATAGCCACTTCAAGAAGGACTCAAGAACAGTAACACATCATGTTGCATTGAAATCTATTAAGAGGACAGGCTAGAACTTAGGGGCGTTTACCCATTTGATTTTATCAATGTAGAGAAACAAGTCATGATATTGAAAGTTTGCAACTTTCAATTTCCACCTGGCAATCTGATCCTACCTTCATCATTCTTCCTTTTCTAGTTAATTGAATCGGGTCCTGGATTCAATTTGTTATTCTGTTCCTTCCTCACTTTCTACTGGTCTTGGCCTTGAAGTCTGTGAATGCATTCAGGTCTATAGATTTAAAGGATCAATGGCTATTTTATGAGCTTTAAAATTGACATTCGCGTGCCCGTCACTATGTTTTCAACAGCAAGTTCGTTGTGTTGAATTTGACGTCTTCGGGCGCGTCACCCCTTGGTCCTTCTTTGGCTTTTCTATTTGGCACTTTCTTGGAAAGAATCTGCCCTTTTGGGCCTTAAGAAATGATATTTGAATAGCCTTTGAGCTTCTTATTTTACATCTTCCTAAAGGGAATGTGAACCTTCAGCTTCAGGGAAGTGTCCTTCTATTCGGTAGCTATTGTTCCCCACAAGGGCACCTGCCTTTCGGGGTCCTTTGATGGCCTTTGCCTTAGAAGTCTCACGTGGGATTCCCTCAGGCTTTCTCTATGGATAAATTCTCGTGGACAAAAAGTCTACAAAATTTCCATTTGTTTGCTTTGTTTATTTCTTCGAGCTTTTTGCCCACAACTTCTCCAAATTCTTTCAGACTTTTTGTCTGAAGGAATTCCTTCGGACAAAAGTTTGAAAGAATTATGACTGTCTGCCTTAAACAAAATTTTTGAAAGAATTTACCTTTGCGGCCTTCTTCGAAAATGACCCTTTCGAAGGGTGTTTTTGTTGACTGAGTGCCCTCCACAAGGGCACTTGTCCTTTGGGAGGTTCTTTGAACTTTTACATTGGATCACTCATTTGAACCAAGCTATTGAACCACTTTGTTGAACCAAGGTGTTAAATCTCTTGTTTGAACCAAATGTTGAACCAAGCTGATGAACCAAGCTTTGAACCAGAATGGTTCAAGCTGATGGTTCAGTTGAATGAACCAAGTCGATGAACTACTCCATTAAACCACAAGACGTTGAACCTCTTCATTGAAGTAAGGCTTTGAACCTCTTCGTTGAACCAAGGCTTGAAACCAAAATGGTTCAAGTCGATGGTTCATTTGATTGAATTGAAGTGATGAACTAACTATTGAACCAAAAGATGTTGAACCAACCATTGAACCAAGTTTTGGTTCAACGGTTCAAACAAAGCCTTGAACCGACTGATGAACCATTTGATTAAACCAAAGGATGAACCAAAACATTGAAACAAAGCAGACGAATCAATTGAACCTTGAACTCATTGAACCTTTAAACCAAAGTGGTTCAATGGTTCGACAGTGCAGTGGTTCAAGCCTCTTTTGCTTGAATGCTTGACAATAGACATTTTTGATTGAACCAAGGCACTGAACCAATCCTGAAAATGACCAAGTGATAGAAACTGATTCTTTTGGTTGAACCCACCTATAGAAACTGTGAAGCCCGTTGAACTTGTATAAATGAACCTGCCTGTAGAGTTCGTAGAAATCAAGTCTAAGAAATCAACCTATAAAACGCATTGAACTTGGCCTACAAAGTCTATAGATTTCCTCTTCCTATTGAGTTCATAGATTTTCTCTTCCTGCTGAGTTCGTAGATTCAAGCTTGTAGAGTCCGTAGATTTAAGCCTGTAGAGTCCGTAGATTTAAGCCTGAAGAATCTGTAGATTTTTGAGAAGCTTGAAAAACTAAGGAATTTGAATGTCTAGGACAAATTTTGAAAAGGGAAGAGATAGTTTTGGTCTGTAGGACCAAAATAGTTTAAATGTTGTCCCAATAATGAGTAATATTTTTGGGGGACAACAACTAGCTCCAGTTGGGGAACTTCTGTCAATTGTAAAGAGAATTGAAAGGAGTAGAATCCAGAATCTCTACTATCTTCATGTGTACCATTAGGTTACGAAGTCATGCTACCTATAAATGAAAGGCATAAAAAATGGAAACAAACAAAACAAAATAGAATTAAAAACTGTACAAATATACATATATACCGATGTAATGATTTGATACTTCAAGAGTTGAAGTGTTTCAGATGTTGCTTCTTGGGAGATAGTGAAAATAGTGCTCTATTCTGATAAAACAACAAGAAGACATTTTGCCCCTAGAAATGATGACGGGCGAATGGAGTTCTCCACCAGGAAATCAATTTTTTGTGTCTTCCCCTTGGCTTTTTCTTTTTCTTGTCCCATGGCAGGATGTGGTCTTCAATTTGAAAGCCATAACTCCTTACTTTCTTAACGAAGGGTTCCTTTGCCTGATTTTGATTTGCAACAGCATGGTCCATTACCATAATTGGTTGTTCTTCTGGTTCAGTCCAGCATATGATTGGATTGTCTATATCAAACTCTAAAAAATTATCAACTTAGCATCTACTTTGATGTGAAGGAGTTTGATTTCTTCATCTTGAGCAATCTTCAATCCAAGCAATAGAGATTCGCATCCAGCTGTATTGTTGGTGTTGATGACTTGAAAATTACATAAAAGAAGAATATCTCTTTGAAGAGATATCAACACAGTCCCAACTCCATCATTGGTGGAAAAATTACTGTCATCATCAAAAGCTGATCTCCTATCAGAATTCTCTTTATTAGAGATGGAAGATCCTTCCTTGTTTATACTGCACCCTACCAATTCTCCTGAAGTCTTGTTTGGATCATTTCTTGGATTGTCAGCTACAGGACTTTCATCTGTAAAAACATGAACATCCTCTGTGGTAAAGAAATAATTACCCCTACCTGAAGACTCAAATAGAATTTGTGTTATAGGAGATGATGTTTGGGTGACCACGTATTTTGCCTCCTTTTCAGGGAGCAATCTCTTAATCACGCCTTAGATAGGGATCCTTACCTCAGACAGGTCCATGCTTAGTTCTCCTCCCACGTCTTTGCAGAAATTTCATCCAAAAAAAATGCTATAAGAAGCTGGAACATCAGCCACCAAGACAGTCATCTTTATTCTCTTGTCTGGAAAGGCTAAAAATGCAAATTGGGCATCTTTGATTTGCCCCAACAGTGGTACTTACTTGTTTTCCATCGAGAAACATCTCCCAAAGGTTTTGGTTAGTGTGAGATCTAGAGACTCAGCTACTTTAGCAGGCATGACATTGTCAGATGCCCCAGAATCAATGATGCAATTGTTGAGCTGATAACCATTTATTAATAGGGAAACATAGAAAGTTTCTATTTTCACAAGGGCAGCTGGAGGAGTAATAACAAGATTATTCAAAATGGGCATGTTCTTTGGAGAATCAAGAATTATCTTTTTAGCTTTTTGCCCTGTAGGGATGGTTTGATTCTTGATACATTGGACCGACTTATCCAATTGATCAGGATTGGACTGCAAGTATTCAAATTTAGACACTTGTATTTTGGTCTTTTTTACACGATCGATTATGTCAAATGGCTGAATTGAGCTAGGTACAGAGAAAGGTACTTCATTTCTAAGTTTGAGAAGGGATGGGAGGTGGGTTGGTTTGTGAAATGGGAGTAGAAGGTGAAGGTGAAATTGATGTACTTACATTTTAGGTGATCACCAGATCCTTTTATTGAAAAGTCAGAGTGGCTCCACGCTTAGCAATTGTTACTATTGGCTGTGGTTGTTCCTCTTTCTTCTCTTTATTAGCTTGCTAGACTGATTAGTTCTTGGACTGATAAACACTGCATATGATCCATCAAAAGCTTCTCCTTTGCTTTTGGGTTCATCATGATAATTCAAGAAACCAATGTGGGAGTCACCAGCTGATTCTTCTTGATCCTCCATGAAGAGATCAACATCATTTTCTTGCTCAAACTCAGGTTGGAAAGAGAAAGTATGTTCTATTTCCAAATATCCAACTGCTATGTTGGTTAGAGGAGCTTCAAGGGCAAGTTTCCCTTGTGGGGGAGGAAGACGATTTGGCTGCCCTTGATTCCTCGCAACATTGCCTTGATATGATTGATTTGGAAATGTCCTTCTTGGCATATCTCTATATGAAGGAGTAGAAGACATTCCTTGCACCATTTGTTTTTTTAAGGCTAACACTTCATTTTCCAGCTTTTGCACCATTGGATCAATGGTGCTTGTAGATGCATATTCAAAAGATGAAGATCTATTTCTATTTGGATATCTTCTTATCTTCTCTGCTAAGATGATATCATCTTCTACCTCAGTGGCCAAAAGTTGGGCTGCAGCAAGATCTATTTAACCAGCATGTCTCAAAAGAAAACGGACTTCAGGTAGCTGAGAATTAATGAAAAAATATTTGAGATTCTCAGCTGTAGGTTGAGCTATTATAGGGATTCTATTTCTTAGTTTATCAAATTAGGCTATGAAGTCTTTCATAGGCTCATAAGGCTCTTTCTTCATCTGTGTAAGTTGAGCCAGAAGTGCATGTGCATCTTCTGCAGGTTTGAATCTAGCTTCAAACTTATCTTTGAGAGTATTCCAATCAGTCACTGACCGAGCCTATAGATGATAAAACCAATCTACAACAGCACCTTGTAGTGTCTCCATAAAAAACCTGACTACTACATCTTCAAATTCTGCTATGATTACTCTACAAGCTATGCTGAAAGCTGCAATGTGTTCATCAGGATGAACTTTCCCATCACCATAGAATTTGGGGAAATTCTTCCTAAAACTGTGTGGAAGCTCATGTAGAGGTGGAGTAAGATTGAGAGGACCAAAAGCATTACCCTAGGGGCCTTGAACTGCCATTACAGGATTGTGAAAAGGAGGGATAACAAATCTCAAAGGGGTAATTATAGGCACAACTTTATCAATAGCAGAAGTAGATACTTCGTTTGGCAATGGAGATCTAACTTTAGTAGGAAGAAAACTTTGGGTTCATTAGAGATGAGATGGTAAAGGAAATAGATCAAAATCACTTTGTTGTACCAACTCGAATACAGGGTCAACGATACCTTTATCCCTTTGGCTTCATGTATACCTTGAATCTACCAGATTGTGAAACAAAAATAGAAAAGAATTGACCTTGCTTCAGTTAAAGCTTGAGGCTTTAAACTGCACACTCTTTCCTAGCAGCTCTGATTTTTACAGACCAGATAAAATAATGGAGGTGGATGAAGATGGTAAGACTATAAATGGATAATGGGTAAGAAGTGAAATGGAGTCGCCAGAGTCTGTAATGGATAAGGGCTATAATGATAATGGGTAAGACATAGGTGATGTTTCAATCTGAAACTTGACGTTCCAAATTGAATAGAATTATGTATATCCCCAGTAGAGTCGCCAAAAATTATTGGTTGAATATTTTGTCGATCAGCTTATTGATAAATAAAATAGGTTTGATCAGCGAAAGTAGGAAGATTAGTCATCCAAATGTGTAGATTTACCACATCAAAAGGAGACTGATCTCTCCTCTCTTCAAGGGGAGGTTCCCTATATATATATATATATATATAAACAAAAAATAATACTCAAGGGTAGGAAAAACCATCCATCTCTCTTTCTTCAGAGATGATGTGTGCAAATCAAAGGAAAAACTCAAGGGAAATGATAGACAACACTCCTCTTCTTTCAAAAGTACTATTCAACAAACCACAAGAATACTGGTAATAATAACAAAATGTAACAAAGGATGTAATAACCAGCAAATCGAGATGCAACACAAAGTCTACGCCTAAATTGCTCAAGAGTAAGATACAAAGGACAATGAGGGCACAAAGTTGCCCCAAGGTCCTTTACATAGAAATGAAAAGAAAACACACTAAAGGTAATTATGGGGGCACAAAGTCTCTCCACAGTTGACTCTTCAGGACACCTTCTTGACTGCCATCACTAATTTTGCTTGTTGAATTAAAGGAACAAAAGATATATTAAGGAAAAAGACATAAGAACAGTTTCTTCAACAACAAAGATATTACAACACAAAGTCTAAAAAACCATTTGCTTTCTTATTCCAATAACAAAACATGATAAACAAACTGAGTTTAAAGTCTCAGAAGTGTCTTTCAATTTGGGCAGAGTTTCATTCTGATTGTCAAAAAGAGATATATTTACAATAGAAGAGAGTCCCTTATATAGCCACTTCAAGAAGGACTCAGGATCAGTAACATATCATGTTGCATTAAAATTTGTTAAGAGGACAGGCTAGAACTTAGGGGCATTTACCCATTTGATTTTATCAATGTAGAGAAACAAGTCATGCTATTGAAAGTTTGCAACTTTCAATGTCCACCTGGCGATCTGATCCTACCTTCATCGTTCCTCCTTTTCTGGTTAATTAAATCAGGGCCTGGATTCAATTTGTTGTTCTATTCCTTCCTCACTTTCTATTGGTCTTGGCCTTAAAGTCTGTGAATGCATTCGGGTCTATAGATTCAAAGGATCAACGACTATTTTATGAGCTTTAAAATTGACATTCGCGTGCTCGTCACTATGTTATCAACGACTAGTTTGTTGTGTTGAATTTGACATCTTTGAGCACGTCACCCCTTGGTCCTTCTTCATATTTTCTATTTGGCACTTTCCTATAAATAATCTACCCTTTTGGGCCTTAAGAAATGATCTTTGAATAACCTTTGGGCTTCTTATTTTACATCTTCCCGAAGGGAAGGTGAACCTTCAGCTTCGGGGAAGTGTCATTCTATTTGGCAGCTGGGAGTTCCCTACAAGGGCACCTGCCCTTTGGGGTCCTTCGGTGGCCTTTGCCTTAGAAGTCTCACGTGGGCTTCACTCAGGCTTTCTCCACAGATAAATTCCTGTAGACAAAACATCAGCAGAAATTTCCCATGGACAAAAAGTCTGCAAAAATTTCTCGTGGATAAAAAGTTCACAAAATTTTTGTCTATTTGCCTTGTTTATTTCTTCAGGCTTTTTGCCCACGGCTTCTCTGAATTCTTTCTGACTTTTTGTCTGAAGGAATTCCTTTAGACAAAAGTCTGATAGAATTATGGCTGTTTGCCTTAAACAAAATTTCTGAAAGAATTTACCTTTGTGGCCTTCTTCGAAAATGACCCTTCTGAAGGGTGTTTTTGTTGACTGAGTGCCCTCCACAAGGGTACTTGTCTTTCAGGAGGTTCTTTGAGCTTTTACATTGGATCGCTCCGTTGAACCAAGTTGTTGAACTACTCTGTTGAACCAAGGCGTTGAACTACTTGTTTGAACCAAATGTTGAACCAAGCCGATGAACCAAGCTTTGAACCAAAATGGTTCAAGTTGATGGTTCAATTGAATGAACCAAGTCGATGAACTGCTCCATTGAACCACAAGACGTTGAACCTCTTCATTGAACCAAGGCTTTGAACCTCTTTATTGAACCAAGGCTTTGAACCAAAATGGTTCAAGCTGATGGTTTATTTGATTGAACTAAAGCGATGAAGTAACCGTTGAACCAAAAGATGTTGAACCAATTGTTGAACTAAGTTTTGGTTCAACGGTTCAAACAAAGCCTTGAACCGACTGATGAACCATTTGATTGAACCAAAGGATGAACCAAAACATTGAAACAAAGCAGACGAACCGATTGAACCTTGAACTCATTGAACCTTTGAACCAAAGTGGTTCAACGGTTCAATGGTTCAAGCCTCTTTTGCTTGAATGCTTGCTGATAGACATTTTTGATTGAACCAAGGCACTGAACCAATCCTGAAAATGACCAAGTGATAGAAATTGATTCTTTTGGTTGAACTCGCTTGCAGAAATTGTGAAGCTCATTGAACTTGTAGAAATGAACCTACCTGTAGGGTCTGTAGAAATCAAGTCTATTGAAATCAACCTATAAATCCCATTGAACTTGGCCTACAAAGTTTGTATTTTTCCTCTTCCTGTTGAGTCTGTATATTTTCTCTTCCTGTTGAGTCCGTAGATTCAAGCCTGTAGACTCCGCAGATTTAAGCCTGCAAAGTCCATAGATTTAAGCCTGTAGAGTCCATAGATTTCTAAGAAGCTTGAAAAATTGAGGAATTTGAATGTCTAGGACAAATTTTGAAAAGGGAAAAGACAATTTTGGTCTGGAGGACCAAAATAGTTCAAATGTTGTCCCAATAATGAGTAATATTTTTGGGGGACAACAAAACGTATACAAAAACATTAAATAAACTATATTTAATTACATTGGATTTAATTATTTTATATTTAATAACTAATTAAAAAAATTAACAAGAATAGTTTGATTTTTAAGATATTTAAAAATATATGTTAAAATTTAACGATAAAAAATTGGGTTTTATGGTAAGACAACAAACATTTTCAAATTGTCAAGTTTCATCTCCTTGTACTAGAAGTGTAGTGAGTATGGTTCAAAGAATTGTTAAGTAGGTGCAAATTTTTATAAATATTATCAACACCATATTCAAGGCTCCAAAAACCTCGTTTGGTTTTATGAAATTATTGGAAAATTACACTTCTTTTCCAAATCCTAACTAGACAACTAAACATAAAATGATAAAGAAAACAATATATTTTAGATTCTATACTACACCAAAAAGAAGCCAAACTTCTTTGATATTTTATAAGCCCCTCGATAATGTACAATATTGAAAACAACATGAAAATGGATACAGTGGTTCTTTAGCTAAGTAAATTAGTGTAATGTAATGTGTCATTACTATGAACTTTGGTGTTACAATGAATGTTCTATAAATACTTGTTAAATTTCTCTAGAATGCTTGTAAATTTTCATTAGATCGTTGTGATTATAAATGTTAAAATACTCTTTTAGATAATGTCTATATGTATCTAAGTGTACTAAAATCCTTGTGTATTTACAAATGAATTGTATTCATTTTAGCATTTAGATTGACATCAAATGGTAAAAAAAGTGAATAAGACACGATAAATTTCCTTGCATTCAATGATAGTGTGAAGTGAACAAAATCATTTCCCTTGCAAAATTTTGGGTGAATATTTTGTCACTAGCTAATTTATGGGAAAAATAGGTGTTTCCACCACAGCATAGGGAGATTTATCGGCCAAATGTGTAGGTCAACCACATCAAAAGGGGACAAATCTCTTCTTTCATCAAGGGGAGGTTCCCTATAAATATGAGGTGTGTATATATATATATATATATAAGCAAAAAATAACACTCAGGGGTAGGATAACACCATCCATCTCTCTTTTTTTAGAGATGATGTTCACAAATCAAAGGAGAAATCCTGGTAAAATGATAGAAGGCACTTCTCTTCTTTCAGAAGTGTTGTTCAACAAACAACATGAATCTTTTTGGTAGTGACAAGTAAATGTAACAAGGTGCAATAACCAGCAAAATGAGGTGTAGCACAAAGTCTCCAACTCAACTGCCAAAGAGTGAAATATACGAAGGACAATGGGAGCACAAAGTTGTCCCAAGATCCTTTACATAGAAATAGAAAAACAAACATGCTAAAGAGAATTATGGCAGCACAAAGTCTCTCCATAGTCGGCTTCAAGACACCATCCTAATTAATTCCACTAGTTCTACTTGTTAAATTAAATAGACAAGAATGCTTCTAGGAAATAGACATAAGAACAATTTCCTAAATAACACAATCTATTCCAGCATAGAGTCTAAGAGGTCACTTGTTTTCTCATTCAAATAAAGAAATATGATTAACAATCTGAGCTCAAAATCTCAGGAAATGCCTTTCAATTTGGGCAGAGTTTTGCTTCTATAACAGAGAGATCTCCTTTGCATAAAATAACAGATTACAATATATAATGCCAAAAAAGACTTGGCACTTTATTTCATGGAATGGCCCATATTAGAACAGGGCGTCAGCCTTAACTGTGGTGTGTCAATTCATCTCAAATGTCTCCTCTAAAGTATGGGCCGCCTAGTCCTCTTCCTAATATTTGTGCAGCTATCCATTTCACCTTTACTTGATGGAGAAAAATAGGTCGCGTCCTTGAGTGCTCACACTCTATGATGTCCACCTGGTGGACTATTTCACCAACTAGAAATAACTCCTGCATAGATATTTCTGGTCTTTCCCTCTTTTCTTACCACATATTTTGTTCTTTTCTTGGCAATCTGAGCTCTCAAGATATCTTCTCACTTTCTACTGGCTCCTTCAGCTTCTTCTTTGGTTGGTCGCTGAGTTTGTTTTCAGGTCCGTGCCACATTTGAAAATAAATAAGCATTTTGTTACCTTGAATTTGACATCCATGGGGATGTCACTGGTCGCTAGTCACTTGAACCATGTTGAACTTTGAACCTTTGAACCATGAGAGTGCATTGGTTCAAAGGTTCAATGGTTCGGGTGGTCCTATCAGAGCCTTGGTTCAATTGGTTGAACCATCTCTTTGAACTTGTCTCTGGAATCTTCTACTTCCTTTGCTCGAAGCTTCCTTATGGACTTTGAACTTCTTGAACTCTTTGAACCATTTAAACCTATGAACCATTTCAGTTCAAAGTTCAATGGTTCAACAGTTCATTCTCTTTCTTTGAATCTTTTTATTCTCCAGCTCTTTTAAACTTTATTGAACCTTTGAACCTTTGAACCTTGAACCATTTCAACTCAAATTTCTTTGAATATTTTGTTCCTTTGAACTTTTTGGATCCTTTTCTTTTTTGTTGAACTCGTTGAACCTTTGAACTTTGAACTCTTTTGGTTCAAGGTTCAATGGTTCAATGGTTCATTATTTGCTCTTCGAATCTTTTGTTCTTCTAAGTCTTTCAAACTTTATTGAACTCGTTGAACCTTTGAACTTTGAACTCTTTTGGTTCAAGGTTCAATGGTTCAACAGTTCAATCTTTCTTCTTCGAAGTCTTCTTTTGTTTAAGTCTTTTAATCTTATTGAACTCGTTGAACCTTTGAACTCATTGAACCATTTTGGTTCAAGGTTCAATGGTTCAACAGTTCAACCTTCACTCTTCGAAGCCTTCTTTTATTTAAGTCTGTCCAACTTTATTAAACTTGTCGAAGTCTTTGAACTTGTTGAACTCTTCGAAGTGGTTGAACTTCTTTGAACTTGTTTAGTGCTTAACTCTTTTGATTGAACCTCAACATTGAACTAGCCTTGAAAATGCCTAAGTGTTGGAACTACTTTATGAGAAACCCTACCTATTGAACCTATGAGTTCTTTATCTGAGAAGACTTAATAATTTGAAGAATTTTGAATACTCAGAACATTTTTTGAGAAGGGAAGAGATGATTTTGATCAGCAGGACCAAAATAGTTGATATGTTGTCCCAAAAACAAGCAACAAATTTTGAGAACAACAGCTGGCTCCAGTTGGGGAACTTCCACTAATAGTAAAAGCAATCAAAGGGAGTAGAATCTAGAATCTCTAATGCCTTTAAGTATGCCATTGGGCTACAGAGTCATGCTACCCAAAAAAGAAAGATGCTAAAAAAAATGAAAATGAAAAGCACCAATCAGAACTAAAGACTATACAAATATATAAATGTACAACCAGAGTTATCTGATACTTTAAAAATTGAAGTGCTTCAGATGCTACCCATGTGAGGCAATGAAAATGGCATTTCATCTTAATAAACTAGTAAGAAACCATTTTCTCCCTAGAATCAGTGATGGGCAAATGGAACTCTCCACCAGGAATCACATTTTTTGTGCACTCCTTTTGGTTCTCTCTTCTTGCCCCATGGTAAGACATGGTCTCCAATTTGAAAACCATAAATCCCTGCTCTCTTGGCAAAGAGTTTTTTTTCCTGACTTTAGTATGCAACAGTATGATCGACTACCATAGCTTGTTGCTCTTCTGGTCTAGTGAAGCACATGAGTTGATTGTTAGCATCAAACACCTGCCAATGGTTAGCTTTATCAGGCACACTTGGTTGAAAGACTAGTTTGATAGTGTACCTATTATCTTTGAAATCAGGGTGAGGAACCATGAAGGTTGTAAGGACAACTAATGAATTTGCATGATTATGAAGCTCTCTAAGTAATGCAGATATATTGAAAGCATCAAAACTTTCAATAGAGTCCCATACCAGATTGCGGTAATGGCACAATATTTTTTTCTTGGTTTGACATAGGTTCCTCACTTGACAAACCATCAACTCAACATTTCCTTTGACATAAAGGAGCTTGACACCTTTATCTTGAGCAGCCTTCAACCTGAGTAACAAAGATTCATACTCAGTAGTGTTGTTGGTGTTGCTAAACTGCAACTTGTATGAAGAAATAAAGATATCTCCTTGAGGAGATATCAACACAATCCCAGCTCCATCACCAGTAGAAGAATTACTGCCATGAAATTCCAGGATCCAAACATCATAAAAAACTAATCTTCTATCAAATTTTTCTTTATTAAAGAGGGAAGATCTTTTTTCATCTATATTGTGCCCTATCAATTCTTTTGATGTCTTATTTGAATCAATTTTTGGATCACCACCAATAGGACTTTCATCTACTGTAATAGGAACGTCTTTAGTAGACAAAAAATAATTACTCTTGCCTGAAGACTCAAATAGAATTTGGGCTTCAAGTTCTGATGTTTGAGTGATAACATATTTTGCCTCCTTTTTAAGGGAGCAATGCCTTTGACAGGGATCCTTGCTTTAGACAGGTCCATACTTAACTCACGACCAACATCCTTGCATAAATTTTGCCAAAGAAGAATGTCGTATGAGGCTGGAACATCAGCCACCAGGACTGTCATTTTAATTCTCTTTTCTGGAAATGTGGTAAATGCAAATTGGGCATCCTTGATTTGTCCTAGCAGTGACACTTATTTTTTTTCCATGGAGAAGCATCTCCCAAATGTCTTGGTCAACGTGAGTCTAAGAGATTCTGCCACTTTAGTGGGCATGACATTGTCAGATGCCCCTAAGTCTGTTATGCAATTGTTCAGTTGGTGTCTATTTATCAATAGAGAAACATAAAATGGTTCTATTTTCTTAGGGGCAGCTAGAGGAGTAATGACAAGGTTATTCTGGGTGGATGTATTCTTGGGGGGACTAGGAGTTACTTTCAAAATTTCTTGTCTTGTAGGGATGACTTTATCCTTCACACATTGAACTAACCTTCCCAACTACTCAAGGTTGGATTGAAAATATTCAAACTTAGTCATTTGAATTTTGGTTTTCTTGACATGGTCGATTATATCAAATGTCTTAAATCAATTAATAACAGGGGAAGGTAGTTCATCCTTCTGGTTTTTTGGAGGGGTGGTATTGGTCTACAAATTTAAAGCAAAAGGTACAAGAATGCTTGATGTAATTAACTTTTTAGTGATCACCAGGTCCTTTGATTGAAAAGACAGAGTGGTTCCTTGCTTAGCAATTAAAATTATTAGTTGAGAATGATCCTCTATTTTTTTCTTATCAGCTTACTGGGCTAACTAGTTCTAGGACCGTGTGAATACAGTGTGTGATCCATCAAACACTTCACCTTTAGTTTTGGTTTTATCCTGGTAATTCAAGAAATCAATATTGGAGTCGCCAGCTGATTCATCTTGGTCTTCTACAAAGAGATCAATGCCATCTTCTAGGTTTAACTCAGGTTGAAAAGAAAAATTTGATTCAGTTTCAAGGTATCTAATTGATGAGTTGGTTGGAGCTGCTTCAATAGCAATTTTCACCTGAGGGGGAGGAAGACGATTTGGCTGCCCTTGATTCTTGGAAGCATTGCCTTAGTATGAATGATTGGGGAATGTTCTCCTTGGTATATCTCTATATGAAGGAGCAGAAGACATCCCTTATGCCATTTGCTTTCTGAGAGCTAGCAACTCATTTTCCAGCTTCTGCACCATTATATCAATGGTGCCTATAAATGGATATTCAGAGGTTGAAGAAGATTTACCTCTGTTAGGATCTCTCCTTATCTTCTCCAATAAGATTATATCATTTTCCACCTCAGTGGCCAAATCTTGAGCTACAACAAGGTCTATGTGGCCAACCCGTCTCAACAAGAAACTCACTTCAGAAAGCTAAGAGTTGATGAAGAAACATTTGATATTCTCAGCTATCAGTTGAGCAATTATAAGAATCCTATTCCTCAACTTGTCAAATTTGGCTATGAAATCCCTCATAAGTTCATGAGGCTCTTTCTTCATCTGTGTGAGCTGGGCTAGTAGGGCATGTGCATCTTCTACAGGCTTAAACCTAGCTTTGAATTTGGCTTTGAGGGTGATCCAATCAGTCACAGTTTGGGCCTACAGATGATAGAACCAGTCTATAACATCACCTTGTAAAGTTTCTATGAACATCCTGACTGCTATATATTTGTATTCCACGCATATCATGCCACAGGCTATGCTGAAGGCTACAATATGTTCATTAGGATGAACTCTCCCATCACCAAAGAACTTGGGGAAATTCTTTTTTAAACTACATGGTAGCTCATGTAGAGGTGGAGTTAGATTAAGTGGACCAAAAGAATTACCCCAGGGGCCTTGAGCTGCCATTGTATGAGTATGGAAAGGGGGGATAATAAATCTAGGTGGAGTATGTATGGGAAAAGCTCTGCTAGCAGAGGAAAAAGAGGCTTTGCCTTGTATTGGTGACCTACTGTTGGTAAGAAGAAGACTCCTAGTTCGTTGAAGGTGAGGTTGTGGAGGAAACAAATCAAAATTGCTCTACTGCACCAACTCAAAAATAGGGTCAACAACACCTTGAGCTTTCTGGCTTCTTGTATAGCGTGGAGCTACCAGATTGTAGAATAAAAATGGAAAAGAACTGGCCCTGGTTCAGCTTGGAGCTTGAGGTTCCAAACTGTGTGTTCTTCCCCAGTGGAGTCAACAAAAATTGTTGGGTGAATATTTTATCACTAGCTAATTGATGGGCAAAATAGGTGTTTTCACTACAGCATAGGGAGATTTATCAGCCAAATGTGCAGGTTGACCACATCAAAAGGGGATAAATCTCTCCTCTCATCAAGGGGAGGTTCCCTATAAATATGAGGTGCTATATATATATATTAATATACTATAAATAAGCTAAAAATAACACTCAGGAGTAGGATAACACCATCCATCTCTCTTTTTTTAGAGATGATGTTCATAAATCAAAGGAGAAATCTTGGTGAAATGACAGAAGGCACTTCTCTTCTTTCAGAAGTGCTATTCAACAAATAACAAGAATCTTTTTGGTAGTGACAAGTAAATGTAATAGGGTGCAATAACTAGCAGAATGAGGTGTAGCACAAAGTCTCCACCTCAACTGCCAAAGAGTGAAATATACGAAAGACAATAGGGGCACAAAGTCATCCCAAGATTCTTTACATAGAAATAAAAAAATAGACACGTTAAAGACAATTGTGGCAGCACACAATCTCTCCACAGTCAGCTTCAAGAAACCTTCCTGATTACTTCCACTAGTTCTACTTGTTAAATTAAATGGACAAGAATGCTTCTAGGAAACAGACATAAGAATAATTTCCTAAATAACACAAGCTATTCCAGTACCAAGTCTAAAAGGTCACTTATTTTATCATTCAAATAAAGAAATATGATTAACAATTTGAGCTCAAAGTCTCAGGAAATGCCTTTCAATTTGGGTAGAGTTTTGCTTCTATAACAGAGAGATCTCCTTTGCATAAAATAAGAGATTACAATATATAGCACCAAGAAAGACTTGGTGCTTTGTTTCATGGAATGACCTATGCTAGAATAGGGCATCGGCCTTAACTGTGGCGTGTCAATTCATCTCAAATGTCTCCTCTAAAGTATGGGCCCCCTGGTCCTCTTCCTGATATTTATGCAGTTGTCCATTTCGCCTTTACTCGATAGAGAAAAATAGGCCACGTCCTTGAGTGCTCATGCTCTTTGATGTCTACCTGATGGACTATTTCACCAACTAAAAATAACTCTTGCACAGATATTTTTGGTCTTTCCCTCTTTCTTTACCACATGTTTTGTCCTTTTCTTGGCGATCTGAGCTCTCAGGCTATCTTCTCACTTTCTGCTGGCTCCTTCAGCTTCTTCTTTGGCCAATCGCTGAGTTTGTTTTCAGGTCCATACCACATTTGAAAATAAATGGGAATTTTGTTACCTTGAATTTGACATCTATGGGGACATCACTGGTTGCTTGAACCATGTTGAACTTTGAAACATGAGAGTGCATTAGTTCAATGGTTCAATAGTTAGGGTGGTCTTATCGGCTCCTTGGTTCAATTGGCACCTTGGTTCAATCGGTTCCTTCATTCAATCAGCTGAACCATCTCTTCAAACTTGTCTCTGGAATCTTCCACTTCCTTTCTTCGCTTGAAGCTTCCTTATGGACTTTGAAATTCTTGAACTGGTTGAACTCTTTGAACTATTTGAACCTATGAACCATTTCGGTTCAAAGTTCAATGGTTCAACAGTTCATTCTCTTTCTTTGAATCCTTTTATTCTCTAAGTCTTTTAAAATTTATTAAACCTTTAAATCATGAACCATTTTGGTTCAAAGTTCAACGGTTCATTCTCTTTCTTTGATTCTTTTGTTCCTTCAAACTTTCTAGATCCTTTTCTTTTCTGTTGAACTCATTGAACCTTTGAACTCTTTTGGTTCAAGGTTCAACGGTTCAATGGTTCATTCTTTGCTCTTTGAATCCTTTGTTCTTCTAAGTCTTTCAAGCTTTATTAAACTTGTTGAACCTTTTGATCCACATCCCTTCTCAGGAATACGTCTCCTCACTGAGGTGATCATTGCACACCATGTGTCCAATCAAGAATCACCTCAGGTTTATATTAGATAGTGTATGTTACGATATAAAAATAATTAATACTTTTGTATTTTATTTACAGGTTAATTTATCACATTTTGCTCTACTCTATTTTAGTGTGATAACAATACTAGAGAGTGGTCATGCCAAGGAATGGACCTTGCAACCTTCTATTTCTAACATTCAACTCACTCACTGCTAGACTATTATCATTGAGTTCAATATCAAACTATTTATTATTCTTATACTATTTATTATTATTATTATTATGAATAAATTTTCTATTTAATTGTTTAATATTTTATTAACTTTATATGACATTTGTTTTTTTTGTTTTTCACTTTGCATATATTTATGATATGTTTATACTTGTCTTACTATATTTAATATTTATTTATTTACAATTTTCAATTTGATGTAATTTATATAATATTAGTTTAAAATTTAAAAAATAAATATATATTTATTTATTTTATTTTTAATATGATCTATATAATTTATTTTAAGGCATTTATCTTAATTTGAATTATATATATATGAAATAGAGTTAGTTGACATTTTTTCCAAGAAAGTTAGTATTACAGAATTTTAATCATTATATCATTTCAACCACTTGTTATGTATTTTAAAAATATTGTTTTATTTGAAATATTTGACCACTTATTAAATGTTAAAGTATACCAATTATTCAAACTATACAACATTAAGAATGTCTACTTTGAAGTTCTTGTTTATTTACATATTATATGAAAGTTAATTTTTAAAAATAAAATTACTTTCATAAACTATAATAATCATATTCAAAGTATTTAAGAAATATAACTATTTGACAAAATTTGGACAATTAATTATATATATTATGATACAAATTAGCCACTTTGTGACCTTTACTGTAAATTAGTTATATCTATGTGGAAATATGCACAGTTATCCTAGTTAAAAAATAAAATCCTAATATTAAAGTTGTGAAAGGTTAGTCTCTTATAAAGGTAACTTTAGTATTATGAATAAGCCTCTCAATGAGATGACTTCATGATGGATATATTTATGAGTTCTTGGAGAGGTAACTTTAATATTGCAAATAAGCCTTTCAATGGGGTGATTTAGTGATATATATGTTCATGAACACATTTTGTTAGTATTTTTTGAGACTTATCATGTTAGATGATATCCCTTTAATTTTCACATGATATGGAAAAAAATGAGAGTATGTTAAAAGTTCTTATTTTTGTTATTGTTGTTGTTGTTGTTGAGTAGGTCCTCCTATTCGTCATCAACATCACACCACCCAAACTTTTTATTACTCTATCGTGTCACCTGCCTTCCAAGGTTCATCCCATGACCTTCCTACTCCACATATATGACCTTTACAACCCATCATTGTTGATTTATTTACATATATATGGACATATGTTTGTAAAATGTTGTTTGAAGAATTTTTCCTAGGAAACATTAGTATGTGTGTAGAATAGAAATGCATTAGACTATGCCCATCATTCCCATTTTAAAAATGTGAGGTTGATCCTCTATAAAAACCTTTACAATTCCAATCCTCTCACCTAGATAAATACAATGACAAGTATATTAAACATGCATAGTTTGAGTCTAGGAATTTTTATCGAGTGGAACATGGTGCACTTATAATGAATAATTCCTCTCACTTAATAAAAAATTTACCTTTAATTTTAGTTATTGTGACCCTTGAAAAGTAGATATGACTACAATAAGGTATCTAAAATATAAGAGGAAGTTATTATAGAGTAAATAAAAAATATGTACTTCATAATGAAAAACATTTGAGGAAAACATTACTTGGAAATTTGTTAAGGTTTTTTCAAAATAGATTACTTTATTTCCTAAATATGCAATTGACTCGTTCCAAGACAAATGTGATTAGGATGTGATAAATAATCTATTCCATTATGTTCCATAAGCATACTCTTCAAAGCATAGTTTTTAACATGATGTTTAATAGAGATAAGATATGGATGGTACACACAATTTACCAATCATCACTTTATAACTTTTGATAATGAATGATGGATAGAGATCCATCCACCTTTATTTTTATACATATTTTTGGTGGTCTATTTGGCACAACTGCACCAACTCTAGGGAGAAGATAGGGGAGATAAAAGGCTCAATCAGTGAGGATTCCCCCTCCTTCCCTTCACCCTCTCCTAAAAAGAAGTAGGCTATTGGTAACAACTTCCCAAAGGTCTCTATCTATTAGGGCATGACATACTAGATATCTCAGTTGGTTGATGCAGTATATTCAATATGAAGGGCCTATTTGGAGTACTTCTCAAATACTTATGCAAGATTTTTTAGTCTATCTTGTGTCCAAAGGTACTAACTAGTTCAGATTTATCAATGAACTCAGTATTGGTTGACACCTATATCTAGTCTACTAATTTTAATAATGCATAAAAATACATTTGAAAGGATGAACATATAGTCTAGATAAATCTTGAATAATTGACTATGATTCAAGCTAAACTAACAGAGATATAGAAAGAGCAAAAGAGAGAGAGGGTAGAGAGAAAGGAAAGATGAGCTCATTTTTTAATGAAAATATTTCTAGTTCTATTAAATAGAATCTCATGAGAAACTAGTCTTTATTTTGCCAACATAGCACAACCAAAAGGCAAAGATGTTGAAGAACTCTAAGGATCAAATAGTTATGTAGAATAGGGAAGAAAATTCACCATACACATGCACAACAAATGGATATCATTCACAAATCTTTCATATTAGAAGATAATTCATAAGAAAAAATTTCAAGACTTGTCAGTGTTCAAGCAAATTATAAAAAGACCTTTAAATAGCCTCAACTCATGCTAAAATAAAATATAATATAAGAAATAAAAAAATTGTAAGAAAATATGTATGGTTGTATACTATATTCTAACACTAATAAACTAGCCCTAATTCAGTCTCGTAGCTAACCTTATATAGATTTTTAATAGTCTTCACCCAACATCTAGGTGATTGAAAATATTCAATGCAGGCACCAACTAAGGCATAAATTAAATGTGTGCCTATACTAAAGATAACAACTTTTTTCATTAGATCACTGATAATATGACAATATTGGACTAATGCATTATTTTGATTGAGACATGATCAAATTAAATTATACTAAAATTGATGTAGTACTACTATATTAAATGCAAAGGGAAAACATTCTTTATCTTTTTGTGATGTTTGGCTCACTTGATCCTAATAGGCACACTATTGTATGACTTAGACTAGTATTTGATTTATTTTGGTAAATACTTCCATAATCTATTTACATTAGGTGATAAGATATTCAATAACTACATAAATTTGATTGGACCCACAGTCCAATCCCCAAATTCTAATGGGATAGACAAGCCAAAATGAGCATCATTTACAAATTAGCTTTTGAATCTATTCATAGAGGTCCATGTATCATCCTTAGGAAGGTTTCCCTACATGTCCATTTATCATTTCTTGATGAGGCCAAGGTCTTGCTACACATCAAATTATCTATATTTTGTATCTTGTTGCTTGAGCCTTTGACTTTTCTTTGAACATGGTGCAATGTAATCTTGAGAAGTGGTAAGATCTATTTCACTCAAAGCTTCATGGTCCCTTAGTCTCTATTCCATCTCTTGATTGGCCTAGAGTCCCAAGATTATGCCACATGGAATGATCTCAAGGACTCACTTAATCCATGCTTTGTTGTACTACCCTCATTTAATCTATAGGTGTAGCGAAGAGGGATAATTTCATGTGACATCATCTTATTTATCTAGGAAGTTTGTTGCCT
The DNA here is from genome assembly GCA_037957365.1 of Torreya grandis. Taxonomy (NCBI): domain Eukaryota; kingdom Viridiplantae; phylum Streptophyta; class Pinopsida; order Cupressales; family Taxaceae; genus Torreya; species Torreya grandis. The sequence continues at coordinate 404,680 of JARHVA010000545.1, read as the reverse complement.
ACTCTCTTTGTCTTGACCATCACAAGGGCCTAGAGAAGAAAGATCATACCACAAGTCATGATCTTGAGAATCCAGAGGGTCAAAGGGCTTGGATCTATGTCCAACATCTTCTAGAGTTTTAGAGCTTTGATATGTTGAAAAGTGATGACTGCTTGGCAAATTCAAACCTGTAAATAAAAAATGATCGTTAGATTTGAAATAAAAACACTAGCCATTAGAGTTTAATTTCATAGACTAATCATTAGATACTCTATGAAAATTGAATAAGGCACAAAAAATTGAATAAAATACTCTTAAAAATATCAATCTAGAAGGGGATTTTTTCCACTAACATGATTATTTCTTTCAATCAAATAAATGATTAGGTATTTTGGATCAAAAGAGCAAAAAACTCATCAATTTTGGATCTTTCAATCCTTTTAAGTAATCAAATTAGACTTAGAATCCAAAAACTTTAGCACATTCAAACAATTGGGTTCAAGGGAGAAATCATGTCAAGTCTATGATTGTCTTAATGGGATAGACAACCATCAATTTTAAACAAGTGAAAAGTTCACATGTGTTAGTGCTTTGTCTATTTGGCATTTGATGCCATGTGGCATCCATTCAATCACTTTGGGTCTACTTGGGTGTATAATTACACTGATGACCTATATAATCATGATGAAATGATATCTTAACACACATCTAGATCTTGATCACACAATTCTTAACAGGATACTCACAAATACACAAACCACCTTGGGGGCTTGTAGAAATGGGATTATGCCATGTGACATGATCCTAGGCATTTAGAGATTGATGAACATAAAAAGCATAAAGACTAGCTATAAGGGCCCAGGGACATGGTATCATGCCATGAAGCATGATCTCATGCATCTAGGGGGTATAAATTCTATTAAGAAAATTGAGGGGACATAGGAAAGCAAAAAAAATGGGATTGTGCCACTTGGCATAATCCTAAGGACTTAAAAATGTTACGTAGAAATGGCTAAGGTAAAAGAGTCTCAAGAAAGTGAATGAGAAACAAGTAGTCACTCTAAGCTTGCAGAGAGACTCATGAGGAAATTTAGATAATAATTGGCCCGTAGGAAATCAAATATCCATTATAATAAAATATGAATTTGAAAAATAAATGGCTAAGAAGTTTTAACCAAAATTGACTAAGTCTGAATAACTTTGCAAAGACTAGAACATTGGATCAATCCCAAAGCCAAATAAGCCCAATTTTATGAGAAATGACTAAGTAAATGAATGAAATTATATGAACACCTAGCCATTTTAGATGTAAATTAGGTAGAAATGGGCCAAATTGTTAGGGAAAATAAGCAACAAAGCTTTGAAATAGTTAAGCTATAGAAATGTGAGGTGAAATAGCTTAAAAAGATAACTTTAATGTAGTTTAAAACATGATATAAAATAGACCAAGACTTATTATATTTAAACAAAATTTGAAATTTAAATCAATATAGATGCAATTTCCAAAATACTTCAAAACCAAATGCACACATTGGATATTTTAAGTTTAAACCTACTCAAAGAGTAAAGCCAATGCAATGTCAAACCTGTAACTTATCAATAACTTTTTAAATTAGACCACGAATAAAAAGAGACACAAGCTTGATTAGACTAGATGAAATATCCCAAAATTGGTTATGTTACTAAAATCTAGAATTTTTGAAAAAACCCTGGCCAAGACTAATATTTTTTGATTTTCCAACCAAATCCTAGATGCCAAAAACTCATAAATTGTTAGAAATAAATTGTGAAACCCTAGAATAAAATTTATTGAATGATGTAATCATTTTTAGGGCATTAAATCACTTAATAAACTCAACCATATTGGTGCCAAATATATAGAACATTACAATGAATGAAATGCTAATTTTTAATGTTTTTTTCAAGTAAAGATGTTGGAAATTATCCTTAAAAATAAAGATAAATACATAAATAAGTATAATAAAATTTAGAATATTAAATAGGCTTGAAATAGCCTCTCAAACCCTCTCAAATAATTACCCAATCAAGTTACCCTAACTAGAATTAATTATTTTCAACCCTAAATCTAACACAACCCTAAAATTAGGGGTCTTCAAATCTAAAAATCTGACTTTGGGTCTCCAAACCCTAGTCACCACTCTCCTAGAGTAATTCGCTAACCTCCCAAGCAAATCTCTCAAATTGAAAACCCTCTTTTTTGTCCTTTTTTACACTTGATGATCTATGGCAGCTCCAAGGTGAAGTTACCCTATGAAAAGAATTAGGGTTTGTGTCCTCGATCTCTTTGCTTAAAGTTTTTCATCTTCAATTCAAAAACTCAAGTTTTTTTGTACTCAAATTTGTAAATTTAAAATTTGATCCAAGATGCCTTTCAAATGAACCCTCAAATGCTTTTATACTCCTTCCCAAGTGAAACACCCAATTTAGAGGGAAATATTGGTTTGATCTTTTTTTTTCAATTTATAGAAAAAACACCTGTAATAATCCACTTCAATAAATTTATGCCCATGACCCTCAATAAAGCCTCAACTTAAGTGAAATTATAATAATAAAGTGTTTTTACAAATGATCTTAATAAAACTAAATGTTTCCCTTATTTTCTTTCTTTTTCCCTTAACCCTTGGAAAACTAGGCAAGGCTAAAGGTCTTCAATAGTGTCATGTCCAAAAGGAGGCATGACAATCCTTGCCTACCCAAAATTTATTGTCCTCAATCAATTGAAATAACCAATGGGCTGTCCTAACCATGGGATTTAAGCAATTCTTGATCTTTGACTCTTCCCATGGGAATAAAACCCCTTGATGAAGCTCTTTGCTATTGCATATGAATATTTTTGGCTACTTATACAATTTGAAAATAAAATAACTATAACTTCCAACCTTTCTTTCCCCTTTCATGGAGGTCCCATATCTCAAATGTGCCACAAAGATGCTAAAAGGAAACAAATTATCTAAAATGATAACATTTTGGTGGATGGAAAAGTACATTCTAGTAAAGAAATATTCAATTTTTTGGGTTTTGATTACACCTATATCAAAACCTATACAAGACATAAACACATTAGTCAAAATAAGAGTTCTTCACTTATCTTCAACATTTGCATATATGATAATGCCCTCCATGTGTGAAGGTATTGGAAACCTATGTGTGGCTGCCTTTGAGAACATAAAATGGATGTTCATGCTACCCACATACCCAAAAGTGACCTCAAGACTCAGAAATCTTCCAATTAGAGGAGATGGAAGTCTTATTATCATGCTTTAAATCCACCCTTCAACAAAATACCACCAACACATGTCCATATACTTCAAAAGAAAGGTAGAACCAACCACTTTTTTTATTTATTAGTTGGTTGTGTGTGGAAATTTTAGAACTCTTATGACTCCAAAATAAGAATTTATTCCTCCACAACTCATCCTTAGGAGGTAACATTATGCAATCTATCTTCTCCAAACTTATGAAAATATTCAAACTCACCATTTCATGCCTCAAAATCACATGTTCCCTTACCTTAGAGGTAATTACTTCAAAAAGAAACATGTACCTTATGTTTTGAGGGGTGTGTTTATACATTACCGCCTTGCAATTATCCCAATTTTTGTTTTTTTTACTCCCAACTTGCTCCATGATGAACCTACCACATTTACAATTCTAAGAGAGCTCAAAGTGAAGCTATGTACCACCTTAAAAGAGCTAGAACTGTCATAACTAAAGCTATCCCTTATGATATTTCTCCCTTGCATGTGTACCTTGGAATAAGGGTTCCCTTGGAATGCAACCCAATACCCTTTAGGGCCCTCATCATGCCTTGACACTTCTTTATAAAATGAAAAATATGGATCACTAGTTTGAATTAAGAAAACAACTTGGAACAACATTGGACACACCTTTTGTGTCACAATTCTAAATTCTTTCTTCCATTGTAGGCTCTTGGAAGGGCTGCACTTATTTTTCAAACTTCAACTCCCTATCACAAGGAAAAATCCAACTCTCTTTTGCATTTCAAGAATTTATTAGGGGCTGTAACTTACCTTTTTCCATGAATTTTTTGAGTGTGTCATATTTAGATTTGGCATGAAAGACTCGAAATTTTTTGAGTATAAACAATGTCGATTATTCACACACACACACACACACACACTCTCTCTCTCTCTCTCTCTCACACACACACACATTTTAGCAATAACAATTCTAATTTTTCTCACGAAATTCTAATTTTTTTTAGCAACAAAGCTCTGATTTTTTTTAGTGTACCCTAGGTCTTGACAAATTCAAACCTACTTTCCTTCCTTATAAATGGAAATTCACCCTCTTCATGGACTTGCTTGGCATCTTCATTTTTATAATTTATTAGGCTAAAAAAATAAGGAAATAAACATTCTTTTGCATACCTTAGTGGTTGTTCCACATTAGAAGAAACATTTTTTCTTGTTGTCCCTACTAAATTATCCTTAGGGAAGACTCCTTCCATTGTCTTTGAGGTCACCTCCAAAGGTACCTAATCACTCAAACCATGCAAGATAACTTTTTTTCCATCCACTTTAAATATAAGCTCCATAGTTTGGTAATTTTATGTGTACTCTCCTAGGGAGTGTAACCATTGGATTCCTAGGACAAGGTTGGTCTTTCCAATGCCAACCACATAAAAGTCATCCTCATTGGAGTGTGTCTCCAACATGATTCTAAGCTTGGGAACCTTGGTGGTGTAGAGGATGGTGAATCCATCCACCATAGTCATACAAAAACCCTTGAATTTAATAGGTTGAAGTCCACATGCAATAATCAAGCTTTTATCAATGAAATGATGGGTGTCCCCACTATAAATGAAAATAGTAACATCCTTACCTTTAAATTTTTGCTTCACACAAAAGGGGTATTATCTATGAGTCCCTAATAATGAATCAAAGGTGTTACTTATATCCTCTCCTCAAAATATCTCCAAATGTTTTTCCTCATGGGTGGGTGCCTGTTCCTCTTCTTCTCCATTTGAATGTACTTTCCCCTTCCCATGACAATGATGACCCAATTTACAAGGGTATATACAATCAAAATAAAGTTTTTTCCTCCTTAGCTCATTCCTTATCTCATTGTTCCATCTTGGCAGATCCCTTTGCTACCCCAAACCCTATTGGTTTGGCTTACCAAATTGCCCCAAACCTTGTTGATTTGGCCTATCAAACTACCCTAAAGGAGCTAGTTTTTGTGGCCCAAAAGAGATTCCCCTTGGTTGCCTCCATTTATTTTATCTTACTATCCAAAAGGTCTAAAAGAGTTATTTTTTTGTTGAACAAAAGGCATAATTTTACCTTGGGGTGTTTAAGACTCAAGATCAAGGGCCTTTTGAATGGCCCCTTGAAGAGAAGGGTCAAAAGCCTTAACTAAACCTTGAATGAAATCAACCAATCCTTCCATGAATAAAACTACCAATATCCTCTATAAAACATCCATTACCATGATCTAATGCATCTAAAATTATGTCACATACTCCTCTACTGTGCCCTTTTACCTTAATTGAGCCAACTCTATGAAACGTAATTCTAGATCAGCCCTATCAAACCTCTCAATGATCCTTTTACTAAATTCCTCATAATATTGAATGAGATGATGTCCTTGGGTGATTAACCCATGATACCACCATTCATGGGTATCCCCTTTTAAATGTAAGTTAGAAAATTGAATAGCCTCCTTTTCTATCACAGGCCTAAGTGAAAATTAGGTGTCTACCTTATGAATCCAAGCCCTATATGAGTTCTTGGAAGAACCAAAAAAATAAAAAATTGAAATCTTTCCCAAGGCATGATGAGGTCTTCCTTGGTTGCCCCTATGCCTTTGATCAGCCCTATTACCACCATGTTCCCCATGCTTCTAATATGTGAATGCAAAAAAATCCATTTGATCCTTGAAAGGAGTAGGATAAGTCATGTACTCATTAGAATCCTTCAATAAGTTATCTCTAAAGGTGGGTTGCTCTTCCCTTTTAGAAATGACAACTTATTCTTGTAAAAAATTAAGTTGGTTAAGCATATGTGTGGCTCCTCCATACCTTTTAGGGGGCTGATGTGTGAGGTTGTGACTTCCAGAAGCACTACTGTCCCCATTGGATGGTTTATCACCCCTCATTTCCTTTATAATATGGACAAATTTTACCATCATATCTATCATCTATTCCTAAGCTTGTGTGTATCTATCAAACATTTGCTTCTCTCTATTTTCAGCATCATTTTTTAGTTGATCTAAGGGAGCCATTAGTTCTTGTTGATTTTACTTAACCTACTTCTTACTTCTAGGGTAATACCTTAGTTATTTGTCACCCTTGGAAATGTATTACTTTAGAAACCCATGGCTAGCCAAGATATGGATTTGATACCATTCAAATATCCAAAAATAGGTTATATTACTAAAATCTAGAATTTATGTAAAACCCTAGCCAAGACAAATATTTTTTGATTTTTCCAACCAAACCCTAGATGTCAAAAACTCATAAATTATTGGAAATAAATTTTGAAACTCTAGCATAAATTTTAGTTAATGTTGTAATGATTTTTAGGGCAGATAATTGTGAACATAGGATTTCAATAGGGGGAGATTAGTATGGTGTTAGTGAATAAAATCAAATTCAAATAAAGATCACACTAAGCTAAAACCCTAAGCCTATCTCAAGGGGAGAGAATATTAATAAAATCAAATGAGAAACATAACTAGAATGCAAAGATAAAAAATATTTCACCTTCTTTGGATGCTCCAAATAGCTTGTTGAAGTGTCTTACTCAGATTTATGCTTCAAAAGGTCTATTGCAATGGAGCTTGGCTATCCTCCACCTCCTCTTGGTACCATGTGGCTTGTGGCTTTGGCTTGTTTGAACAATTTGGCTTGAGAATATTAATTTTCATGAAGCTTTGGAATCAATTTAACATTATAACTTTGCTCCAAGATAGCTTAAAATTATGGTTGTGAGGCCTTGTAATTATAAATTTTTCGAAAGGGGCTGGATCAACCATGACCATCCATCTCAAGATAAAGATATGTGCCCATGAATTAATATAATTATGAAAATAAAATCTATAAATATTCTCATCATGATTTGGGAATAAGGGGATTTTATGAGGCATGAGAAGCATTGATGAGGCATATGAGGCATTAAAGAGGCATGAGAGACCCATAATCCTTATATTTTGTGCATTTATGGCCTAAGGATGCCTTCCTAAGAAATGATGTCACATGATGATGTAGTTATTCAATATCAATTTTGAGTATAGCAATGAAGAAAAGATGTTACCTTTGAAAGGCACAGAGATGGAGAGATGAAAGAGTGCAAGTTTATTTATGGGATGCATTTAAATATATCCTAAGGGGATCAAGATAAAAAGGTAGTGTACAATTGAACCTAATTTGTCCCAAAGACAATATAGCATTATGCCAATTTAGAGATGCAAGAAGGGAAGGAAAAATAGACATAAATCCACAGAAGGCATCCAAAGATGCATGAGGAGAGAAGAAGAATCAACCAACAACTAACCAAAATGTAACATTGTTTTCACACGACCTGAAGGAACTACCATGAAAGGTTAGTCAAAATCACTTCGACGTTGATCAGTGTAGTATAATTTTTATTGTGCAAAAGGAAAAATAGTTATTACTGATTGGGAGAAAAGTAGGAGATTGATATCATGAAACTAACCAAGAATAATGACTAAAGAGGATATAAATCCAAGAACATAGAGAGAATTATGAGACAATAAAGGAATAAGAAAAGGTGGTAGTCAATAGAACCCATAGAGATTTCCATACCATAGAGGGAAATAAGCAATGAGAAATGAAGGACAAGGGCAACAGATGAACCAGATAGACATACCTTATGAGAAAAATGTGGAAGAATAATATGTAAGTATACCTACTAGCTACATGTGACATAAGAGAGTGCACATAATGGAGGAGAAGTGAAAGGCACATACAAGGAAGGAAATGAAAGCTATGAAGACATTTTGGAGGAATGGATGAACAAAAATGGAAACAAACCCATGCGAGACAAAAGTGGGTGCAAACCCATAGGGAATAGAAGTGTGCATAGACCCATAAGAGACAAAGATGGGCATAGTTAAAGAAGAGAAGAAGGTGGGCATAGGCCCACAAGAGTAAACAAAGGTGTATGCAAAACCATAAGGGGAAGAAACGGAAGGAAGATGAATCATATCATAGCTAGGCAAAAGAGGATAGTTTATGGCCTAAGGAGAGTCTTGAAAAGAAGGAAACACTGCAAAAGACCACTTAGGGGACACATCAAGTGGATGGGAACACTGTGGTTAAGGCATATGATTAGAAAAATAGTTATACCACTCCTAAATTAGTTTTAAGTAGGAGCTCATATTTTAATTACCTAGGGAGTTTAATGGAGGAGCATCATAGGTGAATTTATAATATCGCATTAGAAAAAATATAATTAGTCATTTAAGAAACAAACAAACTATATTTGTGCATAGTTATATAGGCCATGCAAGAATCCACTTATGTGGAAGGAAGCTGGTTGAGAGTTTCATAGGGAGTAAAAGAATAAAAAGGGGTACAAGTTTTGGCTAAGCTAAGCAGTACACTAGAAAAGATAGAAAGTGCATAAAGATACATTAGGGACAGGAATCAAGGTGCATAAGTAAAGGGTTTATCAATAGTGCATGAGGAAATTGAGGCCTACAAAGTTCCAAAAACTGTGTTGTGGAAGGAGTTGTTTACTGAAGGTGTCCTTGACAAGAATAAGGAAAGTTACAACTAAAGCTAAGTTTGAACTTGAGGAAAGTTGTATTTGTTTGAGGGAAAGAAAATTTGGGAAGGATGAACTGTAGTGTTCCCATTTCTAAAAATAAATTAATTTTATTATTAAAATAAAAAGTATTTTTAAATACTTTAAATAAAAGTAATAGTATACTTTAGTTACCAAAAGTGAATATGTCGGCAACTCTTTTTATAATTTAATATTTCATAAAGGGGGCTTTCTATTATGATATACATCAGCCCTAGTTAGGATCAATTTTGGGGTTAGAGTGGGAAAGGTTATAAAAATAAAGAGGAGGTTCATTTGAAGATGGTTATGTTATTTTTCATAATTGAAATTTTAGAGTTTTGGCATGATTTGTTGAACTTCATGCAATTGAAGACAAAAACCCTGATTGGTCTGGTTCTAGTAAGGATGAAAACTCTTATCTAACAGCTAGCAACCTTAATTCAAAGGTTGTATTGAGCATCATTTGATAGTTTAAGGAGTTTTGAACACCATTACAGATTTGATATAGTAAAGAAAGATAGTTTGAATAAGGGTGCATCTAATTTTAAGGGTAGTGAGTCGGTTTGAAACCCTAGAAGTGCAACAAAGTGGTTGAAGAAGATAAAAGACTCATTGTTAAGGTAGCTACCCACCTTGGGGTTTGGGACTACAATTTGTAATGCTAAATAAATCCTAATTTATAGGGCATGCATATTTAGATGGTATTTTTACTATATTTTCTAGCCATTCAATTGATAATAAAAATCAAATTTGAAGATATTTCATTACGTTGTATTATTTGGTGAATATTTGAGTGGAAAATATTACAAATTGTGCTCTAAATGTGTATTTCTAAAATTATAATTTTTCTACAGTTAGTACTTGAAATAAATAAAATCAAAAAATTGCATTTATTTTAGGTTTTGTTGGGAAACCCAAATCTTTACAATTCTATCCCAAATGGGACATTGTAGGGTCTAAGGCATGCTACGAATAATCTTGAAGTTGAAATGCAAAGTTTCTCCAAAAAAAGGCCCTACATAAATGGAGTGGGTCTTAGATTTTGAATGTTATTTCACATTTAAGGATGTACAACAATCCATAAATGTGGAGTATGCACAAAAAAATACTTTGTGATAAAATAATAAATGGTTTCATAGATCTCCAAGAGAGGAGGAGATAGAAGCGTAATAAGAGGGTGAAAAGTTGGCAACGAATAGCTTCCAAACAAAAAAAAAGTAGTGCATATTTAATGCCATCTCAAATGGAGGAGAAAACTTGAAATCCACGAAAGGTAACCTTCAAATCCTCACCCCCAAATTAAAGAAGAGAGTGTTGCCATAAAAGGTGATGTGTAAGAAGAGCCAACATGGGTGTCGTGTGGAGGTCAGAAAAAAACATTTGAGAAGATGAAAGAGTAGGAGCTAATGTTGATATCAAAATGTATTGAGGAGAATGATACATAAAGAATATGTGTTAGATGTATAGGCAAAAAAAGTTATTTCATGTAAGAAACAATAGAGCAAACCAAGAAGAAATCTAATTTTAGCGTAGTCAAATGAGTGAAGGAAAGGGGATATCATTCCACATGAGACAATGAGAGAATGTTGAAAATATTAAAATTGGGAGACAACACCAATCTCGAAAGGCATAGAGGAAAACATTGGGTAAAGAAGTTTCATAAGAAGTAAGGGTAAATAAGGTTGTCATCCCAAAGCAACAATAGAGGAGCAAAGCCAAGAAGAAACTATGTTTCAACAAGGTGTATATCATTCCACAAGAGCCAGTGAAAGTGTAAAAAGGTGTAGGAGCAACCTGAACAAAGATAAGGGCACATAAGAACCCTTAAGAGAGCATAAGTGTTATTGTGCTCAGAGTGGAGGATGCATTAAAGGAAGGGTTGAGAACTCTAGATCCCCATAAAGCAAAGGATTTTTGCATAGCAAAAACAACATAGAGAGATGATAAATAAATTATCTATATGTAGTGTTAAATGATGGATACAAGATAAAATTTAAACCTATATGCAAAGGAAAATGACCCTTAGGAAGGGGAGGCTCTAGAGGACCTTTAACTAAGAGAACTTCCCTGAATGAAACACCGAAAGATGAAGTAGTAGAAGATGTTACAAAACAAGAAGAAGAGTTACCTAAAGAGCAACTAGGATTTTTTGAGTGAAGAAAAAATGAGAGTGAGGTGCATGGGTCCAAAGGTGCACTAAATGAAAAAGAGGCATTGGTTCAAGCACCAGTTGAAGAGAGCTTGAGAGAAAATGCAAACATTATGCTAAGGGATGAGGGAGGTGAAAGAGAAGCTACATAGTTGAAATTCAAGCATAAAAACCATGCAAAAGAGATGTGTCCTTTGTAAGGCACAAACATAAAGAGAACATGAGGTACAAAGAGTTGAGATTATCAAGGAAGCACATTAGACCATTGTGCAATTAGAGTTGAGAGGCATGAAAATGTGCCTATAACATAATCAACTTGCAAAGGATCTCTAAGGTACATAGTGTGTGATGATGATGACTTGTGAAAGGAGATTTTGAAGCACAAAGGTACACAAAAGTCCAAATATAAGGCATTCAACACAAAACCTAAGGAAGAAAAATAAAGTTGGATGACCAGTTAGTTATGAGGACCTAAACTTACCTTTCCTTAGACAAGGTCATTTTAAAAACTGACATGACAACTCAAGGGACAACCAACAAGATCAAAATTGTACAGCTTAGAGTCTAAAAAGTGCTATGATAATTCTATCATAAGTTTTCAGACTCACATAGCCTCCCATCAAATAAATTTTTAGGCCAATTGCGTCGAAAATAAGCAAAAAAACCAAAGCTCAAGCACCTATAAATAGGGTTTTTGGTCTAGCATTTTTAACACTCCAAAGCCAAGGAGGTTATTTTATTAGGGAGATCATGTAAAGGTATAAGGAAAACTTGTTTGAGACTATAGAGATAAAAAGGGATATTCACATTATAGGTGAATGATCATAGTCATGAGTGAATGGTATCATATTAACACCATGGTATCTATATTTAAGGATTGGAATAAGTAGAGTCAAAAGCTCAATGTATAATTACAAAGCTTATGTTATCTTATAACACCTAAAGTTGAGGAATAAAATCCTTTAAAAACATGATCCATTAAGTGGAAATCTAAAGGTTTCATGGTTAATGCATCCCTCTTGATGCATCCCTTTAGCAGGTCTCCTCATCTTGACAAGCACTAATTTCATATCAAACCAAGGTCATGAACCTTGAAGGATGCAAGAAGAAATGATAAACCTGCAAGTGAGATATGAAATGACAGAGAAAAAGGTAGCAGATGGTCGAACATGAGGTAACTAGCATAGGATGGTTTGTCAACTAGAGGGAGGTAAGTGCATATAGAGTAGGTGGAAGATAAGAAAAGAGAACCATCATAAGGGATGAGTATATAGGATCATGAAGGGAGACTTGGCAATAACAGTTTATAAGTTCAAGCACCTACGTAGGATTGTGATGGAGAGTATAACAACACATAGTCTAAGAATTTATGAGGTTGTAAGCAACCCATAGGAGTGTTGTGTGAGAATTAAGAGATAGCTAAACTTGACATCATCATTTTTGGAAAGGAGAGGTGAAGCATTGATAAATTATTATAAGTGATGTAGTTTAGCACAAGAAGGATAGATAACCTTATGTGAGGTGGTTGAAAGATTAGGATGAGTAGAAAGCACAAATAAATTGTTGATCATGTAGTTTATATGCAAAGATTAAATGTGTTGATAATGAATCAAGTAAAATGGATGATGGGACCAACAAATCATTAACCATAAGGAAATCAATGTGTATGAGCATATTCTAATACATGTATTAGGTAGAAGGTACAAAATAAAGATGTTCTCCATCAAGCACATATGGATAGAGAAAGAGCATCATAAAAGTTGGCTCAACAAAAAATAAAAATAAGAAATAACCTGGAATCACATATCTTAATTAAAATGGAGTTAGCCTCCACATTGCTAGCACTATAAGAAAGGAAGGAGGAAGGAAAAACCATAGGGAGGGAAGATCCCAAACAGAAATATGGAGAGACCTATGGGAGGAAGGATCCCTCATCAGTTCTAAGATAGGCCAAGAATAACCCTAAAGCTGAAATACAAAGCTTCTACAAAAAAAAGGCCTTATGCAAATGATTGAGTGGGTATTAGATTTCAAATGTTATTCCACATTGAAGGATGTAAAGGAATCCATAAAAGTGGAGTATGTTCACAAAAAATTCTCTATGATAACATGGTAAATGGTTGTAGAGATCTCCAAGAGAGAATGAGATAGAAAGGAAATAAGAGTGTGAAAAGTTGGAAACAAATTGTTTCCAAACTAAAGAACCAAGTAGTGCACCCAGAAGGCCATCTCAAATGGAGGAAAAAACCTTGAGAGCCATAGAAATTAACCTTCAAAGCCTCACCCCCAAATTAAAGTAGAGAGTGTGACATGAAAGGAAATGCATAGGAGTGAACTAAGTGAAGGCAAGATGGATATCATTCAATATGAACCAATGAGAGTGCATGAAGGTGTGCCAAGTACCAAGAATGAACCTAGTCATAATGGAGTAAAATGAGTGAAGGAAAAGTGGATATCATTCCACATGAGCCAACAAGAGTGCATGAAGGTATGGAAGGTGTATCAGTAGTCTACACAAATATAACTCTAAAAATAGCATAGGTGTTCTTGTGCTCATAGTTGAGGATGTGCCAAAGGAAGGGTTGAGAACCCTAAACCCCAATCAACTAATGGATTGTAGCACAATAATGACTATAGAGAGGGATTTAAAGAAATTTTTGATATGCAATAGCATGTGGTGGATAGAAGATAACCTTTAGCCCTAGAGATAAGGAAAAAGAACCTAAAGAAGGAGAGGCTCTAGGGGACCTTTGATCAAGATAAACTTCCTTGAATGAAGTACTAAAGGAAGAAGCAATGTGAGATGATATAAAAGGAAAAGAGTTACATATAGAACAACTGTGAGTTATTGAGTGTAGTTGAAATGAGAGTGAGGCACATGGGTTTAAAGCTGAGCCAAATGATATAGAGGCACTAGGGCCAACACCAATTGAAGAAAACATGAGTGCTAATGCAAACAACATTTCCCCAAAGAAGGAGGAAGGAAAAAGATAAGCTACATAGGATAAATTTGAGCATAGCAACCATGTGGAAGAGATGTGTCCTTCAAAAGGCATAAAGATGAAGAGATGAAAGAGTGTAAGTTTATTTTTTGGGAGTATTTAGCTAAATCCTAAGGGGATCATAATAAAAAGGTAGTGTACAACTGATCCAATGTTATCCCAGAGACAACATAGAATTACACCATGGAGAGAAATGAAAAGGGAAGGAGTAGTGGAGATAAATCCACATAAATAATCTAAAGATACATGAGAGAAGAAGAGTCAGTCTATAGCTAAAAAAAACACAACATAGTTTGGACATGGCCCATAGGAGCTACCATGATGGGTTAGTCAAAATAAGCATGAAGCAGATCAAGGAAGTGAAATTTTCATTGCACACAAGGAAAATGAGTTATTATTGATTGGGAGTAGGGTAGGAGATCATCAACCTGAAAATGACTAAGAATAATGACTGAAGAGGATATCAATCCAAGCATGTAGAAGGAAGTGCATGACATTAAAAGAAGAAGAAAAAGTGGGAGTCAATGGACTCCATAAAGACTTCCATGCCATTGAAGACATCAAGCAAAGATAAATGAAGGATAAAGGAAGTGGAAGAACCATGCAGACACCCCTAAGAAACATGTAGAATAATAAGACATAAGTATCCCCACTTGCCACAAGCAATATAAGGAAGAGAGTGGACATAATAGAAGATAAGTGAAAGGCACACAGAAGGAAGGAAAGTCAAGGTATGAATAAATTTTGGAGGAGATGGATGAACAAGAATGGTCACAAACCCATGAGAAATAAAAGTGGGGGAAAACCCATAAGAGACATAAGTGGACATCAACCCACAAGATTAAACAAAGGTGGGTGAAAAACCACAAGAGGAAGAAAGGGAAGGAAGATGATGTGTATCAAATCTAGGCAAAGGAGGATAGTTTATGGCCCAAGGAGGGTCTTAAAAATAAGAAATAATTGAGTGAGCCTACACATGTGCCATATCAGATGGATAGGAACAACATGGTCAAGGAAACCAAACAGATTGATAGTTCTACTAGTCTAACACTATTTGTAAGTAGGATCTTATATTTTAATGAACTAGGGTATTTGATGCAGGAGCATCACAAACTAATTTGTAATCTTGTATCAAATAGTTAGAGAATAAAAGGGTGTACAAGTTTTGGCTAAACCAAGTAGTACACTTACAAAACTATAAAGTGCAAAAAGATGCACTAGAGATAGGAAGGAAGATGTAGCAATAAAGGGTCAATCAACAATTCATGAAGGAACTAAGGTCTACAAAGGTCCAAGAACCATGGCATGAAAGGAGTTTTTCATTGAAGGTGCGCTTCACAAGAACAAAGAAAGTTAAGGAATAAAATGATTTATTAGCGTGATCCACTACATGGAATTTTGAAGGCTATGTGGTGAATGTATCCCTTCATTGGGATCCCTGATGTAAAGGAAATGAGCATAATGAAGGAGAAGCTCTAGAGGACCTTGGATCAAGAGAAAGTTACCTAAAGGAAATAATGAAAAAAGAAGTGAAAGATGTAATAGGAGAAGTAAAGTTTCCTAGAGACCAACTGGGAGTTGTTCAGTGAATAAAAAATGAGAGTGAGGTGTATGGGTCCAATAGTGTGCCAACAAAAATAGGGGCATTGGCGCAAGCACCAACTAAATAGATCTTGAGAGACAATGCAAACAATATTGTGCAAATAGATGATTAAGGTGAAAGAGAATCTACATAGGTGAAATTCAAACAAAATAATGATGCAAAAGAGAGGTGTTTTATGTAAGGCATAAAATTAGAGAGTAAAAAGAGCCCAAGTCTATTTATGGAAGGTATTTTCCTAAATAATTAGGGGAAGAAAATAAAGAGGTAGTGGCTTGCAATAGATCCTAAGTTTTCCCAAAGACAACAAAGCATTGAGCCATAGAGAGACATGCAAAGGGAAGGAGAAGTGGACATAACTCCAAAAAATTCTTTTGAAGATACATGAGGAGAGGAGAAGAGTTGGTCTGTACATAACAAAAATACAACATTGTTAGCACACGACATGGATGAGCTACCTAGAGGGGTTAGCCAAAATCAATCAAAGCTAATCAAGGGAGTGAAATTTTCATTATATAGAAGGAAAAGGAGTCACCACCAATTGGGAGTAAGATAGGAGGACATCAACTTGAAAATAACTAGGAATAATACTTGAAGGGGATATCAATCCAAACACATAGAGCGAAGTGCATGATAAGAGAGGAAGAAAGGGAAAGAAGGAACTTACATTTTAATTACCTTGAGGTGACTGACCAGATGGGTGGTTATACCACTCTCACCCTTATTTTAAGAAGGAACTTATATTTTAATTACCTTGCGAGTCTAATGCAGGAGCATCCCAGGTTAATTGGCTATGTTGCATTAGATAAAAATACAGTCAAACACCTAAAAATAAACCAACTATAGCTATGTAGGTTAAATTGTAGAACATTTTTAAAGGTTGTTATAGACTACACAGAAGGAATATGATTGAGATTTGTGTGAGGAGTTAGAAAATAAGAAGGGTTACCTATTTTTAATAAGGTAAACAATGTGCATAAAAACTTTTGAAGTGAATAGAGACACACTAGGGATAGGAATTAAGGTGGAGAAGTAAAGGCTCATACAACAATACATGAAGGAACTGATGCCTATATATCATAAAGGAACATGGAACATATGAAGTTATTCATTGAAGGTGTATTATAAGAGAATAAGGAAAGCTACATGAATGAGGTGCAAAGAGTTGAGCTTTAAAAGGGAGCACATGAGAATAATGCACAACCATAATTGAGGGGCACATAAATGCCCCTACAATGTACTCAACTAATGAAGGATCTCTAAGGTATATAGTGTGTGATGATGATGGTGAGTGAAAGAAGAGTCTGCATCACAAGGGCAAGCAGAAATCTAGGTGCAGGGGATTCAAATGATAAGATATACTTTATGAGGATATCTTCTAATAACACTTAGACTTACATGGATCGAGGTCCATAAAAGGCTATGCTAATTCTAGGGTCTACAAACTTGTGTAGATTCCATTTGAATTAATCTATAGACTAATTACATAAGAAATAAGTGAAGCAACCAAAACTTATGCAACTATAAAAAAGGGTCTTGGTCCCACATTTTTAATGTTCTAAAGCAAAGAAGGATACTTTATTAGGTTGATGGTCATGGTCATGAGTGAATGGTAGTATATGGACATCATAGTAGAGAAAGGCACTTAAAGGACTCAACCAAGAAGAGCCAAAATATCAATACACACTTGTGAAGCTTATATTATCTTGTAACACCTAAAGTTAAGGAATAAAAGCCTTTATTAGCATGATCCACTGCATTTAACTCTGAAGGTTGTATGGTTAATGCATCCTGTCACCAAAACAACTAATCTCAACTAGCACTAGTTTGATATCAAAAAAAGGTGGTGAACCTTGAGGGATGCAAGAAGAAAGGATAAACTTTCAACTGAGATATGCAGTAGAAAAGAAAAAGTTAGTAAATGGTTGAACGTGAGGCAACTAGCATAGCATCACTCGGCAATGTGAAGGTAGGAAGATAGTGAGTAGGTGGAATATAAACAATGAGAACCTTCAGAAGGGATGAGTATATAGGATCACAAAGTGAGACTTTGCAATAATAGTTCTTAATTTTAATCACCTACGTAGGATTATGATGGAGATAATAGAAATAGGTAGTGTGAGTTGTGAGGTTAGAATCAACATTCAAGAGTGTTGTGTGAGAGCTGAGATATTACCAACCTTGACATGGTCATTATTGGAATGAATATGTGAAGTATTGACAAATTATTTTAAGTGAGATATTCGATCATAATGAGGACATATCATAGAATATGAGTTGGTTCAGAGACATGAATGAGGAATTAGAACTAACAACTATCAATCACAAATTATTTTTCAAGTAAAAATCAAATGGGTTGACAATGAATCAAGTGAATTATATGATGATGTTGATAGATCAACTGTGAGGTAGTCAGGGTGCATGAGCATATTTTAATTAGTGTATTAACTAGAAGGTACCAAATAAAGTTGTTATCTAATAAGTGTAGATGGATAGAGAATAAGGACCATAGAAGATCACTCAGTGAAAATAAAAAATGAGACATGACCTCAAGTCGTACAAAAGTTCCAAAAAATAAGTAGGGATAAACCTATGAGAGGAAATTGCTTGTAGTGATTATGAGGCATGCCAAGAATAGCCATGAAGTTAAAATGCAAAGGTTCTCTAGAAAAAGGCCTTGAGTAGATGAAGTGGGTCTTAGATGTCGAATGTTGTTTTGCCTTGAAAGATGTAAAGGAATCCATAAAGGTGGAGTATGCACAAAAAATGCTTTATGATAACATAGTAAATGGTTGAAGATACCTCCAAGATAGGAGATAAAAAGTTAATAAAAGGTTGAAATGTATGCAAGGTTTAGGAGCAGTCTACATAGACACATGGTCACATAAGAAGAACCTAGAGACAACACATGTTCTTGTTCTCAAATGGAAAATGTGCCAAAGGAAGGGGTGAGAAACCTAGATCCTAATAAATTAGTGGACTATAGCACAACAATGATGATAGAGAGAGATGTTGGAGAAATTATCGATATGTAGTAGTGCGTGATGGACATAACACAACCTTTAGCCCTAAAGCTAAAGGAAAAGGAGCCTGAGGAAGGGAAAGCTCTAGGGGAATTTTGACAAGGAGAAACTTCCCTGAAATAAGATTAAAAAGTAGAAGCCAACATTAAAAAGATTTAAAGTGAAAGCCACCACCAATATCAAAAGGTGATGAGGAGAAGGCTGAATGAAGAAGCTCCATAAGAAGCGAAGGCAAAAAAGGTGGTTGTGTCAAAGCAACAACAAAGGAGTGAAGCTAAGAACAAAATCATCTGAAATGAAGTACAATAGGTGAAGGAATGGTGGATATCATTCCATAGATGGATATAGAGATCTCTATTATAGAAGGAGATGGAAGGGCAAGAATAGGGTGCAAAGTTGGGAATAAATGGCTTCCAAACTACTGAACTAAATAGTGCATTCAAAAGGCCATTTCAAATGGAGAAGATTTGAAAGACACAAAAATTAACCTACAAAGCCTCATCACCAAAGTGAAGAACAAAATGTTTCCATGAAGAGTGATGCACAATAGGAGCCAACATGGGAGCAACACAGAGGTTAGAAGGAGCCCTTTATGGTAACATAAAAAAGATTAAAAAGTGGGACCCATCACTAATATCAAAGGGCATTGAGGATAACATGGTATAAAGAAGTTTCATAAGAAGCAAAGGCAAAAAAGGTTGATATACCAAAGCAACAACAAAGGAGTGAAGCCGAGAAGAAACTTAGTTGTAGTAAAATGCAATAGGTAAAGCCAAAGTAGATATCATTTCATGAGAGCTAGTGAGAGCATATGAAAGTGTGTAAGGTGTAGGAGCATCCTACACAAAGACAAGGGTACATAAGAAGAACCCTTAAGAGAGCACAAGTGTTATTGTGCTCGGAGTGGAGGATGCACTGAAGAAAAGGTTAAGAACTCGAGATCCCTATAAATCAAAATATTTTTGCACAACAATAATAACATAAAGGGACGATGGAGCAATTGTTCATATGCCATGGCATGTGATTGATAAAAGATAACCTTTATCCCTAAATGTAAAGTAAAATGAGCCTGAGGAAGAAGATGCACTAGAGGACCTCTGACCAAGAGAAACTTCCCTGAAGGAAGCACTGAAAGAATAAGTAACAAGACATGTTGTAGAAGGAAAGAAGATTTGACTAGAGATAAACTAGGACTTGTTGAGTGAAGCAAAAATGCAAGTGAGGTGCATGCATCCATGTTGGAAATTTGAGCAAAGATACAGTTGATAGTTTTGATATCAAGATATAGAAAGCAGTATGAGGAATGAACAATTATCATTTCCATCTAAGGAATCATGGAATTGTCATTAATGTCAAAGGTTAATGTCCTTGATGTCATTGAGATTGAAATTGATCATCCATTAATGCCAAAGGTTGAGTTGAGTAGACCTATGGTATAAATCACATTTTTAAAGTGCTCTTACTGAGAAGAGGCAATTAGGATAAGTCAAGAAGACTTGAGTTTAGTAGATTTGATTGATGGAATTCTTTCAAAAATATTGGTAAAGATAATTTTATCAGAGAAATTTCTCGCAACTAATAAGGGAACTCTTTCGAGAAAATGTTAAAGGCAATTCTTTTGGGAAAATTGACTAAGTCTTTATCAGATAAATTATCCACAACAAAGTTTCTAAAAGAAATGAGCACCACTTGGATTTATTTTAGAGAAAGTGTCTTAGAGAATTTTTTTAGACAAATTGTCTACAAAAAATTTTCCAAAAGAAATGAGCGCCACTTGGAATTCTTTCAAAAAAAGTGTCTTGGATAATTCATTTGGAAAAATTATCCCAAACAAAAGTTTTGAAGGGATCTTTTCAAAAAGTCTAAAGGGTAAGTGGACTATTGAAAGCTTTTGAAGGGATATTTTCAAAATGCCGAAGGTTATGTGGACTATTGCAAAAGTTTCTAAGGGTAAGTGGACCATTCAAAGCTTCTAAAGGGATCTTTTCAAAAATGTTGAAGGGTATATGGACCATTACAAAAGTTCCAAAGGGCAAGTGGACCATTGCAAAAAGTCCACAGGGTATCTTTTGAATATTTCAAAGGTCATGTAGACACTTACAAAAAAGCTAAAGGGTAGATTGCAAATTTTTTGAAGGGTATCTTTTAAACGTTGCAAAGGGAATATGAACACTTGTAGAAAAGCTGAAGGGTAGATTGTAAAAAGTCTAAAGTAATGGCTTGCAAACAAAAAGCCTAAAGAGAAGCCTTGTAGATAAAAATTCCAAAGAAATGCCTCTCGGAAAAAAAGTCTAAATAAATGTCATGGACAAAAAGTCTAAAGTAATGGCTTGCAGACAAAAAGTTTGAAGAAATGCCTTGTAAACAAAAATTCCAAAGAAATGCCTCTCGAACAAAAAGTCCATGGAAATTGTCTCTAAATGCCCTTGGAAAAAATCCCACAATAAATTGTCTGAAGAGAAAGGTCACTTGAAACTTTGCTAAAGATAAAGTGTGGAAGTCTTATAGGGCATTCTCAAAGGGACAAGGCATGTTAAAGATCGAACAAGTCTATAAGGATCAACGCTGCAAATGTACTAAAAGAATGCCAAATAAAATGAGATCACACCAACATGCCAAAGTTTAACACTAAATAAAAAGGATAAAGATCAAGCATATGAAGGATAATCTAAAGGAGCATAAGTGAACCCATGTTATAAAAAGCAGTGAGATGAAATAAGGCAAGAAAAAGAGCTCGATGGTTAATGGAAAAGCAAAATTGAATGATCCTCTGATTGCATGCACATTTGATGAGTGTCAAAAATTCAAAAGGAAATATCTAACAAAGAAAATAACATGATCTTGGTATGATAAAAGAATTGTAAAAAGCCTGCAATCAATGTCTTCCAACTGTCAATATAGGAACAACCGAAACTAGTGATGAAATTGATATATCTTCATGAAGATCAAGATATTTTAATAAAAGCAATTGAGGAAATGATGCAGTTAAGTAGAAGTGCAGATGCCTATGATAGTAAAGGCATTTAAACGTTTCCATTTGAAGCATGAATCGAGATATGAAGTCAGAGTCACATTGAATGTAGACCAGAGGTGATCGAGGAAGTAGTGCAATTAAGTGTAGTAGAAGTGCAGATGCCAAAGAGAGTAAAGAAATTTGAATGTTTCCATTTGAATCATGAATTAAGACATAAATTCATAGTCACATTGAATGCAAACTAGAAGTGATCAAGGAAGTGACACATTTAAGTGTAGTATAAGTGTAGCTACCAAAGATAGTAAAGAAAATTTTGAACTTTACCAAGTGAAGCATGAATCAAGACACAAAGTCAAATTAACATTGAATACAGATCAAAAACTTGAATTGGTTAAGTTTAGTTGAAGTGTGAGTAATTTACAGAGAGACAACCCTAAGATGTATCTATTTATATATGCTAGGAATAGATCATTTGAACAGTGTTATCTTTCTACTACTGTTGCAATAATAATTAGAGTGTTAACTCAAAATTGTCAAGAGAGGACATATGCAGATAATGTGAAAGGGGTAAAAAAATAAGTTGTGTCAAAGTAGAAGATTTCTAGACATAAAAAGATAGAGGAAGAGAAGCTAAGAAGACACACAACTAAGGCCTAGTTATAGACTAAACTTGTAACAAAAAATTGTACAAGATTCATTCTGAATCTCTTTTATATTTTTGAATTTGTAGCTTCATTTCTCTGATAGGTTGGTGCCATCATAAAAACTAAGTTGGTGCTCAGGAAGTTGATGCTTCCTTAGAGTGGGTGCTCTTGAATGTAACCAGTGGGGTTTATCTATGAGACTTTTTTTATGAGGCTGGATTAGAACAGTAGCTTCTAGTAGCTTTTCTCACCATGATTTTTCCCTCTGGGTTGCCACATTAAAATTTGGTGTTAAGCATTCTTGTGTGTGTGTGTGTGATATTTGTTCTATTCTTTACTTTTCATATACTTTGAGTATCTTTTTTAAAAATTCTAAGAACCAAGTTTTAGCTCATCTACTGATTCACCCCCCCTCTCAGTAAATATTGTGTTCAAAAATTGGTATCATAGCACAGGTTCCTTAGGAGAAGATTAATTAGCTCAAGTAGAAAATGGTTGGTTAACACAATGGCCTACCAAGAAGGATCTTCATCAAACAAGGATCCTCTATTCGATGTGTCTAACTATGCTTTTTGGAGCATAAGAATGGAAGCATATTTGTCTTCCTTAGGGTTTGATGTATGGATGTTAGTGGTAAATGGTTACACAACTCTTGCTATAACTCCTACTAATCAGGTAGCCAAAAAAGCTTATGAAAATAATGCCAAGCCAAGAATTCTATTCTTTGTGAGTTATTAAACTCTGAGTTTATCAAAGTTATGTATTTTTAGAGTGTAAAAGACATCTTGAATAAGTTGAAAAGTATTTATGAAGGAGATGTTAAAGTGAAATAGGCCAAGCTACAAATGCACAAATGATAGTTTGAAAGCCTGAAAATGAATGAAGAAGAGAAGATAACAGACTACTTCCTCATGGTAGATGAGATAGTCAATGTCATAAGAGGACATGGAGAAATAATAGAAGAATCAACTATTTTCAAGAAGGTTATGAGATCCCTTCCATCAAGATATGACTCCAAAATTTTGGCCATTGAAGAATCAAGAGATTTGGATAGGCTTACCATGGATGAACTACATGGAACATTCACAACCTATGAAATGAGGATGGGAGAGATAGACATAATCAAAATAGAAGTAACCTTTAAAGTAGTAAAACCTGCAAAAGAAGAAACCTTTGTGCTTGATTCTAAGGAGACTGATGGTGAAGAATAAAATTTTGTCAAAATACTAAAGAGAGGATTAGGTAAGTATAAAGGAAAACTTCCATTCAAATATTTTAATTGTGGCAAGGTAAGACACTTCACTGCAAATGTTCATTCAATAAGAAGGACAACACCAAGCAAGTTAAAAATGTCAAAAAGGTAAAACTGCATTATGCTAAGAGGAAAAAGTTCTTCAAGAATAAAAAGGGGTTATATACAAAAGAAAAAAGTGACTCAATAGGAGAAAGTAACAGTGACAACTTTGACGATGAGAATGACTATGCCTTTCTAGCTAAGGGAAATGAGTTCCTATTTATGGCAGAAGAAATCACTTGAATCAAGAATAAAATGAATATGAAGATTATGATGGAGAATAAGGTGAGATAGATCTTGAAGGTGAATTGGTGTGTGCTCTTGAAGAAATAAAAAATATGAGAAAATAAAACTCAACATAGAAGAGGCATGAGAAGGAGCTTGAAAAGGCTAACCAAATGATTGTAATGCTAAAAACTCAAGTTGAGCAAGCTAATAGAATAGTAGAATTTATCAAAATAGATCTCCAGTCAAAATATAATAAATGCATGAGACTTGAAGTAGAAGTAGTATCCTTAAGGAAAGAACTTGAGAAGGTAAGAGACCATATAAGTAAAAGCTTAAAGCTGATGAAAGGATATGAAGCTCTTAGTGAACTGATTAGTGTGTAAGAGCCTTCAAATGAAAAGTCAAGTCTTAGATATGATTAAAAAAAAGGATCCTCAGTGTGTACATCAGTGAACTTGTATGATAACTTTAAAAAAGGAGGAGAAGCAAAAGCTATGAACAACAAAGAAGTGATGAAGGTAAATACCAAAAAAGACATCAATACTAATCCAAGGAAAGATGCAAAAGGATTTTTCAAAGTGATAGATCTAAAAAAGTAGAAAGCTAAAAGTTTTTTGATATACTACACTAGAGAATGATATGACTAGGTACGCTCCTTCCTTTTATGGTTATTGTTTTATCTGTAATTAGCTTGGTCATAGAGCTATTAATTGTAGAGTCTTTCCTATTAAAAGATTTAATTGTGCCAGTATAAATTCATTTTCTCCTTTGATAGATTCAAATTTAATATGTTACAATTGTAATAATTCTGGACATATAGCTAAGTATTGTAGAGCTAAAATTGCAATGACAAGGAAGTACAACTTAGGCAAAAGAAAGTTTTTAAATGAGAATAGAGTTTCAAAGACCACTTTTAAAGAGTAGATAAGGAATTGCAAATGAGAGACCCAAAAGGATGTGGAAGGTGAATGATCAATCCTTGATTTTTCAAATGACACTCCATGCCAAAGAGCAAAACTTGTGGGTCATAGACAATTGTTTCTCAAAGCATATGACTGGGGACAAGAAAAAATTCACTAGTTTAAGTAGATGTAAAGAAGGGACTATTAGTCTAGGTGATAACACTGCAATTAGAATAAGAGACAAAGGAACCTTGCACATAGATGGCAAGCTTCCTACACATGATGTCCTGTACATTAAAGGACTTAAACATAATTTTTTAAGTGTAAGTTCGATGTGTGATAATGGTCATGATATCACATTTAATGTTGAAGGTTGTAAACTGAAAAGAGCTAGAAAAATTGTTGCATAAGGAAGAAGAACTAAAAGTAACATATACAAACTGATTGAAGAAAATGGTGCAAGTTATCTCATGGGAAAATTTTATGAGAGTTTGTTATGGCATAAAAGAATGGGTCATGCCCAAAATTATCAAACCTGTAGACATCACATGCAGAGTATGCCAACTAGGAAAGCAGACAAGGGTCAGATTTGAAACAAAAGAATACACGACCTCAAAAACCTTACAAGTAGTTCACACAAATTTATGTGGTCCTACTAGGACAAAAGGATCCAAAAGTGTATACTAATTTATGTTATTTTTAGATGACTTCTCAAGGATTACATGGGTAACTTTCTTGAAAGATAAATCACAAGCCTTTGGAGATATTCAAGATATTTAAGGCCATGGTTGAGAATGAAATGGGAAGAAAAATCAAGTGTCTAAGATTAGACAAAGGTGGAAAATTCACCTCCAATGAGTTTGTAGAATATTTTGAGAAGCATGGGATTAAGAGATAGTACTCTATTGCACGTACTCCATAGCAAAATGGAGTTATAGAAAAAAAAAAAAAAACTATGATGGAGATGGCTAGACCAATGCTCAAAGAGGCAAAACTTCCTGATGGATATTGGAAAGAGGTAGTTTAAACAATAGTATATATCCTAAATAGAGTTCAAGTTAGGGTAAAGAGTGATAAAACCCCATATGAATTTTGGTTTCAAAATCCTGCATCCATGAATTACTTTAGAGTGTTTGGAAGCAAGTGAAACATCAAAAGAAAAGAGGCCAAACTAGGAAGTTTCAAGTCAAGATGTGATGAAGGAATTTTTATTGGATACTCCACTCACAACAAACCCTATGTGTCACAACAAATGACATCATAAAATAGTTGAAAGCAACAATGTAAAGGTAGAAAAAGGATTCAAACAAGTTGAACCAAATGAGGAGATTATAATTGAAGAATCAGAAGGACCAAAAATTGAAGTAGAAAATAGTGAAGAGGAGGAAGAAAAGATAAAAAAGGCACCTGTAAGGTTTGTTCAAAAAGAACATCCCAAAGAGAAAATAATTGGCAACAAAGATTAAGGTGTTTAGACTAGGAGAAGATTTGTAATAAACAAGGAGTAAGTAAACTTTGTTCTACTTTCAGAAATTGAGCCTAAGACCCTCAATGAAGCTAGTAAAGATGAAAATTAGCTAACAGCCATGGAAGAAGAACTCAGCCAAATTTAAAAAAATAAAACTTGGGAACTAGTTCCTAGACCCCCAAACAAGAATGTAATAGGAACTAAGTGGGTTTACATAAGAAAAATCAATGAAGATGAGGCAGTCATAAGAACCAAAGCTTTTTTGGTGTGCAAAGGATATACATAAGTAGAAGGCATAGATTTTGAAGAAACATTTGCTCATGTGGCAAGACTGTAAGCTATTATAATGTTCTTGGCATTCTCTATTCACAAGAAATTCAAAGTGCATCAAATGGATGTGAAGTTAACATTCCTAAATGAGAACTTAGAAGAAGAGGTGTACATTGAAAAACTAGAAGCATTTCAGTTAGCAGAGGAAGAAAATTATGTGTGTAAACTAAAGAAAGCTCTGTATGGTCTGAAACATGCACCAAGAGCATGGTATTCATGATTAGATAAATACTTGCAATGACAAGGTTTCAGAAAAGGGTGTGCAAACAGCAATTTTTACTTTAAATGAGAAGGTGAGAATATGCTAAATGTTGTTGTATATGTGGATGATATTATCTTTATAGGTGGTGATAGTAACATGTGCAAAGAATTTGCCACATAAATGAAAAATGAGTTTGAAATGTCAATGCTAGGAGAACTCTCCTTCTTCTTTGGATTACAAATTACACAAACTAATGAAGGGATATTCATATCTCAAGAAAAGTACACAAGCGAGATGCTCAAAAAAATTAGAATGAAGGATAATGAACTAGTTGGTACTCCTATGATGACTAGTTGCAAGCTAAGGAAGATGGGTCTCCTGATGTAAATAATACACTGTATAGATCAATGATTAGTACCCTGTTATATCTAACAACATCAAGACTAGACATCATTCAAGTAGTATTCATGGTTGCATGGTATCAAGTAGCCCCCAAGGAATCACATGTTAATGCTATAAAAATAATTTTTAGGTACATCAAGAGCACAATAGAGTTTGGGTTGTGGTACCCAACTAGCAATAATCTTACTTTGGTTTCATATACTGATGTTTATTGGGTAGGAAGTGTGGATGACAAAAAAATCATAAGTGGTGGTATATTCTTTCTGGGTAACAGACTTGTGTCTTAGCTAAGTAAGAAGCAAGAATCGATTACACTCTCTACATCTGAAGTAGAGTATGTCATAGAAGCTGCTTGATACAATTAAGTCTTATGGATGAATCAAACTCTCAAGGACATAAATTTAGAATATCAAGCACCTATCTCTATTTATTATGATAATTCAAGTGCCATAAATCTATCCAAGAATCTAATGATGCATTTTATAACCAAGCATATCTCCATAAAATATCATTTTTTGAGAAAAAAGTAGCAAGTCATGAGGTCACAATGGAGTATGTACCAACCAAGGATCAGATTATAGATATCTTTACCAAGCCTCTTCCCAAGGAGCAATTCAAGTATCTGAGATATAAGTTGGGATTTGTAGCTCCCACCCCATATCACTAGCCTCTTGTGATAGGTTAGAAGTCTAGGGGGAACATTGTAGGCATCTTATTAAGTTCCTAGATTAAGATTAAAGGCAATTTTCTATGTACCTTCCACATGGTTTATCATCTAATGCTAAGGAATAGACTAAGGTATGTTGGATCTAGATTTCTATGCTCATATATTATTGATTGGTCTTTCAGACCAATACTATATCTAGGATCGGTTGAAGAATATGAAAGCCCAAAGAATCATATGAATAGTTCAAGTCAGTGTGCATTATCTAAGGGGAAGCATTTTTCATAATGATCTATCTAGATAGGTCTAAGGATCATAGCAACTCAATAACAATGTGTCTTATTGGTTCAACAAACACTCTTTGTCATTAATTTCAAAGGGGTAGAAATCAGAATAAGAGCAAGCAAGCAGAATGTGAAGGTAATTTTGAGGATTTCTTTGCCCATTGAGGATGATTTTCCATCAATGACAAAGGGGGAGATTGTTGGAATTTTGAGTAAGGAGACAATTGACAGGTTTGATATCAAGATATAGAAAGTATTCTGAGGACTGAATAGTTCTCATTTCCATCTAGGGCATCATGGAATTATCATTGATGTCAAAGTTTAATGTCCTTGATGTCATTGAGATTAAAACTGATCATGCATTAATGCCAAAGGTTGAGTTGAGCAAACTTGTGAAGTAAATCATGTTTGTGAAGTGCTCTTACTCAGAAGAGGCAATCCGGATAAGTCAAGAAGACTTAAGTTGCACAAATTTGATTGAGAGAATTATTTCATAAATAATGGTAAAGACAATTTTCTTGGATAAACTACCCATTACTAATAAGGGAATTCTTTCAAGAAAATGTTAAAGGCAATTCTTTCAGGAAAATTGACTAAGCCATTGTCAGACAAATTATCTGCAACAAAGTTTTCGAAGGAAATAAGCACCACTTGGAATTGTTTTGGAGAAAGTGTCTTGGATAATTCATTCAGACAAATTTTCTACAACAAATTTTCTAAAGGAAATGAGTGCCACTTGGAATTCTTTCAAAGAAAGTGTCTTGGAGAATTCATTCAAAAAAATTGTCCCAAATAAAAGTTCTGAAGGGATCTTTTCAAAAAGTCTGAAGGGTAAGTAGACTATTCAAAGCTTCCAAAGGGATATTTTCAAAATGTTGAAGGGTATGTGGACCATTGAAAAAGTTTCAAAGGGTAAGTGGACTGTTCAAATCTTCCAAAGGGATCTTTTTAAAAATTCCAAAGGGTATGTGGACCGTGACAAAAGTTTTGAAGGGCAAGTAGACCTTTTCAAAAAGTCCAAAGGGTAAGTAGACCATTGTAAAAGGTATGAAGGGTATCTTTTGAATGTTTTAAAGGGCATGTGGACACTTGCAAAAAAGCTAAAGGGTAGATTGAAAAAAGTTTGAAGTAATGGCCTATGGAAAAAATTCCCAAAGATAAGCCTTACAGATAAAAAGTTTGAAGAAATGCCTCTCAGATAAAAATTCCAAAGAAATGATGTAGGCAAAAAGTCTGAAGTAATGACTTGTGGACAAAAAGTCTAAAGAAATGCCTTGTGGATAATTTTTTTGAAGAAATGCCTCCCAAACAAAAATTCCACAAAAATTGTCTCAAAATTCCCTTGACAAAAATCCTACAAAAAATTATCCAAAGAGAAAAGTCACTTGCAACTTCACTGAAGATAAAGTGTGGAAGTCTTATAGGGCATTCTTAAAGGGACAAGGCATGTTAAAGATTAGGAAAGTCTACAAGGATAAATGGTTCAAAAGCATTAAAAGAATGTTAAAGAAAATGAGATCATGCCAACATGCCAAAATTCAATGTTAAATACAAAGGATAAAGATTGAGCATATCAAGGATAATCTAAAGGAGTGGAAGTGAAACCATGGTATAGAAAGTAGTGAGATGCAAAAAGGGAATAAAAGGAGCTTGATGGTTAATGGAAAAGCAAACTTAAATGATCCTCTAAGAGCATGTGCATTTGACAAGTGTCAAAAAGTCATAAAGAAAGATCTGATAAAGAAAAGAACATGATCTTGGTGAGACAAAATAATTTGAAAAATCCTATAATCAATGTGTTCCAACTGTCTATATAGGAATAAGTAGAAATGTGATGAACTCAATATATCTTCATGGAGCTCAAGATATTTTAATCAAAGTGATTAAGGAAGTGATGCAGTTAAGTAGAAGTGCAGATGCCTATGATAGTAAAGGCATTTTAACATTGACATTTGAAGTATGAATTAAGACATGAAGTTAGAGTCACATTGAATGCAAACCATAAGTGATCGAGGAAGTGGTGCAATTAAGTGTAGTAGAAGTGTAGATGCCAAAGATAGTAAATAAATTTGAACATTTCCATTTGAATCATGAATCGAGACATGAAGTTAGAGTCACATTGAATGCAGATGAGAAGTGATTGAGGAAGCAATGCATTTAAGTGCAATAAAAGTGGAGATGCCAGAGACAGTAAAGAAAATTTTGAACATTGCCAAGTGAAGCATGAATCAAGACACAAAGTCAAATTCAAATTGAATACAAATCAAAATATTGAACCAATTAAGTTCAATTGAAGTGTTAAAACTTTACAGAGAGATAACCTTTAGATGCATCTATCTATATATGCTACAAATAGATCATTTGAATGGTGTTGTCTTTCTATTGCTACTATAATAATAATTAGAGTGTTTACTCAAAATTATCAAGAGATGACATATGCAGACAACATGAAAGGGGAAAAGAAAATAAGGGTGTCAAAGTAGAATATATCTAGACATAAAGATATAAAGGTAGAGAATCCATGAAGACACACAACTAAGATGCAATTATAGACTATACTTGTAACAAAAAAGTGTACAAGATTCATTCTAAATCTCCTATTTATTTTTGAATTTGTAGTTTTATTTCTTTGATAGGTTGGTGCCATCAAAAAAATTGAGTTGGTGCTTAGTTAAGAAGTTGATGCTTCCTTAGAATGGGTGCTCTTGAATGTAACTAGTGAGGTTTGTCTGTGAGACTTTTTTTATGAGGCTAGATTAGAACAATAGATTCTAGTAGCTTTTCTCACCATGGTTTTTCCCTCTACCTTTCTATGTTAAAATATAGTGTTGAGCATTCTTGTGTGTGTGTGATCTTTGTTCTATTCTTTACTTTGTATATAATTTGAATATCTTATTTACAAGTTATAAGAACCGGGTTTTAGCTCATCTACTGATTCACCTCCCCTTTCAATAGATAGTGTGTTCAACAGTCCAAAGGTGTGCCAAAGAAAATAAAGGCATTAGTGCAAAAACTAGTTGAAGAAAATTTGAGCGTGATTGCTTATAACATTGTGCTAAGGGATGAGGAAGGTAAAAGAGAAGTTGAATGGGTGAAATTCAATCACAACAACCCAACAAAAGAGATATGTCCTTCATAAGGCACAAACATAGAGAGGTAAAATAGTGAAAGTCTATTTGAGGCAAGAATTTGCCTAAACCATTAGAGGAGGAAGAGAAAGAGGTAGTGGCTTGTAGAAAAACCTAAGTTATCCCAAAGGAAACATAGCATTGCACCATGGAGAGACACATAAAGGGAAGGAGAAGTGGGAATAACTCCATAAAAGACATCTAAAAATGTATGAGGAGCATAGAAGAGTTGGCCTGTAGCTAAAAAAAAATACAAAATTATTTTCACATGACATGGATGATCTACTAGGAGGGGTTAGCCAGAATCAGCCTAAATTCGATCAAGGGAGTGAAATTTTAATTACACATAAGGAAAAGGAGTCACTTCCAATTGGAAGAAAGGCAAGAGGCCATTATCTTGAAACTAACTAGGAACAACACTTGAAGTGGATATTAGTCCAACCACAAATAGTGAAGTATGCAACAATAGAGGAATAATAAAATTAGGGAATTGATATACACCATAAAAACTTGCATGCCACTAAGGGCATTAAATAAAGGTAAATTAAGGACAAGGGTAGTATCAGAGGTACACATATGTACTCTATGAGAAACATAAGGATCTATAGCATGTAAGTATACCTACTTACCACAAGAAATATAAGAAAGAAAGTAAAAATAATAGAGGAGAATCGAAAGGCTCACAAAAGGAATCAAATGAAAAGTATGAAGACCTTTTTGTGGAGGTAGATGGACAAGAGTGGCCACAGACCCACGAGAGATGAAAGTGGGTGCAGCACCATGAGACATAAAAGTAAGCATAGACCGAGAGGAGATGAAGGTGGCAATATGACCATAATAGTAAATAAAGGTAGGCACAGACCCATAATAGGAAGAAAGGGAAAGAAGGAGATTACATTTTAATTACCTTGAAGCAACAGACTAGAAGGGTGGTCCTACCAATCCTACCCTTCTTGTAACAAGGATATTACATTTTAATTACCTATGGAGTCTTATGTTGGAGAATCATAGGTGAATTGGCTAAAGGTACACTTGAGGAAATAAAGGCACTGGAGTGAGCACT
Organism: Torreya grandis; assembly: GCA_037957365.1. Taxonomy (NCBI): domain Eukaryota; kingdom Viridiplantae; phylum Streptophyta; class Pinopsida; order Cupressales; family Taxaceae; genus Torreya; species Torreya grandis. The sequence goes on along the minus strand of JARHVA010000545.1, from coordinate 372,549 downwards.
AGTTAAAGAGAGCATGAGCGCTAATAGAAACAACATTATGCCAAGGAAGGAGGAAGGCAAAGGAGAAGCTGCATAAGAGAAATTCAAGAATAGCAGTGAAGAAGAAGAGATGTTTCCTTTCAAAGGCACAAAGATGGAGAGATGACAAAGTGCAAGTTTATTTGTGGGAGGCATTTACCTATATCCTGAGGGGATCAAGATAAAAATCTAGTGTGCAATCAAACCTAAGTTGTCCCAAAGACAACATAGCATTATGTCATGAAGATATGTGAGAAGGGAAGGAGAAGTGGACATAAATCCATGGAAGACATTCAAAGATGCATGAGAGAAGAAGAATCGACTAGTAACTAACAAAAATTTAACATTATTTGCACATGACCTAAAAAAGATACCATAATAGGTTAGTCAAAATCACTTCAAAGCTAATTAGGTCAGTATAATTTTCATTGCACATAAGGAAAAAGAGTTATTACTGATTGGAAGCAAGGTAGGAGACTAGAAACCTAAAACTGACTAAGCATAATGACTAAATGGGATATAAATCCAATCGTGTAGAAGGAATTATATGATAATAAAGGAAGAATAAAAGGTGGAAGTAAATGGACCCCATAGATATTTCCATACCACAGAGGTCAAGAAGAAAAGAGAAATGAAGGACAAGGGCCATAAAAGACCCAAACAGACATACTTTATGAGAAACACATGGATGAATAGCACGTAAGTATACTTACTAGTCAAAGGTGACATAAGAGAGTGTACATAACAGAAGAGAAGCAAAAAGTGCACAAAAGGAAGGAAAGGAAATCTATGAAGACATTTTGGAGGAGATAGATGAACAAGAAGGGACAAAATTCCATGAGAGATAAAAGTGGGTGCAAACCCATAGGGGATGGAAGATGGCATAGGCCCACAAGAGATGAAGGTGCACATAGGCCCATAAGAGTAAAAAAAGGTGTGTGAAAAACTACAAGGAGAAGAAAGGGAAGGAAGATGAAGCATATCAAATCTAGGCAGAAGAGGATAGTTTATGACCCAAGGAGAGTCTTGAAAAGAAGGAAGCACTGAGAGAGCCCACTTAGGGGCCACATTAGGTGGATGGGAACACCATGGTCAAGGCAGCCAACCAGAAAGATAGTTTTACCACTCCAACACTATTTTTAAGTAGGGGCTCATATTTTAATTACCTAGGGAGTTTGATGGAAGAGCATCACAGGTCAATTTACCTAGTCAATCAAGTGAGAAATAAACCAACTCTAGTTCTGCACAGTTACATGAACCATGCAGAATCCACTTGCATGAAAGGAAGGTGGTTGGGAGTTTCACAGGGAGTTAGAGAATAAAAAGGGGTACAAGTTTTGGCTAAGTTAAACAACACACTCAAAAAGAAACAAAGCACATAAAGATGCATTAGGGATAGGAAGCAAGGTGTAGAAGTAAAGGGTTGCTAAATAGTGCATGAAGGAACTGAGGCCTACAAAGTTCCAAAAACTATGTTGTGAAAGGAATTATTCACTAAAGGTGTTCTTGATAAGAATAAGGAAAGTTACAACCAAAGCTATGTTTGCACTTGAGGAAAGTTGCATTTATTTTAGAGTAAGCAAATTTGGGAAGGCAAAATTGTAGTGTCCCTGTTTCTAAAAATAAAGTAATATTATTATTAAAATAAAAAGTATTTTTAAATACTTTAAATAAAATTAATAGTATTCTTTAGTTACCAAAAGTGAATATGCCGATAACTCCTTTTCTAATTTTATATTTCATAAATAAGGGGGATTTCTATTGTGATGTAGGTCAGCCCTTAGTTAGGAGCTATTTTGGGGTTGGAGTGGGAAATGTTATAAAAATAAAGAGGAGGTTCATTTGAAGAGGGTTATGTTATTTTTTATAATTAAAATTCTAGAGTTTTGGCATGATTTATTGAACTTCATGCAATTGAGGACAAAAACCCTCATTAGTTTGGTTGCAGTAAGGATGAAAACCCTTATCTAACAATTGACAGCCTTAATTCAAAGGTTGTATTGAGCATCATTTAATAGTTTGAGGTGTTTTGAACACCATTATAGATTTGATGTGGTAAAGAATGATAGTTTAAAGAAGGGTGTAGCTGATCTGAAGGGTAGTGAACTAGTTTGAAACCCTAGAAGGGCAACGAAGTGGTTGAAGAAGGTAAAAGACTCATTATTAGGGAAGCAACCCCCCCTTGGGGTTTGGGAATGCAATTTGTAAGGATAAACAAAGCCTACTTGTAAGGCATGCATATTTAGTTGGTATTTTTATTATATTTTCTAAACATTAAATTAATAATAAAAATTAGATTTCAATGTAATTCAATAGGCTGTATTATTTTTGAATTATTTGGTGAATATTTGAGTGGAAAATATTACAAATTGTGCCTTAAATGTGTATTTCCTAAATTTTTATTTTTTTATGGTTAGGGATTGAAATAAAGAAAATAAAAAAATTACATTTATTTTAGGGTTTTTTGGGAAAGCCAAATCTTTCTAATTCTATCCTAAATGGGACAATATAGGGTCTGAGGCACACTGAGAATAACCCTGAAGTTGAAACACAAAGGTTCTTTAGGAAAAGGCCTTGGGTAAATGATGGAGTGGGTCTTAGATGTCAATGTTATTTCACATTGAAGGATATACAACAATCCATAAAGGTGGAGTATGCACAAAAAATGCTCTTTGATAAATCAATAACTGGTTGCATAGATCTCCAAGAGAGGAGGAAATAGAAGTATAATGAGAAGGTGAAAAATTGGAAATATAAATATTCCAAACAACAAAACCAAGTAGTGCATCTAGAAGGCCATCTCAAATGGAGGAGAAAACATGAAAGCCACAAAAGGTAACCTTCAAATCCTCACCCCTAAAGTAAAGAAGAGACTATTACCATGAAAGGCAATGTGTAAGAGGAGATAACATGGGTGTCATGTAGAGGTCAAAAATAGATCTTTGAGACTATGAAAGAGTAGGAGATAATATTTATCTTAAAAGGCATTGAGGAGAAGGCTACACAAAGAAGATGTGCAGGATGTAGAGGCAAAGAAGGTTATTTCATGGAAGCAACAATAGATAAAAGCCAAGAAGAAATATAATTTTAGTGGAGTGAAATGAGTGAAGGCAAGTGGGATATCAAATGTCCTTGATATGATGTGCAAGGAGTAGGATTTGTTTGCACAAAGACAAGGGTACATTAGAAGAACCTGTAAGAGAGCACAAGTGTCCTTGTGCTCACAATGGAGGATGTGCCAAAGGAAGGGTTGAGAAACTTAGGTCACCATAAACTAATGGATTGTAGCACAAAAATGATGATAAAGAGGGATGTTTGATAAATTTTTTATATACAATAACACAATGCATGAAATACAAACTTTAGCCCTAGATATAAAGTAAAATGATAACCTTGAGGTTACCATTATAGAGAAAGAAACTTAAAGGACTCAACTAAGAAGAGATGATATATCAATGCAAACTTGTGAAGATTATATTATCTTATAACACCTAAAGTTAAGGAATTAAATATTTTATTAACATGATCCACTATGTGGAACTCTAAAGGTTACATGGTAATTGCATCCCTTCACCAAAACAAATGGTCTCTAATTACACTAGTTTGATATCAAAGAAGGGAAGTGAACCTTGAGGGATGAAAGAAGAAAAGATAAACCTACATATGAGACATGAAGTAGCAAAGAAAAATCTAGTAGATGGTTGAACATGAGGTAAATAGCATAGCATCACTCGCCAATGTCAAGGTAGGAAGATAGTGAGCTGGTAGAATATAAGCAAAGAGAACCCTTAGAAGGGATGAGTACATAGGATCACAAAGTGAGAATTTATGATAATAGTTTGTAAGTTCAAGTAACTATGTAAGATTATAATGGAGACAATAGAAATAGGTAGTGTAAGTTGTGAGGTTTTAAGCAACACACAAGAGTGTTGTGTGAGAATTGAGATATTACCAACCTTGACATGGTCATTATTATAATGGATATGTAAAGCATTGAAAAATTATTTTAAGTGAGATAGTCGATCACATTGAGGACATATCATAGAATGTTAGGTAGTTTAGGGTCATGAATGAGGAGAAAACACTAACAAACTATCGATCATGAGGAATTTTGAAGGTAAATATTAAATGGGTTGATAATGAATCAAGTGAAATATATGATAATGTCGATAGATCATCAATGCTGAGGTAGTCAGGGTACACGAGCATCTTCCAATCAGTGTATTAGGTAGAAGGTACCAAATAAATTTGTTATCTAATAAGTTCAAATGGATAGATAATGAGGAGCACAAAATATGGCTCCATGAAAAACAAAAATGAGACATGACCTCAAGTCATAGGTCTTGATGAAAATGGAGATAACCTCCATTTTTGAAGAACTTTAGGAAAGGATGGTACAAGTAGAAATAAAATCTATTAGGAGGGAGGACCTTAAAGATAAGCAAGGAGAGACCTATGGGAGGAAAGAGCTTGCAGAGATTCTGAAGCATGCTAAAATAACCATGAAGCTGAAATGCAAAGGTTATCTAGAAAAAAGGCCCTGAGTAGATGGAGTGGGTCTTAATGTTAAATGTTATTTTATGTTGAAATATGTAAAGGAATCCACAAAGGTGGAGTATGCACAAAAAATGCTCTATGATAACATAGTAAATGGTTTCAAATACCTCTAAGATAAGAGATAGAAAGGTAATAAAAAAGTGAAATGTTGTCAACATATAGATTCCAAACTACAGAATCAATTAGTGCATCTAGAAGACCATTTCAAATGGAGAAGAAAACTCAAAATCCATAGAAGGTAAGCTTGAAATCCCCACCCCCAAAGTAAAGATGAGAGTGTTTCCATGAAAGGTGATATACAGGAAGAGCCAACATGGGTGCAGTGTGGAGGTCAGAAAGAGCCCTTTGAGAAGATGAAAGAGTGGGATCTAATGGTGATCACAAAAGGTATTAAGGATAAGGCTACACAAAAAAGATACATAAGATTTAGAGGTAAATAAGGTTATTTCACAAAATTAATAATAAAAGAGTGAAGTCGATAAGAAACCCATTTGTAACAGAGTAAAATAAGTGACAACAAGGTGGATATCATTCTATGATCCAATGAGAGTGCATGCATGTGTGCAAGGTGTATGAGCAGTCTGCATAGACACAAGGTCATATAATAAGAACCCTCAGTAGGGTAAGAAGTTATGAGGTTGTAAGCAACCCTCAGGAGTATTGTCTGAGCATTGAAAAATGTTTTTTACCATGAGGCAATCATTGTAATAGAAAGGAGAGGTGAAACATCAATGGATTGTTAGAAGATAGGTATCTAAGTAAAACATAGATAGATCATCGAATGTGAGGTAGTCTAGACATATGGATTAGGAGAAACCATCAACAGATTACCGACCATGAGGTAGTTCACATGCAAAGAAAAAGTGTGTTGACAATGAATCGTATGAAAGTAATGATGATGGTGATAGATTATCAAATGTGAGGCTATCAAACTATGGGAACATCTTCAAATCAATGTGTTGGGTAGAAGGTGCCAAAAAATCTTGTTCTCCATAAAGCATAGATGGATAGAGAATGAACAACATAGAAGATGGCTCAGCTAGAAGCCAAAATGACACATGACCCAAAGTTGTAAAACTCAAGGAAAATGGAGATAGTTTCCATTTTGTAGATGTTGCAGGAAAGGATGGCATAAACATAAAGAAAATGGTTGGGAAGAAGCATACCATAGAGAATTAAGGAGAGACTGATATGAGGAAAGAGCCCACAAAAATCCTAATGTGAATCAAGAGTTAGCTTGAAGATGAAACCCAAAGGTTCTATAGAAAAGAAGGTTGTGATAACATAGTAGAGGGCTGGAGAGATCTCCATTAGAGAAAGAGATGGAAAGGAAAGAAGAGGCTTCAGAGTTGGGAAAATATGACTTCCAAAATACTAAACCAAGTAGTGCATTTAGAAGGCCATCTCAAATGGAGAAAACTTGAAAGCTACAAAAAATAACCTATCAAGCCTCGCCACCAAATTGAAGAAGAGAATGTTGTCATGAAGGGTGACACATAGGAGTAGCCCCTTATGGGAGAAATGTAGAGGTCACAAGGAACCCTTCTTGTCTATATTAAGAATATTAAAAGTGGGAGACAACACATATCTCGAAAGGCATGGAAAATAATGTTGGGTAAATAAGTTTCATAAGAAGCAATGGTAAAGAATGTTGTCATGCCAAAGTAATAACAAAGGAGAAAAGCCAAGAAAAAAATTTGTTACAACAAGGTGGATATCATTCCAAAAGAGCCAACAAGAGTGCAAGAAGGTATGAAAGGTGTAGGATTAATCTACACAAAGACAAGGACACATAAGAACCCTTAAGAGAGTAGTGTTATTGTGATTAAAATGGAGGATGCACTAAAGTAAGTGTTGAGAACCCTAGATCCTCATAAAGTAAAGGATTATTGCATAACAACAACATAGAGTGTTGATAGAATAATTTTCCATATGCAATGGTGTGTGATGGATACAAGATAACATTTAACCCTAGATGCAAAGGAAAATGATCCTAAGGAAGGAGAGGCTTTAGAGGACCTTTGACTGGGAGAAACTTCCTTGAGGGAAGCATCAAAAGAAGAAGAAGTAGGTGATGTTGCAGATGGAGAAGAAGAATTGCCTAGAGAGCAACTAGGAGTTTTTAAGTGAAGTAGAAATGAGAGTGAGGTGAATGGGTTTAAAGGTGCACTAAAGGAAAAAGAGGTGTTATTGTAAGCACCAGTTGAAGAGAACTTGAGAGAAAATGTAAACAACATTATTCTAAGGGATGAGGAAGGTGAAAGAGAAGCTTCATAATTTAAATTCAAGCACAACAACCATGTAAAAGAGATGTGTCCTTTGTAAGGCACATACATAGAGAACACATGAGGTACAAAGAGTTGAGCTTCTCAAGGAAGCACATTAAACCAATGCATGGTAACAATTGAAGTGAACACAAATTTGCCTAAAACATAATCAACTAGTGAAGGAGCTCTAAGTTACATAGCGTGTGATGATGATGGTTTGTCAAAGGAGAGTTTGAAGCACAAAGGCACACAAAAAACTAGGTGTAAGGAATTCAACACAAAACCTAAGGAAGCAAAATAAACTTGGATGACTAGTCAGTTGCAAGGACCTACACTTACCTTTCCTTAGGTTAGGTCATTACTACAACTAACATGAAAACTCAAGGGATAACCAACAAGATATAAAATATGAGTATATCTTCTCATAACACTTAGACTTGTGCAGATGAGGGTCTGTAAAAGGCTATGATAATTCTAGCATAAGTTTGCAGACTCACACAAGCTCTCATCAAATGAAGTTGTAAGAAAATTACATGGGAAATAGATGAATCAACCAAAGCTCAGGAACCTATAAATAGGGGTTTTGGTCTAGCATTTTAACACTCTAAAGCTAAAGAGGTTATTTTATTAGGATGATCCCATAAAGGTATAAGGAAAATTTGTCTAAGGCTAGAGAGATAGAAAGGGAGCTTCACATGATAGGTGAAGGCTTGTAGTCATAAGCAAATGGTAGTCTATGGACGCCATATTAAAGAGAGGAAAACATAGATCTATATCTAAGGATTGGAATAAGTAGATTTGAAATCTTAATGTACAATTGTGAAGCTTATATTATCTTGCAACCCCTAAATTTAAGGAATAAAAGCCTTTACTAGCATGATCTATTGTGTGGAAATCTAAAGGTTGCATGGTTAATGCATCCCTTTAGTAGGACTTCTCATCTTGACCAGCACTAGTTTCATATCAAACCAACGTCATGAACCTTGAGGGATGCAAGAAGAATGGATAAACATGTAAGCAAGATATGAACTAGTAGAGAAAAAACTAGCAGATAGTTGAACATGATGTAACCAGCATAGCATGGCTCACTAATGCAAGGGAGGTAGGTACATAATGAAAAGGTGTAAGATAATAAAATAGAACCCTTAGAAGGTTCTAATGAGGAAAAATTACTGACAAATTTTTGATCATGTAGTTCGCACACAAAGATGAAATGGGTTGATAATAAATCAAGTAAAATGGACGATGGGGATGAAAAATCATTAACCATGAGGAAATCAATGTGCATGAGCATATTCTAATACATTTATCAGGTAGAAACTATAAAATATATATGTTATCTATCAAAAATAGATGGATAGAGAATGAGGAGCACAAAATTTGGCTTAGTGAAAAGCAAAAATGAGACGTAACCTAGAATCACATATCTTAAATAAAATGGAGATTGCCTCCATGTTGCAAGAACTGTAGCCAAGGAAGAAGTAAAAACCATAGGGAGGAGGATCCCAAAGATAAATAGGGAGATACCTATGGGAGAAAAGAGCCCCTAGAGGTTCTGGGGCATGCTGAGAATAACCCTAAAGCTGAAATGCAAAGGTTCTCTAGAAAAAAGGCCTTGAGAGAATGATGGAGTGGGTATTAGATTTCAAATGTTATTTCACATTGAAATATGTAAATGAATCCATAAAGGTGGAGTATGCACTAAAAATGATCTAAGATAATGCATTAAATGGCTACAGAGATCTCTAATAGAGGAGATAGAAAGGAAATAAGAGGGTGAAAAGTTGGCAATAAATTGTTTCCAAACTAAAAAACCTAGTGCATCTAGAAAGACATCTCAAATAGAGGAGAAAACGGAAAAGCCATAAATATTAACCTTCAAATCCTCACCCCCAAAGTAAATAAAAGAGTGTGACATGAAAGGTGATATGCAAGATTAAACTAAATGAAGGCAAGGTGGATATCATTCAAAGTGAGCCAACAAGAGTGCATGAAGATGTGCAAGGTAATAAGAATAAACCCAATTATAGTGGAGTGAAATGAGTGAAGTAAAAGTGGGTATCATTCCACATGAGCTAACAAGAGTGCATAAAGTTATGGAAGTTGTAGCACCAATCTACGTAAAGATAGGATCACAAAATAATAACCCTAAAGAGAGCACATGTGTTCTTGTGCTCATATGGAGGATACAAAAAAGGTAGGGTTGAGAAACCTATACCCCTATCAAGTAATGTATTATAACAAAACAATGAACATAAAGAGGATTTAGAGCAATTATCAATATACAGTAATGCACAATAGATAAAAGATAACCTTTAACCCCAAAGACAAGGAAAAGGAGCTTGAGGAAGGAGAGGCTCTAGGGGATCTTTGACCAAGAGAAACTTCCTTGAATGAAGTATTGAAGGAAAAATAAATGAGAGATGATACAAAAGGATAATATTCTCATAGAGAACAATTAAGAGTTATTGAGTGTAGTTAAAATGAGAGTGAGGCACATGGGTCCCAAGGTGCACCAAAGGAAATAGAGGAACTAGGGCTAGCACCAGTTGAACAAAGAATGAGAACTAATGCAAACAACATTTCCCCAAGGAAGGAGGAAGGAAAAAGAGAAGTTGTAAAGGAGAAATTTGATAATAGAAACCAAGTGTAAGAGATGTGTCCTTCGAAAGTAAAAAAGATGGAGATACAAAAGAGTGTAAGTTTATTTGTTGGAGGCATTTAGCTAAATCTTAAGGGGATCTTGATAAAAAGGTAGTACGTAACTGATCCAAAGTTATCCCAAAGACAACACAACATTATGCCATGAAGAGACATAAGAAGGGAAGGAGAAGTGGAAATAACTTCATATATGGAATTTGAAGATGCGTGAGAGGAGAAGAGTTAGACTGTAACTAATGAAAATGAAACATAGTTTTTGCATTGCCTGTAGGAGCTACTATGATGGGTTAGTCAAAATCATCATTAAGAAGACCAAGAAAGTGTAATTTTCATTACACATAAGGAAAATGAGTTATTTATGATTGGAAGCAAAGTAAGAGATCGCCAACCTATCATTGACTAGGAATAATAACTAAAGAGGACATCAATCCAAACATGTAGAGGGAAGTGGACAACATTAAGGGAAGAAGAAAAGGTAGGAGTCAGTGGAATTTATAGAGACTTCTATGCCACTGAGGGCTTCAAGCAAAGAGAAATGAAGGACAAGGGTAGTGAAAGACCCACAGAAAAACCCTAAAGAAACATGCAAAAGAATAACACATAAGTATACCTACTTACCACAAGTGATATAAGGAAGAGAGTGCACATAATAGAGGATAAGTGAAAGGTGCATAGAAAGAAGGAAAAGAAAGTTATGAAGACCTTTTAGAGGATATAGATGAACAAGAATGGGCACAAACCCATCAGAAATAAAAGTTAGGGAAAATCCATAGGAGAAGGAGGTGGGCATCAGCCCATAAGGGAAAATAGAGGTGGGAAAAAAACCACAAGAGCAAGAAAGGGAAGGAAGATGAAGCGTATAAGAGATAAGCAAAGGAGGATAATTTATGGCCCAAGGAGGGTATGAAAAATAAGAAAGCATTGAGTGAGCCTATGCAAGTACCATATCAGATAGACAGGAACACCATGATCAAAGCATTCGACCAAAAAGATAGTTCTACCAATCCAACACTATTTGTAAGCAGGAGCTCATATTTTAATTAACTAGGGTGTTTAATGCAGGAGCATTATAGACTAATTTACAATCTTGAATCAGATAGTTAGTTAGAGAATAAAAGGGGATACAAGTTTTGGATAAGCCAAGAAGTACACTTACAAAGCTAAAAAGCACATAAAGATGCACTAGGAAAAGGAAGGTACAAAAATAAATGGTCACTCAATAACGTATGAAGGAACTTAGGCCTACAACATTCCAAGAAACATGGAATGGAAGGAGTTGCTCACTAAAGGTGTGCTTCACAAGAACAATTAAAGTTTTAACCAAAGCTAAGTCAAACTTGAGCAACATATGCATAAAGAGTTAAGTTTATAAAGGGAACACATTAGAGTAGTGCATAGTCATAGTCAAGGGGTTCACAAATGTGCCTAAAATGTAATCAATTAGTGAAGGAGATTTAAGGTTCCCAATGTGCGATCATGATAACACATGCAAAGGATGATATTTTGAGGTATAAGGGTACATAAAAATCTAGGTATAGGGCATTCAACACAAGCTCAAATAAGTAGAATATATATCAATAAGAAATAGTTAGCCTTTCCTTAGGCTAGGTTAGTACTGTAAATGACATGACAATAATAAGGACTAACAAGATCTACTTGTGAAAGTTGAGGTCCATAAAAGGCCATTCTACTTCTAGGGTAGGTTAGTAGACTTGTGTAAATCCTTATTAAATGAATTTTTAATGCTCAAAAGCCAAGGAGACATTATTATAGTGATCCCATAAAGGGAAAAAAAATGTCTGAGGCTAGACAAAGAGAAAATGAACTTTGTAGATATGTGAAGGATCACAATTATGAGTGAGTGGTAATATAAGGACACCATAGTATAAAGAAAGAGAGATACTTATATCTATGTCTGAGGACTAGAATAAGTAGAGCTGAGAGCTCAATATACATCTATAAAGCTTATATTATTTTGTAACACTCAAAATTAAGGAATAATATGCTTTATTAGCATGATCCACTATGTGGAATTCTAGGAAAATAGAAATAGCCTAGTTTAGAAGCCAAAATGAGAATGACCTAGAGTTACAAAACTCAAGGAAAATGGAGAGCCCCCATATCATAGACACTATAGGAAAGGATGGCACTGACAAAAAGAAAAATGGCTTGGAGGAATCTTACGATAGAGAAGCAGGGATAGATCCATCAGAGGAAAGATCTCATAAAGTATCTGATGTGAATCAATAATTAGCTATAAGTTGAAGCACAAAGGTTATTTATAAAAGAAGGCCTTGAAGGAATGATGAATTGGATTGGATATCAAGCATTATTTTGTATTGAATGGTGTAAATAACTCCATAAAGTTGGAGTATGCATAGAAAAGGCTCTGTGATAGCATAGCAAATGGATAGAGATATCTTTATTAGAGAAGATGGAAAGGCAAAAAGAGGGTTCATAGTGGGGAATAGATGGCTTACAAACTCTTGATCCAAGTATTACATTCATAAATTCATCTCAAATGGAGAAGACTTAAAATCCACAAAAAGTATCATATAAAGCCTCATCACTAAAGTGAAGAAGAGAATGTTTTGATAAAGAGTGATGCACAAGAGTTGCCATCATGGGAGTAACATGGAAGTCAAAAGGAGACCTTCATCACAACATTAAAAAAATTAAAAAGTGGGAGACATCACCAATCTTCAAATGCATTGAGAACATTTGGTAAAAAAGTTCACAATTAGCAAAGGCCAAGAAGGTTGTTGTGCTAAAGCAACAACAAAGGAGCGAAGCTAAGAAGAAACTTGGATAGATTAGAGCATAACAGGTGAAGGCAAGGTGGATATCATTTCACAAGAGCCATCAAAAGCACAAGATGGTTTGAAAGGTGTAGAAACAACCTATATAGAGACAAGGGCACATAAGAACCCTTAAGAGAGCACAAGTGTTATTGTGCTCAAAGTGGAGGATGCATCGATGGAAGGGTTAAGAACCTTAGATCCCCATAAATCAAAGGATTTATTTATAGCAATAACATAGAGGGATACTGGATCAATTATCCATATGTAGTGGTGTGTGATGGATAGAAGATAACCTTTAGCCCTAGACGTAAAGTAAAATGATATTGAGTAAGGAGAGGATCTAGAGGACTCTCAACTAGGAGAAATTTCCCTTAAGGAAGCACCAAAATAAGAAGCAATAAGAAATGTTGTATAAGGATAAGAAGAGTTTCCTAGAGAGAAATTGGGAGATTTTGAGTGAAGTAGAAATGAGTGTGAGGTGTATGGGTCCAAGGGTGAACTAAAGAAAATAGATGCATTACTTCAAGCACTAGCTGAAGAGAGCTTGAGCGCTATTGCAAACAACATTGTGTCAAAGGATGAGGAAGGTGAAAGAGATGTGCCCTTCATAAATCACAACATAGAGAGGCAAAATATCACAAGTCTTTTTCACCTAAAACATTAGAGGAAGAAGAGAAAGACAAAATATCAATATGCCATGGAGAGACATGCAAAGGGAAGGAGAAGTGGGTGTAATTCCATAGTAGGAATCTAAAGATGTATGAGGAGAGGAGAAGGACGAATATGTAGCTAAAAAAAATACAACATTGTTTGAATAAAACATAGATGAAATACCAAGAGGAGTTATCTAAAATCAACCCAAACCCAATCAAGGGAGTGCATTTTTCATTTTGTGGAATAAAATAGAGTCACTAATGATTGGGAGCAAGGTAAGAGGAGATTAGTTTGAAATTAACTAGGAATAACACTTCTATCCAAATGATAGTGATTTTGTTCTCCATGTGTAACACTTCAATATGGAAACCCTAGAATGTTGGAATTCTAAGTTTTATTTCCCTTCACATCTTCAAGAAATTGTAGAATTGATTATGTTTTTTGGCCAACACAAGTTTGAATGTAATCTTGATGGTCTAAACAATTATAACACCTGTATGGAGTAACCTCTAAAAATTGGAGGGTTTTCATCCTCAAATATGATTGTAATGAATGGTTTTTGTTCTCAAAAATAGAAGTTGAAAGAATTCTAAATTCAATCATGAATAATGAAATTGAATAATCAATATTCAACAATAATTCATTTTGGCCCCACTTGTCCTATTAAAAATTCACTTTTCCAATTTTACCCTCACCCTAAAAGCATTTAAATCACTTTTATGTAATTATTACATTTTTTTCCATTTAATAAATATTTCCTTTTTGGCCATGTTCCCAGAGAAAGAAATAAAGTAGTTGATGGCTTGGCCAACTGGGCTCTTGTCAATCATAACCTTGTATGTTATGGTTTGCCTCTATTTGGTGGTCGTCTAAGTTGTAAATTGATTTGAGGAACATTCTCAATTTAGATTTGTATCGATGAATATTCACATGTTCTCTTTTTTGTTTATTATAGGGTTTTCATCCTCAAATTTGATTATAATGGATGGTTTCCATATTCAAAAATAGAAGTTGAAAGAATTCTAAATTCAATCATGAATAATGAAAATTGAATAATCAATAATCAATAATAATTCTTTTTGGCCCCACTTGTCCTTTTACAAAGTCACTTTTCCAATTTCAACCTGACCCTAAAAGAATTTGAATCACTTGTATGCAATTATTAGATTTTTTTCCATTTAATAAATATTTCCTTTTTGGCCATATTCCTAGAGAAATAAATAAAGAAGTCAATGGCTTGGCCAACTTGGATCTTGACAATCATAACATTGTATGTTATGGCTTGCCTCCTTTTTAGTGGTCGTCCAAATTGCACATATATTTGAGGAACATTCTCGATTTAGATTTGTATCAATTGATATTCACATGTTCTCTTTTTTATTTACTACTCAGGCTTGGACTATTAGCTTTCAAGCTTGGCACATTAGAATCTATACACTTTGAATTTTCTATAATATAATTTTGGTTTTTAATAATAATAATAATAATAATAATACCTAAGTGTCATTTTTATGCATTATAACATAAAGTAACTTAGGACAACTTAAATGAATTATTATTAGATTATTTCCTCATTAAATCCCCTTAGCCAATGGGAAATAAAGATAGACTTTGCATCCTTTGATTTATTTAATTTATAAATGGGGAAATTACATGAACTTGTTGGATGCACTCAAAAAATTTTGTGATGTTCATTAATAATAGCAGGGTACAAGTTTTGGCTAAGCTAAGCAGAGCATGCATAGAGCTACAAAGTACATAAACATGAATTGGGGATAGGAAACAAGGCATAGAATAAAAGGCTCGTGTAATAGCACATGAAATAATTGAGGCCTACAAAATGCCAAGGAACATGGCATAAAAGAAGTTGTTCCTTGAAAGTGTGTTACTCAAGAACAAGGAAGGTTACAACCCAAACTAAGTTTGAACTTACACGACTAAGATGTAAAGAGTTTAGCTTATCAATGTAACACATCAAAGAAGTGCACTATCATAGTTGACATGTGTGAAAATGAACCTAGAGTGTAGTCAAACAATGGAATAAATATAAAGTAACCAGTATGTGATGATAATGATGCATGAAAATCAAAGTCTAAGGCACAAGGTTGCACAAAAAGCTAGGAGCAGGGTATTTGACACAAAAACTAAGTAGAAGATAGTAGATGAACAATCTATTGAAAGGGATCTACACTTAGTCATTCCTTAAGGTAGGTCAATATTGCAAGGAATGAAATATCAGAATGGGCAACTATTAATATCTATTATTTGTGAATATGTTCTAAAAATAATCATATTTTCATGGCTCAAGGTCTATACAAGGCTATGCTACTTTTAGGGTAGGTCTATAAACTAACATAAAGGACTATTAGATGTAGTTTCCAACCAATTGTATGATAATTTAATGAATCAACTAGATCTTATGAAACCATAAATATGGGTTTTAGACCAATATTTGTAATGCTTATAAGCTAAGGAGGAGACTTTTTTAGAGTGATCTTATAAAGAGACAAGGAAAATTTGTCAAAGTCTAGATTGAAAGCAAATAAAATTTGCATGATAAGTGAAGGGCCATAGCCATCAGTAAATGGTAGTATAAGGATTCCTTAGTATAGAGAAAGACATAGATTTGTCACTGAACTGGACTAAATAGAGATAAGATCTCAATGTATAGCTATGAAGCTTATAATATCTTATAATACATAATTTTAGGGAATAAAAGGCTTTATTTGCATGATTCACTACATCAAAATTTAAAGGCTACATGGTTAAAGCATCACTTCACTAGGAACATTTATCTCAATCGATGTAAGTTTGATATCAGAGCTATGTCATGAAACTTGAGACATGTAAGAAGAAAGGATAAACTTGCAAGTGAGATACAAACTAGTGAAAGGAAGGCTAACATATCACTAAATATGAGGTAACTAGTAGAGCATCATTCTCCACCATGAAGGAGGTGGGTGCATAATAAGTAGGTGCAACATAAGAAATATAACACTCGGTAAGGACGTGCTACATAGGATTGTGAAGGGAGAATTTGGGACAATGATTCCTAAGACAAGAGGCATTCACATGATTTAGATGAATAATGTAACATTAGGTAGTTCAAGCAACCTATGTTATTATTATATGATCACTGATAGATTATTGACCCTGAGGTAGTCATTACATTAAAAAGTAGAGATGAAGCATCAATAGATCATTGAAAGTGAGGTAATTGAGTAAAATGTGGACAAATCACTAGATATGAGGAAATATAGAGGCATGGATATGGATAAAGCACTAATTGATCACCAACTATGATGGATTTTATGTGTAAAGAATAAGAGGGTTGATAATGAATATGTGAAAGTGATGACAGTGCCAACAAATCATCAACCATGATCATATTAGGTATAAGGTGCCAAATAAGGATGTTCTCCATCAAGTGTTGATGGATAGATAGTGACAAACATAAAAGATAGATCAATAAGAATCCATGACGAGATGTGACCTTGAGTCAAATTTTGAAAAAAAAGTAAGGAGATAGCCTCAATGTTGTAGGCACTATAGGAGAAAATGGTGCAAATGGAAGGAAACAAATATGGGAGGAAGGATTCCACAGAGAAGCAAGGAGAGATGCATGGGAGGAAAGAGTTTTTACATGTTCTAAAGCTCACTAAGAGTCAGCATGAAGCTGAAGCACAAAGGTTCTCCAGAAAAAAGGCCATGAGTAGTAAATGGACCCCATAGAGGCTTGCATGCCACTTAGAGAATCAAGTAAGGGGAAATGGAGAAGGACAATTGCAATAAAATAACTATATATATGTGTCCCATGAAACACATAGAAGAATAGCTTGCACGTATTGCCACTTGTCATAGATGTTATAAGGAAGAATGTGCACATAACAAAGGGGAAGAAAAAGGTTCACAAAAGGAACAAATTGAAATGTATGAAGAACTTTTTTGGAGGTGAATTCGCAAGAGTGGGCATCAAACCATGAGGGATAAAAGTTTGTGTGGATCTATAAGAGACAAAAGTGGGCATAGACCCACAAAATCAAATAAAGGTGGGTATAGAGCCACAAAAGGAAGGGAGGGAGGGAAGAGAAAAGGTATTCGATCTATGAGGGTGGTTTATGGCCCAAGGAGAGTTTACATAAGGAGGAAGTATTGTGTGTGCCTGCTCATGTGCCACATCGAGTGGAGTGTAACACTATGGTGAAGGCAATAGACTAGAAGGGTGGTTTTATTAATCCAACACTACTTGTAAGAATAAGAATGCATTTTCATTACCTTGAAATTCTAATACATGATCATCCTAGGCAAATAGACAATATTGCATCAAATAGAAATAGAATTAGTTAGGTGATAAATAAACCAATTTTAGCTATGCACATTTACACAAGGAAAATTTTTTAAAGGTTGATCTAAATTGGATAAGAGTCCATTTGAATGGAAGGAAAGTGGCTTAGAATTACAAAATGAGTTAGATAATAATAATGGGTACAATTTTTTGCTAAGGTAAGTAACATGCATGTATAACTGTAAAGCACATAAAGACAAACTAAGAAAGAAAATAAGGTACATAAGTAAAGGCTCACATAAAAGCATACAAAGGAATCGAGGCCTATAGAGCACCAAAGAACATGGAACATAAGTATTTATTCATTTAATATGTTTTTCATAACATCAAATAAAGTTACAACCAAATCTAGTTTCAAACTTTTATGACTGAGGCACTCAGAGCGGTGGATCATCATAGTCAATGGGCATGTAAATACACCTAGAGTGTAAATAGCCAACAAATAAACTTTAAGGTACCCAGTGTGTAAAGATGATGTCACATGGAAAGGAGTTTCCAAGGCACAAGAGCATTCATAAATCAAAGCATAAGGCATTCTACATTGAGCCCGATGAAGTAGAAAATAGATGGATAAGAAATCAGTTGTGAGGATCTACATTTAGTCATTCCTTAGTACTACAAGAAACATGACAATAGAAAAGATAACTGATAACGTCTATTGTGTGTGGATATCTCTTGATAATACTAAGACTTTTGTAGCTCAAGGTCTTGAAAAGGTTATGTTATTTTTAGGGTAAGTCTGTAAACTCACATAGAGCCCCATTATTGTAGCTTTCAACTAAGTACATGGGAATTCAACAAATTAACCAGAGCTCAAGCAAACCATAAATAGGAGTCTTGGGCTAGAATTTTTACTGCTCAAAAGATAAGGATGACACTTTTTCAAAGTGATCTCTTAAAGGGACAAGGAAAAAAATCTAAGGCTAGAATGAGAGATATGGAGCTTCACATGATAAGTGAAGACTTGTAGGCATGAGTGAATAGTAGTCTAAGGATACCATAGTAGAGAGAGAGAGAGACTTAGATCAATGTCTGAGGTCGAGACTAGATAAGGTCAAGAGCTTAATGTATAGTTTTGAATCTTAGAATATTTTTTAACACACAAAGTTTAGGAATAAAAGACTTTAACGCATCACTTCAACGGAACCCTTGATCTCGGCCAACACTAGTTTAATATCAAAGCAATGTCCTGAATCTTGAGAGATACAAGAAGAAATGATAAACTTGCAAGTGATATATAAACTAGTAGAAGGAAGGATAATATATTGTTGAATCTAAAGCAAATAATAGAGCATCATTATCTATAATTAAGGATGTTAGTAGATTGTGAGCAAGTGAAAGATAAGTAAAAAGAACACTTAGTAAGAACAAGTTACATAATATTATGAATAGACACTTTGTGATAATAGTTCTTATGTTCAAACCACCTAAGTAGTATTATGATGGAGAAAACAATAGTAAATAGTGTAAGATGTTTTGAGGTTGTAAGCAACCCACAAGAGTGTTATGTGAGAGTTAGCAGAACACCAACCATGAGGCAGTCATTTTGATGGAAAAGAGAACTGAAGAATTGACTGATCCCCTAAAGGGAGGTATACAAGTGAAATGCAAACATATCATCAAATATGAGGTAGTCCAAAGTTGTGAATGAGGAGAAAGCACTGACATATCACCAACTATGAGGTGGTTCATGTGCATAGAACAAATGGATTAACAATGAATCACATGAAATGGATGATGGTGGGGGAGCATCTTCTAATCAACATATTAGGTAAAAGGTGCCTAAGAAGGTTGTTCTCCATCAAGTGTAGATGGGTAGAGAATGAAGAGCACACAAGATGGCTTAGGGAGAAGCTAGGTTAAAATGTGTCCCAAAGTCACCAATCTAAAGGAAAATGGACAAGATAGACTCCATGTTGAAGGTGTTGTGGGAAAGGAAAATGCATGCAAAAATAAAATTTATTGTTAAGCATGAGATATAATGAGAGGGGGGGTGAATCAGTATATCATATATCTTATAAAACTTTCCTTTAACCAAATTCCACTTAATCAAACATTCAAGATATGTAATAAAAATCAAACAATAAACACCACACAAGATAGAGAGAGACACCAGATATAACGTAGAAACCCAATGTGGGAAAAACCATGGAGAATAATCTCAAGTATATGAATGAGCACCAACCCAAAAAATATTCACAAGCCAAGCTTGCAGGAGCACCAAACACTTTGCTGAGAACCAACCCAACAGCTATTCATGAGCACCAACCCATAGGAGCACCACACCCCTTTGCCGAGCACCAACCCAACAACTATTCATGAGCACCAACCTCTTTGACAAGCACCAACCCAACAACAATTCATGAGAACTAACCCATAGGAGCAACAACCCCTTTGCTGAGTACCAACCCACAGGAACACCAACCCCTTTTTGTATACCACACATCTATCTCTCATTGTTGCTATCTCAACAAATGATAGTTGAATACAACATCTCTTTCTTCTCTCTCACCTTTGCTCTTCTAATCTAGATATAACAAATACAAATCATATTCATCTCTCACAATTGCTCTTCTAAGCTAGATATTACTATATCAAATAAACCTCTATCTCTCATCTATACAAATGGCTTCTCAAGCCTTTATTTATAGCTTTCCAAATGACCTTTGGCCTTCCGCCTTTGTGATCCTTCAATCCTCATGGAAAATGGTGCCAAACTTGTATGACCCTTCATATTCAAGCCTTTGAAAAGTCATGTGGTGACCCTTCATGATCAAAAATGTCCTTCCCTCTTTTGTCCTCATCTTGGTGACTTTTTGTATTCCTTAAAGTGTCCCTTCATGAGAAATTGTGCCCTTCCTCTTGTGTCTTCACTTGGTGACTCTTGGAATTCCCCAAGATGACTCTTCATGGGGAAATGCATCCCATCCTTCTTTTGTCTTTATCCCATGGCTCTTTGACTTCTCCATGGGCCCTTCTTTTGTCTCATATGCAACCAAAAATATATTTGTTAATATTAAATAAATATTAACTCATATTAGCCAAGATATATTTATTACAAACAACATTAAATGCAATGGGGCCTTTATCACCAATAATGATAGATCTTTGACATCAATGAAAATATTTCCAACAATCTCCCCCTTTTTCATTGATGGCAACCTCAATCCTGAAACTGCCACATCCTATCACCTGCACATATTATCATCAGAAAACATACAATAACTCCCCCTTAATGTAGCAACTTGTACTTGTTTCCTGTACCTATTTTTTGCACCTGTACCTATGCCTATTATTCTCCCCCTTTGACATCAATGGAAAAGGGCCTACCTAGAGCTAACACTTAGCTCCTCCTCAACTGATGCTAAACATCAATGGAAGGAAGTAATAGAAAGTACTCCCAACTCCTCTCACCAATCTTTTAATGTATCCTTTGATCGTGCCTTTGAGAAGATATCTGACAAAATGTATACATTGTTCCCTATCCTTTGAGAATCTACAATCAACTCATTTGAATCTTTTCTTCTAATCTCACAACCTTCTTTATGAAACTTTAATGTGTATCGTTGATCACATATTTGACTAACACTCAACAGATTATGCTTAGGAGCTTTTACATATAAAACATTCTTAGTCTTAGTTCTACCATAATCTAAACTTAAAGTACCTTTTCCAGCTATCCTGGCAATGGTTTTTTCTCTGAATCTCACTGTACCACCATTGATCTTCTTTAGAATTATGAACTTAATTTTATCACCTATTATATGCCTTGAACATCCACTATCAATTAACCATGGTTGATCTTTACCTCTTACATGTAGAGCTGTCTGAACCATCATAGAATCTTCAGGTTGTTTCTTCTGCCATGAACATGTATGAGCCTTCTTCTTGATGAATGGAGCTTTGAAAATCTGATCCTTCTTGACTGACTCAAACATGATTCTGCAATACCAAGCTATGTGTCTGAAGTTGTTGCACTTGTAGCATACTATGGTCTCTTCATCAAATCTTGATAGAGGAGAAAAAGAGTTGTGGCTTCTGCTTGACTCTCCTTGACTTTCCTTCTCCTTATTTATAAAATTGTTAGCTCTTTTTTTACATTCTAATTTCTTGTGACCATATCCATTACAATAAATACAATAGCCATAAAAGTAAGGCCTGTTTGTATATCTCTGACCTGATTGTCTTTTGTAGCTTTGTTCTCTCCAGCCTTCTCTGTTTGAAATGTCCTCTGTATTTTTCACTTCTCCCCTTTTTGTTTCCTCTTTTGTAAGAGCTTTAACATATTTTCTTTTCAAATCTGATCCCTATCTTATCTGAATTTGCTTTTTGACTTTCCAATATCTTATTTAGCATGTTAGTGCTATTTTCAAATTTTGAATCACTAACTACTTTATCATTGACTACTTTCTTAATATCTTCTTTTAAAGAGGAAATTTCAATAACATACCTTTGACATTATTTTCTTGCTATTTACAACTATGTTGTGAGGTCTTCTTCATTCTTCTTGGCTTCTTCACAGTGTGCTTGTAGACCTTCAATCATTTCCTTTGACTCTTATTCATTTTTCTTGATCTGGAGCTTTAATCTTCAATTCTTCTTCTGAACAGCTTCTAACTCTTCTAAGGCACAAATGATATCTCATTCCATATTTGCTTCAGCTTCCTCCTCTTCTTCTTCTTGATCATCTTCATGTATGGCCATGAATAGAATCTCTTCTTCTTCTGAATCGCTGACTCCACTATCTTTGCCTGAGCTAGGATCCTTAGAATACAGGCTCTTCTTCTTGAATCCCTTCTTAGATTTGCCTTTGAAATTATTCTTGTATGTAGTATTTTATTCTTCATCATCATTAACCTTATCTGGGCATCTAGCTGAAAAATGTCCAATATTTCCATAATTAAAACATTTAAAAGGTAATTTTCCTTGATATTTACCTGTTCCTCTTTTTGGCTTGCAAATAAAAAGTGCTCCATTGTCATCTTCATCATCACTGGAACCATCACTTGATTCTTGAAACTTAGCTTTCTCCTTCTTTGATGTCTTGAAAGCCACTTCTCTCTTTGAGGGTTTATCTTGTTCTGTCCACATCTCATATGCCGTGAAAATACCATGAAGCTCATCCATCTTTAGCTTGGCTAAATTCTTCATCTCCTATATTACTGAAACCTTTGCATCATATATCATTTGTAGAGATATCAAAACCTTTTGCACCACTATTGACTCATCCAATGTTTCTCCAAGACCTTGAATCTGATTTATGATTTGATCAACTCACAAAAGATAACTTGCTATATCTTCTTCTTCTTCCATCTTCAAACTTTCAAACTACCTTCTAAAAGTCTACAGCTTAGATTGTTGAACCTTTCCATCACCTTTGTAAATATTCTCAAGTTTTACCCAAGTTTCATGAGCATATTTACATTGCATAACTTTAACAAATTCAGATTCACATAAACCACATAAAATAATATTTAAAGCTTTATCATTATATTCACTTGCCTTCTTTTCTACTAGAGTAATTGCAAATGTCTGTGGCTCTTCATATTCCTCCACCACTACTTTCCATATGTCGAATCTAAGGGCCATCAAATAAACCTTCATTCTCATGCTCCAAAAGCATAATTCATCCCATCAAACAAAGGTGCCTTATTTGTAGAAAATCCTTCCTGTGACCTAGCCATCGTGCTTTCCTGATCTACCTTCAAGCTGTAAAACTTTTCAAAAAGGAACCTGCTCTGATACCAATTGTTAAGCATGAGATATACTGAGAGGGGGGACAAATAAATATATCATATATCTTATAAAACTTTCCTTTAACTAAATTTCACTTAATCAAACATTCAAGATATGCAATAAAACTCAAACAATAAACACCACACAAGATAGAGAGAGACACCAAATATAACATGGAAACTCAATGTGGGAAAAACCATAGAGAATAATCTCAAGTATATGAATAAGTACCAAACCAAACAATATTCACAAGCCAAGCTTGCAAGAGCACCAACCCCTTTGCTGAGCACCAACCCAACAACTATTCATGAACACCAACCCACAGGAACACCACACCCCTTTGCCAAACACCAACCCAACAACTATTCATGAGCACCAACCCATAGGAGCATCAACCCCTTTGTGTATACCACACACCTATCTCTCAATATTGCTATCTCAACAAATGATAGTTCAATACAACATCTCTTTCCTCTCTCTCACCTTTGCTCTTCTACGCTAGATATTACTATATCAAATAAACCTCTATCTCTCATCTATATAAATGGCTTCTCAAGCCTTTATTTATAGCTTTCCAAATGACCTTTGGCCTTCCCCCTTTGTGACCCTTCAATCCTCATGGAAAATGGCACCAAACTTGTATGACCTTTCATATTCAAGCCTTTGAAAAGTCATGCGGTGACCCTTCATGATCAAAAATGTCCTTCCCTTTTTTGTCCTCATCTTGGTGACTTTTCATATTCTTTAAAGTGTCCCTTCATGAGAAATTGCACCCTTCCTCTTTTGTCTTCACTTGGTGACTCTTGGAATTCCCCGAGATGACTCTTCATGGGAAAATTCGTCCCATACTTCTTTTGTCTTTATCCCATGGCTCTTTGAATTCTCCATGGGCCCTTCTTTTGTCTCATATGCAACCAAAAATATATTCATTAATATTAAATAAATATTAACTCATATTAGCCAAGATATATTTATTACAAGCAACATTAAATGAAATGGAGCCTTTATCACCAATAATGCTAGACCTTTGACATTAATGACAATATTTACAACATTTATTAGGATGAAGAATCCCATAGAATCAAGGAGAGACACATGGGGGGAAAGAGTCTACATAGGTTATCAAATATGTCGAGAGCCAGCCTAAAGCTAAAGCAAAAGTGTTCTCCAAAAAACAAAGCCCTACATAAATGATGTTATGGACCTTGAAGGTTGAGTATGAATAGAAAAGGCTATGTGATAATGCAACAGATGGTTGGGGAGATCTTCAAGAGAGAAAGAGATGAAAAATCAACAAGATGGTGCAAAGTTGGGAATAGATAATTTACAAACTACCAAAATAATTACTACATCTATAAGGCTAGCTCAAATGGAAAATACTTGAAATCCACTGAAGAAAACCTACAAAACCTCACCACCAAAGTGAGGGAGGGTTGACATGAAGGGAACATGCAAAAGGAGCTATTATTGGAGAAACATGGACATCAAAAGAATCTTAGTGAAATGCTGAAAGAGTAGGAGCCAATGTTAGTCTCAAAAGGCATTGGGGAGAATACTTTACAAAGATGCATAATTCATAGAGTTAAATAAGGTTGTTACACAAAAGCAATAACATATGAGCAAATCCAATAAAAAATGTAGTTGCAATAGAGCACAATGGGTGACAATAAGGTGGATATCATTCCATAAGATCCAATAAGAGTCCAAGAACACATAGATAAGGCTAAGAACACTACATCCCCATAAAAAGAGCACAAGTGTTATTATGCTCAGCATGGAAGATGCACTAGATGAAGGGATAGAAACACATAGATAAGGCTAAGAACACTACATCCCCATAAAAAGAGCACAAGTGTTATTATGCTCAGCATGGAAGATGCACTAGATGAAGGAGTAGCCTACACATAGATAAGGCTAAGAACACTACATCCCCATAAAAAGAGCACAAGTGTAGGAGTAGCCTACGCATAGATAAGGCTAAGAACACTACATCCCCATAAAAAGAGCACAAGTGTTATTATGCTCAGCATGGAAGATGCACTAGATGAAGGGATAGAAACACTACATCCCCCCAAAAAGAGGTTTGTTATGCAACATAAGAAATAGAGAGGGATTTTGGAGAAAATGACCATATGTAGCATTGCATTATGGATAAAATCCAACCTTTAGCCCTGTAGACAAAGGGAAAGGAGCCATACAAATGAGGGGCTCTAAAAGATAGAAGATAACATGTAGCACAATAGTCACGATAGAGAGGGATGTTGGAGAAATTATAGATATGCAGTAGTGAAAGATGGATAGAATATAACATGTATTCCTAAAGACAAAGGGAAAGGAGCTTGTGGAATGAGAGGCTTTATATACATTTTATCAAGGGAAACTTCCCTGAAAGAAGCACTAAAGGAAGAAGCAGGGAGATATGCTACAAATGGACAACTATTACATAGAACAATTGGGAATTGTTGAGTATAGTTGAAATGAGAGTGAGGCACATGGGTCCAATGGTGAGCCAAAGGAAATAGAGGCACTCGAGTGATTACCAGCTAAAGAGAGCTTGATAATTAATGCAAACAACATTGTACCTAGGAAGGAGGAAGGTAAAAGAGAAGATAAACAAGAGAAATTTGAGCATAATAGCCAAGAAAAATAGATGTGTCCTTCGAAAATCACAAAGATTGAGATACAAAAGAGTGCAAGTTTATTTGTGGGATTTATTTACCTAAATCCTAAGGGGATCAAGATAAAAAGGTAGTGCACAACAGAACCTAAGCTATCCCAATGACAATATAGCATTACACCATGGAGAGACATGCGAAGGGAAGGACAATTTGACATAACTCCAAATAATAATTCTAAAGATGTGTGAATAGAGGAGAAAATTTGACCTATAGCTAATAAAAATGCAACATTATTTGTGCATGTCTTATAGGAACTACCATGACTGGTTAACCAAAATCAATACGAAGTAGATCAGAGGAGTGCAATTTTCATTGCACATAAGCAAAATGAGTTAATGATGATTGGGAACAAGGTGGGAGATCGTGAGCCTAAAATTGAACAAGAATAAAGACTGAAGGGGATATCAATCCAAACATGTAGAAAGAAGTGCATGCTAATAAAGGAAGAAAAAAAGTGGGAGTCAATGAACCCCATTAAGACTTACATGCCACTAAGTGCACCAAGCAAAGAGAAATGAAGGACAAGAGTAGCCAAAAAACCATGCAAACATTCTTCATGAAAATAACATGGAAGAATAGTATGAAATTATAGCTACTTTCCATAAGAGACATAAGGAAGATAGTGCACATAATAGAGAAGCAAAAGGCACAAAGTTAAATGGAAGGTATGAAGACCTTTTAGAGGATATAGATGAACAAGAATGGGTAAAAACCCATGTGAGAAAAAAGTAGGTGCAAAACCATAAGAGATGGACGTGGGTATAGGCCCACTAAGAGATGAAGGTGGGCATAGGCCCACAAGAGAAAACAAAGGTGGGTGTAGAATCATAAGAGGAAGAAAGGGAAGGAAGATGAAGCATAGAAGAGCTTGGTAGAAGAGGATGGTTTAAGGCTTGAAAAGGGTATAGAAAAGAAGGAAACACCGAGTGAACCTACTTACATGCCACATTGGGTAGACAAGAACACTATGGTCAATGCAGCAGACCAAAAGGATAGTTCTACCACTCCAACACTATTTTTATGTACTAGATAATATTTGGGAGTTTGATGGAGGAGAATCACATGCAAATTTTTAATCTTGCATCAGATAAAAATAGAATTAGTTAAGTGAGAAATAAATAACTCTAGTTATGCACAATTAAATAGACCATGCAAGATTCCACCTATATGGAAGGAAGTGGCTGAGATGTGTGTAGGGAGTTATAGAATAAAAAGGGGGTACGACTTTTGGCTAAGCAAATACGCACACTCACGAGGTTAAAGACCACACAAAGATGGACTAGGGATAGGAAGAAAGGTGTAGAAATAAAGGCTCATTCAACAATGTATGAAGAAATAGAGCCCTTGAAAGTTACATGAACTATGGCATGAATGAAGTTGTTCACTAAAGGTGTGCTTCACATGAGCACATAAAGCTACAACCAAATCTAAGTTCAAACTTGAGCAACATATGCACAAAGAGTTGAGCTTATGAATGGATCACATTAGAGTAGTGCACTATCATAGTTGAGGGGTGCTCAAATATGCCTAAAACATAATCAAATAATAAAGGAGCTCTAAGTTACCTAGTGTGAAATGATGATGACACATCTAAAAGAGGAAATTTTGAGGTATAGGGCATGTAAAAAGCTAGACTAAAAATTTCAATGCAATCCTGCATAAGTAGAAGATAGTTCAACAAGCAATTAGTTATGAAGACCTATAATTAACCTTTCCTTTGGCTAGGTTAGTACTACAAATGATGTGACAACAAAAGGGAATGACAATATCTACTTGTTCAGCTCGTAGTCATGAGTGAATGGTAGTCTAAGGATACCATACTATAGAGAAAGAGAGATACTTATATAGTCATGAGCTAATGGTAGTCTAAGGATACCATACTATAAAGAAAGATAGATACTTATATAGTCATGAGTGAATGGTATTCTAAGGATACCATACTATAGAGAAAGAGAGATACTTATATTTATGTCTAAAGACTAGACTAAGTAGATCCGAGAGCTCAATATACAACTAAGAAGCTTATATTATATTGTAACACCTAAAGTTAAGGAATAAAATGATTTATTATCATGATCTACTATATGGAATTCTGAAGGCTTCATGGTTAATGTAACCCTTCACTGAGACCCCTAATGCAAAGGAAAATGAGCCTAAAGAAGGAGAGGATTTAGAGGACCTTAGACTAGGAGAAACTTCCCTGAATGAAGCACCGAAAGAAGCAAGAGATATTGATGGAGAAGTAGAATTTCCTAAAGAGAAACTAGGATTTGTTCAATGAATCCAAAATGAGAGTTAGGCACATGGGTCCAATGGTGTGAAAAAAGAAATAGAGGTATTTGTGTAAGCACCAACTAAAGAGAGCTTGAGCACCAATGCAAACAACATTATGCTAAGGGATGAAGAAGGTGAAAAATAAGCTGCACATGTGAAATTCAAACACAACAACAATGGAAAAAAGAGGTGTTATACATAAGGCACAAATATAGAGAGGCAAAAGATCTTGAGTCTATTTGTGGCAAGTATTTGACTAAAGCATTAGGGGAAGAAGAGAAAGAAGTAGCAGCTTGTAATAAACCCTAAGTCATCCTAAAGACAACAAAGCATTGCACCATGGAAAGACATGCAAAGGGAAGGAGAAGTGGGCATAAATCTATTAGGAACCCGTGCTTAATTGCTATGGACGCATATGCTTTGTAAGTCGTCCCTTAGAGCTTATTCGAATTATCCCACATACAAGGGGAAGTAGTAGTTGTTAGAATAGAGTTAGTATATAAGTAAGTGTTAAGGCCGAATAAAGGCATCCACGAATTCATTGTATTGAGCTTGCTCAAAGGAGGTTGCCCCCTCGAAGAGGCCTGCGATCAATATAAGCTTTCTGTGTTTCTGTTATTGGTAAGAGTTATTTTATTTTGGCATATTTTGATTAAATCTATTGTAAGAGGTAAATTGCTGTAGGAGGTTCATCACATTTGGTATCAGAGCGCTTTCTTGGCTTTGTGGGTAGATTTGGAGCAATTTTTTTTCAAAGCAGGGCTTTCCAGGAGTTGCGCCATTTTTTGGCAAGAAATTTTTCATTGCAGGTTCCATCATTTCGGATTGGGTAAATACCTATCCGCTTAACTATGGGAAGTGCTTGGGCATAAGCCCTAAAACTCATTGTGAGGAGTACCACAGGAACCCCGAAGTAGCTGGCCCATTGAGAGGACCTGCCAGCGAAAAGGGCAACGACCCCATCCTGATTGACTAGATCCCACCCGTGAGGTAAACCAAAAGCTGTCGTTAAGAGGTAAACCCACGGCTAGAATTTCTAGAGAGCGGTACTCGCTCAGACAGCTTTGGTGGCCAGAGAGAATTTTAAAATCCTTTAGGCATCCAACCAAACATGGGGTCCATATCCAACTTATCAGGTTCAGAGAGCAAACAACAGTGTACCCACAGTTGATGATATTTTGAACCACACAGTTGCAGACAATCCGTTCCTGAAACAGCCGCTTATAAAAATTTATTATAAAAAAAAAAAAAAAGCCACAAAAAAAAAACAAAAAAAAAAAAAAAAGGCCACAAAAAAAAAAAAAAAAAAACAACAGCAAAAAAAAAAAAAAAAAACAGCAGCAAAAAAAAAAAAAAAAAAGTCCAATTTTTTTTTTGGGGCACTGCCCCGAACCCCGCCCTACATCGTGGCAGGGAACGCGAAGGATCCCCAACTATTCACAACTGGTTATGGTCACCACTCGTGCAGGCACAAAAATCATGGAGGAAGAAATCGCCACATTGAAATCTCAGGTTACAGAGTTAACCGATATGATGCGTGGCTTGAATCAATAGAATAGCATCTTGCTCAACCGAATGCAGAAGGAGGAGTCTTCTTCAGACCGTCACTCCTTTACTTCTAACTCCTCCCGTGGACCTAAGCTAGACTTTCCACGGTTCAATGGTACAGATCCTACAGGATGGATATATCGAGCTGAACAATTCTTCAACCTCCACAATACTTATTCTGTAAACAAAGTCCCAATTGCTTCCTTTCATTTGGAACAAGAAGCACTTCAGTGGTACCATTGGTATCTCAAGACCAATGATGAACCTGATTGGTCAACTTTTGCATCCTTAATTTTGGGTAGGTTTGGTCCCTCAGTGTTCGAGGATTTCACAGGCACCCTCACCAAACTCCGTCAAACAGGAACTGTTTGGGAATATCAGCTTGAATTTGAAAAACTCGCTAATCACACTGAAGGGTTGTCAGATGACTTCTTCAAAAGTTGATTTGTTAGTGGCCTTAGAGAGCCGATCCGCTCAGAGGTAAAAATGTTTTGACCTGAAAATATGATGGATGCTTTGGGTCTGGCTAAGTTAGCAGAAGATAAACTCTCCACACAACGTCGACCTCCCACCTTTTTACCAGCCAAGAACACAGTGAATCAGTGGACAACCATAACCACACCAATCAAGCGCCTGACTGAGGCAGAGATGTGGGCTCATAAAGAAAAAGGATTATGTTACAACTGTGATGACAAATGGGTTAAGGGTCACAGGTGCGTCCAACAAAAACTTTACTTGTTAGATGTGGAGTCACCACCAGAACAAGACAGTGAGATTGATATTCCAGAATTTCAAGATGCTCAAGATGAACCTGGCACTGAAGAGGACCCAATGGTTCAAGAGACTCAACCTGAGATCTCAGTACATGCACTAGAAGGTGTCACTACTCCCCAAACCATGAAGGTCAAAGGGTGCTTCAAAAAGATCCCTCTCACAATCCTCATTGACTCGGGCAGTACTCACAATTTCATTGATCCTCGCATTGCTAAGGTAGCAGACTACTTTATATACCCTTGTTCTAGCTTTGAAGTCATGATTGCTAATGGGGGCACATTGTCATGTAAAGGGAAGTGTCGAAATGTGCATCTTGCAATCGACGATTATAATTGTCGCTCTGATATGTTTGCCCTACCCTTAGGTGGGTGTGATGTGGTTTTAGGGGCACAATGGCTTCGCACATTAGGACCTATTTTATGGGACTTCTCTGAGCTTTGGATGCAGTTCACAGATAATAGTCAGAAGCACATCTTAAAAGGGTTATTACCAGGATCTGCTAGCATCATCAGTTCTCATCACATGGAAAAACTTTTGAAAAAAGGCTCACATGGGGTCATTGCACAACTGCATTCCATTCAACTCTAGCCCTCTGCTGCTTCTAACCACCCTACAGACTTACAAGCCATACTCGACAAGCATGCAACCATTTTTTTAGAACCAGTAGGGCTACCCCCTTCATGCCCTGAAGATCACTGCATTCCTCTCCTTCCAGGAAGCATTCCACCCAACATTCGGCCATATCGTTACCCCCATCTGCAAAAGATAGAAATTGAGAACTTAGTCCGAGAACTCCTCAAGTCTGGCATTATCCACCCCAACACCAGCCCATATTCCTCCCCAGTGCTTCTTGTCCACAAAAAATATGGGTCATGGCACCTTTGCATTGACTTTCGAGCCCTTAACCACCTCACTATCAAGGATAAATTCCCAATTCCTGTCATCGATGAGCTTCTTTATGAGCTCCATGTGGCCAAATTATTCTCCAAGTTGGATCTGCGTTCTGGCTATCATCAAATTCGAGTGCATCCTGATGACATTCCCAAGACAGCCTTCCATACACATGAGGGTCACTATGAGTTCCTTGTCATGCCATTTGGCCTTACAAATGCCCCTTCCACTTTTCAAGCACTCATGAATAAAATCTTTTGGCCTTTTCTCCGTCAATTTATTTTAGTTTTCTTTGATGACATTTTGATTTACAGCCGCACATGGGCCGAACATCTCCAACATCTTGACAAGGCATTACAGTTGTTAGCTGACAATCAATTATGTGCCAAGCAATCCAAGTGTTCATTTTCTCAAGAGGAAATTGACTATTTGGGGCACATTGTTTCAGCCAATGGGGTTCGCGTGGACCCAGAAAAAATCAGTGCTATGCAGAATTGGCCTCAACCAACCACCCTCAAGAGCCTTCATGGTTTCTTAAGCCTGACAGGATACTATCGCAAGTTCGTCAAAGATTATGAAAAGATCACGGCTCCTTTGAATTCCTTATTGAAGAAGGATGCTTTCACCTGGGGTGCAACAGCTGATCAGGCATTCATCCAACTCAAACAGGCTATGTGTAGTACACCAGTTTTGGCACTGCCAGATTTCAGCAAAACTTTCACCATCGAAAGTGATGCCAGTGGCATTGGCTTGGGTGCTGTTCTTCTCCAAGAGGGCCGACCAATTGCCTTCACCAGCAAAGCCCTTTCTGGCCGCAATTTAGCTTTGTCTACATATGAAAAGGAAATGATGGCAATTTTACATGCAGTACAAAAATGGAGACCCTACTTACTGGGAAACCATTTTTGCATCAAAACTAATCATCAGAGTTTGAAATATTTCTTGGAATAGTGGGTCTCATCCCCAGCTCAGCAGAAGTGGGTCAGCAAACTCATGGGCTATGACTATGAGATCACCTATAAGAAGGGAAAAGACAATGTTGTGGCTAATGCTCTCTCAAGAACCTTTGAGGACCACCCTTCCCTCTCTGCCATCTCCATGCGCATTCCTAAATGGTTGGAATATGTCTAACAAGGGTATGTAAATGATCCATCCTTATGCCACATCATTCATCAATTGGCCACTGACCCCTCTGCCATACCACATTATTCATGGGATGGTGCTTCTCTGTGATACAAAGGTCATTTGGTGCTTCCCCAAATTTCAGACCTACATCAGGCTATCTTCTATGAAATTCATGCTTCCCCCTCAGTAGGGCACTCAGGGTTTCTCAAAACCTATGAGCGGGCACGTCGACACTTCTTTTGGAAAGGCATGAAAACCAAAATTAAATAGATGGTGGCTGAATGTGAAACCTGCCAACGACACAAAGGTGAAACCACATTGACTCCTGGTTTGCTCGCGCCCTTGCCCATTCCTACTAGGATCTGGACATATATTTCCATGGATTTCATTGAGGGCCTCCCTAAATCTAGGGGAAAGACAGTGATCCTAGTTGTTGTCGATTGCCTCTCCAAATATAGTCATTTTTTTGCACTCAGCCACCCATACACCGTGTCCACAGTTGCACAGGTTTTCTTGGATCAAATCTTCCGTCTTCATGGCATTCCTTCTTCAATTGTCTCAGATCGTGATGCCACTTTCACTAGCCATTTTTGGATGGAACTATTTCGTCGCACAGGCACACAGTTGAAAATGAGCTCTGGGTACCACCCACAAACAGATGGCTAGACAGAAATCATCAACAAATGCTTGGAGACCTTCCTTTGTTGTTTTGCTTCAGAACAACAACATCAATGGGCCAAGTGGCTTCCCCTAGCTGAATGGTGGTACAATACCTCATACCACACTTCCACCAAAATGACTCCCTATGAGGCAGTTTATGGTCAAGCACTGCCACCACTTCTTCCATATCATCCTGGTAGCTCACCAGTTCAGGCAGTTGACACTACTCTTTGAAACTGGGATCAGATTCTCTGCACCTTGCAAAATAATCTCCACATGGCCCAAAACCAAATGAAGCAGCAGGCTGATCAACACCACTCTGAGCGTACCTTTCAACCTGGTGATATGGTCTTTCTTCGTCTACAGCCATACAAGCAATCATCACTAAAACAAAAAGGGCACCAAAAGCTTGCTCCAAAGTTTTATGGGCCATATAAGGTTCTCCAAAATATTGGGTCAATTGCTTACAAGTTAGAGCTTCCACCTTCCTCCCAAGTTCATCCTGTCTTTCATGTCTCATGTTTGAAACAAGTTCTTGGATCCAACATCCGAGTCTAGACAGCTTTACCAGCACTTGATAACGAAGGCTCCATCCTTCTCGAGCCTGAAGCAATCTTGGACAGGCGCACCCGCCAACTTCGATCCCGCTCCATCACAGAGGTCTTAATCTAATGGCACGGCATGCAACTAGAAGATGCAACATGGGAACCACTCTTCCAGATTCAACAACAATTCCCACATTTGAAGCTTTGAGGGCAAAGCTTTTTTTAAGAGGGAGGGGATGTTAGGAACCCATGCTTAATTGCTATGGACGCATATGCTTTGTAAGTCATCCCTTAGAGCTTATTCGAATTATCCCACATACAAGGGGAAGTAGTAGTTGTTAGAATAGAGTTAGTATATAAGTAAGTGTTAAGACCGAATAAAGGCATCCACGAATTTATTGTATTGAGCTTGCTCAAAGGAGGTTGCCCCCTCGAAGAGGCCTGCGATCAATATAAGCTTTCTGTGTTTCTGTTATTGGTAAGAGCTATTTTATTTTGGCATATTTTGATTAAATCTATTGTAAGAGGTAAATTGCTGTAGGAGGTTCATCACAAAATCCAAAAAAGGCATCCAAATATACATGAGGAGAGGAGAAGATTTGACCTATATCTAACAAAAATGCAACATTATTTTCACATGACATGGATGAGCTACTAGGAAGGGTTAACCAAATTCAACCCGAAGTTGATCAAGGGAGTGCAATTTTCATTGTAAGGAACAAAAAGGAGTCACTACCAATTGGGGTTAAGGCAAGAGGCCATCAACTTGAAACTCAATAGGAATGACATCAGTCCAAACATACAGTGAAGTGCATGATAAGAGAAGAAGAAAGGGAAAGAAGGAGATTACATTTTAATTACCTAAGGAGTTTGATGGAAGAACATCGTAGGTGTATTTTCAATCTTGCATAAAAAAAATATATAGTCAATCAAGCAAGAAACAAACCAGCTCTAGTTATGCATAGTTACATAGACCATGCAAGAATCCAGCTGTATGGAAGGTGGTTGAGAGTCACGCAGGGAGTTTAAGAATAAAAAGGGGGTATAAGTATTGGCTAAGTCAAGCAGCATACTTGCAAAGATATAAAATACATAAAGATGCATTAGGGATAAGAATCAAGGTGCATAAGTAAAGGGCCACTCAATAGTGCATGAAGGAACTAAGGCCTACAAAGTTCCAAAAATTGTGTCATAGGAGTTGTTCACTGAAGGTGTGCTTGATAAGAATAATCAAAGTTGCAACCAAAGCTAGGTTTGAACTTGAAGAAATTTGAATTTTTTTAAGCGAAAGTAAATTTGGGAAGGGTGAACTATAATTTCCCCTTTTCTAAAAATAAAGTAATATTATTATTAAAATAAAAAGTATTTTTAGCTACTTTAAATAAAAGTAATAATATAATTTAGATGCCAAAAGTGAATATGTCATAAACTCTTTTTAAAATTTGATATTTCATAAAGAAGGTGGCTTTATATTGTGATATAGGTCAGGCCTTAGTTAGGAGCTCTTTTGGGGTTTGAGTGGGAAAGGTTATAAAAATAAATAAGAGGTTCATTTCAAGAGGGTTATGTTATTTTTTATAATTAAAATTCTAGAGTTTTAAGATGAGTTGTTGAACTTCATGCAATTGAGGACATAAACCCTCATTGGTTTGGTTGTAATAAGGATGAAAACCCTTATCTAACAGCTAAAAACCTTAATTCAAAGGTTGTATTGAGCATAATTTGATAGTTTGAGGTATTTTGAAAATAATTACAGATTTGGCATGGCAAAGAAATATAATTTGAAGGATGTAGCTAATCTGAAAGGTAGTGAGCTAGTTTGAAACCCTAAAAGGGTAGAAAAATGGTTGACTAAGGTAAAATACTCATTTTTAGGGTAGCGATCCCCCTTATAGTTTAGGACTACAATTTGCAAGGCTAAACAAAGCCTAATTTGTAGGGAATGCATATTTACCTAGTATTTTTACTATATTTTCTAGCCATTAAATTGATAATAAAAATTAGATTTGATGGTATTTCAGTAGGTTATATTATTTGGTGAATATTTGAGTGGAAAATATTATAAATTATGCCCTAAATGTGTATTTCCAAAATTCTATTTTTTTTATGGTTATGGCTTGAAATAAAGAAAATAAAAAAATTGCATTTATTTTAGGGTTTGTTGGGAATGCCAAATATTTCTAATTCTATCACAAATGGGACATTACAGGGTCTAAGGCATGCTAAGAATAACCTTGAAGCTGAAATGCAAAGGTTCTCCGAAAAAAGGGACCTAATTAAATGATGGAGTGGGTCTTAGATGTCCAATATTATTTCACATTGAAGGATATACAATAATCCATAATGGTGGAGTATGCACAAAAAATGCTCTATGATAAAGCAATAAATGGTTGCATAGATCTCCAAGAGAGGAGGAGATATAAATGCATTAAGAGGGTTAAAAGTTGGAAACAAATAGTTTCCAAATAACAAAACCAAGTAGTGCATCCAGAAGGCCATCTCAAATGGAGGAGAAAACTCAAAATCCACAAAAGGTAATGTTCAAATCCTCACTGTCAAAGTAAATAAGAGAGTGTTGCCATGAAAGGTAATGTGCAAGATTAGCCAGCATGGGCATCTTGCAAAGGTCAAAAATAGACCTTTGAGGAGATAAAAGAGTAGGACCTAATGTTTATCTCAAAAGTCAGTGAGGAGAAGGTTGCATAAGGAAGATGTGTAAGACATAAAGGAAAATAAGGTTATTTCATGGAAGCATCAATAGAGTGAAGGCAATATGAAACTTTATTATAGAATAGTTAAGTGAGTGAAGTCAAGTGGGAATCATTCGACATGAGCTAGCGAGAGTGAATAAAGGTGTGCAAGTTGTAGTAGTTGTTTGGATAGAGACAAGAGCACATTAGAAGAACCTAGAAGAGAACATAAGTATTCTTGTGCTCACAATGGAGGATGTGTCAAAGGAAGGTTTGAGAACCCTAGGTTACCATAAATTAAAGGATTTTAGCACAACAACAATGATAGATATGGATTTTTGATTTATTTTTGATATACAACAGTGCATAATGTACAAAAGATAACCTTTATTCCTAGAGATAAAGGAAAAGTAGCATGAGTAAGGAAAGGATCTATGGGGCATTTGACTAGGAGAAACTTCCCTAAAAGAAACACTAAAGTAATAAGTAATGGGAGATGATACAAAAGGAGAATAATAATTACATAAAAAACAATTGGGAGTTGTTGAGTGCAGTTGAAATAAGAGTAAAGCACATGGGTCCAAATGTGCACTAGAGGAAAGAGAGGCTCTAGAGAAAGCACTAGTTGAAGAGACCATGAGCACTAATGTAAACAACATTGCACCAAGGAAAGAGGAAGGCAAAAGAGAAGTTGTATAAAATAAATTCAAGTATATTAGTAAAAAAAAAGAGATGTGTCCTTCGAAAGGCACATAGATGGAGAGATGAAAGAGTGTAAGTTTATTTGTGGGAGGAATTTACCCATAACCTAATGGGTTAAATATAAAAAGGTAGTGTACAACTAAACCTAAGTTGTCTCAAAGACAACATACCATTACTCCATGGAGAGATGTGAAAAAGGAATGAGAAGTGGACATAACTCCATAAAAGGTATCTGAAGATGCATGGGGAGAGGAGAGGAGGACATAACTATTTGTAAGTAGGAGCTCATGTTTTAATTACCTATGGAGTTTGATGTAGGAACATCATAGGTGAATTTTTAATCTTGCATCAGAAAAATAGAGTTAGTCATGTGAGAAATAAACTAACTCTAGTTGTGCATAGTTACACGGACCACGTAAGGGTTCACTTTCTTAGAAGGATGGTGATTGAGATTTGAACAGGGAGTTATAAAATATAAAGGGGATACTAATTTTGGCTAAGCCAAGTAGCACACTCACAAAGCTAGAAAGCACATAAAGTGTACCAAGGATAGGAAGCAAGGTACAAAAGTAAAGGATCACGCAATGGTGCATGAAAGAACCAAGGTTTACAAAGTTCCAAGAACCTGTGTGTGGAAGGAGTTGTTCACTGAAGGTGTGCTTCATAGGAACAAGAAAATTTGCAACTAAATCTAAGTTTGAACTTTACTAATAGATGCACATAGCACTGAGCTTATCAAGGGAGCACATAAGAATAGTGCACAGTCACAGTCGAAGGGTGCTCAAATGCACCTAGAATGTAATCAACCAATGAAAGAGCTTTAAGGTACTCGATGTGTGATGATGATGGAAAATGGAAAGGAGGAGATTTTGAGGCACAAGTGCACATAGAAAACCAAGAATAGGGAATGCAACTCAAGCCCAAGGAAGCATAAGACAATTGGATAAGTGATTAGTTATAAGGACCTCTAATTAGCCTTTCCCTAGTTTAGTACTATAAATGACGTGACAACAAAATGGACTAACAAGATATATATGTGTGTATCTCGAGGTATATAGAAGGCTATGCTACTTTTAGGTTATGTTTGTATACTTTCATAAATCCACATTAAATAAAGTTGACCAATCGTATTGGAATTCAGTGAAGCAACCAAAGCTCAAGAAAATATAAAAAGGTGTTTTGGTCCAGAATTTATAATGCCCATAAGCCAAAGATGAAACATTTTTAGAGTGATCTCATAAAGGGAAAAAATAAATTATCTGGGGCTAGATAAAGAGAAAAGAAACTTCATAGATAACTGAAGGATTGTAGTCTTGAGTGAATGGTATTTTAAAGACACCATAGTAGAGAGAAAGAGAGATACTTATATCTATGTCAGAGGACTAGAACAAGTAGATAAGATAAGATAAGATAAATATATTAATGTTTGACTAATGACCAAAAAATTAGGTCAAAGGGACTGTAGATTATAAAAATATGTTAGGGAAAAATGACAAACCAAAAAGGTCTCCAAAAATAAGAAAAAATAATGCTAAAATAAATAGTATAAAATAAGTAAAGAGTGACCATGCTTAAAGCCAAATAACCAAAGGACCCAACCACACTTAGGTCTAAAGAAGGGAGAAAAATAAATGAGCAATCTCCAAGAATTTGTAAACATTGAGAGCATGAGGATGATCCATAAGAAATAAGAACCAGGAGGGAACCCATCAAGAGTCAAGAGCTCAATATACAACTGTGATGCTTATATTATCTTGTAACACTTGAAGTTAAGGAATAAAATGCTTTATTAGCTGATCCACTACATGGAATTTTGAAGGTTGTATGGTTAATGTTTCCCTTCACTAGGACCATTGATCTCAGCCAACACTAGTATGATATCAGAGTAAGGTTATGATCCTTGAGAGATGCAAAAAGAAAAGATAAACTTGTAAGAAAAATAATAATTGATGGATGTAAAGCTAACATATCATTATACATGAGGCACCTAGTAGAGAATCATTCAACACCATGTGGGAGGTATGTAGATATTGAGGGAGTGAAACATAAGTAAAGAGAACACTTAATAGGGATTAGCTACATAAGATCAAAAATGGAGAATTTTCTAGAGAGATTCTATAGTATGAAGCACCTACGTAGGATTATGATGAAGAACATAACACTAGTTAGTGTATAATTTTATGAGGTTATAAGTAACCCAAAGGAGTGTTATGTGAGAACTAATAGATGTTTGACCATTAGTTAATCATTTTGCTAGAATGGAGAGGTGAAGTGGAAACAAATTGCTAGAAATGAGGTAGTTTACTGGAACACATACATATCATCGAATACGAGCCAATCTAGATGCATAATTTAGGAGAAACCATGGATAGATTACTAACCATGAGGCAATTAACATGCTAAGAAAAAGTGGGTTGATAATGAATCATATGAAATTAATGAAGATGTTGACAGATCATCAAACATAAGGTAGTTAAGGTGTTTGGATCACCTTCTAATCAATGTATTAGGAAGAAGGTTCTAGAATAGATTGTTCTCTATCAAGTGTAGATGGATAGAGAATAAAGAACACAAAAGATGGATCAATTAGAAGCCAAAATGAGACATGACCCAAAGTTTTATAACTCAATAAAATGGAGATAGCATCCATGTTGTAGACTCTATAATAAAGGATGACATGGACAAAAATAAAAAATGGTTGGGAGGAAGCATTTCATAGAGAAGGATGGAGAGACCCATGAGAGAAAAGAGTCCACAGAGGTTCTAATGTGAATTGAGAATTAGCTTGAAGCTGAAGTAAAAGTTTCTCTAGAAAAAAGGCCCTGAGGAAATGATGGAGTGGATTAGATGTCGAGTGTTATTTAACATTGAAGGGTGTAAAGAACTCCATAAAGGTAGAGTATGCACAAAAAAGACTCTGTGATAGAGTAATAGATGGCTAGATAGGGAACATATGGCTTATAAAATACTTAACCAAGAAGTGCATTCAGAAAGCCATCTCAAATACAGAACACTCAAAACCCATAAAAAGTAACTTGTAAAGCCTATCAACCAAAGTGAAAAATAAAAAGTTGTCATGAAGAGTAATGCATAGGAGGAGCTAGTATTGGAGCAATGCAAAGGTCATAAGGAGCCTTTCATGCCCACATTAAAAGATTAAAATGTGGGAGCCAACACCTATCTCAAAATTCATTGAGGATAAGGTTAGGTAAATAAGTTGCGTAAGAAGCAAATGTGAAGAAGGTTGTTATGCCAAATCAACAATAGAGGATAGAAGTATAGAAGAAACTCGATTATAGTAGAGCATAAAAAGGGAAATAAGGGTGGATATCATTCTAAAAGATCTAACTTGAGTGTAATAAAGTGCACAATATTAAGGAGCAACATGCTAGGAGACAAGGGTGCATAATAAGAACCCTTAAGAGAGCATAAGTGTTATTGTGCTTGTAGTGGAGTATGCACCAAAGAAAGTGTTGAGAACCCTAGATCCCCATAAACTAAAGGATTATTACAAAGTAACAATAATAATGAGGGGTGTTGGATAAATTTCCCATATGCAATGGTGTGTGATGGATAGAAGATAACCTTTATCCCTAGATGCAAAGTAAAATAAGTCTAAGGAAGGAGATGATCTAGAGGACCTTTGACCATGAAAAACTTCCCTGTAGGAAGCATTGAAACAAGAAGCAGAAAGAGATGTTACAAAATGAGAATAAAAGTTTCCTAGAGAGCATCTAGGAGTTGTTGAGTGAATCGAAAATGAGAGTGAGGCGCATGGGTCCAAAGGTGTGCCAAAGGAAATTCTTGTGCCTTTGTTGTTCAGAGGGCCCCAAAGTGCTAAACTTATTCTATTCAAGGGGTATAAATTCTTACTCTTGGATTGAGATATTTATCCCACTTTCCCTTGGTATGGTAGATGCCTCTATGAACTGTTCACTAACCCCTTTCACAAATGAATTCTCATGTTTTCAAATTCCTTCATTTCAACCCTCTATCTTTCCCCTTCATAATTACTTGCAGCTTAATCTTTTCTTTTTTTTGGCTCTACTATCAAATAAGGC
The DNA here is from genome assembly GCA_037957365.1 of Torreya grandis. Taxonomy (NCBI): domain Eukaryota; kingdom Viridiplantae; phylum Streptophyta; class Pinopsida; order Cupressales; family Taxaceae; genus Torreya; species Torreya grandis. The sequence continues at coordinate 331,562 of JARHVA010000545.1, read as the reverse complement.
CTCAACTTATCATATTTTTAACAACACTTTCAATCAACATAGGTGCAAATAGAGAAAAAAATTGTTATTGCCTCACATTAACCCCTAAGATAGATAAAATTATTGAGAAATATTATCACTCTCATTTTGAGTCAATGCCATTATTTTTTTGCATATAAGTTACAATATTTTCTACATGATTATGATTGACAACTGCAAGGAAATGTTGAAGCATTTCAATAATAAGATCATCACATTTAAAATCCAACATCAAAATGCATGACCTAATTTTTACCATAATTTCTAGAATTGTAACCCTCCTACCTAAATCCTAAGGGGATCAAGATAAAAAGGTAGTGTGCAACTGAACCTAAGTTATCCCAAAGACAACAGAGCATTATGCCATGGAAAGACATGAGAAGGGAAGGATAAGTGGAGATAACTCCACACAAGGCATCCAAATATGCATGAGGAGAGGAGAAGAGTTGGCCTATAGCTAAAAAATAGGCAACATAGTTTGTGCATGGCTGATAGGAGCTAGCATGATGGGCTATCCAATATCAACATGAAGTAGATCAAGATAGTGTAATTTTAATTTTACACAAGGAAAAAGAGTTAATTCTATTTAGAAGCAAGGTAGGAAACCATCAACCTAAAATAAGGAAACACCGAGTGAGCCTACATAGGTGCCACATAGGATGGATGAGAACACCATGGTCAAGTCAACCGACTAGTATGATAGTTCTACCACTCCAACACTATTTGTAAGTAAGATCTCATATTTTAATTAACTAGGGAGTTTGATACAAGAGAAACATAAAAAAATTTGTAATCTTGCATCAAATATAGAATAAAATGGGTACAAGTTTTGGCTAAGCCAAGCAACACACTTACAAAGCTACAAAGTGCATAAATATACACTAAGGATAGGAAATAAGGTGTAGAAGTAAAGGATTTTTCAATAGTACATGATGGAATCGAGGCCTACAAAGATCCAAGAATTGTGGCACAAAAAGAGTTGTTCACTAAAGGTGTGCTTCACAAGAACAAAGAAAGTTTCAACCAAAGCTATGTCAATATTGAGCAACAAATGTAAAAAGAGTTGAACTTATCAAGGCAACACATTAGAATAGTGTACAATCATAATCAAGGGGTGCATAAATGTGCCTAGAATGTAATCAACTAGTGAAGGAGCTCTAAGGTTACCAATGCAATGATTATGGTACATGGAAAGGAGGAAAATGTAGAAAGTAAAGGAAAATGAACTTGAGAAAGGAGAGGCTCTAAATGACCTTCAACCAAGAGACAATTTGATAAAGGAAGCACTTAAAAGAAGTAATGGGAGATGTAGAAGAAGAAGAAGAGTTGCCTAGAGAGAAATTAGGATTTTTTGAGTGAATCAAAAATGAGAGTGAGGCACAGGGGTCCAAAAGTGTTTTGAAAGAGATATAAACATTGTTGTGAGCACCAAATGAAGAGAGCTTGAGCACCAATGTAAACAACATTGTGCTAAGGAATGAGGAATGTGAAAGAGAAGCTGCATAGGTGAAATTCAAGCACAATATCCATGTAAAAGAGATGTGTCCTTGGTAAGACACATGCATAGAGAAGTAAAAGAACACAATTCTATTTATGGAAAGCATTTTCCAAAAGCATTAGGGGAAGAACAGAAAGAGGTAGTGTCTTATAGTGGAACTGAAGTTATCCCAAAAACAAGAGAGCATTGTATCATGGAGAGACATAAAAAGGGAAGGAGAGGTGAACATAACTCCATAAAAGGCATTTAAAGATGCATAAGGAGAGGAGAAGAGTCCACTTGTAGCTAACAAAAATGCGACATTATTTTCACATGACATGGATGAGCTAAAAATACGGGTTAACCAAAATCAACTTGAAGTCGATTAAGGTAGTGTAATTTTCATTGTGCAAAAGGAAAAAGAGTCACTACTAATTAGGAGCAAGGTAGGAGGCCATCAACTTGAAACTAATGAGGAACAACATTTGAAGGGGATATCAATCGAAGAAAAAGGCACACAAAAGGAAGGAAATGAAAGGTATGAAAACCTTTTGATGGAGGTGATGGATAAGAATGAGCACACACCTATGAGAAACAAAAGTGGGTTTATAACCATGAGAGATGAAACTAGGCATTGATATAGAGGAGATGAAGGTGGGCATAGGACCATAAGATAAAATAGAGGTGGGCACAAACCCACAAGAGGAAGAAAGGGAAATAAGAGTAAGGATATTGGATCTAGGTGAAGGAAGATAGTTTATGTCCCAATGATGGTGTACAGGAAGAGGCACTAAATGAGCCTACTTAGGTGTTGCATCTGATGTAGGATAACACCATGGTTGAGGTAGTCGACTAAAAAAATGGTTCTACCATTCAAATCTTACTTGTATGTAGGAGTTTATATTTTAATTATCATGAGGGTCTAATTCAGGAACATCACAGGGGAATCAACAATCTTGTATCAGACAAAAATAGAGTCAATCAGGGGAGAAATAAAACAACCCTAATTGTGCATAGTTGCACAATGCAACATTTTAGAAGGCTGTTCTGGACTATGAAAGAGGCCATTTTCATGGAAGGAAGTTGGTTGAGATTTATGAAAGGAGCTAGAGAATAAGAAAGTAGTATAAGTTTTGTCTAAAGTAAAAACTATAAAGTACATAAGGATGTACTAAGGATAGGAAGCAAGGTGCAAAAGTAAAGTCTTGCATAATAAAACTTGAAAGAGCTAAGCCCCACAAAGCACCAAAGAACATGGAGCAAAAGCAATTATTCATTGAAGGTACCCTTTAGGAAAACAAGGAAAGTTAAAACCACCCACGAGAGACAAAAGTGGGTGAAGAATCATGAGAGATGAAATCGAGCATAGGCCAAGAGGAGACAAAGGTGGACATAGGACCATAAGAACAAATAGAGGTGGGTGAAAACCCATAGTAGGAATAAAGAGAAAGAAGAGGAATGGTATTTGATCTAGGCGAAGGATGGTTTATGTCCTAATGATGGTGTAGAAGAGGAGATGTTGAGTGAGCCTACTTAGGTGACACATCTAATACAGGCAAACACCATGGTCAATGCAGCTAACTAAAAAAATGGCCCTACAATTCTAATACTACATGTATATAAGATATTATATTTAAATTATCATGAGGGTCTAATGTAGGAGCATCATAAGGGAAATGACAATCTTGCATCAGACATAATAGAGTCAATCAAGCAATAAATAAAACAACTCTAGTTGTGTACAGTTGAATGACACAACATTTTGGAAGGTTATTATGGACTACACAAGAGGCCACTTGTGCAGAAGGAAGATGGTTGAAAATTATGAAAAGAGTTAAAGAATAAGAAGGGGGTACAAGTTTTGGTTAAAAGAAGCAATGCATGTGTAAAAATGAAAAGTACATAAGGGCATATTAGGGATAAGAATCAAGGTGCAAAATTAAAGGCTCACATGATAGCACACAAAATAATCGAGGTCCACAGAGCACTAAGGAACATGGAACAAAAGGAGTTGTTCATTGAAGATGTCCTAAATGAAAACAAGGAAAATTGCAACCAAAGCTAAGTTTAAACTAGTTTGTCTACAATGCGATTATGGTTGCATGTAGAATGTTAACAAGTGTATACATTTGATCTTCTAGAATTGTTTGATGAGATGATCCAAAATAGTGTCTAGCTTATAATTGGGAGAAAATTTTGGGGAGACTTGAAGACTTTGAACTCAACTATTTTCAATGCTTTGGATGGTGAATTCCACAATTGTAGTATTGGGAGTCACCTTTGATGAACCACTGTGAAAGATGATGTTTTGTTTCTAGATATGATATCTTGTACAAGGACAAGTGTTGGGAGGAATTGGTATTTTACTTGCCCAAATTTTTGTATATTAGTAAAAACCAATGCTTCTTTAAGATTCCACACTATTCCACTAGCAGTGCCCAAATTTTGTCTAGCGGATCCATCAAAGTTGATCTTGTGAAATCTTAGAGGGAGCCCATCTAGGCATGCTTCAAAATATTGATGAATCTTTGGTATTTGTAATAGAATTACAAGCCAAATATTTGAATTTTTTTGAGATCCTCCAGTCTAAGTGAGGAGAAGGCTACAGAGCCATTCCCCTCTTGAATCATTATTGTGCTTCTAACTTGAAGTGAGACTGTTTAGACCTTAATTAAAATAGATTGATTATCATTTAAAATACTATCACATTTAATGTAGGACAAATACACTAGAGGGCTAGAATTAAAGTGAAATTTTGAGTACAATTTGAATTAATATCTGCTTTGAGAATAATTGATGCATATGTTTGATCTCTAAAACTACTATGCTAAAATCCACCAAATTTGATGAGCATAAATGGTCGCAATCTAGAACAATAAGTGTACTATGTTCTCCCCTTCCATTTAATAATTTGAAAATCTAAATGGTCCCAATCTAACCTCTATGTTGTAACTTTTCTTCATGAGAATCATATTTTTTAATGGGAACCATGATGGCATGATATTTAGCCAACCTGCTCAGAAATTAATTTTTTCCAATGTCTGCTTTACATTGACTAACTCAAGGTTGAGATAGACCAAGGCCCCTTTGTAGTGTACCCTATTTGGGGAGGACTAAACATGATTAATAAGGATACATAATATAAATATAGAGGTATTAGATATCTCATCAACCAATATTTAGACTTGGATAAGGGATGCTACCCTATGTTTTTCAATTATTGCTTGCTTTACTACTTGGTGGTTTTACATAGTAGCTTACACGATAAATTTTACCCAAGATTACAAAATGTTTTTGATAGAATAAAATATCTATGAAGAGAGAGGTGGGTACCCATTCCAACTTGATTCTCAATAGGGTATTGTGAGCCCATTTCCAGCTTTCAATGTTATCATCTATGAGAGGACCTAGCACCAAATTTAATGTGTTGGGTATTCTTGGACTACAAAGTCTTCCATTGGCTAGGATATAAATAATTCCCAAATAAAATTTTACTCCACAAGGAGATGTTTGAAACATTGAGTCTCCAAGCTGATCACATGGATATAACATTATTGAATTACAAATTGTTTTTGACATTTAATTCGCTTGAACATTTGGGCCTACAAATCTAATCCCAAGAAACCAAGTAATACTTTTGTTTTTAGTTTATGCCTTGTCACAAAAATTTACATTGTAGGGATTTGAATGTTTCCCATATGTACTTAGGGAGTTTAAGAAGAGTGAGAGTGTAAACCAAAACCCCTAGAGTATAACCTTCAATAGTTTAAGTCAATGTGCAAAAGAAATCTAGCTATGGTTTTGAAAAGTTTTTATTTTCAAACTATGAATTGAGAGTATGCCAAGAGGTCAAGTGAGGTTTATCATCCAAAGGGTATCTCAAATAAGCTAAGGGAATGTATGCTTTAGATAATCCTTAAGGCTAAACAATATATCTTTTTTTGACAATGTAGACATTAACAAATATTGCCTTGGATTTGTGCCTATTAATTTATTGACCAAAAGCTTCTTGAAAGTTGTCAAATATAGCACAAATGTGTCAAGCTTTAATAACAAGGATTTATCAAAGAAGAAGAGTGTTGTATGAAACTTTTCTTTTTTTTTATTTTGGCATGTTGCAATGACCTACATAAACATTCTCCCAATATTATAAAAAGTATGGGCTTAACAGATTACTTTGTCTAAGGCCTCTAGTGTAAGTGAATGAGAGGTCAAAATCCCCATTAATGATCACAAAAGGTAATGTTGTGATACAAATGTTAATCAATTTATTTAGATGCTTTATGAAACCATAAGTAATCATATTCTAGAAAAGGAGATCTTAGTTTCATCTATTAAAGGCTTTTGACATGCCAAAATGAGGATTCCTTACCTTTTTTGGATATTCAATGAGTGTAGAATCTCCTATGTGGATAGAATATTGTTAATGATTTTCCTTTCATGCATAAATGTTTACTAGGTATTTTAAAAATATATAATGAAGGTTTGAATAATAAATCAATGAGCTTATATAATTTTTTAGATCATATTACATAGAGCTATAAGCTTGAATTTGTGTATTTGTACATCTTGAGCTTCCTTTGGGATGAGGTCTAACTTAGTGGCATTCATAGCTTTGAGAATAGATTTATTTCTTAAGAATTCTTAAAATGAATACAAAAAGGTATTCATTTATCACAAGCCAATAATATTTGGTAGAAAAAGATCAAGAAAGCATTTATTCCTGAAGCTTTATCCTTGTGAAAGGAATAAATCAAATGCTTTAATTCTACTTTCAACATTGGTCTATCAATTTGATCATTGTCTTCCTATGTGATATGAGATAGATGTGCTTAAAATCATTGTTTTGGTTTATGATCATTTCCTTGTAGTGGGGACTTAATTATAAGGAGGTCTTGAAAATACTGAGAAGCATCTTGGAGTATATTTGTTGAGGAAGTGAGTGGTTTTCCATTTCCCATCACAATGGGTTGTTGAGAAACTATATTTTTTTAACTATGGACAAATTTATGAAAGCATCAACCATTCATGTTTCCCTTCCTAAGCCATTAGTCCATTAAAACTAATTATATTTATAATTACATATATAATGTAACAAGAAGGGTGTGGCATCTTCATTTTAGCATATGTTTATATAGTGTTCCATTATAGTTTATGATTTAGGTCAAACGATCTATTATATTTCACAAGGAAACAATATAAAAATGTTTTCAATTTAATTTATATAAAGTTCACTGATGAAAAATATAGTCAATAGCAAATGATTTAGCATTTATCTTTGAAAATAATTAAAATTTGTTTAGCGACATTCTAACTACATGTAAGTCCTAACTTTTCAAAGCTAACTAATGCTAGGCTTCATTTTTAAACATTCTAACACCATGCATGCACACATGCCACATATTCTAGTTATGTACCTCTATAAAAGTGGCATGGCATGTCCTCTCACATTATATATTTTTAGCATTACTATTTATAAGTGCTTATGAATATTTTAAAACTATTTACTAGTGCAAGAAAAAAGAGTTATTACTAAATGATAGCAAGGTAGGAGACCATAAACCTGAAATTGACCAAGAATAAGGACTGAAGGGGATATCAATCCAAGTTCATAGAAGTGTGTGATAATAAAGGAAGAAGAAAATGCGGGATTCAATATACCCCATAGAGAATTCCATGCCATTGAGGGCATCAAGCAAAGAGAAATGATGGAGAAGGGTAGTGGAAGATCCACGCAAAAATACCACATGAGAAACACATGAAATAATAACATTCAAGTATACCTACTTGCCAAAGGTGACATAAGGAAGAGAGTGTGCATAATAGAGAAGAAGTGAAAGGCACACAGAAGGAAGGAAAGGAAGGGAAAGGTATAAAGACCTTTTGGAGAAGATAGATGAATTAGAATGGGTGCAAATCCATGGGAGATGGAGGTGGACATAGGCCCACAAAAGATGAAGGTGGAGTATACACATTAAATATTATGTGATAATGTAATAGAAGTCTGGAGAGATTTTAAATAGAGAAAGAGATGGAAAGGCAAGAAGAGGGTACAAAGTTGCAAAGCTAGGAATAGATTTTTTCCAAACTACTGAACCAATTAGTGCATCCAAAAGGCCATCAGAAATGGGGGAGAAGACTTGAAAGTTGAAAAAAAGAACCTACAAAGCCTCACTTCAAAATTAAAGAAGATAGGGTTGTGATGAAGGGTGACACAGAGGAATAACCAACATGAGAGCAATATAGAGGTTAAAAGGTGCCCTATTAAAAAATGGAAGAGTGAGAGTGAATGCCAATCTTGGAAGGCAGTAGTGAAAATGTTGCACAAAGAAGATGCATAAGCAACAAAGGCAAATAAGGTCATTGTGCAGAAGCAACAATAGAGATGTAAATCCAAGAAGAAACCCTATTGCAAGGGAGTGCAATAGGCGAAGGTAAGGTAGTTATCATTCCATAAGAGCTAGTGAGAGCACAAGATGTAGCAATAGGATACATAGCCTAGAGCATATAAAAACCCTAAAGAGATCATGTGTTCTTGTACTCAACATGGAGGATGTGCCAAAATAATGGCTAAGAACCCTTGATGCCTATAAAGCAAAGGATTCTTACATATTAAAAACAAAAAAGAGGGATTTTGAAGCAAATATCTATATAAAATTATGTGTGATGGTCATAAAATAATGTGTATCCCTAGAAGAAAAGGATCTTGAAGAAGGAGAGGCTCTAGAAGACCATTGACCAGATAAAACTTCACTAAAGATAACACCAAAGGAAGTAAAAGTAAGAGATGTTTTTGAAGAAGGAAAATTGGAGTTGTCTAGAGTGAAATTCAAAAATGCTGAGTGAAACATAAATTAGAGTGAGGTGCTTGGGTCTAAAGGTGTGATAGAGAAAACAAAGGAACTAGAGAAAGTACCAGGTAAAGAGAGCTTGAGCACCAATGCAAACAACCTTAAACCAAGGGAGGAGGAAGATGAAATAGAAGTTGCTTAGGATAAATTTGAGCACAACAACCAAGAAAAAGAGATGTGTTTTTCAAGGCACAGAGATAGATAGGTGGAATAGTAAAAGTTTATTTGTGTGAAGCATTTACCTAAATATTTAATGGAAGAAGATGGAGAAGTATTTGCCTACAATTGAACTTAAGTTATCTAGAAGATAACATGGTATTTCACCATAGAGAGATGAACAAAGGGAAATAAGTGGGTATAGCTCCAAATAAGGCATATAAAGATGTATGAGGATAGGATAAAAATCATCTTGAAGTGAACAAAAACACAACATTGTTTGTGCATAGCCTAGAGGATCTACCAGGAGGGGTTACACAAAATCAGCCCAAATCCAATCAGGGAAGTGTGATTTGCATTTTACATAAGGAAAAGAAGTCAGTATGGATTGGGAGAAAAGTAGGAGACTATCATCATGAATTTGAGTAAGAAAAAATATTGAAGGGGATTTTGTTGTGGCCAACATGCCCCATTCTCCTTTTTTCATATGGGGGCCCTCTTTTGACCTTAAGTTGATTATTAGCTTCTTTCTCATCCTATGAAGGTTTTAACTTAATTTTATACCTTGAATTATTGTTGTGGTTTTGGAAATATAAAATTAAGCTAATATTAACAAGTGAAATTCGAGCTTGGTTTTGTCACTTGAAGTATTGTTATGGTTTTGCAAATCTGAATTTAAGCTAACCTCTCACAAGTGAAATTTGAGCTAAGTGTTTATAGGAAATACACAAACCTTCATGGCCACATCACAGTATTATGGCATATTTGTATCACTTCATGATTCCTTTAAGTTCCTTTCAGTGTTTGTCACCTTCATAGCTTTAATACCCTCATGAATTCATCTACAATAATAATCACTTAGGCAATGTGTGTAGTTCTATAACATCTTCAACTCTTCACTACATCCAAACTTAGTTGTGGCATCAATATAGCTCAGAATATCAATCAATAAGTATAAAAATTTCCCACAAATCATTGATTCCCAAGAGTGTAAAGGCCACAAAACAATAATAAAACTAGTTGGTTTATGAAAAACCTCATGATAAATCTTAATTAAGTCATCATCCTCTCTCATGTCTTTGGCATATAGGTCCAAAGGTGAAACAAAGGAAATAGAGAAGTTGGACTGTGTACTAGCTAAAAAGAGCTTTAGCACCAATGCAAATAATATTCACCATGGGAAACTCGCACACAACATCCAAGCAAAAGAGATTTGTCATTCAAAAGGCATAAAGATGGAGACATACAAAAGCACAAGTCTATTTTCACAAGGCATTTTCGTAACCCTTAAGAAGAAAAAGATGAAGAGGTATTAGATTGTAGCTGAAGCTAATCCTCCCTAAAGACAACACAACATTACACCAGGAAGAGATGTGAGAAGAGAGGGAGAAGTGTTCATAACTCCACAAAAGGCATCTAAATTTGTGCAAGTAGAGTAGAAAATTTGGCTTGAAACCAATAGAAATACAAAATTATATATGCACATCCTAAAGGATATATTAAATGTGTTAGCCAAAATAAGCTTAAAGATGATTAGGGGGTGTAATTTTCGTTATATAAGGTAAATGAGTCACTACCAATTGGGAATAAGGTAGGAAACTGTCAGCCTAATACTGACTAAGAGAAGCAACTGATCAGGATATCAGTCCAAGTAGGTAGGATAGACTACATGGAAAATAGAGGAAGAATAAAAATTGGGAGTCAATAGACTCATAGAAAATTGCATGCCACTCAAGGCAACAAGCAAAGTGAAATATAAAAAGACAATCATTGTGGAAGATTAATGTAGACATACCCCATGATAAATACATGAAAGAATAGTGTGAAATTATGCCTACTTGTCATGAGAAACATAAGGAAGAAAGTGCGAATAAAAAAGAAGCAAAAGGCACATAAAATAAAGGAAATGAATGGTATGAAAACCTTTTCATCGAGATGGATGGATAGGAGTGGGCACAAACCAATAAGGGATAAAATTTATTACAGACCCATGAGGAATGAAAGTGGATGCAAAACCATGAGGGACAAATTTTGACATAAACCCATGAGAGATGAAGGTGGGTATAAACCTACAAGAGGAAATAGAGGTGGGTGAAAATCCACAAGAAGAAGAAAGGAAATAAAAAGGATGGGTATCAGAGCTACGCATAAGAGGATGAGGGCCAGGAGAGGGAGGAAATGTCAAGTGAGATTGTTTAAGTACTACATCAGGTGGAGGGCAACACATGGTCTAGGAAACCAACTAGAAGGGTGGTTATACCATTACAACCCTTATTGTAAGGATATTTGAAAGGACAAATGACAAGATATACTTTGTGAGGGTATCTTCTAACAACACTTAGAATTTCATAGCTCAAGGTGTATAAAAAGACTATGAATATTCTAGGGTAGGTCTATAGGCTTGTCAAGATTCCCATCAAATGAAGTTATATGCCAATTACATGGGAAATAGGCAAAGCAACCAAAGCTCAGGAAACTATAAAAAGGTGTCTTGGTGCAGAATTTTTAACACTCTAAATCCAAGGAGGATACTTTTTTAGGATGATCCAGTAAACAAACATGGAAAATTTGTCTAAGGCTAAACAAATAGAAAGGGAGCCTCACATCATAGTTGAAGGCTCATATTCATGAATGAATGGTAGTATATGGACACCATAATAGAGAGAGACACTTAGATCTATATCTAAGGACTAGACTAAATAGAATTGATATCTCAATGTACATTTGTGAAGCTTATATTATCTTGTAACACTCAAAGTTTAAGAATAAAATCCTTTATTAGCATGATCCACTAAGTGGAACTATGAAGGCTACATGGTTAATGCATCACTTCAATAGGACTCTTAATATCAACTAATACTAGTTTGATATTAAAGTAAGGTCATGAACCTTGAGGGATGCAAGAAGAAATGATAAACCTATAAGAGAGATATGAAATAGTAGAGAAAAAGCCAAAAAATGGTTGAACGTGAGGCAACTAACACTCACTAACATGAGCAAGGTAGATAGATAGCAAGCACGTGGAAGATAAGAAAATATAAACCTTAAACAGAACAAGTACATAGGATCATGGAGGGAGACTTTAAAATAATAGTTCTTAAGTTCAAGCACTTATGGTAGGATTACAATGGTGAGCATAACAACATGTAATGTAAAAAGTTGAGAGGTTGTAAGCAACCTACAGGAGTGTTTTCAGAAAACTAAGAGATCACCCGCCTTGAGGAAATCATTACTAAAAAGGATAGGTGAAGAATCATCAAATTACTATAAATAAAGTAGTCAAGAATAGATGACTGAGTGTAAAGCAATTTAGAGGTACAAATGAGGAGAAAACACTTACAAATTATCGATCATAAGGCAATTTTTAAGCTAAAATCAAATGGGTTGACAATGAATCAAGTGAAAATAGATCATTAATCATGAGGTAGTTAGGGCACGTGAGCATCTTCCATTCATTGTATTGGGTAGAACATAAAAATAAAGTGCAGATGGATAGAGAATGAGGAGCAAAGAAGATGGCTCAGCGAAAAGTAAAAATGAAAATTGACCTAGAGTCACAGATCTCAAAGAAAATGGAAGAGATAGCCTCTAAATTATAATCACTATAGGAAAATAGGTTACGGGTGAAAATAAAAACCATTGGGAGGGAGAATCCCAAAGAGAAGTAGGGAGAGACCTATCAGAGGAAAGAGCCTACAAAGGTTTTAGATCATGCCAAGAATAACCCTAAAATTGAAATGCAAAGGTTCTCCAAAAAAAGGCCCTGACCAAATAATGGAGTTAGTCTTAGATATCAAATGTTATTTTTCATTGAAGGATGTTAAAAAAACCATCAAAGTGGAGCATGCATAAAAAATGCTCTGCTATAACACAATAAATGGTTGTAGAGATCTCCAAGAGAGAATGTGATAAAATGGAAATAAGAAGGTGAAAAGTTAGAAATAAATAGTTCACAAACTACAAAACCAAGTATTACATCTAGAAGGCCATCTAAAATGGAGGAGAAGACTCAAAATCAATAGAATGTAACCTTCAAATCCTCACCCCCAAAGTAAATAAGAGAGTGTTTCCATGAAAGGTGATGCATAGGAAGGACCAACATGGGAGAAGCATAGAGGTTAGAAAAAACCCTTTAAGAAAATGAAAGAATGAGAGCTAATGCTAATCTTGGAAGGCATTGAGAAGGATACACAAATAAGATGCATAAGATGTAGAGGTAAAGAAGGTTATTTCATAGAAGCAATAATAGAGGAGTAAAACCAAGAAGAAAACTAGTTACAACAGAGTGAAATTACTGAAATCAAGGTGTATATCATTCCACATGAGCTAATGAGAGTGCATAAAGGTGTAGGACCAGTTTACACAAAGATATGGGAATGTAATAAGAACCTTAAAGAGATCATAGGTGTTCTCATGCGCATAGTGGAGGATGCACCAAAGGAAGGGTTGAGAACCCTATAACTCCATAAAGTAATTAATTGTAGCACAACAGTGGCGATAATGAGGGATGTTGGAGAAATTATTAGTATGCAGTAGTGAAAGATGGATAGAAGATAAAATTTAGCCATAGTGACAAAGGAAAATGAGCCTAAGGGATAAGAGGCTCTACAGATATTTTACCAAAAGAAACTTCCCTGAAGGAAGCACTAAAGGAAGAAGCAATGGGATATGCTACAAAAGGACAACTGTTACATAGAGAACAATTGGGAGTTGTTGAGTGTAGTTGAAATGATAGTGAGTCATATGGGTCTAAAGGTGCACCAAAGGAAATAGAGGCAATGGAGTGAGCACTAACTGAAGAGAGTATCAGCATTAATGCAAATAACATTGTGCCAAGAAAGGAAGAAGGCAAAAGAGAAGATACACAGGAGAAATTTGAGCTTATTAGCTAAGAAAAATAAATGTGTCCTTCAAAAGGCACAAAGATGGAAAGATGAAAGAGTGTGAGTTTATTTGTGGGAGGCATTTACCTAAATCTTAAGGGGATCAAAATAAAAATGTAGGGCACAACCGAACCTAGGTTGTCCCAAAGGCAATATAACATTACACCATGGAGAAATGAGTGAAGGGAAGGAGAAGTGGACATAACTCTAAATAATGCATCCAAAGATGTGTGAGGAGAGGAAAATATTTGACTTATAGATAATAAAAGTGCAATTTTTTTTGTGCACATCCCATAGGAACTACCATGAGATGTAATCTAAAATTAGCATGAAGCAAATCGAGGAGGTGTAATTTTCATTGCACACAAGGAAAAGGAATTATTATTGATTGGGAGTAAGGTGGGAGACTATTAGCTTGAAACTAACTAGGAATAACATCTAAATGGGATATCAATGCAAGCACATATAAAGAAGTACATGATAATAAAGGAAGAAGAAAAGGTGGGAGTCAATGTACCCCATTAAGACTTTCATGGCATTAAGTGCATCAAGCAAAAAGAAATGGAGGACAAGGGTAGTCAAAGAACCATGTAGACATTCCTCATGAGAAACATGTAGAGGAATAACATGAAATTATACTACTTACTAGAGGAGATGGATGAACAAGAATGGGTGAAAACCCATGAGAGAGGAAAGTGGGTGCAAACCCATAAGAAATAGACATGGGCATAGGCCCACTAAGAGATGAAGGTAGGCATAGGCCCACAAAAATAAACAAAGGTGGGTACCAAACCACAAGAGGAAGAAATGGAATTAAGATAAAACATATAAGAGCTAGGTATATGAGGAAATTTTAAGGCCCAAGAAGTGTTTGAAAAATATGGAAGAATCGAGTGAACCTACTTATATGCCACATTGAGTAGATGAGAACACCATGTTCATGATAGTGGACCAAAAAGATAGTTATACCACTCTAACACTATTTGTAAGCATAAGATAACATTTTAATTACCTATGGAGTTTGATGAAGGATCATCACAAGAAAATTTCTAATCTTGCATTAAATAAAAATAGAGTTAGTCAAGTGAGAAATAAATAACTCTAATTGTGCATGGTTACATGGACCATGCAAGAGTCCACCTATGTGAAAGGAAGGTGGTTGAGAGTTGTGAAGGGAGTTAGAGAATTAAAAGGGGGTACAACTTTTGGCTAAGTCAAGAAACACACTTGCAAGGTTAAAAAGCACACAAAGATGTACTAGGTAGGAAGAAAGGTGCAAAAATAAAGGCTCATTCAACAATGCATGAAGGAACTGAGCCCTACAAAGTTTCAAGAACTATGGCATGAATGGAGTTGTTTATTGAAGGTGTGCTTCACATGAATTAGGAAAGTTACAACCAAATCCAATTTTGAAATTGAACAATAAATGCATAAAGAGTTGAGCTTATCAAGGGAGCACATTAGAGCAGTACAATGTCATAGTAGAAGGGTGTTTGAAATGTGCCTAGAACGTAATTAGCTAGTGAAGGAGATCTAAGGTACCCAGTGTGAAATGATGATGGCATGTTGAAATAAGGATATTTTTAGGTACAAAGCATGCAAAAATTTTGACACAAGGCATTTGATGCAAGTCTACATAAGTATAATATAGTTGGATAAGCAATTAGTTGTGGGGACCTATTGATAACCTATCCTTTGGCTAGGTTAGTACTATACATGAACTGACAATAAAAGGGACTGATAAGATCTACTTATGTAGCTCTAGGTCCATAAAAGTTTATGTTACTTCTAGGGTAGGTTTGTAGACTTGAGTAAATCTAAATTAATGAAGTTGGCCAATTACGTTGCAATTCAACAATGAAACCAAAGCTTAGGAAACTATAAAAAGGGGTCTTGGTCCAGAATTTGTTTCACTCAGAATCCAAGGAGGAACTTTGTAAGAGTGATCCCATAAAGGGATAAAAAATTTATCTAGGGCTGGACAAAGAGAAAAATAACTTAGTAGATAAGTGAAGGCTTATAGTCATGAACAAATGGTAGTATAAGGACACCATAGTCCAAAGAAAGAGAGATAATTATATCTATGTCTGAGGACTAGACTAAGTAGAGCTGAGAGCTCAATACACAACTATGAAGCTTATATTAAATTATAACACTCGAAGGTAAGGAATAAAATACTTTATTATCATGATCTATTATGTGGAATCCTAAAGGATATATGGTTAATGTATCCCTTCACTGGGACCCCTAATTTAAAGGAAAAGTAAGCTAAGGAAGGAGAGGCTATAGAGGACATTGGACCAGGAGAAACTCCCTAAAAGAAGCACTAAAAAAAAAGTGGGAGATGTTACAGGAGAAGTAGATTTTCCTAGAGAGTAACTAGGATTTGTTTAGAGAATCAAAAATGATAGTGGGATACATGGGTTCAACAATGCACCAGAAGGAATAAAGGCATTGGTGCAAGCACCAACTAAAGTGATCTTGAGTGCCAATGCAAAAACAATTATGCCAAGGGATGAGGAAGGTGAAAGAGAAGCTGCATTAGTGAAATTTAAACATAAAAACAATAAAAAATAAAGGTGTTTTATGTAAGGCAAAAACATAGAGAGGTAAAAAATCCCAAGTCTACTTCTAACAGGTATATGCTTAAAATATTAGAGGAAGTAGAGAAAGAGGTAGCGGCTTGCAGTGGATCCTAAGTTATCACAAAGACAACAAAGCATTGCACCATGGAGAGACACACAAAGGCAAGGAGAAGTGGACATAACTACATAAAAGGTATTTGAATATACATGAAGAGAGGAGAAGAGTTGGCTTGTACCTAACAAAAGTGCAACATTGTTTGCACACTACATGGATGAGCTATCGGGAGGTGTTAACCAAAATCAACCCAAAATTGATCAAGGGAGTGTAATTTTCATTATGATAAAGGAAAAGGAGTCACTACCAATTGGGAGTAAGGTAGGAGGACATCATCTTGAAACTAATTAGGAAAAATTCTTGAAGGGGATATCAGTCCAAATATGCAGAGTGAAGTACATCATAAGAAAGGAATAAAGGGAAAGAAGGAGCTTACATTTTAATTACCTTGAGGCAACTGACTAGATGGGTGGTTATACCACTTCAAACCTTCTTGTAAGAAGTATATTACATTTTAATTAACTTACGAGTCTAATTTAGGAGCATCAAAAGTGAATTGGCTATGTTACATCAGACAAAAACCTAGTATAACACCTAGAAATAAACCAACTCTAGCTATGCAGGTTAAATGACAAAACATTTTTAAAGGTTTTTATAGACTGCACAAAAGGAATATGATTGAGAATTACATAAGGAGTTAGATTATAAGAAGGGGGTACATATTTTTTATTAAGTTAAGCAATGTGCACATCAATTTTCAAAGTACATAAGGACACACTAAGGATAGGCATCAATGTGGAGAAGTAAAGGCTCATGAAACAAGACACAAAGGAAACAATGCCTATAAAGCACAAAGGAACATCAAATAAAAGAAGTTATTTATTGAAGGTGCGTTACAAAATAATAAGTAAAGTTGAACCCAAAGTAAGGTTTGAACTTGTATGAATGAGGTGTAAAGAGTTAAGCTTTAAAAGGAAGCACATTAGAAAAGTGCATAGTCAGAATTGAGGGGCACACAAATGCTCATACAACATACATAATTAGTGAAGGAGCTCTAAGGTACATAGTGTGAGATAATGATGGTGTGTAAAAAGAGAGTCTAAAACACAAGGGCAAGTAAAAATCTAAGCATAAGGCATTTAACTGATAAGATCTACTTTGTGAGGATATCTTCTAACAACACTAAAAATTGAGTGGCTCTAGGTCTATAAAAGGATATGATAATTTTAGGGTCTTCAAACTTGTATAGACTCCCATTAAATGAAGTTATATACCAATTGTGTGGGAAATAAGTGAAAAAAATAAAGCTTAGGTAGCTATAAAAAAGGGGTCTTGGTCCAGCATTTTTAACACTCTGAAGGAAAGAAAGCTACTTTATTAGGCTAATCCCATAAAGGGACAAGAAAAATTTATCTAAGGATAGACAGATAGAAAGGGAGCTTCACATGACAAGTGAAGGCTCATGATCATGAGAGAATGGTAGTCTATAGACACCATAGAAGATAGAGACACTTAAAGGACTCAACTAAGAAGAGCTGACATATCAATACATACTTGTAAAGCTTATATTATCTTGTAACACCTAAAGTTAAGGAATAAAATTCTTTATTATCATGATCCATAGTGTGAAACTCTAAATGTTGCATGGTTAATACATCTATTCACTAGGATAACTAGTCTCAACTGGCACTAGTTTGATATAAAATAAAGGTGGTGAACCTTTAGGGATGCAAGAAGAAAGGATAAACTTGTAAGTGAGATATGAAGTAGCAAAGAAAAAACTAGTAGATGTTTGAACGTGAGGGAACTAGCATAGCATCGCTTGCCAATGTGAGGGAGGTAGGTAGATAGTGAGTAGGCAAAAGATAAGCAAAGAGAACCCTTAGAAGGGATGAGTACATAGGATCAAAAAGTTAGACTTCGTGATAATAGATCTTAAGTTTAAGCACCTACGTATGATTGTGATGGAGAATACAAAAATGGTTAGTGTAAGTTATGAGGTTTTAAGCAACATACAAGAGTGATGTGTGAGATCTGAGAGATCACCAACCTTGACACAGTCATTGATGGAAAAGAGATGTGAAGCATTGAAAAATTATTATGAGTGAGATAATATATCATAATGAGGATATATAATAGAATGTGAGGTGGTCCATAGGTAGGAATGATGAGAAAACACTGACAAATTATGGATCATGAGGTGGTTTACAGGCAAAGATCAAATGGGTTGACAATGAATCAAGTGAAATGGATGATGATGCCAATAGATCATCAATTGTGAGGTATTCAAGGTGCACAAGCATCTTCTAATCAGTGTATCAAGTAGAAATTACCAAATAAAGTTATTATCTATCAAGTACAGATGGATAGATAATGAGGAGCATAAAATATGGCTTAATGGATAGTAAAAATGAGACATGACTTGGAATCACAGGTCTCAAAGAAAATGAAGATAGCCTCCATGTTGCAAGCATTGTAGGAAAGGATGGTGTTGAAAGAAAGAAAATTAATTTGGGAAGGAGGATCTCAAAGATAAGTAGGGAGAGACCTATGAGAGGAAATAGCCCACAAAGGTTTTGAGTGATGTTGAGAATAAACTTGAAGCTGATATGCAAAGGTTTTCCCAAAAAAAAGGCCCTGAGTAGATGGGTCTTAGGTGTTGAGTGTTATTTTATGTTGAAAAATGTAATGGAATCCATAAAGTTGGATTATGCACAAAAAATGCTCAGTGATGACACAATAAATGGCTACAGAGACCTCCAAGATAGGAGATAAAAAGGCAATAAAAGGGTGAAATGTTGGTGACATATAGTTTCCAAACTATAGAAGCAAGTAGTGCATCTAGAAGGCCATTTGAAATGGAAGAGAAAACTTGAAATCCATATAAGGTAACCTTCAAATCCTCAGCCCCAAAGTAAAGAAAAGAGTGTTACCATGAAAAGTGATGCATAGGAGGAGCCAATCATGGGTGTAGTGTGAAGGTCAGAAAGAACCCTTTGAGAAGATGAAAGAGAAGGAGCTAATGCTGATCTTGGAAGGTATTGAGGATAAATCTACACAAAAGAGATGCATAAGACATAGAGACAAAGAAGGTTATTTCATAGAAGTAACAGTAGAAGAGTGAAGTTGAGAAGAAACCTAGTTGTAGTAGAGTAAAATGAGTGAAGGCAAGGTGGATATCATTCCATGAGCCAATGAGATGCATGAAGGTGTGCAAGGTGTGAGACCAGTATGCATAGATAAAGGGACACATAAGAACCATAGAGAGAGTATAGGTGTTATTGTGCTCACAATGGAAGATGTCCCAAAGGAAGGGTTGAGAACCCTAGTCCCCATAAAATAGCGTACTGTAGCACAACAATGATGATAGAGAGGGATATTGGAGTAACTATTAATGTGTAATAGTGTGTGATGGATAGAAGGTAACCTTTAGCCCTAGATACAAGGCAAATAGATCCTAAGGAAGGAAAGGATCTAGCGGACTTTTGACTAGGAGAAGCTTCCTTGAAATAAGTTTAAAAAGTAGAAGCCAACATTAAAATGATTTAAATTGGAAACAACCACCAATATAAAAAGGTGATGAGGAGAAGGATTGGTAAAGAGGTTCCATAAGAAGCAAGGAAAAGAAGGTGGTTGTGCCAAAGTAAAAATAGAAGAACAGAACAAAGAAGAAACTAGGTTGTAATGAAGTAAAATGGGTGAAGGAAGGGTGGATATCATTCCAAAGATGGATAGAAAGATCTCTATTAGAGAAGGAGATGGAAAGGTAAGAATAGGGTACATAGTTGGGAATAAATGGCTTCCAAATTATTGAACCAAGTAGTGCATTTAAAATTCCATCTCAAATGAAGAAGATTTGAAAGCCATAAAAAGTAACTTGCAAAGCCTCTTTGCCAAAGTGAAGAAAAAAAAATTTCCATGAAGAGTGAAGCACAATAGGAGCCAACAAGGGAGAAACATGAAGGTCAGAAGGATCCCTTCATGACAACATTAAAAATAATAAAAATGGGGACCCAATACCAATCTCAAAAGGCATTGATGAGAACATTGGGTAAAGAAGTTGCATAAAAATCAAAGGCAAAAAATGTTGTTGTACCAAAGCAATATAGTGAAGCTGAGAAGAAACTCAAGTGCAAAAAAATGCAATAGATGAAGTCAAAGTAGATATCATTCCACAAGAGCCAATGAGAGCATAAGAAGGTGCACAAGGTGTACGATCAGCCTACATAGACACAAGGGCGCATAACTAGAACCCTTAAGAGAGCATAAGTGTTATTGTGCTCAGAGTGGAGGATACACCAAAGAAAAGGTTAAGAACCCTAGTTACCCATAAAGCAAAAGATGAAAGAGTGGGAGCTAATGCTGATCTCAGAAGGCATTGAGGAGAAGGCTGCATAAAGATGCATAAGAAACAAAGGAAAAGAAGGTTATTTGATGGAAGCAACAATAAAGGACTAAAACCAATAATAAATTAGTTGTAGTGGAGTGAAATGAGTTAAGGAAAACTAGATATCATTCCACATGAGCCAGCAAGAGTGCATGAAGGTGTGGAAGGTATAGCACCAGTCTGCACAAAGATAGGGGCACATAAGAACCCTACAGATAGCATAGGTGTTCTTGTGCTCCTAGTGGAGGATATGCCAGAGGAAGGTTTGAGAACCTTATATCCCCATATAATAATGGATTGTAGCAAAACAACAATGATAGAGAGGGATGTTAGAGAAATTATGGATATCATTTTGCATGAGCCAACAAGAGTGTAAGAAGGTGCACAAGGTGTAGGAGTAGCCTACATAGAGATAAGGGTGCACATGAAGAACCCTTAATAGATCATAAGTGGTATTGTGCTCTAAGTGGAGGATACACTGAAGAAATGGTTGAGAACACTAGATCCCCATAAAGCAAAGGATTGGTTTAAATAAACAACATAGATTAATGCTGGATAGAAGATAACCTTTATCCTCAGATGCAAATCAAAATGACCCTGAGGAAGGAGACGATCTAAAGGACTTATTATAGATTTTAATTTCACCCTTGTGCGAGAGTTATTCAGGCTCTCTCACCTTTCAACTACAATCATGGGGATAACCTTAGGATGTGGGTATCCTATGGTGAGGTTGAACCTCTAGGCTTTTTTATGAGGCTAGTTCCTCAAGTGTTTCACTTAAACTCTTGATTCGCACACTAGAATATAATATTAGCTAAATAAAAGGGGTAAGAAGATGATTGAAAATAAATCTAAGCTAAGGGAGGTGATACACCAAAAAGAAGTGATCCACTTGGTCTGGAAAAAGATCCAACTACTAATGAACCCAAATAGGACACATACTATTCTGGCTCTATCTCAAGGCCATAACATGGATATTTTGTGTGGAGGTTGAGAGGAAGCCTTGCACTTTGAAGGATAACAAAAATAGGTCTACAAGAGACACTATGAACTAGTAACACTTCAAAGAGAGCTCGATACATAGACACTTCATATAATCTTGCATAAAACCTAAAAAATCAAAAGTAAGGTACTAGAAAAAATCATAGGTGATGAATGACAATCATACATTATGCAAATGAAACCAAATGTGCAAACTTATTTTAACTAGAAATAGAAAATCCTTCCTTGTATTGCTTCAAAAGAGTCTACTACAAAGATATTTTTGTAGATTAATTCTATCACCAATCTAGGGATCCATTCTTGGCTCTAAGGCCTCTTATTTATATCACAAAAGGGGGAAGAGAGAAATGGAAGAAATAAGAGGTCACTGATGGCTTGGACTCTGACATCATCCTCCCTTGTGGTAATAAATGTGTCACTCAGGATAGCTTCAAATCTTCTTGAGCCCTTCTCGTGCATTGAAGTCTCTCTTTGGATCATTTTAGGAGCCATGTTATAAGTAGCTAGAATGTCACTTCCCTTGCAGCTGAAAAGAATTTTGTATTTAAAAAAGTGTGGTTACTTTCATTTTCACATGTCTTATAAGAGAAAATGAGGCCTCTATGTGTTTTAACCTATTCAAGCCATGCTACATTTATATTTGAATGACCATTTATTAGGAGAGGGAGCCATGTTGAAGGAAAAAATCCTTCATTAAATTCCATCTACCAGTCACTTGGACTATTATCTTGACCACCAAGCTTTCCATAATTTATAACTTACTTGCTAGTACTTGAGTTTATACATGATTTCTACTTGCCTACTTATGAATTCGTGCTACCTGAGAAACTTGAATTGCACTAGTATGAGTAATTCAAACTTTTACTGGTCCATTACTTTGGACTTTTTGCAATTGATTACTCATAAATATATTTTTATGTTATGTGCCTAAGAAATTATGAAGTCTTCATGAAGGGAAAAATTTATTAGCATTGAAGATAACAAATCAGAGTCTTAGGACAAGAAGACTTATACCCTGGCAAACCCACTTAACATTGAAGAGAATAAATTAGGTTTTCAAACCTACACTACTTGTGAAAAATTTATAAGTCAAGCTCTACCAAAAACCCAACTAGAAAATCAAAGAGTAAATCAAGTTTTCTAGGGGGAATAAATTATTACTCATAAAACTTTATAAGACAAGCAAATAAAAAAACCTGATTTATTCTAAAGAGGAGTAATGAGTAACTCAGGTTTCTTGAGAAAGAAGACTTAACACATGGAGAATCCAATTTTACATTGGAAATAGGCCCAAAACACTTTGACCCTTTGAGACTTTCAACTTATAAGGTAATTTAACAGAATTAGTTCCACTAATGGAGTCTGTAGTACTAATAAAGTCATGCTTTAAATGTTTGAATTGCTTGGTTCACCATGAAAATTACTCAAGAACCTTTTCTTAGCTCTATAGACCTATCCCTTAGAATTTGACAGAATACACTTTAGGCAATCTCAAAGTGTTTCAAAATATTTGTTATCACTGTAAAACTCTCTAGTCCATTCATTTCACCTAGAAAATATGCTCATCCATCAGCAATTGGATCCATCTGGGCATAATTTGGTATGTGGGCCAAAAAAAATGGCCAATAGGACCTCAACCAGGAGTAACATACCAGAAGGAAGCACTATAAATGAAATAATGAGAAATGTTATAGAAGGAGAAGAATTTACTAGAGTTCAAGTAGGAGTTACTGAGTGAAGCATAAATAAGAGTGAGGTGCATGGGTCCAAAAGTGCACCAAAGGAAATAGAGGCGGTGGTGCTAGCACCAGCTAAAGAGAGATTGAGTGCCAATGCAAACAACATCATGTCAATGGATGAGGATGGAAAAATAAAAGTTGTAATGGTGAAATTCAAGAATAACAACCATGTAAAAAATATGTGTCCTTCAAAAAGCATAAACATAAAGAGGCAGAAGAGTGTAAGTATATTTGTGGTAGAAATTTGTCCAAAGCATTAGGGGAAGAAGAGAAAGAGGTATCAACTTGCAGTGGAACCTAAGTTTTTATAAAGATAATAGAGCATTGTTCGATGCAGAGACACATAAATGGAAGGAAAAGTGGGTATAACTCCACAAAAGGCATTTGAAGATGCATGAGTTGAGGAGAAGAGTTGACATGTAGCTAATAAAAACAAGACATTGTTTGCATATGAAATGGATGAGCTACCCTAAGGAATTAACCAAAATAATCATGATGCCAATCAAAGGAGTATACTTTTCATTGTATAGAAGTAAAAAGAGTCCTTATTGACTATGAGTAAGGTAGGAGGCCATCAGCTTAAAACTAACTAGGAATTAGGCTTGAAAGTGATATTAGTCAAAGCACATAGAGTGAAGTGCATGACAAAAGAGGAAGAATAAAAGCAATAAGAGGATGAAAATTTGGCAATAGATAATTCACAAATTATAGAACCAAGTAGTACACTCAGAAGGCCATCTCAAATGGAGGAGAATAGTCAAAAGTCATTGTATGTAACTTTTAAATCCTCACTACCAAAGTAAAGAAGAAACTATTGCCATGAAAGGAGATATGTAGGAGGAACCAACATGGGAGTAATGTGGAGGTCAAAAAAATCCCTTTGATAAGATAAAGAGTGGGAACTAATGCTAATCTTGGAAGGGATTGAGGAGAAGACTACATAAAGAAGATGCATAAGAGGTAGAGGAAAAAAAGGTTATTTCAAGGAAGCAACAATAGAGGAGTGAAACTAAGAATAAACCCAAATGTAGTGGAGTGAAATGGGTGAAGGAAAAGTTGATATAATTCCACATGAGCCAATAAATGTGCATGAAGTTGTGTAAGGTATAACACTAGTCTCCACAAAGACATGGGCACATAAAAAGAACCCTAAAGAGAGAACATGTGTTCCTATGCTCACAGTGGAGGATGCACCAAAGGAAATTTTAAGACCCTATATCTCCATAAAATAATGGATTCTAACACAACAATAATGATATAGAGGGATGTTAGAGAAATTATAGATATCATTCCACAAGAGCTAATGAGAGCGCAAGAAGGTGCACAAGTTTTAGGAGCACCCTGCATAGAGATAAGGGTAGACAAGAACCCTTAAGAGAGCACAAGTGATATTGTGATTGAAGTGGAGTATGCATCAAAGGAAGCATTAAGAACACTAGTTCTCCATAAAGCAAAGGATTGGTTCAAAACAACAACAACATAGAGTAATGTTGGAGTAATTATCCATATGTAGTGGTGTGTAATAGATAGAAGATAACCTTTAGCCTTGGATGCAAAGCAAAATGATCTTGAGGAAGGAGAGGCTCTAAAAGACCTTTAACCAGGGGAAACTTCCCTGAAGGAAGCATCCAAAGAAGAAATAGTGAGAGATGTTGTAGAAGGAAAAGAGTTGCCTAGAGATCAACTAAGAGTTTTTGAATGCAACATAAATAATAGTGAGGTGCATGGGTCCAAAAGTATTCCAAATAAAATAGAGGCATTGGTGAAAGCACCAACTGAATAGAGATTGAGAACCAATGCAAAAAACATTGTGTCAATGGATAAGGAAGGAAAAATAGAAGTTGTAAAGGTGCAATTCAATCATTATGGAAGAAATTTTCCTAAAACATTAGGGGAAGAAGAGAAAGAGGTAGAAAATTATAGTGGAACCTAAGTTTTCTTAAATATAATATAACATTGCACCATTCAGAGGCATGCAAAGTGATGGAAAAGTGGACATAACTCCATAAAAGGCATCTAAATATGCATGAGGAAAGAAAAAGAGTGGACATGTAGCTAATAAAAATAAGACATTGTTTACACATGACATAAATGAGCTTCCAAGAGGAATTAGCCAAAATCAACCTAATGCCAAGTGTAATTTTCATTGCACAGAAGGAATATGAGTCACTACCTATTAGGAGTAAGGTAGGAGGACATAAGTTTAAAACTAACTAGGAACAACACATGAAGCAGATAGCAGTCCAAACACACAGAGTGAAGTGTCTGAATAAAAAATGAGAGATGTTACAGAAGGAGAAGATTTACTTAGAAATTAATTGGGAGTTCTTGTGTGAAACATAAATAAGAGTGAGGCATATGGGTCCAAAAATCCACCAAAGGAAATAGAGGCATGGGTGCAAGCACCATCTGAAGAGAGATTGAGTGCCAATGCAAACACCATTATGTCAATAGATGAGAAAGTAAAAAGAGAAGTCACATGGGTGAAATTCAAGCACAACAGCCATGCAAAAGAGATGTGTCCTTCAAAAGTCATAGACATAGAAGAGGCAAAAGAGCACAAGTCTATTTGTGGTGGAATTTTGCCTAAAGCATTAGGGTAAGAAGAGAAAGAGATAGCAATTGGCATTGGAACCTAAGTTATCATAAAGAGAATAGAGCATTGTACCATGGAGAGACACACAAAGGGAAGATAAAGTGGGAATAACTCCATAAAAGGCATCTGAATATGCATTAGGAGAGGAAAATATTCTACATGTATCTAATAAAAATAATACATTTTTTGCACACAATATGGATGAACTACTGAGAGGAATTAGAAAAAATCAGCTTGATGCCAATCAAAGGTGTGCCATTTCATTGCATGGAAGAAAAAGGAGTCACTACCGATTGGGATTAAGGAAAGAGATCATAAATTTAAAACTAACTAGGAACAATTCTTAAAGGGGATATTAGTCTAAGAAAATAGAGAAAAGTGTGTGACAAAAGAGGAATAAAAAAAGTAATAAGAGGGTGCAAATTTGGCAACATATAATTTCCAAACTACAGAACCAAGTAGTGCACCCAAAAATCCATCTTAAATGTAGGAGAATACTCAAAATCCATTGAAGGTAACATTCAAAGGGTTGATCCCAAAGAAAAGAAGAAAGTGTTGCCATGAAAGGTGATGCACAGGAGGAACCAATATGGGAATAATGTGGAGGTCAAAAAGAGCCCTTTGAGAAGATGAAAGAGTGGGAGCTAAAGTTGATCTTGGAAGGCATTGAGAAGAATGAATAAGAAACAAAGGAAAATAAGGTTATTTCATGGAAATAATGATAGAAGAGAGAAACTGAGAATAAAACCAGTTGTATTGGAGTGAAAAGAGTGAAGGAAAAGTGGATGTCATTCCACATGAGCCATCAAGAGTACATGAAGGTGCATAAGGTATACCACTAGTCTGCACAAAGATAGGGGCATATAAGAACCCTAAAGAGAACATAGGGGTATTTGTGTTCACAGTAGAGGATGCACCAAAGGAAGGGTTGAGAACCCTATATCCCGATAAAGTAATGGATTGTACCACAATAACAATGATAGAGAGGGATGTTAGAAAAATTGTGGATATCATTCTACAAGAGCCAGCAAGAGTGAAAGAAGGTGCACAAGGTGTAAGAGTATCCTCCATAGAGATAAGGATGCACAAGAAAAACCTTTAAATGATATCAAGTGTTATTATGCTCAAAGTGGAGGATACATCGAAGGAAGTGTTATGAACACTAGATCCCCATAAAGCAAAGAATTGGTTCACAATAATAACATACAGTAATGTTTGATAAATTTTTCATATGTAATAATGTGTGATGGATAGAAGGTAACCTTTAGCCCCAAACACAAATCAAAATGAACTTGACGAAGGAGAGGCTCTAAAGGACCTTTGACTAGGATAAATTTCCCTAAAGGAAGCACCCAAAAAAATAAATAGTGAGAGATGTTGCAGAAGGAAAAGAGTTACCTAGAGATCAATTGAGATTTGTTGAGTGAAACACAAATAAGAGTGAGGTGCATGGGTCCAAAAGTGCACCAAATGAAATAAAGTCATTGGTGCAATCACTAGCTAAAAAGAGATTAAGCACCAATGCAAAAAACATTATGTCAATGGATGAAAAAGGTGAAAGAGAAGTTGCATGGGTGAAATTCAAGTACAAAAACCATGCAAAAGATATGTTTCCCTCCAAAGGAACAAATATAGATGCATAAAAATTAGAGGAAAAGAATGATATTTCATGGAATCAATAATAAAGGAGTGAAACCAAGAATAAACCTAGTTGTGGTGGAGTGAAATGAGTTAAGGAAAAGTGGATATCATTCCTAATGAGCCAGAAAGAGTGCATGAAGTGAAAGGTATAGCACTAGTCTACACAAAGATAGAGGCACATAAGAACCCTAAAGAGAACACATGTATTCTTGTGTTCATAGTGGAGTATGTGCTAAAGTAAGGGTTGAGAACCCTATATCCCCATAAAGTAATGGATTTTAGCACACCAATGATAAAGAGGGATGTTAGAACAATTATGGATATCATTCCACAAGAGCTAGAAAGAGCACAAGAAGGTACACAAGGTGTAGGAGCAGCCTGCATAAAGATAAGGTCGCACAAGAAGAAACCTTAAGAGGGAACAAGTGTTATTGTGCTTGAAGTGGAGGATGCACCGAAGGAAGGGTTGAGAACACTACATCCCCATAAAGCAAAGGATTCATTCACAATAACAACATAGAGTAATGTTGGAGTAATTGTCCATATGCAGTGGTGTGTGATGGATAGAAGATAACCTTTAGCCCTAGATGTAAATAAAAATGAGCCTGAGGAAGGAGAGGATCTAAAAGACCTTCGACCAAGAGAAACTTCCTTGAAAAAAGAACCCAAAGAAGAAATAATGAGAGATGTTGCAGAAGGAGAAGATTTTCCTAGAGATCAACTGGGAGTTGTTGAGTGAAACATAAATAATAGTGAGGTGCATGGGTCCAAAAGTGCTCCAAAAGAAATAGACACATTGGTGCAAGCACTAACTGAAGAGAGATTAAGCACTAATGCAAACAACATTATGTCAATAGATGAGGAAGGTGAAAGAGAAGTTGCACGGGTGAGAGTGCAGGTGTTCTTGTGCTCATAGTGGAGGATGCACCAAAGGAAGGGTTAACAACCCTATATCCCCATAAAGTAATGGATTGTATCACAACAACAATGATAAAGAGGGATGTTAGAAAAATTGTGGATATCATTCCAAAAGATCCAGCAAGAGAAAAAGAAGGTACATAAGGTGTAAGAGCAGCCTACATAAAGTTAAGGTCACACAAGAAGAAACCTTAAGATAACACAAGTGTTATTGTGGTCAAAGTGGAGGATGCACCAAAGGAAGGGCTGAGAACACTAGATACCCATAAATAAAAGGATTGGTTCACAACAATAACATAGATTAATGTTGTATTAATTATCCATATGTAGTTTTTTGTGATGTATAGAAGATAACCTTTAGCCCTGGATGTAAAGAAAAATGAGCCTGAGGAAGGAGAGGCTCTAAAGGACCTTCGACTAGTAAAAACTTCCCTAAAAGAAGAATCCAAAGAAGAAATAATGAGAGATGTTTCAAAAAGAGAAGAGTTGCTTAGAGATCAACTATGATTTGTTGAGTGAAACATAAATAAGAGTGAGGTGCATGGGTCTAAAGGTATGCCAAAGTAAATAGAGGCATCGGTGCAAGCACCAACTGAAGAGAGATTGAGCACCAATGCAAACAACATTGTGCCAATAAATGAGGAAGGTGAAAGAGAAGTTTCATAGGTGAAATTTAAGCATAATAGCCATGCAAAAGAGATGTATCCTTCAAAATGCACAAACATAGAGAGGTAAAAGATCACAAGTTTACTTGTGGCATAAATTTTCCTAAAGCATTAGGGGAGAATAGAAAATGGTAGCAACTTGCAATGGAACCTAGGTTGTCATAAAGATAATAGAACATTTCACCATAGAGAGAAAAATAAAAGAAAGGAAAAGTGGACATGACTACACAAAATACATATGAAGATGCATTATGAGAATAGAAGAGTCTACATGTAGCTAACAAAAATAAGACATTATTTGCACATGGCATGGATGAGTTATCGAGAGGAATTATCCAAAATTAGCTTGATGCCAATCAAAGGTGTGCCATTTTCATTTCATGGAAGTAAAATGATTCATTACCAATTAGGAGAAAGGTAGGAGGCCATCACCTTAAAACTAACTAGGAACAATGTTTGAATGGGATATTAGTCCAAGCACATAGAGCAAAGTGAGAGATAAAAGAGGAAAAAGAAAATCAATAAGAGGGTGAAAATTTGGAAACATATAATTTCCAAAATTTATAACCAAGTAGTGCACCCAAAAGGCCATCTCAAATGGAGGAGAAGACTCAAAAACCATTGAAGGTAACCTTCAAAGCCTCATTCCCAAAGAGAAGATGAAAGTGTTGCCATGAAAGATGATTCACAGGAGGAGCCAACATGGGAACAATGTGGAGGTTAGAAAGAGCCCTTTGAGAATATGAAAGAGTGGGAATTAATTATGATCTTAGAAGGCATTGAGGGGAAGGATACATAAAGAATATGCATAAGAAGTAGAGTAAAATAATTTAATTTCATGGAAACGACAATAGGGGAGCAAAACCAAGAATAAAACTAGTTCTAGTGGAGTGAAAATAGTGAAGGAAAAGTGGATAACATTTTACATGAGTCATCAAGAATATATGAAGGTGTCTAAGGTATAGCACCAGTATGCAAAAAGACAAGGTCATATATGAAGAAACCTAAAGAGAGCACATGTGTTCTTGTGCTCACAGTGGAGGATGTGTGAAAAGAAGGGCTGAGAACCCTATATCCCCATAAAGTAATGGATTGATACACAATAATAATGATGGAGAGGGATGTTAGAGCAATTATGGATATCAAGTGTTATTGTGATCAAACTAGAGGATGCACTGAATAAAGTGTTGAGAACACAAGATCCCCATAAAGCAAATGATTTATTCATAATAATAACAACATAGACTAATGTTGGAGCAATTGTCCATATGTAGTGGTGTGTGATGGATATAAGATAAACTTTAGCCCTAGATGTAAGGAAAATTGAGCCTAAGGAAGGAGAGGCTCTAAAGGACCTTCGACCAAAATAAACTTCCTTGTACAGAAGCACCCAAAGAGGAAACAATGAGAGATGTTGCTGAAGGAGAAGAGTTACCTAGAGATCAACTAGGAGTTGTTGAGTGAAGCATAAATAAGAGTGAGGTGCATGCATCCAAAAGTGTGCCAAAGTAAATAAAGGCATTGGTGTAAGCACAAACTGAAAAGAGATTGAGTGCTAATGAAAACAACATTGTGTCAATAGATGAGGAAGGTAAAAGAGAAGTTATGCAAGTGAAATCCAAGCACAATAACCATGCAAAAGAGATGTGTCCTTTGAAAGGCAAAGACATAGTGAGGCAAAAAAGTGCAAGTCTATTTATGGCACAAGGACAGGGGAATTTAAGAAGAACCCTAAAGATAGCATAGGTGTTCTTGTGCTCATGGTGGAGGATGCACCAAATTAAGGGTTAAGAACCCTATATCCCCATAAAGTAATGGATTTTAGCACAATAACAATGATAGAGAGGGATATTAGAGAAATTGTGGATATCATTCCTCAAAAGTTAGTGAGAGCATAAAAAGGTGTACAAGGTGTAAGAATAACCTCCATAAAGATAAGGGCACACAATAAGAACCCTTAAGTGAGCAAAAGTGTTATTGTGCTTGAAGTGGAGGATGAACTGAAGGAAGTGTTGCGAATATTAGATCCCCATAAAATAAAGGATTGGTTCACAACAATAACATAGAGTAATTTTGGAGTAATTATCCATATGAAATGGTGTTTGATGGATATATGATTACCTTTAGCCCCAGATACAAAGCAAAATAAGCTAGAGGAAGGAGAGGCTCTAAAGGACCTTTGATTATGAGAAACTTCCATAAAAGAAGCACCCAAAGAAGAAATAGTGAGAGATTTTGTAAAAGGAAAAGAGTTGCCTAGAGATCAGCTAGGAGTTGTTGAGTGAAGCATAAAAAAGTGAGGTGCATGGGTCCAAAAGTGTGAAAAATGAAATAGAGGCATTGGTACAAGCACCAGTTGAAGAGAGATTGAGTGCCAATGTAAACAACATTGTGTCAATGGATGAGGAAGGTGAAAGAGAAGTTGCACAGGTGAAATTCAAGCACAACAGCTATGAAAAAGAGATATTTTTTTCCAAAGGCACATATATTGAGAGGTAAAAGTGCACAATTCTATTTATGGTAGAAATTTACCTAAATCATTAGGATAAGAAGAGAAAAAGGTAGCAACTTGCAGTGGAACCTAAGTTGTGATAAAGATAATAGAGCATTATATCATGGAGAGACAAATAAAAGGAAGGAAAAGTTGGCATAATTCTAAAAAAGGCATCTAAAGATGCATGATGAGAGGTGAAGAGTCGACATGTAGCTAACAAAAATAAGACATTATTTGTACACAACATGGATGAGCCACTGAGAGGAATTAGCCAAAATTAGCCTAATGCCAATAAAAAAAGTGCAATTTTCATTACACAGAAGAAAAGGAGTCACTAACAATTCAAAGTAAGGCAAAAGGCCATCGAATTAAAACTAACTAGGAATAATGCTTGAAGATGGTATTAGTCCAAGCACACAGAGTGAAGTATATGATCAAAGAGAAATAAGAAAATCAATAAGAGTGTGAAAATTTGAAAATAGATAATTTTCAAAGTACAAAACTAAGAGGTACACTAAGAAGACTAGCTTAAATGGAGGAGAAGACTAAAAATCCATTAAATGTAACCTTCAAATCCTATCTCCCAAAATAAGAAAGTGTTGCCATGAAAGGTGATGCATAGAAGGAGCTAATATGGGAGCAATATGGAGGTTAGAAAGAGCTAATGCTGATTTCAGAAGGCATTAAGGGGAAGGATGCATAAAGAAAACACATAAGAAGCAAAGGAAAAGAAGTTTATTTCATGGAAGCAACAATAAAAGAGTGAAACTAAGAATAAACACTGTTGTAGTAGAGTAAAATGAGTGAAGGAAAAGAGGATATCATTCCACATGAGCTAGCAAGAATGAATGAAGGTGTGGAAGGTATAACACCAATCTACAAAATGATAGGGGCACATAATAACTCTAAGGAGAGCACAAGTGGTCTCGTGTTCACAGTGAAGGATGCATCGAAGGAAGGGTTGATAACCCCATATCCCCATAAATTAATAGATTGTAGCACAAAAACAACAATAGAAAGGGATGTTAGAGCAATTATGGATATCATCCCACAAGAGCCAATGAGAGCACAAGAAGGTTCACAAGGTGTAAGAGAAACCTACATAAAGATAAGGGTGCACAAGAAGATAAATTAAGAGAACACAAGTGTTATTATGCTCAAGGTGGAGGATGCACCAAAGGAAGGGTTAAAAACACTAGATCCCCATAAATCAAAGGATTAGTTCACAAAAATAATAACATAGAGTAATTTTGGAGCAGTTATCCATATGCAGCAATGTGTGATAGATAGAAGACAATTTTTAGCCGCAAATGAAAAAAAATGATCCTGAGGAAGGAGAGGCTCTAAAGGACCTTTGACTAGGAGAAACTTCCCTGAAGGAAGCACCCAAAGAAGAAACAACAAAAGGTGTTACAGAAGGAGAAGAGTTGCCTACAGATTAACTAGGAGTTGTTGAGTGAAGTATAAATAAGAGTGAGCTACATGGGTTCAAAATTGTGCCAAAGCAAATAGAGGTGTTGGTGTAAGC
Source organism: Torreya grandis (assembly GCA_037957365.1). NCBI lineage: Eukaryota > Viridiplantae > Streptophyta > Pinopsida > Cupressales > Taxaceae > Torreya > Torreya grandis. Next base: position 298,567 of record JARHVA010000545.1, on the reverse strand, counting down.
ACCAGTTGAAGAGAGATTGAGTGCCAATGCAAACAGTGTTGTGTCAATGGATGAGGAAGGTGAAAGAGAAGTTGCACAGGTGATATTCAAGCAAAATAGCCATGTAAAAGAGATGTGTCCTTCAAAAGGCAAATACGTAGATAGGCAAAAGAGTGCAATTTTATTTGTGGTAGAAATTTGCCTAAAGCATCAAGGGAAGAAGAGAAATAGGTAGCAAATTATAGTGGAACCTACGTAGTCATATAGATAATAAAGCATTATGCCATGGAGAGACATGCAAAGGGAAGGAAAAGTGGGCTTAACTCCATAAAAGTTATCTAAAGATACATGAGGAGAGGAGTAGAGTTGACATGTAGCTAACAAAAACAAGACATTGTTTGCACACAACATGGATGAGCTACCGAAAAGAATTAGCCAAAATCAACCCAATGCCAATAAAAGGAGTGCAATTTTCATTCCAAAAAAGGAAAAGGAGCCACTACCAATTTGGAGCAAGGCAAGAGGCCATCAGCTAAAAACTAACTAGGAATAATACTTGAAGTAGATATCATTCCAATAAAAAAGAGCAAAGTGCATGACAAAATAGGAAAAAGAAAAGCAATAAGATGACAAAAATTTGGCAACAAATAATTTCCAAACTATAGAACCAAGTAGTGCACCTAGAAGGCCATCTCAAATAGAGGAGAAGAATCAAAATTCATTGAAGGTAACCTTAAAATACTCTCTCCAAAATTAAATAAGAAAGTGTTGCCATGAAATGCGGTGCACAAGAGGAGCCAACATGGGAGCAATTCAGAGGTTAGAAAGAGCCCTTTGAGAATATGAAAGAGTGGGCACTAATGCTGATCTTGGAAGAAATTAAGGAGAAGTCTATATAAAGAAGATGCATAAGAAGCAAAGGAAAATAAGGTTATTTTATGGAAGCAAAAATATAGGAGCCAAACCAAGAATAAACTTAGTTGTAGTGGAGTGAAATGAGTGAAGAAAAATTGGATATCATTCTACATGAGTTAGCAAGAGTACATGATGGTGTGGAAGGTATATCCCTAGTATGCATAAAGATAATGGGCATGTAAGAAGAACCCTAAAGAGATCATAGGTGTTATTATGCTCATAGTGGAGGATGTGCCACAGAAAGGGTTGAGAACCCTATATCCACATAAAGTAATGGATTGCCACACAACAACAATGATAGAGAGGGATGTTAGAGCAGTTATGGATATCATTCCACAAGATCCAGTGAGAGCACAAGAAGATGCATAAAGATATAGGAGAAACTTACCTAGAGATAAGGACACACAAAAATAAACCTTAAGAGATCACAAGTGTTATTGTGCTCAAGTGGGGGATGCATTGAAGGATGGGTTGAGAATACTAGATCCCCATCAAGCAAAGGATTGGTTCAAAACAATAATAACATAGAGTAATGATGGAGTAATTATCCATATGAAATGATGTGTGAGAGATAAATGATAAGATTTAGCACCATATGCAAAAGAAAAAAAAGCCTAAGGAGAGGCTCTAAAACACCTTCGACTAGGAGAAACTTACCTGAAGGAAGAACTGAAAGAAGAAACAACAAGAGATGTTGTAGAAGGAGGATAGTTACCTAAAGATCAATTGGGAGTTATTGAGTTAAGCATAAATAAGAGTGAGGTGCATGGGTCCAAAAGTGTGACAAAGGAAATAGAGGCATTGGTGCAAGCACCAACTGAAGAGAGATTGAGTGCCACTATAAACAACATTGTGTTAATGGATGAGGAAGGAAAAGGAGAAGTTGCATGGGTGAATTTCAAGCACAACAACCATGTAAAAGAGATGTGTCCTTTGAAAGGCAAAGACACAAAGAGGTAAAAGAGCACAAGTTTATTTATTGTATAAATTTGCCTAAAGCATTAGGGGAAGAAGAGAAATAGGTAGAAAATTGCAGTGGAACCTAAGTTTTCATAAATTTAATAGAGAATTATGCCATGGAGAGACATGAAAAGAGAATGAAAAGTGGGTATAAATCCATAAAATACATCTGAAAATTCATGAGAGGAGAAGAGTCGACATGTAGCTAACAAAAACAAGACATTGTTTATACACAACATGGATGAACTACTGAAGGAAGTATCCAAAATCAGCCCAATGCCAATCAAAGAAGTGCAATTTTCATTATACGAAAAAAAGAGTCACTACTAATTAGGAGAAGGGAAAGAGGCCATCAACTTAAAACTAATTAGGAACAATGCTTGAAGGGGATATCATTCAAAGCACACAGAGTAAAGTGCGCAATAAAATAGGAAGAAGAATAGCAATGAGAGGGTGAAAGTTTGACAACAAATAATTTCCAAACTACAAAACCAAGTAGTGCACCTAGAAGGCCATCCTAAATGGAGGAGAAGACTCGAAAGCCATTGAAGGTAACCTTCAAATCCTCATTCCCAAAGTAAAGAAGTATGTGTTACCATAAAAGGTGATGCACAAGAGATGTCAACATGGGAGTAATGTGGAGGTCAGAATGAGTCCTTTGAGAAGATGAAAGAGTAGGAGCTAATGTTGATCTCAAAAGGCATTGAGGAGAAGATGCATAAGAAGTAGAGGAAAATAAAGTTTTTTTAATTTAATTAATGTCTGTCTATGAATATAACTTGGGTATACTTTATCCTATCAAATATCCTTTGCCAAATGAGCAAGAATCTAACCATACAAGTTAGGCATTCATTTTCCAAATGACAAGCATCTAACCATATGGGTTAGGCATTCCTTTGCCAAATGAGAAAACATCTAACCATATGGGTTAGACATCTACACATGAGTAGGTTATGATCTGGCTAGAGACTTGACTCATCGGGATCAACTAGATCTTGATTCACTCATTGTTCACCATTCATCTCTACTGGATAAACAACGAGGTCATTGTGATAAGAGTATAAAACATATAACAAATAATGACATTTCTATTTAGAATTTGGCCTAAAGCATCAAGAATGCAATGACCCAAATGGGATCCTTCTGAGTATATTGAAAAGTTTTTATCTTTTCTTTGTTTATCTAAATTAGGGACTTATTATATTGGTCTTGCCTTTTCATTTAACTTTAATTTTGTTTAATGAACAATGCCAACCCTACTCTAATCACTTACGTATTGGAAGCATCCTTCACTTTCTAGACAACATACATACCTGCTTCTGAACATGATCAAGGTGTAGTGTGCATGTAATTCTATTCCCTATTATATGTTTCATATAAACTGTAGGTTTGGGTATGTAGCCCTTTTTAGGGCTTAGTTCCCTAGATAGTTCTTTTGTGATAGCTACCCAAATGGGAGTGTAAAAAGTATCAATTTAAGTAACTAGATACTTGTTTAACTAAACTAAACCTAAATCTAAACAAGAAATAGAAATTAACATTTGTAAGCTACATCTTTTTTTCACTTTTATTTATATCAATAATGTTTTTGATCCTTACTTTAGACAACCCAATCCATACAATTGTTATTGCCAAGGTTTCGTTATCTAAGAGCAATATGGTTGGTGGTTTTTTGATAATACTAGTTTAACATTCTCAATCTAGATTTTATTTACTCATTTTTGATGGTACTGAGTTTTGAGTAACAAATGTAATTTCTCCATCTCTATTTTATAAGTTCACAAGTCAGAATCATTTAAGGTAGTTCAAGTTGTTTCCTTATCTTTATTACTATTGTTGACCAAGAGGGATTATCCCACCCCTTTGTCTTAGTGACACAACATGGTCCCATTTTCTCCCCAATGGTTTATAAGGATAATGCCCAGACATCGTTTTTGCAGATGTATTATGCTACAGATGCAGTAGCTCAAGCACAATGACATTACCCATAAATGTGAGCCAGAGACACCGTTTCTATTAAACGCTACATAGTTTTGTTTAACCTTAAATTCTTGGTCTTAGTTGAGAGTTAAAAAGTAAAGAATAATTGAAGTGAATTAATGCATTGTATTTCAAAAGCAAATTCTTGAGTAGAAAGGTAGAAATTAATTCTGTAACATAATCTCCTAGTTATAAATTAATTTTGTAACATAATCTCCTAGTTTAGTCATCATGTCAATTTTTAACAACATTATTTTCCTTTGACAATTATACCTTTAGTCTACTTAGGTAAGCATTTCTATAAAATAACTTATACACAAATAGTTTAAGAATGTGATATTGAACTTGAATTTAATGTTAAATAAATCTCTTTATACGTTTGAAAGGAGAGTTTTGAAATTGAGGGATCAAACCTAAAATGAAGAATAGTTATGTTATTTTCAATGATAATAAATGATAATTTTAATTCCAATATAGAAAGAAATAAAATAAATATATTTTTCCAACTGTGCAATTATAAATATAGTTTTCTATGTACATAAGTATAAAATTGATTATAGCAAATCTCTAAGGAATTTGTTGAAAAATTGAATAAAAAATAACTTCTATTTACACCTCTATGAAATTGAGAATTGTTTTGCAACGTAAGATAAGTTAGAATATCATTTAGTTATAAATATGGAATTGAAATTTATTTCTTTACGTAACATATCATAAAATTGATTGGAATATTCTTCTAATCATAAATAAGAAATTTAAACTTATTCTAAGTAACATGATGAAAGTTTTTTTAAAAAAATAGATTACCATTCTAATTATAAATATGAATTTCGTAATTTTATCATCTAATCATAGATAGTTAAAAAAAACATCAAATATATATTATTAAGATAATTACATCACATATTAATTATTATAGAACATAATAATTAAGTTATGAAGACACAAATGTGGTCAAATATTTTATATGGACATTTATGTTTATATCCATTAATATTATTAATCAAAGGAATGAATTAAGATATTTAAAAGTGACTGATATGTTAATAATACTACCATTACACACAATGATAATTAACATTACGTGCATCATATATTGCTCATGTTACTTTCATATTTGATCCATAAACTTTAAGCAATATTACACTAACGTAATTTAATTTTGATTTACAATATTAATTATGAAATAATAAAAAGAATTGACTTACAAAACATGAATTTAACAAAATAATTCACAACATTCAACACATAATTTGATAACGGAGTTCGGCACGAAGCCCTGTGTCTCTAGGTCCTATATCGGCTGATGTATTAGGAAAAATGTTTGAAAATTACTTACAAACATCTCCAAATTGAAAAATGAACAACTGGAAAAATATTCTATGGGAAAAAATAATTCTAGTCTCTTTTCAAACTTTTTGTTAATTTTGCCTCTAACACCCTCTGTGAGCCACACACTCCTTTGATATAGTTTTCTCGCAAAATTTCTTGCTTCTGATGTTTTTAAATATAAGTCTTAACACTTTATATAGTGTTACATCCCACAAGTATGATGGTGGGGACATTTATATTTTACCAAAAATTTCTTATTTTGAATCCCACTTTCAATGTATTCAGTGGTCAAAGTATATCCTTAGTCCCACATTGGTAAGTGGGGGGCATTTGGGATGTTAATATACCACAGAGTTTGTTGTTTAACATGCCATGTGTTTGGAATTAACATGCATTTCATGGGGTTTGGTAAGTATGTGGTGTAATTTGGAAGGAATGTGGTGACATGTTGGCTATTTCATGGGTTTGTGGATGGAATATAGGTTTGGTGAGGTTTTCACATGGACATGGTGTCATGAACATGGCATGTACATGGATGTAACGTGGCATGTATGGTAAGTTATATATGGTTTGTTTGGAACATTTGAGAAATAATATGAATTTGGACCATGGTAATTAATTGGTGCTAAGCCACATGGTGGCTTGAGGACCCACCACGTGGTCCAATCTCCACTCGTCACTTGTCATCCACTCACCAATTGTCGACCAGTCATCACTTGTCAACTTCCCAATGGATGTTCCATCTAAAACCAAAATTTTTGCCCTATTACATTATGGCTATCAAAGATAACTATATTCATCATAAAATACAAATGATTGAAACCCATTATTTTCCTTCATGAACTAACTGCCACATCACGTTCTTATTGGTCCTCATTTTTCCACGTCAACATGTTGACCAAGTTATACCACAACTTTGATCGGTTATAACTTGCATATAGAGACTCCATTTCATGAATCATAAATTGTGTCAAAAATATCATGATGATTTTTTCATAGTGAAACTATTTTAAATTTATTCTGTAATGGTCATTTTCTATAGTTTGACCAACTTTGACCAGCTTTGATCAATTTGATTGAAACTTTGACTAACTACACAAGGAACATACGAGCTTTATTTTATGCATTCCACATACCATTGGAAAGGTCTCAATAGGCCTAATGCAATGGTGTAGGTTTTGATCTACTTCAAGGCCTTTTTTGAATTCACATCCAAATCAATCCTCCCCACTAAGAAGGTTTTTAATCTTCAAAAAGTTGATATTGGCCCTGGTACTTCATGTGAAGATATTTACATGGCTTTGACTACTATAAAAATGTTGCATGTCACCTGATGTTCTAACAATCACCATTTTATAATTATCCTCTTAGGGTATTACATAGCAACATAATTTACAAATGTTACCCTTCTTGGGTCTTTACAAACACTATAATTGTACATAACAATTACAAACACTGCCCATACTCAAGTTTTGCATTTATAAACAATGCCTATATTCAGGTCTTACAAGCATGAAGGAAATATGTATGCATATTTGTACACTCTATACAAATTAAATTATATAATATATTTTTGAGCTATTCTCGATGCTTCTCATGATGGCATCTTCATGTTGTCCTACAGTGTTCTAACATGTCATGTCCCCTTTTCAGGTGACATCTTCAGACTTGATGATTAGCCTATTATGCAACCTTCGTAGGCTAATATGATGGATAGAGGGTCATGATGGAGCTTGGCTTGGCTTCAATTAGTAGAATTCCTACAGTTGGCTTTCATTCAAGCTCTTTCAGACATGTTTTGCCTGAGCTCCTATTATTTAGGGACTTCTAACACATAGCAGAGCACCCTTATTTTGGTATAGTCATGTGCATAATCATTCCCTGATTCACCAGCTTCAGACGGTTCGAGGATCCGACATGTATTGAGGGAGATATTAATATTTGATTGATTTAATCAAATATTAATTATTTGGTCTAATTTTAATTAGAAACCCTAATTATAATTTAAGAAAACCCTAATTAGGGCAAGCATATCTTTTTGGAGGGTATAAGGGTTTCTCATGGGAGAGAATTGATTCATGATTGATTATTGATATTGATTCTTGTTAAGAATTCTTCTGTGATGACTGAGCCAAGGGTTATAGGATTCCATTTGCATTGAAGAACGTCCAATCTTCATTGTGTGTGATTTAGAGGTTGTGAAAGATTAGCCAATTTATTGCCAAATTGAGAGATAACTTCATACAGAAGTTATCACAAGGGTTTACAAGTTTGAGAGATAACTTCATACAGAAGCTATCACAAGGGTTCACAAGTATTTCTTTATTTAGGTTATTGATTCAATAATTATCCAAATATAGATCTTTTGTATTAGCCCATAATTCTTCAGAATAGGGTCAAGCATATAGGTTGTACAAGATTGGCAGCCGTACGAAGTCTGCACAGATCCGTGCAAATCTGTATGCATCAGCGAAAAGATCAGACACTGACATTGGCAGGCAGAGACCTACAGAGACCGACATCGGCCGACCTCTCATCGATGTCGGTAGGTTAACGACCCCAGTTGACCGATGACGACAGTATAATTGACGTCGATGACTGTGTTTTTTACATAGCAGGCTGAGACGTACCAGATCCAGATTTATTTCCCAGTTTGTGGAATACTCAGGCTATTAAGGCCGTATTTTCAATATTCATTGTATACTTGACAGAGGACCTCTATTGTAAGCATATGATCAAATAAATAAGAGATTATACTGTGATTTATTTATCTATTTGAAGATATTTTCAAAAATACAGATAAGTAATTCAGAGCTTTTGTCTTGCTATATTCCCTATTGGACAGGGGATATTACAATGGTATCAGAGCTTTTGTTAAAAAAAAAGAGACCCTAAGAAAGGGATATTACAGTGGTATCAGAGCTTTTGTCTTTCTATATTCCCTATTTGAAGGGGATATTACAGTGGTATCAGAGCCAAATTCCTGCCATCCTATTGGGTAGACTAGAGCCAAATTCCTGCTATCCTATTGGGTACCATGATTACTTCAAGTATTCAGAAACAATGGGACACTCTTATGATAGTGAATGAGGAGTGGGACTTATTAAATCCTCAAGTTCATGAGAGGTTGTCTTTTGATCACTTTGTTAAGCTGAGGAGAGAGCACTACAAATCAGTTAGACAAGATAGCAGCATGTCCCATGATTATTATGAGATAGGAGATAGTGAAGATGAGGATGAGTCCGATGCTTGCACTCAGAGTGGGGAGGTGTGCTCAAATGTTAGTGCACTGAGGGTTGATGATCTCTCAACTATGGCAGAGATTTTAGAAGAGTCCCAGGATCCAATTATTGCAGATGCCACTCAGGAGAATGCAGCGGATAGTTTTGAGGACTTAGTTTCACCGGTAGTTTCCTTCGATACGGAGGAGTTAGACAGTGATGATACAATTGTTGATACTTCGTATGTTGATATGAGCTTTGGAGTTGATTCACAGAGTATGGATGGTAGTATTACAGAGGTCAGTGATTTTGAGTCTACTCGTTTGGACCATGCATCAAAGGAGGATTGTAGGAGACAATCTAACCAATGCCACCATGTGTCTAGTCAGCTGAGAGTTAGTGAGCGAGACATTGCTACCGCTTGCAAGCATTTCGATGCTACTCATCAGTTGTTAGCAATTTATGGATGGGGTTCTCCTACTAACATTAAGTAGGGAGGTAGTTATTTGTCCTTGACAGAGATCCACTCTTTATGGGAGGCTTTTTAGATTTTGAGACAGGATTATATGCAGTTGGTAGCTGAGAGAGATTATCTTATGGAGTGGGGCAGCATAGCATATGATGCATTATTGGTCAAGGAAGATAAGGTGAGTGAGCTTACTCAATAGCTCGAGGTGACTTCTGAGATTCTTGAGAGTACGCAGTTGGCTTATGAGGAGTCACAGTTTCATTTGGCTGAGGTGACTGCAGAGTTGGAGCATTTGCAGTCTTCACCAACACCAAACCCAGTCCACGTGTATATTGAGATGGTTGGTGGTGAGTACATTCCTATAGTGGTTGCTGAGGAACATGTTGTTGGAGCTGACACACATGTTCAGGATTTGGGAGTACCTAGACCTGATGAGTTTGGCATACTAGTGGAGTTGAGTTTCTAGATTGATTCTTCTCACACCGATGGGGTGTGGTACAGTTGGTCATGCCACCTTTACAGAGGGATCAGTTATGGGATGGATTGGCACCATCTTTTGTAGATAGAATTGGCAGTTGTAAATTACACAGCCTACAATATCGACACATCTAGGGTAGTTGTGATTTTAGAGATTGGTTGAGTTGCATTTGCCAGTTTGATTGTGGATTCCTCTCAGTTATATTTTAGAGGATATTGCAGGAGCTTGTGTTGATTGTCATCAGTATCGATCATGACTATATTTGGGATCCAGGTGGATTGATTGGGTTGTTGTTTCGAGATTGCTTGGGATAAGCAATTTTAGGAGGGGTGGATTGTCATGTCCCCTTTTTAGGTGACATCTTCAGACTTGATGATTAGCCTATTATGCGACCTTCGTAGGCTGATAGGATGGATAGAGGGTCATGATGGAGCTTGGCTTGGCTTTGATTAGCAGAATTCCTATAGTTGGCTTTCATTTAGGCTCTTTTAGACATGTTTTTCCTAAGCTCCTATTATTTAGGGACTTCTGACACGCAGCAGAGCACCCTTATTTTGGTATGGTCATGTGCAGAATCATTCCCTGATTCACCAGATTTAGACGATTCAAGGATCTGACATGTATTGAGGGAGATATTAATATTTGATTGATTTAATCAAATATTAATTATTTGGTCTAATTTTAATTAGAAACCCTAATTCTAATTTAAGAAAACCCTAATTAGGGAAAGCATATCTTTTTGGAGGGTATAAGGGTTTCTCATGGGAGAGAATTGATTCATGATTGATTATTGATATTGATTCTTGTTAATAATTCTTCTATGAAGACTGAGCCAAGGGTTCCAAGATTCCATTTGCATTGAAGAACGTCCACTCTTCATTGTGTGCGATTCAGAGGTTGTGAAAGATCAGTCGATCGATTGCCAAATTGAGAGATAACTTCATACAGAAGTTATCACAAGGGTTTACAAGTTTGAGAGATAACTTCATACAAAAGTTATCACAAGGGTTCATAGGTATTTATTTATTTAGGTTGTTCATTTAATAATTATCCAGATATAGATCTTTTTTATTAGCCCATAGTTCTTCAGAACAGGGTCAAGCATACAGGTTGTGCAAGATTGGCGGTCATACGAAGTCTGCACAGATCCATGTAAATCTGTACGCATCAACAGAAAGATCAGACACCGACATCAGCAGGCAGAGACCTACAAAGACTGACATTGGCTGACCTCTCACTGATGTCGGTAGGTTAACGACCCCAATCGACCGACGATGGTAGTATAACCGACGTCGGTGACTGTGTTTTTTACACAGCAGGTTGAGACGTACCAGATCCAAATTTATTTCCCAGTTTGTGGAATACTCAGGCTATTAAGGCCGTATTTTCAATATTCATTATATACTTGATAGAGGACCTCTATTGTAAGCATATGAGCAAATAAATAAGAGATTATACTGTGATTTATTTATCTATTTGAAGATATTTGTAGAAATATAGATAAGCAATTCAGAGCTTTTGTCTTGCTATATTCCCTATTGGACAGGGAACATTATAGTGGTATCAGAGCTTTTGTTAAAAAAAGGAGACCCTAAGAAAGGGATATTACATAACATACATAGGTGTAAAAACAATGAAGGCTTCATTTACATGTAACGGTTACTGTCAATGAACTCACATGAGATATTCTATCCCATCTTTTACAATGCTATAGTAATTTTCCTTCTTGGAGTACATTGCTTTTCTCATAGATAAATATGGTTTACCTATGATAATGCCACTAAACTGAAGTGGAACCACATCTAATTCACTTTCATCTACAAAGTGGGAGGTAATTTCAAACCCTAATTTATAGGTTTTACTTTCATGTACACCATTACCATCATTTATTCTATCTAAAGAATAGGGTTGGAAATGTGGCTTAGTTTCCAAACCTAGGGTTTTTATAACATCTTCTAAGATAAAATTATTTTGATAATTCTTATAAAAAATAACATCTATCTTAGAATGCTTAACAATTATTCTTTTAAAGAAATGTTGCTTACCTTTCCAAGGTGACAATTTTTGAACTGTCAACTTCTCATTGACTATCATCTCCCTTGTAGATGTTACCTCAGGTTGTAACTGACTAGATTATGTCTTCTACTTGATTAAATATGTAATTAAATTTTTTTTCTTAGGTTGTGGATAACTTTGCTTATCTTCTTTTAGCATTTTCCCTGTTAGCATTGAAGTAAAAACCCAACTTCATGTCCTTTTTAGGCAACTTCTTGACATGTCTCTTAAGCATCTTTCTATGGATTTTTGAGGCATAATTATAAAATACATTTGAATATTTATTATTTTCATACCTTGATAAGTCATCTAAAGATGATTCATCATATTTAATTGCTTCATCTTTTGATAATGCTTCTTTCAACTCTTCAGGGTGTTCTAACTTGCTGCTTGAGTAACTCTCTAGCTCAGCTTCTTGGGATATTTATCCTTTGTCTCCATATCTTAATCCTTCATGGAGTGGTCTATTTTCCACTTAGATACGCTTGAAAATTCCTTAACTATTAATTCTAAGGCCTTTTCCTTTGAATCCCATTTTAACCAACGACTTAGAACTTATTCCCTTTGTGTGCTTTTCAAATGTATTAATACATGAAATTGATGAATATTTAGGGTTAGTACATTCAATTTCCCTAACATTTTAAATATATCCAAAAGATTTGATTTCATTATTTTCATCTTCAATATGTACATTAGAGGATGCATTAATAATCAAAGTATTATTTGCTTTTGAAATTCCAACATCATTCTCATTAATAAGACTAGCAAGAATATATGAATTAGAAGAATCATTGCTATAACCAGAATGTACCTTTGTAGTCTCACTTGGAAACATCTCTTGGATGAATCCTTCATCTACTACTTGATGCTTAGGATAACTGGGTTTGCATCTTTTTTGATAGGTGCCTTCCACTTTGCTTTGCATCTCTGCTCATTCTACATCTTGAACCATAATGGATCCTGATTGGGATGTCGTATCCAGAATTGCTTGGCAGTATGATCCTAATAGGCACAATGTCTAAAAATATCTACATCATTACACATCCTTTTCTTTTATTTACGTTCTTATTGTAGTTTTGCTCACAGTGAATCAATGCTCTTTTGGATCTTCTTGATTTACTGCTCCTACCGCTTGCTGACTTTGCTTTTAGAATTGCAAGTATTGCATTATCACAGTGATAATGTTGTTCAGTAAAAACTAAATCTGAGTTAGCATTAGATCTATTTAAAAAAAAAAAATCACAAATTCACCCATAAATTTAGTTCTAATATCAAACTTGATGTTTCAGAGTAATGCTTATACATGCATTAACCCAACACACTAATCACTTTGATACCAAATTGATATGTAAATTTTAAGCAATATTACGCTAACGTAATTTGACTTTGCTTTAAAATATTAATTAAGGAATAATAAAAAAAATTAACTTACAAAACATGAATTTAACAAAATAATTCACAACATTCAACACATAATTTGATAATGGAGTTCGGCATGAAGGCCTACGTCTCTGGGTCCTATATCTGTCGATGTATTAGGAAAAATGTTTGAAAAGTACTTACAAACATCTCCAAATTGAAAAATGAACAACTAGAAAATTATTCTATGGGAAAAAATAATGCTAGTCTCTTTTTGTACTTTTTGTTAATTTTGCCTCTAGCACCCTCTATGAGCCACATGAACTCCTTTGCTATAGTCTTCTAGCAAACTTGCTTGCTTTTGATGTTTTTAAATACAAGTCTTAACACTTTATATAGTGATACGTCCCATGGGTATGATGATGGGGGCGTTTATATTTTACCCAAAATTTCTTGGTTTGATCCCACTTTCAATGTATTCAGTGGTCAAAGCATGTCCTTAGTCCCACATGGGTAAGTCGGGGGTGTTTGGGATGCTAATATACCACAGAGTTTATGGTTTAACATGCCAAGTGTTTGGAATTAACATACATTTCATGGTGTTTGGTAAGTATGTGGTGGCATGTGGTGACATGTTGGATATTTCATAGGTTTGTGGATGGAATGTGGGTTTGGTGAGGTTTTCACATGGACATGGTGGCATGAACATGGCATGTATGTGGATGTAACGTGGCATGTATGGTAAGTTATATATGGTTTGTTTGGAACATTTAGGAAATAATATGAAATTGGACCATGGTAATTAATTAATGGCAAGCCATGTGGTGGATTAAGGACCTACCACATGGTCCAATCTCCACTCTCTACTTGTCGTCCTCTCGTCAATTATTGACCACTTGCCACTTATTGACTTTCAATTGGGTGTTCCATCCAAAACCACATTTTTTGCCCTGTTACATTATGCCTATCAAGGATGAATATATTACCCTATTAAAGACAAGTGATTGAAACCCTCTATTTTTCTACATGAACTAACTGCCACGCCACATTCTTACTAGTCCTTATTTTGCCACATCATCGTATTGACCAAGTTTGAACACAACTTTGACCAGTCATAACGTGCACATACGGACTCTGTTTCATGAACCATAAATTGTGTTGGAAAGATCATGATGATTTCATCATATTTGAGCTATTTTTAAATTTTTTTATAATAATCATTCTCTAAATTTTGACCAACTTTGACTAGAACATTGACTAGCTATGCAAGGAACATACGAGCTCTATTTTTTGCATTATGTATATCATTGGAAAGGTCTCAATGTACACTATGCCATGGCATACATTTTGATCTACTTTAGGACCTTTTATAAATTGACCTCTAGATCAATTTCTATTTAATATAATATATTGTTAGTTAGTGATTAAAAATCTAATATGACATTTGTAATGACTAATATTTTATTTAATGAACTAGTTTAATATAATAGTCATGCTTTAATGATATTGCATAAAATTATATGAGTTATGTCAATTTAGCTAAAATTAATTCCACATATATGGTATAAAATTAGAGAAACATTCCAACAGGGGATTTTTTGAATAGAAATTCATATCAAGGTAGAGCTTAGGGTGAGATAAAACATGGAAAAATTAGACGCAAATCTTGAAATGCTTAAATGGATGGAAGTTACTCACTTGGTTCTTGACGCCTCCCCTCGGCTCACTGAAGCTTCTGCTCAAACATCATCAATTTCCTCCTTTCTTTCTTTCTTATTTAAGCATCGATCTACTCTAGGTATCAATCCCAATCCCTTCTTCCTTTTAGGCGTCAGTTCCTCCTCTCCTTTCTCGGGGTCATTTCACTCATTCAAAGCCTTGATACTTTTCCAACTTCAGCATCATTCTCCTCTCTTCTACTCTCCTGATCCACTACCCACTTTCCTTAAGCATTGATCTTCACACATTTAAAATTTCCTTCATGCAAATTTTCCTCCATTAATGGTTTATTAACTATTACTTATGTGGTGGTGATGTGGTCAAAGCATGAGTTAAGGTGGGTATAGAACTTTGGGAGGTGGAATGGGTAGATTTAAATGGAAAGAAGATATTTTAGAATAGAAGGTTATGATTGAATTTTAGTGTTAGTTGATTTCCACAATATTGGTAGAAGATTCATCCACAGGACTCGCCTTTGCTAAGAGATTTGCATGATAATAATAGAAGATTGTATTTATATATTTTTTTAAATAGTGGTTTATAAGAATAATTAATAATCTAAAATTATTTATGGTAATATAATTTATTAAAAATTTTAAAATCGACAATAAAATAAAAACTCTATTAGTTAAAACAACCTTTGGTGATTTCTAAATATTAATACGTAAATATAAAATTCATTCATTATAAATGTGAGTATTAAGATAAGACTAACTATCATTTCATTAAATTTCTTCTCATTCGCAATTGTAAATTATGACAACATTGCATTTATTTCTATGTAAAGAAATAACTTTAATATTTTAGAAGTTGATTTCCTACTCTTTTGGAATTTGAAAATGAAATTAAATCATACCTTACTTTTTCATGAAATCCCATCAATGACCTGATAGACTTTTGAAATTACCACAAGAATTAATTTATCTTGAAAATCAACTTATCTCGACACAAAATATTAAATAAAGTCCAATTCAATTTAAAGTATGAGCACTATTCCATAGTGATGGAAGAGAGGTCATGACAATAACCATATATCCCTAGAAAGTAACAAATTATAACACAAAAACAATGATAGAGAGGGATGTTAGAGAAATTATGGATATCATCCCACAAAAGCTAATGAGAGTACAAGAAGGTGCACAAGGTGTAGTAATAGCATGCACAAAGATAAGGGTGCATAATAAGAATAATTAGGAGAGCATAAGTGTTATTGTGCTTGAAGTAGAGGATGCATTTAAGGGTTGAGAACACTAGATCCCCATAAAGCAAAGGATTGGTTCACAAAAACAACATAGAGTAATTCTAGAGCAATTATCCATATGCAACAGTGCATGATGGATAAAAGATAACCTTTATCCCTAGATGCAAGAAAAATGAGCCTAAGGAAGGAGAGGCTCAAAAGGACCTTCAACCAAGAGAAACTTTCCTTAAGGAAACACATAAAGAAGAAATAATGAGAGATGTTAAAGAAGGAGAAGAGTTGCCTAGATATTAACTAGGAGTTGTTGAGTGAAGCATAAATAAGAGTGAAGTGCATGAGTCCAAAAGTATGCCAAAGGAAATAGAGGTGTTGGTGTAAGGAACAGTTGAAGAGAGATTGAACACCAATGCAAACAACATTGTGTCAATGGATTTGGAAAGTGAAAGAGAAGTTGCATGGGTGAAATTCAAGCACAACAGCTATGCAAAAGAGATGTGTCATTATAAATGCATATACATAGAAAGATAAAAGACTGCAAGTCTATTTGTGGCAGAAATCTACCTAAAGCATTAGGGGAAGAAGAGAAAGAGGTAGACAGTGGAACCTAAGTTGACACCTAAAGGGAAGGAAAAGTGGGCATAACTCCACAAAAGGCATCTAAATATGTATGAAGAGAGGAGAAGAATCGACATGTAGCTAAAAAAATAATACAATTTTTCACACGACATGGATTAGCTATCGAGAGGAATGAGTGAAAATCAACTTGATGCCAATCAAAAGAGAGAATTTTTTATTACACAAAAATAAAAGGAGTCACTATAGATTGTGAGCAAGATAAGAGGTCATCAGCTTAAAACTTACTAGGAACAATTCTTGAAGGGGATATCAATCCATACACATAGAGTGAAGTGCACGACAAAAGAGGAAGAAGAGAAGCAATAAGAGGGTGAAAATTTGGCAATAGGTCATTTCTAAACTACAGATTCAAGTAGTGCACCTAGAAGCCCATTTCAAATGGAGGAGAAGACTTGAAAGCCATTAAAGGTAACCTTTGAAGCCTCACTCCCAAATTAAAGAATAAAGTGTTGTCATGAAAGGTGATGTGAAGGATGAGCCAACATGGGAGAAATATAGAGATTAGAAAGAGCCCCCTTAAGAAGATGAAAGAATGGGAGCTAATGTTGATCTCAGAAGACATTTATGAGAAGGCCACATAAAAAAGATGCATAAGAAGTAGAGGAAAAGAAGGTTGTTTAATGGAATCAACAATAGAGTAGTGAAACCAAGAATAAACCTAGTTGTAGTGGAGTGAAATGAGTGAAAGAAAAGTGGATATCATTCCACATGAGCCAACAAGAGTGCATGAAGGTGTGGAAGGTATAACACTAGTTTGCACAAAGATAGGGGCACATAAGAATAACCTTAAAGAGAGCATAGGTGTTTTCATGCTCACAGTGGAGGATGCACCAAAGGAAGGGTTAAGAACCCTATATCCCCATAAAGTAATGGATTGTATCACAACAACAATGATAGATATAAATGTTAGAGTAATTATGGATATAATTCCACAAGATCCAATGAGAGCCAAAGAAGGTGCATAAGATGTAGGAAGCTTGCAAATAGATAAGGATGCACAAAAACCCTTAAAACTACACAAGTGTTATTGTGCTCAAAGTGGAGGATGTACCAAAGGATGGGTTGATAAAACTAGATCCACATAAACCAAAGGATTATTTCATGATAAAAACATAGATTAATGTTGGAAAAATTGTCCATATGCAGTGGTGTGTGATGGATAGAAGATAACCTTTTGTCCTGGATGCAAAACAAAATGAGCGTGAGGAAGGAGAGGCTCTAAAGGACCTTTGACCAAGAGAAACTTCCCTAAAGGAAACACCTAATGAAGAAATAACAAGAGATGTTATAGAAGGGAAATATTTGCCTAGATAGTAACTTGGAGTTGTTGAGTGAAGCATAAATAAGAGTGAGGCACATGGGTCTAAAAGTGCACCAAAGGAAATAGAGGCATTAGGGCAAGGACTGGCTAAATAGAGATTGATTGCAAATGCAAACAACATTGTGTCAAAGGATGAGAAAAGTGAAAAAGAAGTTACATGTGTGAAATTCAAACATAATAGCCATATAAAAGAGATGTGTCCTTTGAAAGGCAAAAATATAGATAAGCAAAAGAGTGCAAGTCTATTTATGGTATAAATTTACCTAAAGCATTAGTGGTAGAAGATAAATAGGTATAAACTTGAAGTGGAACCTAAGTTTTCATAAACACAATAGTGCATTGTGCAATGGAGAGACATACAAAGGGAAGGAAAAATTGGCATAACTCCACAAAAGGCATCTAAAGATGCATGAAGAGGAGAAGAGTAGACATGCAGCTAACAAAATTAAGACATTGTTTGCACCCAACATGGATGAGCTACCAAGAGGAATTATCCCAAATTAGCCCAATGCCAATCAAGGGTGTGTAGTTTTCATTGCACAAAAGGAAAATGAGTCACTACTGATTAGGAGTAAGGCAGGAGGCCATCAACTTTAAACTAACTAGGAATAATGTTGGAAGGGGATATGAATCCAAGCACATAAATAGAAGTGTGTGATAAAAGAGGAAGAATAAAAGCAATAAGTGGGTGAAAATTTGGCAACAAATAATTTTATAACAATAGAACCAAGTAGTGCACCCAAAAGGCCATCTCAAATGGAGGAAAAAACTCAAAAGTTGTTGAAGGTAACCTTCAAAGCCTTGCTCCCAAAGTAAAGATGAAAGTGTTACCATGAAAGGTGATGTGTATGAGGAGCCAACATGGGAGCAATATGGAGGTTAGAAAAATCACTTTGATAAAATGAAAGAGTGGGAACTAATGCTGATCTCAAATGGCATTGACGAGAAGGTTACATAAAAAGTAAAGGAAAGGAAGGTTATTTCATGGAAGCAACAATAGAGGAGTGAAACCAACAATAAACCTAGTTGTAGTGGATTGAAAAGAGTGAAGAAAAAGTTGATATCAATCCACATGAGCCAGAAAGAGTGCATGAAGGTGTGGAAGGTATAAAATTAGTCTGCATAAAGACAGGGGCACATAAGAAGATCCTTAAAGAGAGCATAGGTGTTCTTGTGCTCATAGTGGAGGATGCGATAAAGAAAGGGTTGAGAATACCATATCCCCATAAAATAATAGATTGTAGCACAAAAATAATGATAAAGAAGGATGTTAGAATAATTATAGATTTCATTCCAAAAGATCTAATGAGAGTACAAGATAAGGTATAGGAGCAACATACATAGAGATTAGGGTACACAAGAATAACCCTTAAAAGAACACAAGTGGTATTGTGCTCGAAGTAGAGGATGCATCTAAGGAAGGGTTGAGAACACTAGATCCCCATTGTCCATATGAAACATAGAGTAATACTAGAGAAATTGTCTATATGCAGTGTTGTGTGATGGATATAAGATAACCTTTAGCCCAAAATGCAAATAAAAATGAGCATGAGGAAGAAGAGGCTCTAAAGGACCTTTGACTAGGGAAAACTTCCCTAAAGGAAGCACCCAATAAAGAAATAATGAGAGATGTTGAAGAAGGAGAAGAGTTGCCTAGAGATTAAGGAGGAGTTATTGAGTGAAGCATAAATAATAATGAGGTGCATGGGTCCAAAAGTGAACCAAAGGAAATAGAGGCATTGGTGTAATCATCAACTGAAAAGAGATTGAGTGCCAATGTAAATGGCATTGTGCTAATAGATGAGGAAGGTGAAAGAGAAGTTACAAGGGTGAAATTCAAGCACAATAGCCATGCAAAAGATATGTTTCCTTTGAAAGGCAAAAACATAGAGAGGTAATAAATTGCAAGTCTATTTGTGGTAGAAATTTGCATAAAACATTAGGTGAAGAAGAGAAAGATGTATAAAATTGAGTTGAAACCTAAGTTATCATAAAGACAATAGAGCATTGTGCCATGAAGAGACACACAAAGGGTAGGAAAAGTGGGCACAACTCCATAAAAGGCATTTTAAGATGTATTGGGAGAGGAAAAGAGTTGACATGTAGCTAACAAAAACAAGTCATTCTTTACACACGACATGGATGAGATACTGAGAGGACGTAACCAAAATCAACCTGATGCCAATCAAAGGAGTGCAATTTTCATTACATAGTAGGAAAAGGAGTCACTATCAATTGGAGCAAGGCAGGAGGCCATTAACTTAAAAATAACTAAGAACAATGCTTGAAGAGGATATTAGTCTAAACACACAGAGCATAGTGCACCATAAAAGAGGAATAATAAAATCAATAAGAGTGTGAAAATTTGGCAACAGATAATTTCCAAACTACAGAACCAAGTAGTGCACTGAGAAGGCCATCTCAGATGAAGTAGAAGACTTGAAAGCCATTGAAGGTAACCTTCAAATCCTCACTTCCAAATTAAAGAATAAGTTTTTCCATGAAAGGTGATGCATAGGTGGTGCTAACATGGGTGTAATGTAGAGGTCAAAAAGAGCTCTTTGAGAAGATGAAAGAGTGGTAGCTAATGCTGATCTTAGAAGGAATTGAGGAGAAGGCTACATAAATAAGATGCATAAGAAGTAGATGAAAAGAGGGTTATTTAATGAAATAAATAATAGAGGATCAAGACCAAGAATAAACCCAATTATAATAGAGTGAAATGAGTGAATTAAAAGTGGATATCATTCCACATGAGCTAGGAAATGTACATGAAGGTATGGAAGGTATAACACTGGTCTACACAAAGTCAAGGGTACATAAGAAGAATCATAAAGAATGCATAGTTATTCTTGTGCTCACAGTGGATCATACACCAAAACAAGGGTTTAGAACCCTATATCCCCATTAATTCAATGTATTGTAACACAACAACAATGATAGAGAGGGTTGTTGGAGAAATTGTGAATATTATTCCACAAGAGCTAGTGACAGTGTAAGAAAGTGCACAAGGTGTAGGAGAAGCCTACATAGAGATAAGGGCTCACAAGAAGAACCCTTAAGAGAGGACAAGTGTTATTTTTCTCTAAGTGGAGGATGCATCAAAGGGTTGATAACACTAGATCCTCACAAAGCAAAGGATTGATTCACAATAAAAACAACATAGAGTAATGTTTGAAAAATTATCCATATGCAACGGTGTGTGATGGATAGAAGGTAAATTTTAGCCCTAGATGCAAAGCAAAATGGGCCTAATGAAGGTGAGGCTCTAAATGACATTCGATCAGGGGAAACTTCCTTTAAAAAAACAACTAAATAAGAAATAGCAAAAGATGTTGTAGAAGGAGAAGAGTTGCTTATAGATAAACTAGACTTATTGAGTGAAGCATAAATAAGAGTGAGATGCATGGGTCCAAAATTTCACCAAAGGAAATAGTGGCATTGGTGCAAGCACCAGATAAAGAGAGATTGAGTGCCAATGTAAAAAATATTGTTTAAATAGATAAGGAGGATGAAGTAGAAGTTGTATGGGTGAAATTCAAGTACAAGAGTCATGAAAAAGAAATGTTTCTTTTGAAAGACACAAACATAGAGAGGCAGAAAAGCACAAGTCTATTTGTGTTATAAATTTTCCTAGAGCATTATGGGAAGAAGAGAAAGAGGGAGCAACTTTATAATAGAACCTAAGTTTTCATAAATATAATAGAGCATTATGCCATGGAGAGACATGCAAAGGTAAGGAAAAGTGGGCATAACTCCATAAAAGGCATATGAAGATTCATGGGGAGAGTAGAAGAGTTAACATGTAACTAAAAAAAACTACACATTTTTTGCATAGAACATGGATGAGACACCAAGAGGAATTAACTTGAATTAGCTTGATGCTAATTAAAGGAGTGAAATTTTCATTACATGAAATGAAAAGGAGTCACTACCGATTGAGAACATGGTAAGAGGTTGTCAGCTTAAAAATAACTAGGAACAATGCTTGAAGGGGATATCAATTAAACCACATAGAGCAAAGGGTACAATAAAAGAGGAAGAATAAAAGTAATAAGAGTGTGAAAATTTGGCAGTAGATATTTTCTAAACAACAAAACCAAATAGTGTACCAAAAAGGCCATATCAAATGGAGGAGAAGACTTAAAAGCTGTTGAAGGTAACCTTCAAAGCCTCACTCCCAAAGTAAATAAGTATGTGTTTCCATGAAAGGTGATGTGTAGGATGAGCCAACATGGGAGGAATGTAGAGGTTAGAAAGAGACCTATGACAATATGAAAGAGTGGGACCTAATGCTAATCTTGGAAGGCATTGAGGAGAAGGCTGTATAAAGAAGATGCATAAGAAATAGAGGAAAAGAAGGTTATTTCATGGAAGCAACAATAGAGGAGTGAAACCAAGAATAAACCCAATTGTAGTGGAGTGAAATGAGTTAAGGAAAAGTGGATATCATTCCACATGAGCCAACAAGAGTGCATGAAGGTGTGGAAGGTATAACACCATCCTGAACAAAGATAGGGACACATAAGAAGAAACCTAATAAGAACATAGGTGTTCTTGTGATCATAGTGGAGGATGTACCAAAGGAAGGGTTGAGAACCCAATATCCCCACAAAGTAATAGATTGTAGCATAACAACAATGATAGAGATGGATGTTAGAGAAGTTGTGGATATCATTACACAAGAGTTAGTGGGAGCATAATAAGGTACACAAGGTGTAGGGTTAGCTTACACAAAGATAAGGATGTACAAGAAGAACCCTTAAGAGAGCACAAGTGTTATTGTGGTTTAAGTGGAGGATGCACCAAAGGAAGGGTTGAGAACACTAGATCTTCATAAAGCAAAGGATTGGTTCATAACAACAACATAGACTAATGTTGGATAAATTATCCATATGTAATGGTGTGTGATGGATAAAAGATAACCTTTAGCCTTGAATCTAAATAAAAATAAGCCTTAAGAAGGAGAGGCTCGAAAGGACCTTTAACCAAGAGAAACTTCCCTGAAGGAAGCACCTAAAAAAGAAAGAGTGAGAGATGTTGTAGAAGGAGAAGAGTTTCCTAGAGATCAAATAGTAGTTGTTGAGTGAAGAATAAATAAGAGTGAGGTACTTGGCTCCAAAGTACACCAAAGGAAATAGAGGTGTTGGTGCAAGGACCGACTGAAGAGAGATTGAGCACCAATGAAAACAACATTGTGCCAATAGATGAGGAAGGCAAAGGAGAATTTGCATGAGTTAAATTCAAGCACGACATCCATGAAAAAGAGATGTGTCCTTCAAAAATCATAGACATAGAGAGGTAAAGGATTTCAAGTCTATTTGTGTCAAAAAATTTCCTAAAGTATTAGAGGAAGAAGAGAAATAGGAATCAACTTGCAGTGGAACCTAAGTTGTCATAAATATAATAAAGAATTGCATCATGGAGAGATAAGCAAAGATAAGGAAAAGTGGGCATAACTCCACAAAAGGCATCTAAATATACATAAGGAGAGAGAAGAGTTGACATGTAGCTAACAAAAATAAGACATTATTTGCACATGACATGGATGAGCTACCAAGAGGAATTACCCAAAATCAACCTGATACCAATCAAAGGAGTGCAATTTTCATTGTACGAAAGGAAAAGGAGTCACTACCAATTGCGAGCAAGGTAGGAGTTCATCACCTTAAAACTAACTAGGAATAACACTTTAAGGAGATATCTTTCCAAGCACACAAAGTGAAGTTCATGACAAAAGAGGTAGAAGAAAAGTAATAAGAGGATCAAAATTTGGCAACAGAAAATTTCCAAACTATAAAACCAAGTAGTGCACCAAGAATGCCATCTCAAATGGAGAAGACTCAAAAGACATTGAAGATAACCTTCAAATACTCTCTCCCAAAGTAAAGAATAAAGTGTTTTCATGAAAGTTAATGCATAAGAGGAGCCAAGATGGGAGCAATGTGGAGGTTAAAAAGAGCCCTTTGAGAAGATGAAAGAGTGGGAGATCATGTTGATCTCGGAAGGAATTTAGGATAAGGTTGCATAAAAAATATGAATAAAAAGCATAGTAAAGAAGGTATCTCATGGAATCAACAATAGAGGAGTGAAACCAAGAATAAACCTAGTTGTAGTGGAGTGAAATGAATGAAGTAAAAGTGGATATCATTCTACATGAGCTAGTAATAGCACACAAAGATTTGAAAGGTATAACACCAGTTTGCACCAAGAATAGGGCACATAAGAAGAACCCTAAATAAATCAAAGGTGTTCTTGTGATCATAGTTGAGGATGCACCAAAATAAGTGTTGATAGCCTTATATCCCCATAAAGCAATGGGTTTTAACATAAAAACAATGATAGAGAGGGATGTTAGAGAAATTGTGGATATCAAACCACAAGAGCTAGTGAGAGCATAAGAAGGTGCACAAGGTGTAGGAGTATCCTACATAGAGATAAGGGCCCACAAGAAGCACAATTGTTATTGTGCTCAAAGTGGAGGATACACCAATGGAATTGTTGAGAACATTAGATCCCCATAAAGTAAAGGATTGATTCACAACAAAAACATAAAGTAATGTTGCAGAAATTGTCCATATGAAATGACGTGTGATGGATAGAAGATAACCTTTAGCCCTAGATGTAGAGAAAAATGATCCTGAGGGAGGATAGGCTCTAAAGGACCTTCGACCAAGAGAAACTTCCCTGAAAGAAGTACCAAAAGAAGAAACAACAAGAGATGTTATTGAAGGAGAATATTTTCCTAGAGATCAAATAGGAGTTGTTCAGGGAATCATAAATAAGAGTGAGGCACATGGGTCCAAAAGTGCACCAAAGGAAATAGAGGCATTGGTGCAAGCACCAACTAAAGAGAGATTGAATGTCAATGTAAATAACATTATGTTAATGGATGAGCAAGGTGAAAGAGAAGTTACATGGGTGAAATTCAAGTAGAATAGCCATGTAAAAGAGACGTGTCCTTCAAAAGGCATAGATATAGAGAGGCAAAAGAGTGCAAGTCTATTTATGGTATAAATTTTCCTAAATCATTAGGGGAAGAAGAGAAAGAGGTAGTAACTTATAGTGGAACCTAAGTTGTCATAAAGACAATAGAGAATTGCACCATGGAAAGACACACAAAGGGAAGGAAAAGTGGGCATAACTCCATAAAAGGCATATAAAGATGCATGAGGAGAGGAGAAGAGTCGACATGTAGCTAAAAAAATAAGACATTGTTTGCACATGACATGGATGAGCTACCAGGAGGAATTAGCAAAAATTAGCCTGATACCAATCAAAGGAGTGAAATTTTTACTGCACAAAAGGAAAAGGAGTCACTATAAATTGGGAGTAAGGCAAGAGGCCATCAACTTAATACTAAATAGGAACAATGTTTGAAGGGGATATCAGTCCAAGCACACAGAGTGAAGTGCATGATAAAAGAGAAAGAAGAAAAGTAATAAGAGGGTGAAAATTTGGAAACAAATAATTTTCAAAGTACAAAAGCAAGTAGTGATCTCAGAAGGCCATCTCAAAAGAAGGATAAGACTTGAAATTCATTGAATGTAACCTTCAAATCCTTACTCCTAAAATAAATAATAAAGTGTTTCCATGAAAGATGATGTGCAGGAGGAGAGAACATGGGAGTAATGCAAAGGTTAGAAAGAACACTTTAAGAAGATGAAAGAATGGGAGCTAATACTGATCTCAAAAGGAATTGAGGAGAAGATGCATAAGAAGCATAGGATAAGAAGGTTATTTCATGGAAATAGTAATAGAGGAATGAAACCAAGAAAAAACCCAGTTGTAGTGGTGTGAAATGAGTGATGGAAAAGTGGATAACATTCCACATGAGCCAAAAAGAGTGCATGAAGGTGTGGAAGGTATATTACCATTTTCCATAAAGATAGGGGAACATAATAAAAACTCTATAGAGATCATAGACATTCTTGTGATCACAGTGGAGGATGCACCAAAGGAAGGGTTGAGAACCCTACATCCCCATAAAGTAATAGATTGTAGCACAAAAAAAATGATAGAGAGGGATGTTAGAGAAATTGTGGATATCATTTCACAAGAGCCAGAGAGAGCACAATACGGTGTAGAAGGTGTAAGATCAGCCTGCACAGAGATAAGGGCACACAAGAGGAACCCTTAAGAGAGCATAAGTGTTATTGTGCTTGAAGTGGAGGATGCACTAAAGGAAGTGTTGACAATACTAGATCCCCATAAAGCATAGGATTGGTTTACAATAACAACATATAATAATACTAGATAAATTATCCAAAAGTAGTGGTGTGTGATGGAGAGAACATAAGATTTATCCCTTGATGTAAAAGAAAAAATATCTTGAGGAAGGAGAGGATCTAAAGGACCTTTGACCAGGAGAAACTTCCCTGAAGGAAGCACCCAAAGAATAAATAGTAAGAGATGTTGTAGAAGGATATGAGTTGCCTAGAGATCAATTGGGAATTTTTGAGTGAAGCATAAATAAGATTGAGGTGCATGGGTCCAAAACTACACCAAAGGAATTAGAGGCATTGGTGAAAGCTCTAGCTCAAGAGAGATTGAGCACCAACATAAACAACATTATGTAAATGGATGAGGAAGGCAAAAGAGATTTTTCACAAGTGAAATTCAATCACAATAGCCATGAATAAGAGATGTATCTTTCAAAATACATAGACATAGAGGGGAAAAAGAGCATAAGTCTATTTTTGGCATAAATTTGCCTAAAGCATTAGGGGAAAAAGAAAAAGAGGTAGAAACTTGCAATGAGACCTAAGTTGTCATAAAGATGATAGAGAATTTTGCTATGGAGAAACATGCAAAGGGAAGGAAAGGTGGGAATAAATCCACAAAAGGAGTGTGAAGATACATGGGGAGAGGAGAATAGTGAACATATAGCTAACAAAAACAAGACATTATTTGCACATGACATGGATGAGCTACCGAGAGGAATTATCAAAAATCATCCTGATGCCAATCAAAGGAGTGAAATTTTCATTGCATGGAAGGAAAAGGAGTCACTACCAATTAGGATCAAGGAAGGAGGCCATCAGCTTAAACTTAACTAAGAACAACACTTGAAGGGGATATCAGTCCAAGCCTATAGAGTGAAGGGAACAACAAAATGGAAGAAGAAAAGAAGTAAGAGGGTGAAAATTTGGCAACATATCATTTCCAAACTACAAAACCAGGTAATACACCCAGGAGACCATCTCAATTGGAGGAGAAGACTCAAAATCCTTTGAAGGTAACCTTCAAAGCCTCATTCCCAAAGTAAAGAAGAAATGTTACCATAAAATGCAATGCATAGGAGGAGCCAACATGGGAGTAATATGGAGGTCAAAAAGAGTCCTTTGAGAAGATAAAAGAGTAAGAGTTAATGCTGATCTCGAAAGGCATTGAGGAAAAGGTTGCATAAAGGAGATGTATAAGAAGCAGAGGAAAAGAAGGTTATTTCATGGACTCAACAATAGAGGAGAAAATCTAAGAATAAACCCAATTGTAGTGGAGTGAAATGAGTGAAGGAAAAGTGGATATCATTCCACATGAGCCAATAAGAGTACATGAAGGTGAGGAAGGTATATCACTAGTCTACATAAATACATGGGCACATAAGAAAAACCCTAAAGAAATCATGGGTGTTTTTGTGCTCATAGTGGAGGATTCAATAAAGGAAGGGTTGAGAACCCTATATCCCCATAAAGTAATGGATAATAGATATAAGACAAAC
This sequence comes from Torreya grandis, assembly GCA_037957365.1. NCBI lineage: Eukaryota > Viridiplantae > Streptophyta > Pinopsida > Cupressales > Taxaceae > Torreya > Torreya grandis. Next base: position 271,221 of record JARHVA010000545.1, on the reverse strand, counting down.
TTTAGCCCAATACAAAGGAAAAGGAGTGTGAGGAAGGAGAGGCTCTAAAGAACCTTTGACCAGGAGAAACTTCCCTCAAGTAAACACTAAAGGAAGAAGTAACATGAGATGATACAAAAGGAGATGAATTACATAGAGAACAATTGGGAGTTGTTGAGTGTAATTAAAATAGAGTATGAGTGCTAATGCAAACATCATTGCACCAAAGAAGGAAAAAGGCAAAAGAGAAGCTACACAAGATAACTTCGAGTAGGGTAGCCAAATAGAAGAGATGTGTCTTTTGAATGGCATAAAGATGGAGAGATGAAAGAGTGCATGTTTATCTATGGGAATCATTTACCTTAATCCTGAAGAGATTAAGACAAAAAGGTAATGCACAACTGAACCTAAGTTGTCCCAAAGATAATAAAGAATTACGCTATGGAGAGATGTGAGAAGGGAAGGACAAGTGGATGCAACTCCAGTGATGGATTTTGAATATGGTAAAGAGAGGGAAAGAGTTAGCTTGTAGCTAAAAAAGATGAAACATTGTTTGCACATGACCAATAGGAGCTAGTAGGATAAGTTAACCAAAATCAATGTGAAGCAGATCAAGGGAATGCAATTTTCATTATGTGTAAGGAAAAGGAGTTATTGTTGATTAGGAATAAGGAAAGACATCATCAGCCCAAGATTTACATGAATAATGATTGAAGGGGATATTAATCTAAGCACATAAAGGTAAGTGTGTGACAATAAAGGAAGAAGAAAAGGTAGGAGTCAACAAACCCCATAGATACTTTTATGCCATTGACAACATCAACCAAAGAGAAATGAAGAACAAGGGTAGTGGAAGAACCATGTAGACATATCTCATGAGAAACACATGGAAGAACGGTACACAAGTATACCTAATTTCCATAAGCCACATAATGAAGAGAATGTGCATAACAGAGGAGAAGCGAAAGACACACAAAAATAAGGAAAGGTATGAAGACCTTTTAGAGGAGATGGATGAACAAGAATGGGTGTAAACCTACAAGAAATAAAAGTGGGTGGAAACCCATAAGAACAAAGGTGGGAATAGGGCGACAAGAATAAATAGAGGTGGGTGTATATCCAAAAGAACAAGGGAAGGAAGATGAAGCATATTATAGCTAGGCAAATGAGAATAATTTATGACCCAAGGAGGATTTAAAAAAGAAGGAAGCACTGAGTGATTCTGCTCAGGTGCCACACTAGGGGGATAGGAACACCATAGTTAATGAAACCAACTAGAAAGATTGTTCTACCACTAAAACACTATTTATAAATAGTTGATATTTTAATTATCTAGGGATTTTTATGTAGGAGATTCATAGGCAAATTTACAATCTTGCATAAAAAAAAATAGAGTCAGTCAAATGAGAAATAAACTAACTATAGTTGTGCAAGGTAACATGGAACACACAAGAGTCCACTTACATGGAAGGAAGGTTGTACATGGTGGCTGAGAGTTACACAAGGAGTTAGAGAATAAAAAGGAGGTAAAATTTTTGGTTAATCCAAACAACACACTCACAAAGCTACAAAGCACATAAAGATGCCCTAGGGACATGAAATAAGGTGCAAAAGTAAAGGCTTGCTCAAAAGTGCATGAAGGAACTGAGGCATACAAAGTTATAAGAACCATGGTGCAGAAGGATTTGTTCATTGAAGGTGTATTTCACAAGAACAATAAAAGTTACAACCAAAGCTAAGTTCAAACTTGAGCAATAAATGCATAAAGAGTTGGGCTTATCAAGGGAGAACATTAGAGCAGTGCATAGTCATAGTCGAGGGGTGATTAAATGCGACTAGAATGTAATCAACAAATGATTGAGCTCTAAGGTACCTATTACATGATGATGTTGGTGCATGATAAGGAGGAGATTTTAAGGTATAAGGGTGCACAAAAAGCCAGGCCCAGGGCATTTGATGCAAGCCTAAGGAAGGAGAAGATAGTTAGATAAGTAATTATTTGTGAGAACCTATAGTTAGCCTTTTTTTAGGCTAGGTTAATACTAAAAATGATGTGACAACAAAAAGGACTGACAAGATCTACTTGTGTAGCTCAAGGTTTTTAAAAGGTTATGCTACTTCTAGAGTAGGTTTGTAGACTTGCATAAAGCCACATTAAATTAAGTTAACCAATTATGTGGGAATTTAATGAAGTAACTAAAGATCAGGAAACTAAAAAATGGGTCTCGATCTATAATTTGTAATGATCAAAATCCAAGGAAAGACTTTGTTAGAGTGATGCCATAAGGGACAAAAAAATTGTCTGAGGCTAGACAAAGAGAAAAAGAACTTTGTAGAAAAATGAATGCTCGTAATCATGGATGGATGGTATTGCAAGGACAACATAGTAGATAAAAATAAAGATACTTATATCTATGTCTAAGGACTAGACTAAGTATATCTGAGAGCTCAATATATAGCTACTAAGTTTATATTATCTTGGAACACCTGAAGTTAAGGAATAAGCTGATTTATTAACATGATACACTATGTGGAATTATGAAGGATACGTGGTTAATGTATCCCTTCAATAGGACTCCTAATCTTGGCTAGCACCAATATGATATCAAATCAAGGTTGTGAACCTTCAGAGATGTAAGAAGAAAAAATAAACTTGCGAGTGAGATACAAGCTAGCAGAATCAAAGGTAGTATATTGTTGAAAATGAGGCAACTAATAGAACATCATTTACCACCATGAGGGAGGTAGGTATATAGCGAGTGGGTAGAACATAAACAAAGAATACACTTGTTCAAGATGATCTACGTAGGATCACATAGGGAGAACTTGTTAGAGTGATTCCATAGTGCGAAGCAGCTACATAGGATTGCAACAAAAAGTTCAACAATAGGTAGTGTAATATGTTATGACATTGTAAGCAACTTGTAGGAGTGTTGTGTGAGAACTGACAGATGGTTAAACATGAGTCAATCATTGCACTAAAAAATATAGGGGAATCATCGATAGAGTGCTAGAAGTTAGGTATCTAAGTGGAATGCAAACAGATCACCAAATGTGAGATAGTCTAGATTTCTAGATTAGGAGAAACCATCAATAGATTATCAAACGCGAGGCACTTCACATGAAAAGAAAAAGTGGGCTGACAATGAATCATGTGAGAATAATGAAGATTCTAAAATATCATCAAACATGAGGCAATTAGGGTATGAGACCATCTTATAATCAACATATTGGTATAAAGTGCTAGAAAAAGGTTGTTCTCCATTAAATGCAAATGAATAGAGAATGAAGAGCATAGAAGATGGATTGACTAGAAGCCAAAAAAAGACATGAACTAGAGTTACAAATCTTAAATAAAATGAATATATCATCCATATTGTAGATGTAGAAGGAAAGGATGGTATGGCTAGAAATAAAAATGGTTGGGAAGCAAGGAGAGAACCATGGGAGGAAAGAAGCCACAAAGGTTTTGATGTAAATTAAGAATTATCTTAAAGATGAAATGCATAGGTTCTCAAAAAAATAAATCCTTGAGGAAATGGAGTGCATTGGATGTCAAGCACTATTTCACATTAAAGGGTATAAAGGACTCAAGGTGCTAGTCAACAGACAAAGCACTATGTCCAAGTAGACATATCAAAGTGCATGATAATAGAGGAATAAGAAAATGTGGGAGTAAATAGACCCAATATAGACTTGTATGACACTAAGGGCATCAAACAAAGGTAAATGAAGGATAAAGGTAGTAGTAAAACTACACAGATGTACCCTGTGAGAAACATGAGGAAGGATAACATGTAAGTATACCTACTTGTTATAAGTGACAAACTGAAGAAAGTGTGTGTAATGATAAGTACTAAAAGGTGCACAAAAGGGAGGAAATGAAAGGTATGAAAACCTTTTTGTGGATGTGAATGGACAAGAATGGGAATATACCCACAAGAGACAAAAGTGGGTGTAAAACCATGAGAGATGAAATTGGGTGTAGACCCATATGAGATGAAGGTGGGCATAGGAATTTAAGAGAAAATAGAGGTGGGAAAAAACCCACAAGAGGAATAAAAGGAAAGAAGAGTAAGGTTATCATATCTAGGTAGAGGAGGATGGTTTATGTCCCAATGATGGTGTAGAGGCACCAAGTGAGCCTCCTTAGGTGCCACATCTGATGTAGGAGAACACTGTGGTCGAGGCATCCAACTAAAAAAATGGTTCTACCATTATAATCCTACTTTTATAAATGAGATTACATTTTAATTATCATGAGGTTCTACTGTAAGATTATCATAGGGGAATTGGTAATCTTGCATTAGACAAAAATGGAGTCAATCAGGTGAGAAATAAAACAACTCTATTTGTGCATAGTTACATGACGCAACATTTTAGAAGGTTGTTATAAACTATGAAAGAGGCCACTTGTGTGGAAGGAAAGTGATTTAAAGTTGTGCAAGGAGTTATAGAATAAGAAAGGGGTATAAGTTTTGGCTAAAGTAATCAATGCATGTATAAAACTACAAAGTACATAAGGGCACACTAGGGATAAAAATCAAGGTACAAAAGTAAAGGATTGCACAACAACATACGAAAGAACAAAGGCCCATAAATAATCAAGGAACATGGTGTAAAAGGATTTGTTCATTGAAGGTGTCCTGAAGGAAAATAAGGAAAGTTGCAACCACCCATGAGAGAGAAAAGTGGGTATAAAACCATGAGAGATGAAACTAGGCATAGACCTAGAGGAGACAAAGGTGGGAATATGACCATAAGAACAAATAGAGGTGGGCACAAACCCAAAATAAGAAGAAATGGAAAGAAGAGGAAGGATATTGGATCTAGGCAGAGGAGTATTATTTATGTCCCAATAAAGGTATAGAGGAAGAAGCACCGAGTGAGCCTACTTAGGTGCCACATCCAATGCAGAGGAACACCATAGTTGAGGTAGCCAACTAAAAAAATGGTTGTACCAATCCAATCCTATTTATATGTAGGATATTACATTTTAATTATCATGAGGGTATGATGTAGGAGTATCACAAGAGATTTAGTAATCTTGCATCAGACATAAACAAAATCAATCAGGCGAGAAATAAAATAACTCTAGTTTTACATAATTGCATAATGAAATATTTTGGAAGGTTGTTTTGAACTATGCAAGAGGCAACTTGCACTAAAATAATGTAGTTGAGAGTTGTGCAAGGAATAATAAGAAAGGGTTACAAGTTTTGGCTAAAGTAAACAATGCACATGTAACACTACAAAGTACATAAGGGCCCACTACGGATAAAAAGCAAGGTGTAAAAGTAAAGGCTCGCATAATAACACATAAAAGAAACAAGTCCTATAGAGCACCAAGAAACATGGCACAAAAGGATTTGTTTGTTGAATATGTCCTAAAGGAAAATAAGGAAAGTTGCAACCAAAGCTATGTTCAAACTAGTTTTTATGTAATGTGATTATGGTTGAATGTATAACATTAAGAGGTGGGTATCTTTAAACTCCTAGAGTTGTTTGAAGATATGATCCAAAATAGTGTCCATCTTCTAATTAGGAGAAACTTTTGGGGAGACTTGAGGACTTTGGACTCAACTATTTTCAATGCTTTGGATGTTGAATTCCATAATTATAGTATTGGAGTCAAATTTGATGAACAATTGTGAAATATGGTGTTTTGTTTCTAGATAAGCTCTCTTGTACAAGGACAAGGGTTGGGAGAAATTAGTAATTTACTTGCCCAAATCTCTGAATATTAAAAAGAGCCAATGTTTCTTCAAGATTCCACACTAGTAGTGCCCAAATTTTATATGGTAGATCCATCAAAGTTTATATTGTGAAATCTTAGAGGGGGGTCATCTAGGCATGCTTGGAAGTATTGATGAATCTTTGGTATTTATAATAGAATGACAAGCCAAAGATTTAGAAAGTTTTTAGGTCCTCCATATTGAGTGAGGAGAAGGCTACAGAGCTATTCCCCTCTCGAACCATTGTCATTCTTCTAAATTGAAGTGAGATTTTTCAAATGTTAATTAAAGCAAATTACTTATTGTTTAAAATACTAGCATTTATTATAGACCAAATACGCTAGATGGCCAAAATTGAAGTGAGATTTGGATCACAGTTGGAATTAAGATCCACTTAGAGAATACTTAAAGCATATATTTGATCTTTAAAACTACTATGCTAAAATTCACCAAATTTGATGAGCATAGGGGCACTAGAATAATTAATGCATTGTGTTTTCCCCTTCCCTTTAATAATTTAATCAGAAAAATGGTCCTTATCAAACTTCTACACTAAATTTTTTCTCCATGAGAATCATATATTTTAATGGGAACCACAATGGCATGATATTTGGCCAATCTACTCATAAATTAGTTTTTTCCAATGTCTACTTTACATTGACTAACTCAAGGTTGAGATTGATCAAGGCCACTTTGCAATGTCCCCTAATTGGGGATGAATAAATATGTTTAATAAGGATATCTGATATATAAATATCAAGTGATTAGAGATCTCATCAATCAATATTTGGACTTGGACAAGGGATGATCTCCTATGTTTTTCAATTTTTTCTTGGGCCCCAATGGTTTCACTACTTGTGGGGTTTACATAGTAGCTTGCATGATAAAGTTTCCCGAAGATTGTAAAATGTTTTTGATAGAACCAATACCTATGAAGAGAGAGGTGCGTATTCATTCCAACTTGATTCTTAGTAGGGTATTATGTGTCCATTTCCAACTTGTAATGTTATCATTCATGAGAGGACCTAGCACCAAATTTAATGTGTTGGGTAGTTTTGGACTATGGAGTTTTGCATTGGTTAGGATCGAAATAATCCCCAAATAAAATTTTACTCCACTGGGAGATGTTTGAAACTTTGAGCCTCCAAGTTTATCTCATGGATAGAATGTTATTGAATTACAATTTTTTTTGACATTTAATCCTCCTAAACATTTCAGCCTACAAATCTCATCCCAAGAAACAAAGTAATACTTGTTTTGTTAGTTCATGCCTTGTCACAAACATTTACATTGTAGGGTTGTGAATGTTTCCCCTATGTACCTAGGCAGTTTAAGAAGAGTAAGAGTGTAAACCAAAACCACCTAGATTACAACCTTCAATAGTTGAAGTCAATGTGCAAAGGAAAGCCAACTATGGTTTCATTTGAAAAGTTTTTTTTTTCAAACTATGACTTGAGAATATGCCAAGAGGTCAAATGAGGTTTATCATCTAAAGGGGATCTCAAATATGTTAAGGGAGGGTATCCTTTATAGAATCCATAAGCGTGAACAATATCTCTTTTTTTTGTAATGTAAACATTAACAAATATTGCTTTGGATTTGTGCCTATTAATTTTTTGACCAAAGGCTTCTTGAAAGTTTTTAAATATAACACAAATGTGTCAAGCTTCAATAACAAGGATTTATCAAAAAGGAAGAGTATCCTATGCAAATTTTCCCTTTTTATTTTATCATGTTGCAATGATCTACATAAACATTCTCCCAATATAATAATCAAGTATGAGCTTAATGGATTACTTTGTCAAAGGCCTCTAGTGTAAGTTAATGAAAGGTCAAGGTCCTCATTAATGTCCATAAGGGGAAATGTTATGATACAAATGATAATTGATTTAGTTAGATGCTTTGGGAAACTAAAAGCATTCATAGTCTAGAAAAGGAGATCTTAGTTTCATCTGTTAAAGGCTTTTGACATGCCAAACTTAATGAGGATTCCCTACCTTTTTTGGATCTTCAACGAGTGTATAATCTCCTGTGTGGATAGGATATTGCCAATGATTTTCCTTTCATGCACAAATGTCAACTAGGTATTAAAAAAATTACAATAAAGGTTTGAATCATAAAGAAATGAGTTTATATAATTTTATAGATCATATTACATAGAGATATAAGCTTGAATTGGTCCATTTGTACATCTTGAGCTTCCTTCGAGATGAGGTCCAACTTAGTGGCATTCATATCTTTGAGAATAGATTAATTTTTTAAGAATTACTCAAATGACTACAAAAAGGGATTCCTTTATCACAAGCCAAAAATATTTGGTAGAAAAAGGTCAAGAAAACATCCAGTCTCAAAGCTTTATCCTTGTGAAAGGAACAAATGAAATGTTTCAATTCTAATTTAAAAATTGGTCTAATAATTTGATCATTATCTTCCTCTTTTATATGAGATGAATTTGCTTCAAATCCTTGTTGTGGTTTATGATTTGTTTCCCTTAAGTGGGTCCTTAACTATAATGAGGTCTTGAAAATACTAAGAAGTATCTTGGAGTATATTTTTTGAGGAAGTGAGTGTTTTTCCATCTCCCATCATAATGGGTTGTTGATAAATTATAGGTTTTTAACTATGGACCAATTTATGAAAGCATCAGGGATTTGTATCTCCATTCATAAGCCATTGCTCCCTTAAAACTAAGTATATTTATAACTACATATATGATGTAACAAAAAAGGTGTGGCCTCTTCATTTTAGCATGTGTTTATATAGTGTTTCAGTATAATTTATGATTTAAGTCAAATGATCTATTAGATTTCATAAGGAAACAATGTAAAAATGCTTTCAATTTAATTTCTATAAAGTTCATTGATGAGAACTAGTAGTCAATAGAAAAATTATTTAGTATTTATCTTTAAAAATTATTAAAAAAAATTTAGCGACATTCTAACTACAAGTCCTATCCTTCCCAAGCTAACTAAAGCTAGACTTGGTTTTTAAACCTTCTAACACCATGCATGCTCACATGCCACATATTCTAGTTATGCACCTCTATACAAGTGGCATGACATGTCTTCTCACATTCTATATTTTTATAATTTTATTCTATTTACTAGTGCTTATGAATAATGTAAAACATATATAGTTATAAACAACTATATTGTTCTCTCTTGCTTCATGACACTATGTTTCACATCAGTTGATATTAGAGCCTAATTATCTATCCCATTCCCCAATTAATTTTAGTTCAAAGTCTAGCTGTACATATCTAAAATTCTACTAGATATCTGAATAATATTATATAAATTTCTTCTTACTAGATCTAATTTATTAGGAAACACAACTAATTTGACTGCTTACATTATGAGTTGAGCCTACAGACCAAACATATCTTACATAAGTAAAAATTAAAAGAAATACCATGGGTGATTCCTATTTAGTTAGGTAGAGCTTAAACTCTTGTGTTTATCTTTCTATGTAAATCTTATATTAAAATTAATACAACATTTATATATTGAAATTTTTTTTCCCTCCACTAACTGTATAACCTGAATGTCATATATGACTAATAGATTGTACAATTGATGCATCAATGGAAACATTAAATGGGAAATTTATTTAGGTTGTAAATCAATACAAAATTTCACAAGTAGCAAAAGATAGGGGGTCACATTAATGTAACAGCTCTTAAAGATGTACATTGTGCCTACTCTGCTAATAAGGTTTCGAAAAAGGAAAGAAAGAAATACATTATATTGTAAATATTGTTAGGTTTATGGATATTCGTATTGTTGAATATATGTATAAACACTTAGAAGAAGATAATTTTGAAGTAAAACCTAGCATGTTGAGTTATCTAATACACTTTGAGTACCAAAAACATGTTTACTTGTAATTTAAGATAAGTCTATCATAAAAGGCAATGTAGAGGGTAGGTTAGCTGAGCTTTATATTCCACCTAAACTCATGGCATTGTTGTAATGTTTGTTATGATTGAGACTATCCAAGTAGTGAAATGTCATTATTATTTAAGGCAAGTGTGATGTATTTATTAATTATAGTAGCATCATAAGTCCTATTTAATTGTTGAAAATAATTGAAACCAAAAACAAAACCTACTTCTCAACCAAAAATCTTAATTAAATACTGATATCAAAAAATTCAAAAACTTAATTCAAATAAATATAATAAACCTCTATTCAAGACACTCTTATAATGCCATTTATAGGTCTTTTCAAGACACTCCTATAATGCCATTGATAAGTGTTGGAGAAGAAACCAGCATTGGGCACATAACAAAATGAACCTCTCAGATTGTGCCATGGGCTTTGGAAGCATAACCGACGGAGTTAGAGGAGGATAAATGTATATATTTACAAGTGATGAATATAATGCTACAAATCCACTACCTGGAACTCTAAGATATGGAGTTGCTCGTGATGGGCCTCTATGGATAGTTTTTTTTAGGGATATAGAGATAAAGCTTGAGATGCCCCTCTTTTGTACAAGCAACAAGCCTATCGATGCAAAGGGGGAATTGTTCACATAAACAATTAAACCTACATTTACCTATTAATTTTTTCACAAATTAAACATCTATGACTATAATCTAAGCATAGTTGGCAAGTGACAACATTCTGCTGTCAGAATCCATGAGCCCTGAGTGGATGGAAACATAGGATGGAGACATTATTTATGTTATCTCATCATGAGATATTATATGTATTGATCATTGATGATAAATAACTCTCTATTTATGCATATGGGCTTGTATATATCACTCTTTCTTTTACTCATTCATAATATTAAGTACTGGCAGTGATAATAAGTACAATGGTTGGGTCCTCCTTTGTCTTCTGGATATAATCATGTAAAGGTGAGGTCACATGAAAATTAGGGTTCCCTCTCTCCCATTGACATAATATTATGAGATAAAATCATTTTATGATGTTTTCTAAGTAATTAAGATTTGAAAATATGATTCAGACAATGTGAGCTATTCATTTTATTAATTAATACATCATAAATAAGCTTATTAGCATTTTTTGATGCAGTCATAAAGATAGGGTTTAAAACAAAGGAAATCCCTAACCCAATAACAAGTAAATACACACATAGAAAAAAAACTCAAATATTTATATATAAAACAATTTTGTATCACACAAGCTACATGTCATGCTTCATTAAAAACTACCAAATGCAAGCTTATACTAGTTATTACAATGAATTTTGCTTAGATATCCTTTTATCACTCTCTCATTGAACTTTCAAATAAAGAAGACAATCCTCTTGATCTTGATATCTACTCCTGTACCTCTTCATTTCTCTATATGCATTTATATAGCCTTTCTTAAATGATACATGTTAATTCATATCCATGCACGTTCATGCAAGTTGCCACACTTCCCAAAGATAATTGTGTCTTTCAATCTAACTCATATATAATGAGCACATTCCTTCCTATCTATCTCCAAGAGTCTCATTATCAACCTATGCATCATGCACACAAGTTGGTGAATCCTAGTCCTAACTTGTTTCTTGTATTACCCTTTCCTTAGCATGTAATAACATCTACATTCATTGACTAACTTAATTTTTACACAATCAAACCCTTGAGTGCCATAGTAAGTGACCAAATCCTTTGGGAAATCTCATGTATGATTTGATTTCTTACTCTAAAATCCATGTGCACTTCTCTTATGAATACTTCTTGTACATTAGACAACCATCTATACCAACTCTCTCTATAGATGTTTTCTTAGAGTTAAAACTTGTTGAAACCTACCTCAACTGACTCCAATACATTGCACAACCATTCTACTACATTTTTATGCATGTACCTATATGCAGTCCTTCAACCTAAAGAGTTATACACCTATGTGCAACATGCATAATGTTATAAATTTATTCAAAAATAACTTTAGATATTTGGTGATGAAAGATTATATTAATATAGGGATGTTCCTCCATCAGACACCCCAAATAACTAAATTTGTGAGCTCTTATTCATTGTTGGTTAGAATCTTCAAGAGTATGGCCTTAATGACCAATCTTTGTAAGATCCAACCAAGTAGAGTGTTCTTTCTTTTTGTTCTTTCAATTTCATTATCTCTTACTTATACTATTTTTCATGTGCCCTCTAAACAATCTTAGAGTCCAAAATGGTCTTTATTTCTTATTTCTCCATCTTAGGTATTTTCTCTCTCTAATTGATAGCCTAATCGTTCTTCCTCATCAATAATTTTCCCCCATGGAACATATACAAATATGCAACATTGACTATTAGAGATATACCCATGTTCAATCTCATATGCATTTATCTAACACTTCCTCAATACTATTTACGCTGATTCTTCCACTTTAACTTTCTATACACTTTGCACAAGAATCTCTCCCTACATAAATATGTAAACACTAATTTGTCAACCTAGAAATACTTATATTTATAAATAATATATTAGTGTTTCTTATACTATTAATTTCTCTGCTCCAACTTCTCCTTTATATGTTTATGTATTTCATACATATGTTATGCATAATATTTTTCTTCAACACTCCTTTCATTCATCCCTTTGATCTTTCTTAACTATGTTAACTCATCTTGGGCTACTTCCATACATAATTTGGAAAGGTGATTTTTCCCATGCTTCTATTTACCATTTTTTTATAAGTGAACTTTGCCTATTTAATGTCTAGGTCTAGTCCCCCTAACTATATTTTGAGATTTCATAATTTTTTTATGTAAAATTATATGAAATTTTAAAGGCACTAGTGAAGGGCTCTTCAAATGTCATCCCTCCAAAACTCTCCTTGAACATGTGGCTTAAACCTCTACCCTCACTGGCTCCTTTCATTGTTATATTTGACTTTGAGCCTTTAACATTTGTAGCACAGCTCCTTATGGAGTTATAATCTAGTAGAGGAGTTTTGGTTGCCATGGAGGAATCTACCAAGATGTCTGAAAACAACCATTCAAAGGACTCTAGGGTTATGGTTTCTTGACTCATACATGATAATTTGTAGTAGATGGTGGATTCCATTGGTTTGGGAGGTGTTTTTGATCTTGGCAAACATAATACAGATAATGAAGGTAGTTTGGGACCTACTCACAAGTCTACATATTTGAATTCTCTCTCACCCCTGTAGGTGGTTTTATCAACTCTTTTTGGATAATATTACTATAGTTTTTTTTCTCTTTATTCCCAAGGTTTATCCATCGATGGCCTGTATCTCTCCCTTTGGGACTTGCTCTTGGTTGGATATCTCAACCTTAACCAAAACACCACTTATTTTGTGTGTTTTTTTTCTTCCTCCTTTGTATGGATGAGGACCCTTACCCTTAATATTTATAAATAAAATAAAATTTCATTGCGTTAGTTATCTCCAACCAAGCATCTCAACAAATTTCTAATGTTACTATTCTTAACTTTTGTCTGTCCATCTATTTATGGATGTAATACTAAACTAAAAATAAAATGTGCCTAACATATTATATAACATCCTTAAAAAATAACCTCAAACTTTGTATCTTTTTCCAACACTATGTTGTGCAGTAACCCATACAACATTACCACCTATGTGAAGAATTGTTTTTCAATATTTGTGGCATCACTGTCCAACACTATGTTTTGTAGTTACTCTCCTCCACATCCCTTCCCTTCTATTAAGCATGTGGTTTATTCCATCTATCTATACACAATATTTATATGGTTTTTAAACTATGCCCTATGATAAGGTTTCCCCCCATGGAACTTTTATTCTTAATTGCAACACAAATTTCCATTAACATTGAATTTGGTTTAAATGTATACAAAAATATTAAAGAAACTCGATTTAATTACATTGGATTTAATTATTTTAGATTTAATAAGTGACAAAAAAATTAACAATAATATTTTGATTTTTAAGATATTTAAAAATATATGTTAAAATTTAATGGTAAAAAATTGGGTTTTGTGGTAAGACAACAAACATTTTCAAATTCTCAAGTTTCATCTCTTGGTATTAGAAGTGTAGTGAGTACGGTTCAAATAATTGTTAAGTAGGTTCAATTTTTTAAAAATATTATCATCACCATATTCAAGGCTCCAAAAAGCTCGTTTGGTTTTATGAAATTATTGACAAATTACACTTCTTTTACAAATCCTAACTAGACATCTAAACCTAAATGATAAAGAAAACAATATATTTTGGAGTCTACATTACACCAAAAATAAGCCAAGCTTCCTCAATATTTTATAATCCCCTCAATAATGTACAATATTTAAAACAACACGACAATGAATGCAGTGGTTCTTTAGCCTAGTAAATTAGTGTAATGCAATGTGTCATTAGTATGAACTTGGGTGTTACAATGAATGTTCTATAAATACTTGTTAAATATCTCTAGAATGCTTTTAAATTTTCATTAGATTATTGTGATAATAAATGTTAATACTCTTTCAGATAATCTCTAGATGTATCTAAATGTACTAAAATCCTTGTGTATTTACAAATGAATTGAATTAATTTTAGGACCCAACTAGCACTCAAATTGACATCAAATGGTAAAAAAAGTGAATAAAAAATGATAAATTTCCTTGAATTCAATGATATTGTGAAGTGAACACCATTGTTTCCCTTGCAACAAGTGAACCAAATTCATCCCAATCATGTTGATCCAATATTGGAGATAAATGAGACTATTTATTTCTCAAAAGGACAAATATTACATCATATCATGAGCTAACATCATTTTATGACGTTCTCCAAGCAATTAATATTTGAAAATATGATTCAAATAATGTGAGATATCCATTCTATTAACTAATACATCATAAATAAGCTTACTGGCATTTTCTAATACAATCATAAAGACAGGGTTTACAACAAAAGAAAGCCCTAACCTAATAACAAGTAAACACACACATACAAAAAGAAACTTAAATGTTTATATATTAATGTAAATAACATATTATAAAAATTTTGTATTTCACAAGCTACATGTCGTGCTTCATTAAAAACTACCAAATTCAAGCTTATAATAGCTATTATAATTAATTCTATTTAGATATCCTTTTCTCACTCTCTCATTGAACTTTTGAATGAAGAAGACAATCTGCTTGATATTGATATATCCTCCCATACCTCTTCCTTTCTCTATATGAATTTAAATAACTTTTCCAAAATGATACATATAAATTCATATCCATGAATGTTAATGCAAGTTGCCACACTTCCTAAAGACATTTATGTCTTTAACTCTAACTCATATATAACAGATGCATTCCTTCCTATCTATCTCCAAGTGTCTTGTTGTTAATAGTCATATTTTGAACCTTCATGCAAAATTTTCCATCTACATGTTAGCCTTCCTAATTCCATTTTCATTAATACTTATATGTAATTATTTGACATCCTTCATCAACATATGCATCATGCACACAAGTTTGGTGCATCCTAGTCCTAACTTGTTTCTTGTATTACCCTTTCATTTGCACACAATAACTTCTACACACATTGACCAACTTAATTTTTACAAAACCAATACTTATTTATAAATCTTTTCAAGTCAAACAAATAAAATGTTATTTGTCTATAAGATCTAGTATGAGAGCCTGAGAGGTTTTTGACCTTGTGAGGTGTTAAAAAAAAGAGGGAGGGTCTTGAGTACTCCCACACCAATTTGAAACATCCCATAAATCTTAGACTAGTTTAAATCTATGCATGTTTTAAAAAAAATACAACCTATTCTAGATAACCCATGGTGTTGGTTTGTGTTGAAGGCATGTCGTAGGACATTAGAGATTGACATTGGAAGGTTATTATTAATGTTTATATACATACCAGAATACTAAAATGATGTAGTCCATACAAATGTGTAGATATTTAATATTTTAAGTTTCATTATAAATGGGTGTATTCCAAAATCAAAGTACAAGTTTATGTTCTAAAGCTAATGTCTCAACCAAGAGCACCACCTTAAACAAAAGAGTACCAAGGTTGGTGGTTTTACTATTATTTTTAGTTCATGAATTTAAAACAAAATAGTTTATGAACTTTAAAATTGTACAAAACTCAAAACAACCTCTTTTTTCTAAAACCACCATTTCCTATCTCAAAACTACCTATAAAATAAATCATTTGCTTTAGATTATCTCAAAAACCACTTATTTGCCAAACTTATGGTATTCAGTAGGAAGGTGGTTTTCATTAAAAATCAAGATTTTTAAGCCTTTAAATTTACATTTTATCTCTTATAAATTGACATGATGCATACACAAGATGGTATGATTTTGTTTTATCAAATAAGAGGTGTGAGGTTCAATTACCCTAAAATAACTTTCAGTAGAATTTTCTTTTCTACTATCTTTGGCAATTTTGCTAAATTTAGTCATAACTAGGTAAAGTTAGATAGAAAAGTCTTAAAAAATACTCAAAAGAATGCAATTTATTTTTTATTGTATTATACATTTCACTTACATTTTATTTTTTTCATTGTATTTCATAAAATCATGTGTTAAACTCAAACATAACATTTGATAAAAGTTATGCCTCCAACTCACATTTACAGGGAAAGCCATTGTGTTTGGGTTACTACATACATAGCCTAATATAGCTACAATAATGAAATCTGAGAATTGAACCTATAAATAATCAGGTAGTAATAAGGGAACATGTACTCATATCCATCCCTCCATTACTTGTTTATTATAATTGAAAGGCATAAATATTAAAGGTGGAATTTCCAAGTATATAGAGAAGTTACGCTTGCATATGAAGAATTCTATATAATAAAGTGATAATGATTGGATGAACCTATTTTATTACTATATATATATACCATGTACTATATTATTTCACATATTTTAAAACCTATTTCATGTACTGATGAAAATATAGAAATGGCAAGCTTCTTTCATGTATCGACGAGTATATAAGAAGGGTGCGTGTATGAAAAGGTCTAGTATATCGATCTGATGGTATATATAAAGGGATATCTAAATAGTTAGAGTGATAATGAGCTATTCCATTATCCACAGTCTTTATCATGGTTTTATAAGCACCAAAGTTATTTATATCAAATTCTTAGTTACACAAAGGTAAAAACTACTCTACTTGAAGACAAGGATCACAACTCAACTAGAATTTGAATAAATTTAGCTTATTGTAGATGGATCTATACCCAACATGCATCCAACATTGACCATCAACATATATATGATAAATCCAATCAAAAGGTCAAATTGATCATAATTTGTGGGGTATCAGATGAAGGGCAATCACACATTCGTGAAACCAAAAAAATAAAAGAAGATTGGGACAAACAATATATGAAGCCAAAAAAGATAGTACTATTTTACATCTATAAATAAAACTTCACTCTCTCAAATTGAGATTGGGTGAAAAATTAGAGGTTTTTCTTAGACATGTTGTAATAGTAAGGGCATCACTCCAATCGTTAGGTGAAACAGTCTCGAATGACTCTCTTATACCTATTATTTTGAGAGCTTTGCCACCCTCATACAAAATATTTGTGACTACTTTAACTTTCATATAACAAAAATAAAGTTTTGAAAAACTAGTAAATATGTTGAAATAAGAATAGTCTTTCAGTACTCAAGAATAAGAACATGTTCTCACTTCTTAGAAAGACAATAAACCCATCAAGTCTTCAAATCCACCATCAAAATAGAGTCCTTAGCAGAATCTACAAAGAAGTAAATCACAAAAATAATGTCTCATTTGTGGTCATAAGGGATATGAACTAAAATATTTTTGCTATAATACATTACAAACAGATTATTCAATTTTTCAAAGGCCCACTATCTAGCAATTATCCCCAGTAAGTAAAATTAAATCACATGGATAGAAATAACAAATTTGGTAGAAGAAAACAAAGCCCATGGTAATATTGTTAAGCATGACAACAATGATGAAGATGCAAACTTATTGTACTCTATTAATTTCCATAAATAATACTGATAAATTGATATTTGGTGTGTTGATTCGGGTGTAACCTAACACATGATAGGATGAAAAGACTAGTTTTTCACTTTTAAGGACACACCCAACAATAGTAATGTTTCTTTGGGTAATGATACATCATACAATGTAAAAAGAATGAACAACATTGCTTTGTCTCTTGGTACATAAACCTATGGAATCACAAATGTATTATATAGAATTGGGTTAACCAAGAATCTCTTATCAATCAGTCAACTCCTAGACCATAATCTGAAGATTGAATGATCTAGAAATCCAAGTTATAAAAAACCTTTATAGTCTACTTCAATCCGATTTAAAATAAAATAAAATATTTTAATTTTCAATTTTCCCTTTAAATAATTCTAAAAAATTAATTCATAAAACTTTCATAATTTAATAAAGTAAATTGAAAGCATTTCTTATCATAGAGAGGAAATTAAAAACAAAATATAACATAGAAGATTTGTTTACGGGGTTCACTAAATGGCTAAGTCCTTGGGTCCACTATATGTGTGTTCTGATCTTATTAAAACTCTTTGAGACTAATTACAAAAATATCACTGAGTAAATAATTTATTTTCATACCAAATATCTATCTGTGTAATAAAATAAAGCTCTCAGAGGTTTTGCTACCTCTATATCTAAATATCTTTGTCTGCACTTTCCTCTATACAAATCCACTTCTTCTCTACCAAAATCCTCTTACTTCCCCTATAAAATAAATTGTTATAAATTTCTAAATACTATTTAGCATTGGCTAGGCAATAACAAATTTTCCCAAGGTACTAATAATTTCCTCAAATTGAGAGTTTTCCCAATTTGAAAACATGGCATTGGCTCTCTGGGATTTCCTGCTACCTGTATTCAGTTTTGCTCTACAACTGATCAAAACATAAATCCCAAAATTGAATTCAACATCATTCACATATAGCTGAGGGTGGATAATGGTGTAGAAATAACATAAAAGGTGATCTATGCTATCATAAATAACAAATAATTAAACGCTCCCACATATTAATAGGTAATTTGTTGAATAATCTTTGTCAGCTATAAACCCTTTGCCGTCAATGTTTTTGCATACCAATCTATCAAAAATCTTCTAGAACCTTTAAAGAATTAAATTACCACATATTTTACAATGTAGTAATGATAATAATTATTCCCACTTGAATGTATAAATAATATGTTGCATATAATTCTTTAAAATATTCCACGCCAAGTGCATGCCAAGAATCCTTAAGCCCAGAACTATATTGGCACCAAGATCAAGAACACGATTTGCATTTCTTGATTAATTCAAGATTACCACGTGATAAAAAAAGAATCAAGATTCTAATGCATAAGGACTTGAGTTCCATTAAACATGCAATGCTTCTTTCCAAGAAAATATTACCACATTGAAATTATTTCATGCATAAAGTTTCAATGCCATACTTACCACGTAACTCATTTAAAGAATATTACCCCACATTTAACTTTGGCATTTAAACTTAGAAATCCATGCCATTAAAAACATGTACCCACATTAAATATGTTTTTATTAAGATTTTACACTAAAAAGGGGTAAAAATTTATTAATAAAACCCGAAAACGGGAGAATTACACAGTCATATCATGCTCGAGAAGATGAGCCAACTTCAGGGATAAAATCGATGAAAGCATTTTCTGATCATGAATAGCCTAATTCAGACCATACTCAGAGGCCCATTTAGCCAGACAGTCCGCAACTCCATTCCACTCACGGGGAATATGCTTAAAGGAAATTGACTCCAAGGAAGTACTGATCTGAAGGATCTGCTGGACAACCACTCCAAGTTGCTAATCAACGCTGTCCGAAAGTTTTTATTAAGATTTTAATAAATATCTTTTATTTTAAATAAATCAGTGCCATTTTATAAAGATTATCTTTAAAATAAAGGTGATTGTCTTTATTAAAACATGCATATTTAAATCTTTATTTAAAAAAGAATCCATACATCTCTTAATTTTAACTCCATGCAAATAAATATTTTTAAGAGATTTTATGTGGGCACATGTTTTTAATGGTATGGACTTCTAAGTTTTAATGTCAAAGTTAAATGTGGGGTAATATTCTTTAGATAAGTTACTTAATACATATATTAAAATATATAAAGATTAATTTAAATATATTAATAAAAATATATTAAAATATAGTTATTAATAAATAATAAATATATTAAAATATATCTTATTGGTAGCAATTTTTCAAAATTAATTATAAACATTGTGGGTGGAGGTATGGCATTACTGGCCAGATAATGCCCCACTTACATTGCAATAATAATTAAATATTGCCATTATTGATCACAATCATTGGGTAAAAATCCCTAGATCATTCCTCCCCACTGAGATATTTTGGACCTCTAAAAGTTGAATTTAATTATCAACCAGATGAGGGTATGTTTTCTGCACTTTCTTGACTTCCATCCATTTTGCCTTATTTGGATGCAGCCCTTTCAAACCCACATGAAGATATTTTGTATCACCCCTTCGTGTAGTTCTGGTTTTCTTGTCAATAATAACATCTTCCTACAGCTCAGGAAGAGACTCAAGTTGAAAATCATCAACATTATGAATTTTAATACCCTCATCTTGATCCATGATCATAGGAGGTTCATATAATTTAAAGTTTTCCACATTAAGCACTGAATAAATCTGTATATAAGAAGGCATATCCAATCTAAAAACATTTATACCAATCTTTTCCAAAATCCTAAAAATACAATACCTAATTAGTTTTAATTTTCTTCCTTCACCTTTCAGTCTTTCTTTATTGATGTGAAGCCAAACCTAATCATCCACTTTGAATTGATGATCAACACTGTGTTTGTCATGCCTATCATTATATTTAGTTTGGCTCTTCTCCAATTATTCTTGAACAGCTTTCTTAAACATTTAAATCCTCTAAATTAACTTTTTAGCCTTCTTGAGATCACTATTTCCATTCACCACTAAGTTAGATTCTTTTTCAAAAGAAAAGTTCAAAAGAGAGATAGGAAAATAACCAAAACAAGTTTCAAAAGGAGACTTTAAAGTAGAATAATATAAAGCGTGGTTATAAGAATTGTGCACATAATATAAATGTTCATCCCCTAATTTAGGATGTTTACCACAATACCCCTTGAGTAAATGTACCACTGTTCGATTGACCACTTATATTTATCCATCAGTTTGTGGATGAAAGGTTGTGCTTTTTTTTAGCTTAGTATCCATCAAGTCCCACAAAGTTGACCAAAACTCACCAATTAATTGAGCATCATGATCAGATATAATAGAATTGGGTAACCCAAAATGGATCCAAACATTCTTTAAGAATAAATGTGCAGTATCCTCATTTGTAACCTATTTAGTACAAGGAACCAAAATACACATGTTGTTGAACCTATCCACAACCACATACAAATAATCATGTTTTCTTCGTGACATAGGTAAACATCCTAAAAAATCCATAGAAATAATTTCTCAAGGATGGTTAGGAATAGGAAGAGGTGTATACAATCCTAACTTCTAGTTTTTAGGTTTACTTATGGAACAAATAATGTGACCTTTAATATATTTATATATATTTTCTATCATACGGGGCCAATAGAAATATCTTTGTAACTATGAAACTATTTTATCAATGTCAAAATAACCTAAAACAAGAGAAGTGTGTGCTTCTCTAATCATGTGAACTCTTTCATAATGTGGAATACATATTTTTTCAAGATGATATAACATTTTGTTATGCACATGATAGTCAAATGCTTCTACTAATCTACCATTTATCAAATCTTCATAAACATCCTTAAAATCAACATCTCTAGCATATTGTTCCTTATAACTTTGATTAACAAAAGGACTATGCTACAAAATAGTAGATGCTACAATAGGAGGTCTAGAAAGCATATCTACAACTTTATTATGTTTTCCCTTTTTGTACCTTATAACAAGATGGAATAGTTGCAAAAATCCCATCCATTAGAAGTGTCATGATTGTTGTAGCTTGGATTGTGATTGAAGGTATTACAAAGGTTGATGATCCATATGGATGATTTTCTCTTTGCCCATGAAATAGTGTTTCCACTTTTTCACACTTTGCACCAAAGCATACAAGTCTTTATCATAAGTAGGATAATTTTATACTACACTTTTAAATATTTCCAAATGAAAACACATCAATTTTGGGTTTTGCATTAATATTACCCCCATTTCATACCCACTAGGATTAGTTTCTATTTCAAAATATTGTTGTAAATCCATAAGTGCAAGAATTGGGGCTGTAATTATATTTTCTTTCAAGGTATTGAAATATTTTTCATGTTTTCCTCCCAATTGAAAAAACTACTTAACACTTATTAAAGCATGTAAATGAGATGCAATATAAGAGAAGTTAGCAATAAATTTTCTCCAAAATTTAACTACTCTAAGAAAATTTCTAACTTCTGTTGCATTATTTGGCTTTGGCCAATATACTATGCCTAAAATTTTTGTAGGGTCTTTTTTTAATGAGCCATTCCCTATAACATAGCCTAAGTAAACCAAATATGTTTTTGTAAATTCACATTTTGACATCTTAAGGAAAATTTTCTCCTTTTGCAAAGTATCTAAGACTTTCTTGATGTGTTTAAGATGATCTTCCCATGTGTTACTAAAGAATAAAATGTCATCCAAGTACACAATTATAAAATCATCAAGAAATGGTCTTAACACATCAATCATAACCCACATAAATGTAGTAGGTGCATTAAAAATCCCAAAAGGCATAACAATAAATTCAAAGGGACTTTGCTTAGTTTTGAAAGTGATTTTCCAACTATCACCATCACTTATTCTTATTTGGTGATAACCACTTCTCAAATATAGCTTAGTAAAATACTTTGCATGTTTTAACTGATCTAACAAATCATCAATATGAGGAAGAGGGAAGCAATTTTTTACCATGATTTTATTCAAAGCTTAGAAATCCACACACATCTACCATGTACCATTTTTATTTAGTACCAATAAAATAGGTGAACCACATGGAGAGGTACTTGGCTAAATGACTCCTTTCTCAAGTATCTCCATCACTTGCTTCTTTATTTCTTCATTCTCTACTACTGACAAACTATACATGCTAATATTAGGGAGAGAGGCATCCTTTTGTAATCGAATCTCATGTTGGATTTACCTCTTAAGGGGTAAACATTGTGGTTCTTGAAAAACACCATTTATTTATAAATAATCTTTTCTATTTCAAATTGATGTTTAGGATCAAAACCCTCTAAGGCCTTGTATTTTTCACTATCCTTGGCTTTCACAATCATGAGAACAAAAATTTTACTTGAGTTTACAAGTCTTTTCATTTGTCCTACAAAGACAAGTGTCAAATTGGTTTTGGCATGATGGGATATTACTATGTAATCAATCCCATCTTTTATAAGCACATATTTATTCTCTTTTCTATAAAATATTTCCTTTCTATCATATAAGTAAATACTTACCAAAATAATTCTATAGACATCCAAAGGAACTACATCTAGCTCTACTTAATCAATGAATTTAGAAGTAATAACTAACTTCAAGGTGCATGTTTTTATGACCTATAATTTTTCATCACCACACACCCATCCTAAAGGATTTGGTTTTAGATGTGGTTTAGTTTCAAGTCCTAACTTTTTAACAACTTCTTCAGAAATAAGATTAGCTTGTGATCCACTATCTAAAAGAGTAGGTATTTTAGTATGCTTAGATATGACTCTTATGTGGAAAATTTCATTTATTTTTCTTTGAGCAAGTTCAAATTTTGTTTTAGAAGATGACGTAATAACATAAGGTATAGGGTTAAAAGAGGAAGAAATTGAATCTTGTAGACCCATAGCAATCACTTTTGTTTCATCACCAAAATCTGATCCAAAGTCATGTTGGATTATAGCAATAGCCTTCTTTTCCTTTTTCTTCTAGAACCTCTTTGGCTTGAGTTCTGGATGGAGTTTCCAGCACTTAGCCTTATCATTATTCTTCTTGCAGTGATTACAAAAAGGTTTTCATTCCTCTTTCTTAACAATGTAAGTAGACTTACCCTTACCCTTTCCTTTACCTTTTCCTCTATTTTCAACTGGATTATGAGATTTCTTTACATATCTGTCCTTGGTCATCTTACCCCTAGATTCCATATGGGTAGCTTTAATATAGACTTCATCAAGGTTAGAAGGATTAAACATGAGAATAATATGTGTTAAATAACTATTCAAACCTCAAATATACTTCAATAATGTTTCTGAACTGTACAAAGGAATGCCTAACATTAATTACTTCTTTCTAAACTCTTGAGTATAATCCTACACACTTTGATCTTTATTTTATCTTAAATTTTGCTAATCCATAGTACTTGTTACATATAATCCAAAGGATAAAATTACTTTCTCAACTCAAAAACAAATCATTCCAGGAAGAGATTAACTTACCATGTTTCTTGAGATCTTCTTGAATTTTACTCTCCCACCAGATGAGTGTTGTGCCACTCATAGAAAGAGTATCCAACTGAATCTTGGCTTCCTCACTAAGAATGTTCTAAATCTTACAATATATCTCAATTTTCTTGACCCAATTATCTAATTTCTCTGCACTGAGCTCACCATTATAAATTGTCAAATCAACTTTAACATCTAATTTCAAATGTGGGATAGTTTTACTGTCTGCAAAAGAGGATGCCTTCTTGGAAGATGAAGGTGAAAAAGGAATTTATTCTCTTTCATCTTGATCTTCCTTTGATTCTTTCCCCTTTCTGTGTTCCTCATAATTTCTTCAACCATATTTTTTATGTTGACATATCTGCTCCCATACTTGATTGTTGGCTTGCACGTCTTGCACCAATTTTAGGATCAAACTCTACAACTTCCCCTTCACCACATCTTAATCAATACCTAGTTAACATACAAGAATATTTCAATTGCCAAATAATGTGTTAAATGGCCTTGATCATAGGCTCTGATACCAAACTGATATGAAAATCCAAGTTATAAAAAAAAATTACAGTCTGCTTGGATCAGATTTTAAATAAATCAAAATATTTTAATTTCTAATTTCCCCTTTTAATAAATCCAAAAAATTAATTTATGAAACTTCCCTAATTTAATAAACAAAATTTAAAGGATTTTTAATCATAGAGGAAATTAAAAAAAAAAACATAACACAAAAGATTTGTTTACAGGGTTCACCAAATAGTTACATCTTGGGGTCCACTCTATGAGTGTTTCAATCTTATAAAAACTCTTTAAGACTGATTACAAAAATATCTCTAAGTAAATAATTTATTTCTATACTAGATATCTATTTATGTAACAAAATAAACCTCTTGGAGGTTTTTCTACCTCTGTATTCAAATATCTCTATCTGTAATTTCCTCTATGCAAATCTACTACTTCTCTACCAAAATCCTCTTACTGTCCCTGTAAAATAACCTATAGTTATATATTTTTCAATGTTATTTGGCATTGGCCAAGAAATAATTTTTTTCTCAGGTACTAACAATTTCCCTAAATTAGGGTTTTTCTCATTTCAATAACATGGTGTTGCCTTTCTGAAAATTCTTATTACCTATATTTGGTTTTGCTCTACAACTGATCAAAACCAAAATCCCAAAATGGAATTCGACATCATTTACATATAGTTGAGCATGGATAATGGCATATAATTAGCACCAAAGCTAATCCACACTATCATAAATAGAAAATAATTAAACTTCCCCATATATTAATAGGTAATATATTGAATAATCTTTGCCAGCTATAAACCTTTTTCCATCAATGTTTTTGTATACCATATCTATCAAAAATATTCTAAAACCTATAAAGAATTAAATTACCACATATTTTCCAATTTAGTAATAATAATAATTATTCCCACTTGAATGTAGAAACAATGCATTGCATATAAATCTTTAAAAAGATTCCATGCTACGTGCATGCCAAGATTCCTTAAGCCAAGAATTGTATTGACACCAAGATCAAGAAAAAGATTTGCATTTCTTGATAAAAAAAGAATCCATATTCTAACACATAAATAATTGAGTTCCATTAAACATGCAATGCTTCTTTCCAAGAAAATATTACCACGTCAAAAATGTTTCATGCATAAAGTTTCAACACCATACTTTCCATGTAACTTCTTTAAAGAATATTACCCCACATTTAACTTTGGTGTTAAAAATTAGAAGTCCATGCCATAAAAAACATGTGCCCACATAAAATCTTTTAAAAATATTTATATGCATGGAGTTAAAAGTAAGAGATGCACTGATTCTTTTTTAAATAGAGATTTAAATATGCATGCTTTAATAAAGATTCACCTTTCTTTTAAAGATAATCTTTATAAAATGGCACGGATTATTTTAAAATAAAAGTTATCTATTAAAACCTTAATAAAAATATATAAAAATATATTTATTAATTATTAATAAATATATTAAAATATATTTATAAATAAATAATAAATATATTAAAATATATCGTATTAGTAGATTTTTTTCAAAATTAATTATAAACTTTGTGGGTGGAGGTGTGGCATTATTGGCTAGATAATGCCCCACGTACATTCAAAACAATAATTAAATATTTCCATTATTGATTGAAATCATGGGGTGGAAATCCCATGGATCATTAATTTGACTATAAAGGTGGAAATAAAACATGTTTGATTATAGATAAATCCAAAAACTCAAAACATTCTACATGAGCATCCAATGTGATTCAAATGTTCCATTTAGATTTCATTTAAAAAAATAATCAAGCACTTGTTGCAAAGGACATAAACTCAACACAATTGTGGTATAAAATATTTGGTGACATTAGTTTTGGATATCTCGATACACTCTATTATTTTGACATGGTAAGAGGGTTAAAACCTCTTAAAAAAGGTACAAGAAAATTTCAAAATTACTTAGAATGCAAATAACATAGAGCTCCTATTTAGAAAACTACATATCAATCCCATGGGAAACTTGATTTGGTACAATTGATCTATGTGAACCGATGACACTTAGTCATGTTGTATTTAAGTATGTCATGCTTTTGTTGATGATTTCTCCATAAAAAAGTGGGTATAATATCTAAAAATAAAAATTAAAGCCTTTCAAACTTTCAAAAAAATTAAAGTTATTGTTAAAACAAAGACTAATTAGAAAATTAAAACCCTCCACTTAGATCTTGGGGGTAATTCACCAAAAATGAAGTCAAAGTTTTTTTACAATAAAATGGCATTCATCATCAAATGGAACATCCACATACACCCCAACAAAATGATGTTTCATAACATATAAATTGTATTATCATGAAAATGGCATGATCTATGCTACATCATTTAAGCTTGACAAAGGCATTTTGGGTAGAAGCAGTCAAACCATAGTATATCTTCTTAATAGAGTTTTCACTATAGCTCTTAATGGGGTAACACCATAAAAATCATGGTCAGAGTGAAATCCATATATAACACATCTTTTCATTTTTGGATGTCAATAAAGTATGCACATTCTAAAAAAGGATAGGACTATACTTCACATGAAAATAGAAAACTATATTTTCTTATGGTATAATGAATAAACATTTACCTATAAAATAATGTATCCACTAGTAGGGATGTTGAGTTTTTTGAAAATAAATAATCATAAATTAATTCTACAAGCTCATCTGACTCCATATAAAGTATAGAAGATGGGAATCCCTAGATGAAGATAGTAATGGGATCAATGGTTCATCTACACCACCCACATATGCTACTCAATGTATTCTTAAATAGTATATAAGTACACTAAAAGACCATAAACTGAATGGTGTTATAGATATTTCTACTACTAGATAAGGACTCACAGTATGGATTGAGGAGAGATCAATTTGGCCTTAATGAGTATAATTATTGAATCTGTTAAGCCATCTATAGTTTAGGAAGCCCTACAGTCAACCTTGGAAATATGTCATGGATACATAATATAACTCACTGATAAAAAATAAAACATGGCACCTTATAGACCTTACACTAGGAAAGAATCCAATCAGATGTAAATGGATCTTTAAAATAAAGTACAAAGAAGATGGTAGTCTCAATATGCATAAGGCAAGGTTGGTTGTAAATGGGTATACTCATAAAGAAGGCATTGACTATGAGGTGATATTGATCTGACAATTAAGATCAAAATTATTAGGATGTTATTTTCTCTAGCTACATTGTTTGGTTGGAAATTCCATTAAATAGACATAAAAAGTACCTTTCTTAATGGAGACTTACAAGAAGAAGTATGCATGACTCAACCACAAGGTTTTATCTTATTTATCAAACAAGTTAAAGTTTGTAGACTTGTCAAATTAGAAAATGGAAACTTACAAGAAGAAGTCTACATGACTCAAAAAAAAGGTTTTTTCATACTTTGAAAATAAGATAAGGTTTGAGACTTGTAAAATCAATGTATGGTCTTAAGTAGGCTCCCTAGGCATGGTATATCACATTTGATGATCATATCCTAAAACATAGATTCAAAAAGAGTCTATATGATCCCAATCTCTACCTCAAATGATAAGGTGGGAGATAATGATCATTTTATATATGTCAATGATCTAAGTATCACTAGTAGTTCAATAAAGATGATTGAGTCAACACATAAAGAGAAAAAATTAATCATTTGACATGACATATCTTGAACTTCTACATTATTGTCTTGGTTTATAAGTTTGGCAGAGAGAAAATCACATCTTTATATCTTAGCTCAAATATGCAAGGACAAATCTCGATAAGTTATGCATGATGGATTTTAAACTAATTACAAGACTTTAGTTGTCTCGAGTATATCCATCACCATAGGTAAATGCAACTCTATATTGGTAGTTGATAGGTAGTCTCATTAACCTAGGGGTGATTAATTCACCATTATTAAATAAATGTAAATGATTAATTTATTATTATTCATTGTAGTGGGTCAAATATCTAATTTTTTATTCTAACTATTTATATTGTTTATTTTAATTATTTTTTAATTCCCACATCATATTTGTGAAGATTATTATTTATAACCCTATTTCATAGGGATCATAGGATAATTCCTTCCCTATTATATATGGAATAGTTTTGGCATATAGTTATGTATAAATAATTTTTTTATATCTTTTCAAGTTGAAAAAATAAAATATTTTTTGTGTGTAAGATTTACCACTAAATTTGTAGAGTTGAAAGGTGTAGATCCATAATTGGAGGAGATGCACAGTGAACTCAAAGAGTGTGCATGAACTATCAAGAAACACCCCTATAGAATGAATACCAACATGAAGTTAATGGTGAAGGCTAAGATAGATCACATGCAAGAAGAAAGTATCATTTATCTGATCAAAAAGGTCTATTGTGTTAGTCCTATGGTTGTACAATCTAAAAAGTCGGGTGAGATTAAGGCATGTGAAGATTATTGTGTGTTGAATGAGGCTTCCATCAATGATCCCTTTATAATACCTTTCACTAATGATGCTATGGAATTAGATGTAGGACATGAAGTATATTATTTTATGGATGGATTTAATGGCTATCATCAAATTCCCATCGTAGAAAAGGATCAGGTCAAGACAACATTTACAATTGAATGGGGATATTTTACATATAAAGTAATGTCATTTGGTCTAAAGAATGCTTCAACTATATTTTCTAGGGCTATGCTAATTAAGTTCAAGTATTTTATGCATGATTTCCTAAAAATTTATTTAGATGATTGGGTTATATTTTATTTATTCAAAGATCACCTATCCAAACTGTGACTAATGTCAGAAGGCTACAAATCTCTACAAATTGCATTAAATTTGAAAAAATGCTTATTTTTCACACCACTCAATGTTTTGTTGTGCCATGTAGTTTGTAGTGAGGTAATATTGGTTGGTCAATCTAAAATTAAAGTCATAGTAAACAAAACTATAAACTACTAATAATTTTTAGAGCATACATGAGGAGTCTACCAAAAATGATTTGGATGTCATCCAATTAATGGTGTAAAGAATAAGTAACGACTTATTTAGTTTTAAAAGATAAATCGATAGCTCCAGTGTATAAATTTCAAAAATTAACTTCACTTACCAAATATATAATAAAAACTACAACTATTCCCACAATCAATCAAAGCCTTCACCTAATAAATTGCCCGAGATCAACATCTATAAGATAGCCCTCCCAAACTAGTGTCAAGTGCATAAAATCTACACTAGCAGGGATGTTGAGTTTTTTGAAAATAAAGAATCATAAACTCATTCTATAAGCTCATATGGCTACATATAAAATATAGAAGAAGGAAATCACCTAGATGAAGAAACAACATTGAGAGATGTAAAAATAATATAGCCCAACACAACATAGCATATCATAGCTCAGTGGTTAAGTATGTTAGTATTATCCATACTTAACCATCATACTATAATGCATCATTAATGATTAAAAGGACATTTTTACAACCTTAAAATAACATTGAGAGATGTAAAAACAATGGTTGAACCCAAGGATACCAAATGATAAAGAAAACATATACCTGACTAAATTTATTACAAAACTACATCGATCAATACAAAATATATAAACAATGATAACTAATATTACAAGTATGAGAGTATATAAGTATTAAAAACCTTGTTTTAAAATAGTTGAAAGATAAAAATCCATCTTAGTGATATATGTACAACATCACAAAATCTGTTACATCAAAAGAATCATGGCTAGAAACTATTCTACTTGTTCCACCAAGTATTATCAAAATTATACAGGTAACTTAATTACCCAACTATGAAAATATTGGTAGCCATATACAACCAAAAACTCCTTAATAGATCCTAATTGAATAGGTTACTAAGTTTCCATCTATACCCAATATAAGTCTATAATACTATATAGATGAATACACAAATCAAATATTCTACATTATAGAAGAAAATATCCTTTTATAAATATACAAAATAAGTTATTAATAATTCACTCTAATTTATATTGAAGTAAAGTTTATTCCTTAAGAGAATCAATTTATACCATTGCAAAATGAAATACAAACAAAGATTTTAAATCAACAATGATAACTAAATTAAAACAAACTTTAAACTAAATTTCCAAGAGATTAAAAAGAAATTCAATAGATTCCTAAGCAATCCGTCTTGGATTTTTCCTTTTTTTAAAATGCATACATGTCATATACTCTCAAAATGAACATATTATTTAAAAAATCTACTTCTATAAATATTCAAATAAACTAAGAAAGATGATATCCTAGAATTTATAACTATCACACCACTCAAATACAACCATTTGTCACTCAAATAAATGCTTTTACATGTTTTAAAATGTATACCCAAATAGATATCATAGAAAAATAAAATGGTTTATTGCATTGGCTATTTGAATCAAAGCATAGAAAGGAATTGAAGAAGAGAAATTGAACATGCTTGAATTCAAAATTGTATCCTGCCATTCATACCCCATTTCACATTTTCCTTCCCTGATTCAACTCATGGCAGTTAAGCACATGTAGTAAGATGACTACATAATATTTTCCAAAAGTTAAAGGGTGTGCCCTAGTGCCAATGGAGGCTTGAAATGATACATCTC
Source organism: Torreya grandis (assembly GCA_037957365.1). Taxonomy (NCBI): domain Eukaryota; kingdom Viridiplantae; phylum Streptophyta; class Pinopsida; order Cupressales; family Taxaceae; genus Torreya; species Torreya grandis. The sequence continues at coordinate 239,956 of JARHVA010000545.1, read as the reverse complement.
AATAAAAGTATCAAACCCTTCCCATGGATGCACCCATGGTTCTAATATCATCTAATGCAACACATGACAACTACCAACATGAGCTCTCAAGCTCTCATACAAACCCTAGTGTGCCACTCAATAGCATCTCGACCAAAAATTTATGTTTCCTCCCAATATGCTTTATGCCAAAAAAATTATTAGGTTACTCCCATGCTATAGAACCTTTTGACTAGATTTATTCATAGTGGAAAATTACATAATGGCACTATAAATGTTTATACATGTTCTCTTTTGACTCAAAAACCTTACTTCATGGTTTAATTATAACACCAAGGATTATTTTTAATTATGACTTTATGACCAATGAGATTCTATATTCAAGCCTCTGCACATTAAACAAGAGGGGTATTTTACCATGGTCTATTCCCCCACCATGCAACAACAATCCAAGATAATCTCAAAATGTCTATAGTAATGAAAATCATGCAAGGTTTACACTATAATAAATTAAGAGGCACAAATGTTCTAATATTAATGATGGCCTTCAACTGTATAGAAGTAAGAGCATCTCTATAAATTTAATATCCCTGATATGTGTAGATGAATAAATAATATGTTTATCATTTTGTTCTTACCCTTTAACAATAACATAATAAACTTTCTCTTGAGTTGTTATCCACCAACAATGTAAACCATTATTCATAAGACCAATAATAACATAAGTACAACCTTAAAAATAAAAATATATCCCATAACAAGCTATTATGTGCAATCAATTGCAACTGGTGATGGTTGCATAATACGGGAATAAAGAATCAAAATGAAATATCCCTTGTAAAATCAATTCTTGAAAAATCTTGAATTCTAATTTTTTTTTGAATTCTACTTAGTTTAGAAAGATCACATAGAATACCAGATAATAAATTCAAATTAGTATAGTAATTTACTTTTAGAAAAGAAACCCTTATAAATTCTATGAAATTTAGATTGCATAATAAAGATAAAATACTAATTTATTTCTGATTTTTCCCACCAAACCCTAGCTCAAAATAACATAGAACAGTATAATTAGCCTTTTTTAGGTACAAAAACCCTTTGAAATTCAATGTAAGACCTTCAAAGTCATTATCTAACCTATAACAACAATGAAATTTCTATCAAATGTGATGCTAGAAGTCAAGTATTGTACAACATGCAAGAATTGTGACACCCATCCCTAGAAAGGGTATGACAATTTCTATAATTGATGTTGTGGTTTTTGGGTGGTATAGAGGGTCTTCTATCTACTATGTTTCCATAAGGGCTGATGTAATTTATCATACTCCACAAATTTTTCCCTCAATGTGATATAATTTCCATTGAAAGGGGATATTTCAACTTGTTTGTATGATACGTTAGTCTTAGGGCAATGATCTGACCCTTAGATGTGATACCCAACTATGACAACCCCTAACAGCTATGAAACTGACTTTTATAATTCTATTTTACCTCCCAAAATTTAAAATGAATGGTTTCTTCCATACAAAGCTAATCTAAAAATAATATTTTTGATTTGCATACTTATAACCCCTATATAGAGCTAACTCAATAGATTGAAAGGGTTTCATCCTCTAATCCATTTGTAATGGAAAGTTTTCATCCTCATGTAGGAATTTAAAAGAATTCTAGATTCCATCATGAATGGTAAAAGTGAATAATCAATCATCTTCCATAATGATTCCCCCTTTATCTTTTTTGAAACTCACTTTTCCAATTTCACCCTAACCCTAAAGTAATTAGAATTACTTTTTAATTAATTAAATACTACCAGATTGATCAAGAAGAAAAAAGAAGGTATAAATTAACCCAAGAATAGCTTGAGGAACACATTTTCACACTTACTAAATATATCATCCTAAATGACATCATTTTATCATCCCTCTCAGATTCTATTGAATTATAGGCATTGATAAGGAAGACATCAACTCTATCAATAAATTCAATAGTTAAAGTAAAACTATGTACACTTGGGTGGAATAAATATGAGTGAATAGGCTGAAATTTACTAAAAAGAATGTGAAGGATTGGGTGAAAATTATGATTGAGTGAGTCAAAGTTATTGAAGACATAAAAAAGGAATTAGGAATGTGGAGAGGAGTGCAAAGAAATCTAAAGGCTATGACCTTGGGCTTAGGAGGAAACCTAGTGGACAACCTACTTAAATGGATTTAAGAGGGTTATCAACATAAAATAATTTATGAATGAAAAAAATATGAAAGTACAATGCATTCAGAGAATAAAGAAAGTAAGAAAGAGATAACCAATGTAGAACTGTGATATCAAGATTTTATTATGCTAAGTTATGTATTATATCTAAGAGATCAGATATCTAGTGTTTATGTACTTTCTAACTTCATTAGTCTATGTATCTCTATATACAAATAATGGAAGTGTACATTATTATACAATGAAGGATGATGAATCATTAATTGAACTGTTACAATAGTTGGTAACAATTGGTTTATAACTAAAAAGTGCAATGATGTCACTAGATATCATTACTAACAAGCTTGGTACTATAGTAGTGACACTACACAAGCTATGCATTAATGAAAAAGTGGAATTAGATCTAAAAAATTGGCACATAGGTGAGGAAACTATTGCTAGTGTTTTTAAGGTTAGTGAAAACTTGTGTGTGCAATAGTGATAATCTTTAATAAGGCCTAGTGACCCCTACTTGAAAAACAATGGTCCATATTACATGATATTATAGTAATATATGTGGAAATAAATTGTCATCCTAAATCTCTATAAACCATTTTTCTTTGGAACACATTTGACATGCTTTGATGATTTGGAAGAGAGGGATCTTTTGTCAACATGTCCTTTTAACTGGGCATCAATAACTTGAAATGTTTTTTTGAGATGTTGTAATGGGGATTTATTTATGTCTAATAAAGAGTCTTTATAGTATTTTAAATATCAAACAGGGTTATAATGTAGTGGCACAAGAGTTCTATGTTGAATATTGAATGCAACCCAAGGTAAGATGGAAAATTAAACTTGAAAGTGTTATCTCATACTTGATTAGTGATGGTATAGGGCCTATACTGAAGTGAAAAAAATCTTGAGGTAAGGTCTTATTAATCTCTCCTTCTATAGGTGTATCTAGACTCGATCACCAACCTAAAATGTGTGCGATGTCTAATGTTTATCATGTCATTATTTATATTTCACATAAGCCTATTATAAAATGGTTTGCACTTATTGTTAAATGTACTGAATGTGATAAATGAATTGACCAACTTTGTTAACTTCCTTTTGCACTGAAGGAGTTGCTACTATTGATGGTAGAATAGGATAATTTATGTCAATGGGTGCCAAAGGTTGGAAACCTAAGTAGGGTTAAAAAGTGTTATATGCAGTACAGTTATATAGATCTCTATTGTAATTGTGCTAAATTAAAGGAAAATTTTTAGTTTGTCCATCAATTTGTGGATGAAAGCGATGGACTTATTCAATGTTATGTCTAGCATAGACCAAAGAACTTTCCAAAAATGGCTCTAAAATATTATATCCCTATTAGACTAGATATTTTATGGGATTCCAAAGTGGATCTAGACATGTTGAAAGTACAATTGATCTATTTCTAGAGATGATATTGCTTTATTACAAGGTATGAGAACTTCCATCTTTAAGAATGTATCAACTACAACATAAACACAATCATTACCATGATTAATAGTAGGGTATATTTGGATAAAATTCATGGAAATATATAACCATAATATTTTTATAACTGGAAGAAGTGCGTATAAACCTTGATTCTTGTTAACCAAATTAGGTATTGCACATGTGGTAAAGGACTTGATGTATTTAAATAAATCATCCCTAACATGTGGCTAGATGAATTACTTATACAACATTGAAAGAGTCTATTCAAATCTAAATTGTCTTACAACCTTGATAAAATGATCCCCCTCCATATTAGTTTATGTCTCTCTACCTCATGTAGAATACACAAGTGCCCAAGGTGATATAGAGTCCATCATATAAGTATAAATCTAAAACTGAATTATCATGGAGAAAATTTTGATAGGTATCTATAAAATCCATGTCTACCAAATAAAATTATGAACATGTGCTAACTTCATGGCCACATTCATCAAGTATCAAAAGGTGAGCTTAACAAATTGGATAGTTCAGACAATTTATGATAGGGTTGGCCCTTCCTTATTGTGATTGATGTTTAGGTAGAGCTACTGAAGATAAGAACATTTTTGAAATCATTCTTGCCACTAATTATTTTGAGTCTAATAAAATTAAAGTGGATTGTGATTTGTGTGGATAAAAATATCCTTTTCTAAGATATGATTCTTCCAATGCTTACATGATTAAACAATGGCATAAAGCTCATGATCATAAGTTGGGTACTCTATTACTGATGCACTGAATATTTTACTATGGTAAGCAACCAGATGACTATATTGAGTTAGGAATACTTCAAGTGTGAATTTATATGCATCTATCTCAAGTTTAATTAGTATTTTAAGATATATTAACATAGGTACTAGTGTAGAATAAAGTATATATTTCAATTATTTGAATTCTTTCTGTTGTGTGGCTTCCTAGATGAACTTTGCTTTAGCACCACCTTTGATAACTTGGTTCAAAGGCCAAGTCACATGAGAAAAACCAAGTACAAATATATTGTACAAATTTGTCATTCCCAAGAAGGTTCAAAGCTCTATGAGATTTTTTAGTTGTGTACATTCAAAAATGACTCAAATATTGGTTTAATCCACATGCACTCCTTGTGCATCTACTATGTATCCTAGATACTATATCTCCCACACAGGAAATGAAAATGTCTCAATTTTTGCATTAAATTTTTATTTTTGTAAAGTGTTAATCACTTACTCTTTATATCATATATTTTCATCCCATATTTTTTTTAAAATTAGGATGTCATCAAGGAAGACTACAATAAACATAGTGAATGGCCTAAGAATTTCATTCATTATATGTATGAGTGTACTTAGTGCATTGGTCAAATCAAATGGATGACTAACCATTCAAACACACCTTATTTTTCCTTGAAGGTTGTTTCCATGTATCCATAGGTTCAATAGGGACTTGATGATACATATACTTAAGATTTATTTTGGTGAATATTTTACATCATTGGACTGGTCCCTCAAATATTCAATCCTTGAAAGATGATGACATTTCTTCACTGTGATTTTATTGAGAGCCTTTTAATCAATTCAAAACCTCCATGTGTCATATTATTTTGGCATAATCATAATGGGGCTATCATAAAGGTATTGAATTGGGCCTGATATGTCCTTTATCCACAAGTTCATGGATTTGTCACTTGATTAATTCATTCTTTAGAACTAATATACAGTATAAAGAGGAATTAGTTATAATTAGTGCAAGGATAAAATCAAGTGTGTTTTTCCACATAGTGTAAGCACTTCTCTTGGTAGGTAAAAAATATCCTTGAATTCTTCTAATGAGTGGCTCAACTTTGAGGTTTTCTACTACTATTATTGGAGGGACTACAATATGGATTGGTGCCATTAACACTTTTCTAACCTTACCATCAAAAGCAAAAAATTCTTGTTAGATGTGACTATTATCTTACATTTCTTGGTGATGATGAGTGATAACTTAGGGAGTAATTATGGTATGCGATATCTCTTATTACCAGCATGTATGACAACACATTTGGTATTTTCCTCATAGATTTCATGTCAATTATAAATATATGGTTGACTAATTAAAACATCACACACCTATGAGACATCATAAAGGACTATATCTTGGAAAGGCTTGATGGTTTACACTAATTGACATTGCTAAGTAACACATTTATCAAATCTCACACCTAACCATTTGATAGTGTATGGTTGTTGGTGAGGCATCAATTGTAGTTTCAATATGAGAACTAATTTAGGGTAAATAAAGTTATTCTAACATCCATTGTCAACAATGAAGTGTATTGGTTGAGTATTGATCCATATTTGAGAATTGAACAATTTTTTTACTTATTTTATTTCTACAGGGGTAGTAGATATGTTTATGATACCCACTATGGTGATAGGTTCAGAATCCATGATCTACTTACCTTTCTCCAATGATGTTGTATCTACACACAGTACTTCAAGTTGTGTAAATAGAGTCTCCCTGGGAATAAAACACCACTTACTCACCTTAGACTACTTATTTTGATCATTTGATGATTGTTCTTTCTTTTATGGAGGGTGTTTGGTCTTGTTTATTAGTTTGGAATTTGTCTTAAAATATTCAAACTATTGCTTGGTTTGAGATGTAGATTTTTTTTTTAGTCTTAACCATGGCTTTTGCTTCAAACTTGCAAGCAAAGCTATAGGATTCTCCAACTAAATATATTTGTATTAAATCTATATTTTATTGGTTATGTGGACTCAAGCCTAACCTATACCTTAAAACAAGGTTTTGGTTTTAATCTTGAATCCTGAGTTTGGACACCAAAGTTTGAAATATATCTATGTATTGTTGCACATGTTGTTCCTTGCCTTGGGTATAACTAGGAGAACTTGATGTATTGTCATCAAAGTTTTTGATAAGATAATAGGTTTCTTTGAGTGTTTCTACAAAACCATTTTATGTGTCTACAGATGTGTCTAAGTTAACTTCATATTCACGATTATTATGTGAAGTGTAGTAGTTTTCCCATAATTTATTTACTAATAATTATTTTTATAGAAGAACAAATGTAATGTTTCTTTTATTAGAGAATTGACTGACTACTTAATATGAATAGATAAGTTTAAGTCAATTATCTCATGTATCTGCATCTATTTTAACTTTAAAATAAGGATGTATATATTTAATTTTTTCTTGCATGGAGTTTGACCACAAAATGGTTGGGGAAGTAATGAGAAGTGATCAATGATACTTGCTCAGTCACATACATGACATTCTTTCAAATATTTTGTTGTCTTCTTAATGCATCCCCTATAATCCTATAAAATATTTATGAAGTTGGAATCAAATATTTGTCTTCCATTTGAGGACATGAAGCAAGGTTTAATTAATGTTTTTAAATATTGAGTCCTAACCTTATGTAATTAGACCTCATATGAGTTGTCATACAAACAAAGACAAAGTCAAGTATAATAAATACCACTCAAAAATGATTGGTGTGTATGTTTTGATACGACATATCTAAGGCCCAAAAGGAGATCCATTGGATAACTTAAATAAATGGATTTAAGATGGTTATAAACAAAAGCAAATTTATGAATGATAGAGAATATGAAAGTGCAATACATTCAAAGAACAAAGAACACAATAAATAAATGATAACTAATGTAGAACTATAATAATAACATTTTATTATCTAAGAGATTAGATGTTTGGTGTCTATGTACTTCAAAAATTCATTCTTTTTGGTCTCTCTATATAAAAATAATGGAAGTGTACAATATTATACAATGAAGGAAGATGAAGCATTAATTGAACAATTACAATAGTTGGTAATAATCACTTCATAACTAAAGAGTGTGGTGACATCACTAGATATCATTACTAATGAGTTAGGTGCTACAATACTGACACTATAAGAGCGATGTGATAATGTATAAGTGCAAATGGATCTAAAATTTTAGCACGTAGGTGTATAAACTATTGCCACTGCTATTGATGTTATCATAATCTTATATGTGCAATAGTGTTAATATTTAGTAATATATAGTCATACATATCATTTTGGATCAAGCTATCTCTTATTAATTATAAATTGATTCTCTCAAAATACATTTCAAGAGAGCTAAAGAGAATGGACATGCTAAGCGTCGTACATAATTATTTGTGTGAACTTAGAATAAATTTCCCAGCTTCTGTGATATTGTTGATGAAATGAAAAAGGTCATAAACACATGGTTAACTCACATTTCAAATATATTGATTTAGAAAGATGATAACATAGTTGGTACTTGGTGCTATAAATATTTTATGAATTTAAAAATTGAATAAATCACATGAGGAATAAATTATTGTTGTGTAGAGTAAGAGGGAATGAACTGTAATATCCCTTACTTAGGGGCTCTTTTTGTCTCTAAAAAACTCTGATATATAGCAATAAAAGCTCTGATACCACTGTAATATCCCCTTCAAACAGGGAATATCGAAAACACAAATAGCTCTGAACAAAATACAATCTTGCAGAATAAATTCAGATAAGTAATAAACCACAGTAAATCTCTTATCTGCCAATCAAAGATCTTATTATTCGTCCAGATGATTACAATAGCTGTTCTCTGGCATGCATATACAGAATATGAAAATATAATCTTAAAACCCTTATCTTTTGCAAATTTGGTAATCAAGCTTGAATCTGGAAGGTCTCAGCCTGCTGTGTCGAACACATAGTCACCGGCGTTGGTTGATATACTACCGACGTCAGTCACTGTAGGTCCTTATCTTCCAACATTGGTCTTCAGTCTGCCGATGTCGATCACTGAGGATCTCTGTCTACCGAGGTCGGTGTTTGAGCGGATCTGTACAGACCTGTACGGACTTTGTACGGCTGCCAATAGAGCACAACCTATCTGTTTTCACCCCAGATCTGAAGATATACGATTCTAATACAGAATATCTCTATCTGTATAATTTATTGAATCAAACATAAAGACATAAATACCTGGAATCTCTGTAATAACTTCTGTGTGAAGTTATCTCTCAACCCTGTAAATTCTATGATAACTTCTTGATGAAGCTATCTCTCAATTTGGCAATAGATTAGCTGATATTTCACAGCCTCTGAATTGCAGACACTGAAGAGGGAACGTTTTCCAATGCAAATGGAATCTTGGAACCCTAGGCTCAGTCTTCACAGAAGAATTCTTTAAAATCAATAATCAATAATCAATGGCTGAATCAATAATGGCCTCCATGAGAAACCCTTATACCCTCAAAAAGATATGCTTGCCCTAATTATGGTTTCGTAAATTAGAATTAGGTTTTCTAATTAAAAATAGGCTAAATAATTAATTTTTGATTAAATCAATCAAATATTAATATCTCCCTCAATACATGTTGGATCCTCAAACCATTCGAAGCTAGTGAACTAGGGAGTGATTTCGCATATGACCATACCAAAATAAAGGCGCTCCGTTGCATTTCAAATATCCCTAAATAATAGGAGCTCAGGCCAAATGTGTCTGAAATAGCCTGAATGAAAGCCAACTATAGGAATTTTGTAAATCAAAGCCAAGCCAATCTCCATCATGACCCTCTATCCATCTTATTAGCCTATGAAGGTCACATAATAGGCTAATCATCAAGACTGTCAATGTCCACAAAAAAGGGGACATGACAATCTGCCCCTCCAGAAATTGCTTGTCCCTAAGCAATCTTGGAACAATGAACCACTCGATCCACCTAGACCCCAAATGTAGTTATGCTCTGCACTGCTGTAAATCAATGCAAGTACCTGCAACATCATCAAAAGTAAAATAAAGAAGAGTCCACAATCAAACTGGTGAATGTAACTCAACCAATCTCTGAAAGCACAAATACCAAGTACACATTCCACCCTGCTATGCGGAAGGTACACTCCAACTCTGCAACAACTCCCAAATGGAACTATGCCAAGTGTGGAGAATCCACACACAGTACCTGTACTATGATCAATATCTCTCTTCAACTCCTGCTCTAAGTCATGCACCGCCAAACTGTCAACCCCATATGCAAAAGATGATGTCAATCCATCCCATAATTGATCCCTCTGTAAAGGTGGCACAGCGAACGGTACCACACTGTCATATGTGTGAGAAGAATCAATCTGGAGACTCGACTCCACTGGTATCTCAAAATCATCAAAATTGGGTACTCTCAAATCCCGAACATGCGTGTATGCCTCAACAACATGCTCCTCATCAGTAGCTACAGAAACATACTCATCACCAATACTCAATGTACTAACCTCTGAGTATACCTCCACACTCTGAATGCAAGCATCAGACTCATCCTCACTGTCTAGAACCTGAGTTGAACTCACCTTAAGACAAAGCTAATCCACAACATCCTTAACTACTCCTACCTGTGAAGATAATGCAGATAAATCATTACCTGAAGATGTGTTAATGTCTCCCTGTACTGGATCAGCATGTCTGTCAAGTTCATCATTCAAGTTTTTGCATGTCAAAGGGAAAGTGCTACGATCCTTAGGCCTATCAATTAAACTCTTTAACCACATACCAGCTCTAGGTGAGACATTCTTCTCTTTTGTCTAGACATACCATAAATCTTCTGCCAAAAGTTTAGAAATTTTATCCTCCTCCTCAAACAAGATTGTGAACATGATAGAGTGCATAGATGCTAATACATCACTGGAATGAAACTCATCTAAAATATTCCAAAATATTTTAAACATCCTGCGAATGCCACCAATACAACCTACTAACATCATAACGTTTTCAAATCCATACCTTGCAAATGTTTCAAGTAATCTTGCCCTCTTTGAGAAATGAGGGTCTCTAATGTCATCCAACTTTTTGAAGCTTTTAACCATGGCATGAAGTACCTCTCTCATAATCCGATCATCATAAAAATTAAAACCAGCTATTATCCTCATGATTTCACTAAAACAAGAGAGAGTTGCAAGTCTTAACACCTCATCATGATGTCTTAATAATTGGGGCTTCACCAACGAACCAAACGCTGGAGATAATGCTATTTGCATATCATAAGTATTTGACTGATTAACCTTGCCTAAATGAGTTTCTAACTCCTCCAAAGTTTTTAGAATGTCATCGGCTTACTGAAACGGATTATCTAACTTCTTCTTTGCATTGTACATTCTTTCTTCCAAATATTTGACACCTGTTAAAGCCATACTGATAACCAAACTACCCAACAGGATGGCAAGACATTAGCTCTGATGTGCCCAATAGGATGGCAGGAATTAAGCTCTGATACCACTGTAATGTCCCTTACTTAGGGGCTCTTTTTTCTAAGCAACAGCTCTGATACCACTATAATATCCCTTACTTAGGGGCTCTTTTTGTCTCTACACAACTCTGATATATAGCAATAAAAGCTCTTATACCACTGTAATATCCCCTTCAAATAGGGAATATCAAAAACACAAATAGCTCTGAACAAAATACAATCTTGTAGAATAAATTCAGATAAGTAATAAACCACAGTAAATCTCTTATCTACCAATCAAATATCTTATTATTCGTCTAGATGATTACAATAGTTTTTCTCTAGCATGCATATACAGAATATGAAAATACAATCTTAAAACCCTTATCTTTTGCAAATTTGGTAATCAAGCTTGAATCTGGAAGGTCTCAGCCTGCTGTGTCGAACACACAGTCACCGGTGTCGGTCGATATACTGCCGACGTCGATCACTGTAGGTCCTTATCTGCCAACGTTGGTCTTCAGTCTGCCGATGTCGGTCACTGAGGATCTCTGTCTGTTGAGGTTGGTGTCTAAGCGGATCTGTACGGACCTATACGGACTTCGTACGGCTGCCAATAGAGCACAACCTATCTATTTTCACCCCAGATCTGAAGATATATGATTTTAATACAAAATATCTCTATCTGTATAATTTATTGAATCAAACATAAAGACATAAATACCTGGAATCTCTGTAATAACTTCTGTGTGAAGTTATCTCTCAACCCTGTAAATTTTGTGATAACTTTTGGATGAAGCTATCTCTCAATTTGGCAATAGATCAGCTGATATTTCACAGCCTCTGAATTGCACACACTGAAGAGGGAGCGTTCTCCAATGCAAATGGAATCCTAGAACCCTAGGCTCAGTCTTCACAGAAGAATTCTTCAAAATCAATAATCAATAATCAATGGCTGAATCAATAATGGCCTCCATGAGAAACCCTTATACCCTCAAAAAGATATGCTTGCCCTAATTAGGGTTTCTTAAATTAGAATTAGGGCTTCTAATTAAAAATAGGCTAAATAATTAATATTTGATTAAATCAATCAAATATTAATATCTCCCTCAATACATGTCATATCCTCGAACCGTTCAAAGCTGGTGAACCAGGGAGTGATTTCGCACATGACCATACCAAAATAAAGGTGCTATGTTACATGTCAAATATCCCTAAATAATAGGAGCTCAGGGCAAATGTGTCTGAAATAGCCTGAATGAAAGCCAACTGTAGGAATTCTGTAAATCAAAGCCAAGCCAATCTCCATCATGACCCTCTATCCATCTTATTAGCCTATGAAGGTCACATAATAGGCTAATCATCAAGACTGTCAATGTCCACAAAAAAGGGCACATGACAATCTGCCCCTCCAAAAATTGCTTGTCCCCAAGCAATATCGAAACAATGAACCACTCGATCCACCTGGATCCCAAATGTAGTTATGCTCTGCACTATTGTAAATTAATGCAAGTACCTGCAACATCATCAGAAGTAAAACAAAGAAGAGTCCATAATCAAACTGGTGAATGTAACTCAACCAATCTCTGAAAGCACAAATACCAAGTACACATTCCACCCTACTATGCGGAAGGTACACTCCAACTCTACAACAACTCCCAAATGGAACTACGCCAAGTGTGGAGAATCCACACATAGTACCCCTACTGTGATCAATATCTCTCTTCAACTCCTGCTCTAAGTCATGCACCGCCAAACTATCAACCCCATCTGCAAAAGATGATGTCAATCCATCCCATAACTAATCCCTCTGTAAAGGTGGCATAGCGAACGGTACCACACTGTCATGTGTGTGAGAAGAATCAATTTGGAGACTCGACTCCACTGGTATCTCAAACTCATCAGAATCAAGTACTCCCAAATCTTGAACATGCGTGTATGCCTCAACAACATGCTCCTCATTAGTAGCTACAGAAACATACTCATCACCAATACTCAATGTACTAACCTCTGAGTATACCTCCACACTCTGAATGCAAGCATCAGACTCATCCTCACTGTCTAGAACCTGAGCTGACTCACCTTAAGACAAAGCTCATCCACAACATCCTTAACTACTCCTACCTGTGAAGATAATGTAGATAAATCATTACCTAAAGATGTGTTAATGTCTCCCTATACTGGATCAGCATGTTTGTCAAATTCATCATTCAAGTTTTTGCATGTCAAAGGGAAAGTGATACGATCCTTAGGCCTATTAATTAAACTCTTTAACCACATACTAGCTCTAGGTGAGACATTCTTCTCTTTTGTCCAGACATACCATAAATTTTCTGCCAAAAGTTTAGAAATTTTATCCTCTTCCTCAAACAAGATTGTGAACATGATAGAGTGCATTGATGCTAATACATCACTGGAATGAAACTCATCTAAAATACTCCAAAATATTTTAAACATCCTGCGAATGACACCAATACAACCTACTAACATCATAATGTTTTCAAATCCATACCTTGCAAATGTTTCAAGTAATCTTGCCCTCTTTGAGAAATGAGGGTCTCTAATGTCATCCAACTTTTCAAAGCTTTTAACCATGGCATGAAGTAACTCTCTCATAATCCGATCATCATAAAAATTAAAACCAGCTATTATCCTCATGATTTCACTAATACAAGAGAGAGTTGTAAGTCTTACCACCTCATCATGATGTCTCAATAATCGGGGCTTCACCAACGAACCAAACACTGGAGATAACGTTGTTTGCATATCATAAGTATTTGACTCATCAACCTTGCCTAAATGAGTTTCTAACTCCTCCAAAGTTTTTCGAATGTCATCTGCTTGCTGAAACGAATTATCTAACTTCTTCTTTGCATTGTACATTCTTTCTTCCAAATCTTTGACACCTGTTAAAGCCATACTGATAACCAAACTACCCAACAGGATGGCAAGACATTAGCTCTGATGTGCCCAACAGGATGGCAGGAATTAAGCTCTGATACCACTGTAATGTCCCTTACTTAGGGGCTCTTTTTTCTAAGCAACAGCTCTGATACCATTGTAATATCCCTTACTTAGGGGATCTTTTTGTCTCTACACAACTCTGATATATAGTAATAAAAGCTCTTATACCACAGTAATATCCCCTTCAAACAGGGAATATCAAAAACAAAAATAGCTCTGAACAAATTACAATGTTGCAGAATAAATTCAGATAAGTAATAAACCACAGTAAATCTCTTATCTGCCAATCAAAGATCTTATTATTCGTCCAGATGATTACAATAGTTGTTCTCTGGCATGCATATACAGAATATGAAAATACAATCTTAAAACCCTTATCTTTTGCAAATCTGGTAATCAAGCTTGAATTTGGAAGGTCTCGGCCTGCTGTGTCGAACACACAGTCACTGGCATCAGTCGATATACTGTCAACATCAGTCACTGTAGGTCCTTATCTGCCGACGTCGGTCTTCAGTCTGCCGATGTCAGTCACTAAGGATCTCTGTCTACCAATGTCGGTGTCTGAGCGGATCTGTACGAACCTATACGGACTTCGTACGGCCGCCAATAGAGCACAACGTATCTGTTTTCACCCCAGATTTGAAGATATATGATTCTAACACAAAATATCTCTATCTGTATAATTTATTGAATCAAACATAAAGACATAAATACCTGGAATCTCTGTAATAACTTCTGTGTGAAGTTATCTCTCAACCCTGTAAATTTTGTGATAACTTCTGGATGAAGCTATCTCTCAATTTGGCAATAGATCAACTGATATTTCACAGCCTCTGAATTGCACACACTGAAGAGGGAACATTCTCCAATGCAAATGGAATCTTGGAACCCTAGGCTCAGTCTTCACAGAAGAATTCTTCAAAATCAATAATCAATAATCAATGGCTGAATCAATAATGGCCTCCATGAGAAACCCTTATACCCTCAAAAAGATATGCTTGCCCTAATTAGGGTTTCTTAAATTAGAATTAGGGTTTCTAATTAAAAATAGGCTAAATAATTAATATTTGATTAAATCAGTCAAATATTAATATCTCCCTCAATACATGTCAGATCCTCGAACCATTCAAAGCTGGTGAACCAGGGAGTGATTCTGCACATGACCATACCAAAATAAAGGCACTTTGCTGCATGTCAAATATCCCTAAATAATAGGAGTTCAGGCCAAATGTGTCTGAAATAGCCTGAATGAAAGCCAACTGTAGGAATTCTATAAATCAAAGCCAAGCCAATCTCCATCATGACCCTCTATCCATCTTATTAGCCTACGAAGGTCACATAATAGGCTAATCATCAAGACTGTCAATGTCCTCAAAAAAGGGGACATGACAATCTGCCCCTCCAAAAATTGCTTGTCCCCAAGCAATCTCAGAACAATGAACCACTCCATCCACCTAGATCCCAAATGTAGTTATGATTTGCACTACTGTAAATCAATGCAAGTACTTGCAGCATCATCAAAAGTAAAACAAAGAAGAGTCCACAATCAAATTGGTGAATGTAACTCAACCAATCTCTGAAAGCACAAATACCAAGTACACATTCCACCCTGCTATGTGGAAGGTACACTCCAACTCTGCAACAACTCCCAAATGGAAGTATGCCAAGTGTGGAGAATCCACACACAGTACCCCTATTGTGATCAATATCTCTCTTCAACTCCTGCTCTAAGTCATGCACCGCCAAACTGTCAACCGCATCTACAAAAGATGATGTCAATCCATCCCATAACTGATCCCTCTGTAAAGGTGGCATAGGGAACGGTACCACACTGTCATATGTGTGAGAAGAATCAATCTGGAGACTCGACTCCACTGGTATCTCAAACTCATTAGAATCAAGTAATCCTGAATCCCAAACATGCATGTATGCCTCAACAACATGCTCCTCATCAGTAGCTACAGAAACATACTCATCACCAATACTCAATGTACTAACCTCTGAGTATACCTCCACACTCTGAATGCAAGCATCAGACTCATCCTCACTATCTAGAGCCTGAGCTGAACTCACCTTAAGACAAAGCTCATCCACAACATCCTTAACTACTCCTACCTATGAAGATAATGCAGATAAATCATTACCTGAAGATGTGTTAATGTCTCCCTGTATTGGATCAGCATGTCTGTCAAATTCATCATTCAAGTTTCTGCATGTCAAAGGGAAAGTGCTACGATCCTTAGGCCTATCAATTAAACTCTTTAACCACATACCAGCTCTAGGTGAGACATTCTTCTCTTTTGTCCAGACATACCATAAATCTTCTGCCAAAAGTTTATAAATTTTATCCTCCTCAAACAAGATTGTGAACATGATAGAGTGCATTGATGCTAATACATCACTGGAATGAAACTCATCTAAAATATTCCAAAATATTTTAAACATCCTACGAATGCCACCAATAAAACCTACTAACATCATAATGTTTTCAAATCCATACCTTGCAAATGTTTCAAGTAATCTTGCCCTCTCTGAGAAATGAGGGTCTCTAATGTCATCCAACTTTTCGAAGCTTTTAACCATGGCATGAAGTACCTCTCTCATAATCTGATCATCATAAAAATTAAAACCAGCTATTATCCTCATGATTTCACTAATACAAGAGAGAGTTGCAAGTCTTACCACCTCATCATGATGTCTCAATAATCGGGGCTTCACCAACGAACCAAATGCTGGAGATAACGCTGTTTGCATATCATAAGTATTTGACTGATCAACCTTGCCTAAATGAGTTTCTAACTCCTCCAAAGTTTTTAGAATGTCATCTGCTTGCTGAAATGGATTATCTAACTTCTTATTTGCATTGTACATTCTTTCTTTCAAATCTTTGACACCTGTTAAAGCCAAACTGATAACCAAACTACCCAACAGGATGGCAAGACATTAGCTCTGATGTGCCCAATAGGATGGCAGGAATTAAGCTCTGATACCACTGTAATGTCCCTTACTTAGGGGCTCTTTTTTCTAAGCAACAACTCTGATACCACTATAATATCCCTTACTTAGGGGCTCTTTTTGTCTCTACACAACTCTGATATATAGCAATAAAAGATCTTATACCACTGTAATATCCCCTTCAAACAGGGAATATCGAAAACACAAATAGCTCTAAACAAATTACAATCTTGCAGAATAAATTCAGATAAGTAATAAACCACAGTAAATCTCTTATCTACCAATCAAAGATCTTATTATTCATCCAGATGATTACAATAGTTGTTCTCTGGCATGCATATACAGAATATGAAAATACAATCTTAAAACCCTTATCTTTTGCAAATCTGGTAATCAAGCTTGAATCTGGAAGGTCTCAGCCTGCTGTGTCAAACACACAGTCACCAGCGTCGGTTGATATACTGCCGATGTCGGTCACTGTAGGTCCTTATCTTCCGACGTCAGTCTTCAGTTTGCCGATGCCGGTCACTGAGGATCTCTGTCTGCTGAGGTCGGTGTCTGAGCGGATCTGTATGGACCTGTACGGACTTTGTACAGGTGCCAATAGAGCACAACCTATCTATTTTCACCCTAGATCTGAAGATATACGATTCTAATACAGAATATCTCTATCTGTATAATTTATTGAATCAAACATAAATACATAAATACCTAGAATCTCTGTAATAACTTCTGTGTGAAGTTATCTCTCAACCCTGTAAATTCTGTGATAACTTTTGGATGAAGCTATCTCTCAATTTGGCAATAGATCAGCTGATATTTCACAGCCTCTAAATTGCACACACTGAAGAGGTAACATTCTCCAATGCAAATGGAATCCTAGAACCCTAGGCTCAGTCTTCACAGAAGAATTCTTCAAAATCAATAATCAATAATCAATGGCTGAATCAATAATGGCCTCCATGAGAAACCCTTATACCCTCAAAAAGATATGCTTGCCCTAATTAGGGTTTCTTAAATTAGAATTAGGGTTTCTAATTAAAAATAGGCTAAATAATTAATATTTGATTAAATCAATCAAATATTAATATCTCCCTCAATACATGTCGGATCCTCGAACCGTTCAAAGCTGGTGAACCAGGGAGTGATTCCGCACATGACCATACCAAAATAAAGGTGCTCTACTACATGTCAAATATCCCTAAATAATAGGAGCTCAGGCCAAATGTATCTGAAATAGCCTGAATGAAAGCCAACTATAGGAATTCTGTAAATCAAAGGCAAGCCAATCTCCATCATGACCCTCTATCCATCTTATTAGCCTACGAAGGTCACATAATAGGCTAATCATCAAGACTATCAATGTCCACGAAAAAGGGGACATGACATGAACCTTGAAAGTAGGCATATTTTTTAAGGAAAGTCTTTATAATTAGAACATAATATATTTTCACATTGTAATTTTGTAATATTTTATGCTTATTATTGGGAAATAATCACATGTCCTAAATATAAAATATTGGAAATTATAAATTCACATTTTGACTCTTATATAAAGAGTGTTTGTTGCCCCAAAATTCCCAAAACTATGTCCAAGAGTTGAAGATATTCCTCCTATGTGTTATTATACACTAGGATGTCATCAAAGAAGACCAACACAAACTTCCTTAAGTGTTGCCTACATACATTATTCATAAGATATTGGAAATTTATTGGAATATTATTTTAAAAAAATTGAAAAGTTCAGAGGAATGCTTGGTTTGATAAAGGGGAATGTAACAATATTGTATATATTCATTATTATCTTAGGTGTCTTTTACCTCATTTAGTAATTTAATTTCCATTCCCATAGGAATATGAAGAGTCTCTTTGGGAATTTACAGTGAAAAACCATTTTATCTTATATAATTCTAAGGTTTTTCTTCCAAATTTAATTTGAACATAATTTTGGCTTGCACCAGTAATTATTAAATCATGGAATTAATCTTAGTATTTTTTCTTGTCATATCCTTGATAGCTATGGGGGATTGAGTTGTTGGTAGAGTTACCTACATCCTAAAAATTTATATAGAGGTTAGGTATTATTAAAGATAAAATAAAAAGGGTCAAGAATAATAAATATAAGGGTTTGATTAGCTAGGTCACAAAGATATGGATAATCAAGATCGTGTTTGGTTTGATAAATTTGCTCAAAACCAAGAGGGCATGACTGATAGGATCACTAAGTTTATGCACATCATGTTTGGAATAAGTGTAGATCATCCTCTCAATGGTGATGGGAATGCTCTAGGAACCAACAATAACCCTCCTTCTACATAAAAGGCAATAACTAGAGTTTTAACTAGGACTTTCTAGCCCAACTTCATATGTAGATAAGAAGTCATTCTTGAGGTGTATTTTCAGCCTCTAATGATAGATGATATCATTTCTATTTATGAAGAATACATGACTTATTTTCTTAAAATCAAGGGGGAAACTTCCCTCACTAAATTCATGCAATCGAGGAGAAATAAAGAGGGACTTAAGACTGATCCTATCTATTAGTATAATTATAAGGATCTTAAACAAATAGTGGGAAAGGTTACTCTATCTATATTTAATAGATCTACCAAGAGTACCTTTCCCTCTAACCTATGGTGGAACATGAAGCCATCAAATTTACTAATTTACATCTTGAGGGCACAACACATGAGTTCAGGGAGGAATAAACCTGAACTAGAACTGAAAATAAAAGAGGAATAAAATACTTCAAGAGGCACCCTTGCCACACTATTTGGTGCTCTTATATATAATCCTTTTAGAGTTCAAGGAGTTTTGGAAAGGAAAAAGGTCACAGTATTGATTGACAATGGGGAAACCCACAATTTTATTAATGAAGGATTGGTTTGAAAGCAAAAGATTTCAAGGGCTTTAATGTGATTGTAGCTAATGGATACACCCTTACATATACCACGATAATTAAACAACTTAATCTTACTTTGGGGAGACATAAAGTAAGTGATGACTTCTATGTTGTAGGCATAGGAGAAACATATTTGGTACTTGAGGTAAACTGGTTAAATTATTTGGGAAAATTCACCCTAAATTATTAAACTATGGAGCTAAAGTTTAAAATAGATGGGAAAGAGGTTGTGCTTCAAGGCATGACCAATGGTGCTCCTAGAGTGGTCATGGCTAAGAGGATGAAGAGAGATTTTCATAGAGGAATTATTGCTTGGGCATCCCATTATTGGGTTAATATTACAATTTTATACATAGATATTAAATCCTTTCATGTAGTCATTCAGTCTATTTTAGACAAGCATGACACATTATTTAGTGTATACCTCTAGGATTGCCACTAGATAGAGGATTTCAGCACATAACTGAGTTGGAATCAGGTTATAAATGTATATTTATTATTACTTATATTTATATAAGAGCATTCAAAGAGTAAATTGATAAGGAAATCAAGGAATTATTGGAGATGGGACATATCCAGCTTAGTTCTA
This sequence comes from Torreya grandis, assembly GCA_037957365.1. NCBI lineage: Eukaryota > Viridiplantae > Streptophyta > Pinopsida > Cupressales > Taxaceae > Torreya > Torreya grandis. The sequence continues at coordinate 219,662 of JARHVA010000545.1, read as the reverse complement.
GTTCCTTTGCTTCTTCTATTGTTCTGGTGTAGATAATGCATCAACAACTGCATTATCCTTCCCTTTGGCATAATCAATATAAAATTCATATCATTTAAGTTTTTTTATCCAATTATATTTCCTATCACTAAAATTAGTTTGACTAAGAAAATATTCCATACTATTATGATCTGTTTTGACTACAAACCTGCCACAAATCAAATATTGTCTGAATTTGGACAAAGTATGTATGATGCCCAAAATTTATTTATTATAAATGAAGAACCTACACTCCAACTATTTAAGTTTTTAGATTTCAAAGGCTATAGGGTTCCCTTTTTTCACTAAAATATCACCCATACCTTCCCTTAAAGCATCACATTCTAGCATAAAAGGAAAGGATAAATTTGGAATAATAAGTACCAAACACGAACTCATACCTCCTTAAATATATCAACTTGGGATATTTTATGCCTAATAAAAGTCCCAATTTTGGTTAAATATATAAAAAAAAAAGCTAAAAAAATCCCTTGACAAATTTTTTTTAGTAGCTGCACAAACACAAAAACCCTCTCAAATGTATCATGGTAGTAGCTGGAGGCTAATCCATGATTGCTTGGACTTTTTGTTGATAAAAATGGACTCCTTGGGAAATAATTACATGTCTTAAATATAAAATTTTGTAAATTCAAAATTCACATTTAGACTCTTATACAAAGAGTGGTTGCTGCCCCAAAATTCCCAACACTATGTCCAAGTGTTGAAGATGTTCATCCCATGTTTTAGTATACACTAGGATGCCATCAAAGAATACCAACACAAAATTACTTAAGTGTTTCCTATATACATTATTCATACAATATTTGAAATTTATTGGAATATTATTTAATCCAGAGGGCATAAAAAAAAACTCATGGTGCCCATAATGACATCTAAAAGCAGACTTTTGAACAACCTATTCTCTTACCAAAATTTGGTGATATTCGGTCCTCAAGCCAATCTTGGAAAAGTAGACAGCCTCATGTAGCTCATAAATTAATTCATCAATCCTAAGTATGGGATACATATTTTTTAAGATAATTTTGTTCAAAAGGTAGTAGTTTATGTACATCCTCATAGTTCTATCTTTATTCTTCACTAGGACAAATGAAAAAGCAAAAGGACTAGAACTAGGGCTTATAAGATCCATATCCAAGTGTTATTTGATGTATTTCTCAATATATTCCTTGTAGACTCTAGGATTTTGGAATCACAATGATTGAGATGGGGGGGGGGTGAATTAATCCTCAAAACTATTACAACTTTACTTTATCATTTATGAACTATCAAAACAATACAATAAACTAAAAACACATTAAGAGCCATGAGCATGAGAGAAGAGCATAACACATAGAACAATTATTTAAGTGGGAAAATTTTAATGGAAATAAAACCAACTGATGATGTAAATGGAATAAAATCCTATAAGACAAACATCAATATTTAGTGAAGCACTAACTTCACTTGGAGCATTAATCCCAACTAGCCAAACACCAACTTAACTAGGCTTTAGCAAGCACCCACTTACAAAAAGGCACCAAATCATCCAAATCAAAACCTTTATTACCTTTAAAAAATCTTTTTCTCATACAATATATGGTTATCTCCTTATTTATCTCTTCACACACTCCTATCTTTCTCAAACTCATCTTTAGCCTTCTTCACTCAATTAACCCTCTTCTTGACTCGATTAGGCCATATGAACTTGATAATAATCTATAATACCCATATAATATATTAATTATGGTTTATTTTCACCCTCATAATGGTATAAAATACCTCTTTTATCTCTTTAAATTTTTATCTCATTTGCTTCAACTCTTTCAAAATCTAACTAGACAATTAGGCGTATTAGGCCTTATCTAATACTAGGCTCTTCCTCATACACTCCTTTGTTGGCCATAAAAAATTTCAAATTAATATTTATAATAAAATTGGACTTATTTCATGTAAAAAACATTAAAACAGTTTGGTCATAGCATATAGGACCAAAAACCTCTTTTAGGCCTTAAGGAGACCTAATTCAATTAGGCCTTCATTAGAACACGTTACCATTCAAAGTCCTTAGAAAACTTGAAAACTCCTAAAATAGAAATTAATATCATAAATAAATCAAATATATCCATACCAATATCATCTTAGGTCCATTACACCTTTTAGCTCCAACCACCACTTGAAGCATGCCATTATCAATGTTCACAATTAGGCATGTGCATACCCATAAAGTCTATCTTGAAAAAATTAAGTAAAAACACAATTTTGTCAAACAACCATGAAAATAAAATATAAATATAACCTTAAATAATTAAAAAACTTATTAAAGTTTATTATACTTCATTACATAGGGTAAAATGACTCAAACCCTTCTCTGCAAGTAGCCCACTCAGAACTGCCAACTAGCCTCAAAACATAGTCATGGAAATAATGACCTAAAAAACCTATATAACCAATATTAGATACTTAAAACTCATTTATATGATCCTATGAAGTCATTATAATATTAACAAATAGATAGATAATATGGTCAAATGGTAATATTGGTCTTGTAGATGAATCTTATAGTCTTGTATCTTCATGTCTCATCTGAACTAGACAGGTCACCTTGTGAGCAACAATTTCATCTTATTTACCAATATAAAAAACATATATCAAACATGAGCATTTATTAAAGGTCATTAATAATGTCTCCATGTACTTGGATTCATCCCTAATTCATGATAACACATCCTTAACCACCTTCTCACTTTTGTCTAGGTTTCTCACTGTTTACATCATTAGGCCTATTAGCGACTGGTCAACTTATAAGACCAGTTTATAACCATTTATGGATATAATATGATAATTAAAAACCATGTAAATCAAATACAATTATCAATATTTAACACTATTTTTGGGGTTAATGATTATTGATAAAGGATTTCCCCTCATTTCCAAAAATAATTCTTGGAGATATTTTATATTACCCTTATTTATCTCCTTAATATATAAAGCTTGCATGTAATGTTTACACATGCCAATAAACACTTGAACTTCCTTTTCAGGTTGAGAACCCTTCATTATATGCACTGAAGAAACCTTAAAACCACTTTTCATGCCTCTTATTTAAAACTTTGACCTTATACTTTTAAAAAAAACCTTGTAAAACCTATCACACCACTAAAAATTCTCACATTCTCATTTTTTCCATGGAAACTAATCTTGATACCACATCTAGTCACCATCTCTCTCTTTACTCTCTATGCCTTGATTTAAAAGTCATATTAGGCCTTGAAACTTACCTTATAACCACTTTCAAAGATATCAAAACATCATATACATGTCATAAAATCTATTACCATGCTCAATAACTAAGTTAAAATCTTCATATGCCTTGATAATACCTCATAGCACTTCATTAGGTTAGGCAGAGTCTACAACTAGTCTAGTTGCATGCTAGGTCTGTAGGTCTTACCAATTTAGGCTCACCTTTAAACTCTCATGAGTAATACAATGCCTCATATTCATGCTCCAAAAACCTCATATATATTATTACCACTCTATTAATCCATCTCACTAGGACACCAAACTCATACCTTCTCATAAGATCTCTTCATATAATGACCAGTGTCATGACTAGGCTTCTTGAAACATGACAATTAACCTTGAAACACTTCTTGATGCTCTTACACCTTGATCATGTGTCTTACATGATCCTCATACAATTTCATACCTCTCAATGATGCTATCGAACAATAAAATTCATCAATGACCTCATGAACACCTTTCTTAAGAATCTTTGACATCAATGCCAAACTTCAACCATAGAAACAATGCTAAATAATCTCCCCATTTTTCATTGATGGCATAACATACTATATGTTGATTATTATTATCTCCATCTTTGACATAAACAATAAATTTATGTTTGTAACTCCTTGGATCACACTCCTTGCAATCAAAATACTCAACATACATGACTTATGAGTTTATGAGACATAACACAAACATGCCCCCCCATCTCCATACATACCTTCTTGGAACAACTCACTTTTTCTTATAACTAATGAGAACTATTATCTCCCCCTAAGTACTTGACTTTTTAAATGATTTATAGGGGTAGGAATGACACCCATAACATATCTTAGGTGTTTAAAAGTTACCTTTGGAAGTGGTTTGGTCAAGATGTCTACAATCTAATCTTGTGTAGAAACATATTCAAGTTTGACACTTTTTAAACTTACCTACTCTCTTATAAAAGGATACCTGAAGGGATTTTTTTTGGTCTTTGAGTGCATAATGGGGTTCTTTGATATGCTTATAACACTTGTGTTATCAAAATAGATAGGGTTAGGACCATCATACTCCACTTTGTTAGGGTTTGTCTCATCCATAAGACCTCAGTGAAACATTAATATACTACAATTTAATCATCCTCATAATTATAAAAAGATAATTATTGATACTTTTTTCTTATCCATGAAACTAGGCACCCACTTAGGAAGAAGGATCCTCCACTAGTACTTTTCCTATCATCTATACTTCCTACCCAATTTGCATTTGTGTAGGTTGTTAAATTGAACTCATCAATTATTGGATACTAAAATCCATACTCAATAGTCCCATTAAGATACTTTATATTGTTTTAACTTCTTGCATATGATTTTCATTTGGATCTTCTTAAAAACTTCCCAAAATATCTACTACTTGCCTGATGTCAGGTCTAGAGGTAGTGTGTACAACAAACTTCCAATCATTGACCTATATGATGTTTGATTGACCTTTGATGACTCATATTCCTTACTAAAATTACATCATGTTATTGTGGGTGTATTAACTACCTTGAAATCCTCTCTCTCAAACTTATTCAACATCTCTCTTATGTACTTGGTTTATGAGATGAATATACCTTTTTTAGATTGAGTGATTTTCAACCCAAGAAAGAATGATAGTTCTCCTAGAATGGACATCCCAAACTCTTTCTCCATCACCTTTGTAAAGTACTTTGTCATTTTCTCATTGTTTTCACTAAATATGATGTCATACATATAGATAAATACTACCAATTGATGTTCATCTTTTGTTTTGATGTATAGATTATTGTCTATGACTCCTATTTTCAATCCTTGATCCAACAAATACTTGTCCAACCTAGCATACCAATATCTATGAGATTGATTTATACCATAAAGAGCCCTTTAAAATTTACAAACATAGTCTTTATCATCTTATAGTGAGAACCCTTTAGGTTGCTCAATGTAAACTTCTTCTTCTAAATATCCATTCAAAAAGGCATATTTGACATCCATCTAATATACCTTGAGTCTTATTGAATCCTACATAATATGTAAATAATTTGATGGCATCAATGTGTATTAAATCTAAGGGTATTGTAATAGATTAATCCTTGGACTTGAACTTTATTCTAATCTGCTTACCATGTTGACATGCCTTGCAAAGTATGTTTGTAGGTTTAATGATCTTAAACATGTTATTTAAAGACTTTTTAGTGATAATCTTGACCATGTTGTCAAATTTTAGGTGACCTAAATTTCGGTGCCATAACCAACTTTAATCTATCTTGCTCATGAAACATCTCTCCTTTTTGATCTCATCCAATATATATAGGTTATTCTCAATCCTTTTGGCATTGGTATTTAGCCTTCCTGATTTGGCTCTCCTTATCTCACACCCTCTTTTATGGAAGGTTAGTGTGTGTACTTGATTGCATGTTTAACTTACACTAAGAAATTTATGTTTCAAACCTTCTAAATGCAACACATTTTGTGTCTTGGTTTTTCCATCATCCAAACTTAAGACACCCTTGACAACTATATTAGTATTTGTGTTGTCTCTGAACCTCACTATTCTTATAGCATTCTTATTTAATGAGATGAAATTATTTATGTCTCATATCATGTAGCTTGAGAAACCACTATTAATATACCATTTCATGCCTTCATCTTGAATATGAAAGGTAGTCTGAGCTAGTATAAAGTCCTCTTTCATCTTCTGTTCCTCTTTGGCAAATAGTCCATCTTGCTTCTTGAGCTCAATCTGATCCATCCTATCTTGATTTGGTTTATATACCAATGTTTGATCCTTATTATTTATTATAGGATCTTCATATGTCTTATTTAATCTTATGGAACTTCTAACTCTATTAGAGTAGAAGCTTGTAATGTGTCCTATATTATGACAGATGTAGAAAATAATATTTTTGTATTTATCATAGTTATATGATGACTTATCCTTTATATCTTTGGGTTGCCTGATTGGTATTTTCATGTTAGTAATATTGACTTGTTTTGACTTCTCATTATCTCTCTCAAACTTTCTTAATTTTGTTATGAGTTGTTCATACTCAACCTTCAAGGGGTCTAGATCTATCTTCAACTAGTCATACTTATCTTCCTTTGACTTACACCTTATGTTGACCTCTTTTAACTAACTCCTAAGATCTTTGATAGTCTTATTTTGATGTTTCAAATCATTATGGGTACTTATGATCTTAAATTCAAGGTCTAATTTGGATTCTCATTCTTCACTGTCATAGTATACTTCTTCATCATACATGATATCTTATTTCTGTTGATCACAAGATAATCACACATTTCTTAGGATCACCTTCAAGTTGTTAGACTTGACTTAAAGGACAAGATCTAATACCAATTTTTGGAATCAAAATGACTAATAGGGAGGGTGTATTAGTCTAAATTTTTTTTATAAATTTAATCTATCATTAATGAACTATCAAAACAATATAGTGAACTAGCAACACATTAAGAGCCATGAACACGAGACAAGAGCATAACACATAAAACACTTATTTGAGTGGAAAATCCTTAAGGATAAGAAAACCCATTGATGATGAAAATGGAATATAGTGATATAATACAAACATAAAGATTTATTGAATCACCAAATTCACTTGGAGCCCCAACCCCAACTAGCCAAGCACTAACTTGACTAGGCTTTAACAAGCACCCACTTGCAAGAAGACACCAACCCTCTAGATGGCTCAGCACCAACACAGCCACCTCAAACCCTTAATAAAATTTAGAACACTATGTTTTTTAATAAAAATATGATGATCTCATTCTTCATCTCTTCACACACTCCTATCTTTCTCAAACTGGTCTTTATCCTTCTTTGCTCAATTAACCCTCCTCTTGACTTGATTAGACCATATGACCATGATAATAATATATATTACCCATATAAAATATTCATGATGGTTTATTTTCACCATTTTAATGGTCTAAAAGACCTCCTTTAGATATTCCAAGTTCTATCTCATTTGCTTTAACTCTTTCAAATTCTAACTAGATAATTAGGCTTATTAGGCCTTGTTCTTATACTAGGTTCTTGCTCATACAACCTTGGTTGGCCATAACACTTGCACATTTATATTTAACATAAAATTGGACCTATGTAATGTAAAACACATTAATAAAACATTAAAATAAGTTGTTCATAGCATATAGGACCAAAAACCTCTTTTATGCCTTAAGGAGACCCAATTCAATTAGGCCTTCATTAACACACATTACCCTTTTAACTTCATAGAACACTTTAAAACTAATAAAACAATAGTAAAATATAATATTTAACTCAATTATATCCATACCAATCTCATATTATGTCCATGACACCTTTTATCTCCAACTACCACTTGAAACATGCCATTAACACTGTTCACAAGTAGGCCTGTGCAAACCCAGAAAGTCTGTCTTAAACAACTTGAGCAAAAACAAAATTTTGTCAAAAAACCATGGAAATAAATAAATTGAATACAACCTTATAGACTTAAAAAAATTAACCAAGTTTATTATACTTCATTACATAGGTAAAACATATTCAAACCCTTCTTTGTAAGTAGCCCACTCAAAACTACCAACTAGCCTCAAAATACAGTCATGGAAACATTTACGTAAAATACATATAAAACAAATTTTAGAGATTTAAAATGAATTAATATGATACTATGAGTTAATTATAATGTTATCATATATATATATATATATATATATATATATATATATATATATATATATATATAATATGGTAAAATGGCAATATTGGTCTTGCAGATCAATCTCATAGTCTTGTATCTTCCTGTCTCATATGAACTAGATAGGTCAGCTTTTGAGAGACATTTTCATCTTATTCACTGATATAAAAAACATATATAAAAAATGAACATGTATTATATGTCATGAAAAATGTCTCTATTCACTTGGATTCATCCTTAATCCATGATAACACATCCCTAATCACCTCTCAATTCTGCTTGGGTTTCTCATTGTTTACATCATTAGGCCTATTAGTGACTGGTCAAATTATAAGACTATTTTAGAACTATTTAGAGATATAATATGCTAAAAACCCACCATGGACATAAATATAAGTCTCAATCTTAAACCTTCATCCATTTTATAACTTTGACTTTTTCAACTCTGACTGCTACATCAAATTGCTAAGAAATAAGGCCTTTCTTGTAGGGTCCACTCACTCACTTGACAAACCAATCATACCTAGAAGTTACTGAGAGAGTTGGATACATTATCCAATCACTTAAATATCCATTACAAACCATTTTTATCAATTTATAACAATATATGTCCCATTGGGTCATTGTAAGGGTTTTAGAGAGGGTTAACACTATTGTTAGTGTTAATGATTGTTCATGAAGGATCACCCATCATTTACAAAAATGATGCCTAGATATCTTATATAGGACCCTTATGAATATATAATAAATATATTAGGTTCCCATATAGAGGTTACATATTCCAATGAGATCTTGAAGGTTCTTCCCGAGTTGAGAACCCTTCATTCTATGCACTCGAGAAACCTCAAACCCACTTTTCATGCCTTTTCTTGTAAAATTTGACCTCAAACTTGGTCAACACACATGGTAAAACCTATCACATAATTAAAAATTCTCACATTATCATTATTACCTTGTAAATTGATCTTGATACCCCATTTTTTCACCATCTATCTCTTTACTCTCTAAGCCTTGATTTGCAAGTTATATTAGGCCTTGAAACTTACCTTTTAACCACTATCCAAGATGTCAACACCTCATGTACGTGTCATGAAACATCTTAAAATGATAAAATAAACTATCATAAAATCTTCATGTGCCTTGATAATACCTCATGACACCTCATTAGGTCAGGTAGAGTCTAGAACTAGTTTAGTTGCATGTTAGGTTTATAGGTCTTAACATTATAGGCTCACCCTGAGACTCTCATGAGTGATCCAATGCCTCATATTCATGATATAACAACCTAATAAAACTTATTATGACTTTTTTCATCCATATCACTATGTAAACAAACTCATACATTTTCATAAGGTCTCTTCATGCAATGACTAGTGTTATGACTAGGCTTCTTGAAGCATAACAACTGACCTTAAAACACTTCCTAGTGCTCTTATACCTTGTTCATATGTCTTACATGATACTTAGACAATGTGATACCTATAAATTATGCTATCAAGCAAGGAAATTATTTAATGACCTCATGAACACCTTTCTTAATAATCTTTGACATCAATGACAACATCAATGCCAAACTTCAACAACAAGAATAATGCTCAACATAGGATGGCAATATACAGTTGTTATTATCACTTTAGTTTTAGGTTCCAAATTAATGATATGATAAAAAACCATTTTTGGTGGTAATCCATGTGGAATGATAATGAAAATGAAATAGAACCAAAAAGAAAAGAGGAATAAAATACTTTAAGCGGCACACTTGCCACACTATTTGGTGCTCTTATATATACCCCTTTTAGAGTTCAGGGAGTTTTGGAAGGGAAAAAGGTCATAGTATTGATTGAAAATGGGGAAACCCATAATTTTATTGATGAAGGATTGGTAACAAGGATGGGTTTTAAAGCAAAAGATTTCAAGGGCTTAAATGTGATTGTAGCTAATGGATACACCCTTACATATACCAAGAGAATTAAACTACTTAATCTTACTTTGGGGAGACATAAGTAAGTGATGACTTCTATGTTGTAGTAATAGGAGAAACATACTTGGTACATTGGGTAAAATGGTTAAATTATTTGGGACAATTCACCCTAAATTATTAAACTATAGAGCTAAAGTTTAAAATAGATGGGAAAGAGGTTGTGCTTCAAGGCATGACCAATGGTGCTCCTAGAGTGGTCATGACTAAGATGATGGAGAGATATTTTCATAGAGGAATTTTTTCTTGGGAATCCCATTTTGGGTTAATATTAAAAATTTATACATAGATAATAAATCCTACCATGTGGTCATTTAGTCTATTTTAGACAATCATGACACATTATTCAGTGTATACCTCCAAGATTGCCACTAGATAGAGGATTCCAGCACATAACTGAGTTTGAATTAGGTTCTAAATGTATATTGGTTATTACTTATATCCATCCAAGATAATTTAAAGAGTAAATTGATAAGTAAATAAAGGAATTATTGGAGATGGGACATATCTAACCTAGTTCTAGTTCATTTGCTTCTTCTATTGTTTTGGTGTAGACAATGCATCAATAAATACATTATCCTTCCCTTTGACATACTCAATATAAAATTAATAGGATTTAAGTTTAGTTATCCACTTCTATTACCTATCACTCAAATTAGTTTGACTGAGAAAATATTTCATACTATTATGATCTATTTTGACTACAAACCTGCCACAAATCAAATATTATCTGAATTTGGACAAAGTATACATGATGCCCAACATTTATTTATTATAAATGAAGCACCTAAACTCCACCTATTTGAGTTTCCATATTTCAAAGGCTATAGGGTTCTATTTTTTCACTAAAATATCCCCTATACCTTCCCTTAAAGCATCACATTCTAGCATAAAAGGAAAGGAGAAATTTAGAACAATAAGTACCAAGCAAAAACTCATACCTCCTTAAGTTTATCAACTTGGGATATTTTAGGCCAACTAAACGTCTCCATCTTGGTTAAATATGTCAACAAATCAACAAGCTGAAAAAATCCCTTGACAAACTTTTTATAGTAGCTACACAAACCCAAAAACCCTCTCAAATGTATCATGGTAGTAAGTGGAGGCCAATCCATGATTGCATGTATTTTTTGTTGATAAAATGGACTCCTTGGGAAATAATTACATGTATTAAATATAAAATTTTGTAAATTCAAAATTCACATTTAGACTCTTATACAAAGAGCGTTTGCTACCCCAAAATTCCCAACACTATGTCCAAGTGTTGAAGATGTTGCTCCCATGTTTTAGTATACACTAGGATGTCATCAAAGAAGAGCAACACAAACTTCCTTAAGTATTTCCTAGATACATTATTCACACAATATTGGAAATTTATTGAAATATTATTTAATTCAAATGGAATAACCAAAAATTCATGGTGCCCATAATGACATCTAAAAGCAGATTTTTGAACAACCTATTCTCTTACCCAAATTTGGTGATATTTGGTCCTCAAGCCAATCTTGGAAAAGTAGAAAGCCTCATGTAGATCATAAATTAATTAATAAATCCTAAGTATGGGATACCTATTTTTGATGATAATTTTGTTCAAAAGGTAGTAGTTTATGTACATCCTCATAGTTCTATCTTTCTTTTTCACTAGGATAAATGAAAAAGCGAAAGGACTAGAACTATGCTTTATAGGATCCATATCCAAGTGTTATTTGATGTATTTCTCAATATCTTCCTTGTATACTCTAGGATGCTAGAATCAAAATGATTGAGATGGGGGAGGGGTGAATCGATCTTCAAAACTATTACAACTTTACTTTATCATTTATGAACTATCAAAATAATACAGTAAACTAACAACACATTAAGAGCCATGAGCATGAGACAAGAGCATAAAAAATAGAACAATTATTTAAGTGGTAAAAATTTAAGGGGAAGAAAACAAACTAATGATGCAAATGAAATAAAATCCTATAAGACAAACATTAATATTTATTGAAGCACTAACCTCACTTGGAGCACCAATCCCAACTAGCCAAACACCAACTTTACTAGGCTTTAGCAAGCACCCACTTACAAGGAGGCACCAACCCCCTAGATGAATCAACACCAACTCATCCAAATAAAAAAATTTATCACCTTTACAAAACTCTTTTTCTCATACAACATATGGTTATCTCCTTCTTTTATCTCTTCACACACTCCTATCTTTCTCAAACTCATCTTTAGCCTTCTTCACTCAATTAACCCTCTTCTTGACTCGATTAGGCCATATGAACTTGATAATAATATATAATACCCATATAACATGTTCATTATGGTTTTTTTTCAACCTCATAATGATCTAAAATACCTCTTTTATCTCTTTAAAGTTTTATCTCATTCACTTCAACTCTTTCAAAATCTAACTAGACAATTAGGCCTATTAGGCCTTATCTTATACTAGGCTCTTGCTCATACACTCCCTGGTAGGACATAAAAATTTTAAAATTTATATTTAAAATAAAATTGGCCTTAGGTCATGTTAAAAAAATTACAATTGTTTGGGCATAGCATATAAGACCAAAAACCTTTTTTAGGCCTTAAGGAGACCTAATTCAATTAGGCCTTCATTAACACACGTTACCCTTTGAAGTCCTTAGAACACTTTAAAACTACTCAAATGAAAATAAAATATCATAAATCACTCAAATATATCCATAAAAATATCATCTTATTTCTATGGCACCTTTTAGATCCAACCACCACTTGAAACATGCCATTGTCAATGTTCATAATTAGACCTGTGCATACCCATAAAGTCTATCTTGAACAATTGAAGTAAAAACACAATTTTTTCAAAAAACCATGGAAAAAAATAAGATAAATATAACCTTAAATAACTAAAAAACTTCTTTAAGTTTATTATACTTCATTACATAGGGTAAAATGACTCAAACCCTTCTCTGCAAGTAGCCTACTCAGAATTGCCAACTAGCCTCAAAACATAGTCATGAAAATAATGACCTAAAACACCTATATAACCACTATTAGAGAATAAAAATTCATTTATATAATCATATGATGTCATTATATGATTACTATATATATATATATATATATATATATATATATATATATATATATATATATATATAAGGTGACCTGTCTAGTTTAGATGAGGCATGAAGATACAAGACTATGAGATTCATCTACAAGACCAATATTACCATTTTACCGAAAATGTTACTCATAAGGTGACCTGTCTAGTTTAGATGAGACGTGAAGATACAAGACTATGAGATTCATCTACAAGACCAATATTACCATTTGACCATACTATATATATATATATATATATATATATATATATATATATATATATATAGTATGGTCAAATGGTAATATTGGTCTTGTAGATGAATCTCATAGTCTTGTATCTTCATGTCTCATCTAAACTAGACAGGTCACCTTATGAGCAACATTTTCATCTTATTCACCAATATCCAAAACATGTATACAACATGAACATTTATTAAAGGTCATGAATAATTTATCCATGTAATTGTATTCATCCCTAATCCATGATAACACATCCTTAATCACCTTCTCACTTTTGCCTGGGTTTCTCACTGTTTACATCATTAGGCCTATTAGCGACTGGTCAACTTGTAATAAAAGTTTATAACCCTTGAGGGATATAATATGATCATAAAACACCATGTACATAAAATAATATTCTCAATATTCAACGCTCATCTTTTTGGTTAACTTTGACTTGGTTAACTCTAACTGTTACATCAAATCTTTAAGAAATAAGGCCTTTTCTATAGCATCCACTCACTCAATTGACAAATAAATCACACTTTGAGGTGCCAAAGAGAGTTGGATACATGATAAAATCACTTAAATATCCATACTAAACCATTATGAACATTTTATAACAATATCTTTCACATCGAGTCATTGTTAGGGTTTTAGAGAGGGTTAACACTATTTTTATTGTTAATGACTATTGATAAAGGATTACCCCTCATTTCCAAAAACAATTATTGGAGATATTTTATATGATCCTTATGCATATCCTCAATATCTTATGGTTTCATTTATAGTTTACACATGCCAATAAACTCTTGAAAGTCCTTTTCAGGTTAAGAACCCTTCATTTTATGCACTGAAGAAACCTCAAAACCACTTTTCATGTCTCTTATTTAAAAATTTGACCTTGGAATTAATAAACACACCTTATAAAACCTATCACACCACTATAAATTTTCACATGCTCATTCTTTCCTTAGAATCTGATCCCGATACCACATCTAGTCACCATCTCTCTCTTTACTCTCTAGGCCTTGATTTACAAGTCATATTAGGCCTTGAAACTTACCTTCTAAACACTATCAGAGCTATAAAAACCTCATATAAATGTAATAAAATATATTATCATGATCAATCACTACTGTACAATCTTCATATGCCTTGATAATACCTTATAACACTTCATTAGGCTAGGCAAAGTCTAAAACTAGTCTAGTTACATGCTAGGTATGTAGGTCCTACCACTTTAGGCTCACATTGAAACTCTCATGAGTGATAAAATGCCTCATATTAATTCAAAAAAAATATCATATATATTCTTATCACTCTATGAATCCATGTCATCAGGACACCAAACTCATACCTTCTCATAAGATCTCTTCATATAAAGACTAGTGTCATGACTAGGCTTCATGAATCATGACAATTGACCTTGAAAAACTTCTTGATGATCTTATAACTTGATCATGTGTATTACATGATCCTCATACAATTTCATACATCTCAATGATTCTATCAAATAATAAAACTCATCAATGACCTCATGAACATCTTTCTTAAGAATCTTTGACATCAATGCCAAACTTCAACCACAAAAACAATGCTAAACAATCTCCCCATTTTTCATTGATTTCAAAACATACTATATGTTGATTATTATTATCTCCCTATTCTTTTATTTCTCACCCTTTGACATAAATAACAAATTGATGTTTGTAACTCTTTGGATCACACTCCTTACAATCAAAATACTCAGCATACATGACTTATGAGTTTATGAGACATAACACAAACATGCCCCCCTCCCCCCCATATCCATACATACCTTCTTGGAACAACTCACTTGTTCTTGGAAATAATGAGAAATATTATCTCCCCCTAATTACTTGACTTTTTAAATGATTCATATGGGTATGAATGACACCCAAAACATGTCTTAGGTGTTTAAAAGTTACCTTTGGAAGTGGTTTGTTCAAGATGTCTACAATCTGATCTTGTGTAGAAACATATTCAACTTTGACACTTTTTTAACTTACCTACTCTCTTATAAAATTATACTTGATTGGAATGTGTTTGGTCCTTTAGTGTATAATGGGGTTCTTTGATATGCTTATAACACCTATGTTATCACAATAGATAGGGTTAGGACCATCATATTCCACTTTATAGTCTTTGAGGGTTTGTCTCATCCATAATACCTAAGTGAAACATTAATATACTACAATGTAATCATCCTCATAATCAAAAAAATCTAATGATGGTTAATTTTTTTGTATCCATGAAACTAGGCACCCACCTAGGAAGAAGGCTCCTCCACTGGTACTTTTCCTATCATCTATACTTCCTACCCAATTTGCATCTGTGTAGATTGTTAAATTGAACTCATTAATTATTAGATACCAAAATCCATACTCAATAGTCCCATTGAGATACTTGATATCCTTTTAACTTCTTGCATATGATTTTCCTTTGGATCTTCTTGAAACCTTTCCAAAAGAACTACTACTTGCATGATGTCAGGTCTAGAGGTAGTGTGTAGAACAAACTTGCAATCATTGACCTATATGAAGTTTGATTGACCTTTGATGACTCATCTTACTTAATAAACTTACATCTTGTTATCATGGGTATACTAACTACCTTGAAATCCTCAATCTCAAACTTATTCAACATCTCTCTTATGTACTTGGATTATGAGATGAATATACCTTTTTTAGATTGAGTTATTTTCAACCCAAGAAATAATGATGGTTCTCCTAGCATGGACATCCCAAAATCTTTCTCCATCACCATTATAAAGGCCTTTGTCATGTTCTCATTATTTCCACCAAATATGATGCCATACATATAGATAGATACTACTAATTAATGTTTATCTTTTGTTTTGATGTATAAATTATTGTCTGTGACTCCTATTTTGAATTCTTGATCCAATAGATACTTGTCCAACCTAGCATACCAAGATCTAGGAGCTTGATTTAGAAAATAAAGAGCATTTTTAAATTTTAAAACATATTATTTATCATCTTATAGTGAGAACCCTTTAGGTTTCTCAATGTAAACTTCTTCCAAATATCCATTCAAAAAGGCATATTTGACATCCATATAATAAACCTTGAGTCTTTTTGAATCCTACATAATATAGAAATAATTTGATGGCCTCTAATATTTCTACTAGTGTGAAGGTCTCCTCAAAGTCTACCCCTTCAACTTTTTCATATCCCTTACATACTAATCTAGCCTTAGTTCCTAGTAACTTCTCAATCTTCATTCAACTTGTTTATAAACACCTATTTTGTGCTAATGGCATTCTTGTCTTTAGGCCTAGGAATTAGTTCCCTAGTCTTATTCTTCTCTATTTGGTATAACTCCTCATTCATAACACCTATTTAAAAATTTTCATTTTTTTCTTTTATAAGACTCTTAGGTTCAATATTGGATAATAAAGCAAAATTCACTTGATTTAGATTACTTATAAGTCTTATCCTTATTTGCATACTTGCATTCTTTTTACCAATGATTTGATATTCAGGATGATCTCTTTAAACATGCCTTGAGAATACTTTTGAGTCCTAACTCTCTTCAACTTCTTCTTCTTCCTCGTCAACATCTATAGTTTCCTCTTCATTCTTAAAGTCTAGATTCTCTAAAATGTTATTTGTCTATGAGTGAGATTTCCTTGTCTCATCAATCTTCACATTTGTGTTTTCCACTATCTTTTTTAGTCTCTTGTTATAACATCTATAGGTTGAGATCATTGATGAGTATCCTAATAATATGCCTTCATCATATGTGGAATAAAAATTTCCCAAGTTTTAATCATCTTTTTTGATGAAACATTTACTCCCATACACTCTTAAGTGTTTGACATTGGCAGGTCTACCCTTCCATAATTCATAAGGAGTCTTGTTGCCATTATTATTTATCTATCCTCTATTCAAAATGTACATAATAGTACTTAATATCTCTTTCCAATAACCATTAGATAATATATATTTATTTATTATAGTTTTATCCATTTCTTGAATTATCCTATTCTTCCTTTTCATTAACCCATTCTGCAAAGGTATACTAGTTGTTGAGAATTGTCTCCTTATTCCATGAACCTCATAGAAGTCATCAAACTCATTGGACAAAAACTCTCCTATGATATCATATCTTAGGAATTTGATCTTCCCATTCCTCTCATTTTCAACAAGATCATTGAATGCCTTGAACTTGTCAAGAGATTATGATTTCTCTTTCATGAATGCAATCCAAGTCATTTTCATGTAATCATTAACGAGTAACATGAAGTAGCTATCTAATTGAATAGTCTAAATTGTTTTAGGCCCATATATATTAGTGTGTATTAAATATAAGGGTCTTTTAGTAGAGTACTCCTTAGAATTGAACTTTCTTCTAGTCTACTTACCATGTTGACATGCCTTGCAAAGTATGTTTGTAGGTTTAATGATCTTAAACATGTTATTTAAAGACTTTTTAGTGATAGTCTTGACCAGGTTGTCAAATTTTAGGTGACCTAAACTTCTGTGCCATAACCAAATTTAATCTATCTTGCTCATGAAACATCTCTCCTTTTTGAACTCATTCAATACACATAGGTTATTCTCAATCCTTTTAGCATTGGTATTCAACCTTCCTGATTTGGCTCTCCTTATTTCAAGCCCTCTATTATGAAAGGTTAGTGCATGTACTTGATTGCACATTTAACTTACACTAATAAAGTTATGTTTCAAACTTTCTACATGCAACACATTTTGTGTCTTGGTCTTTCCATCATCAAAACTCAAGACACCCTTGACAACTATATTAGTAGTTGTGTTGTCTCCGAACCTCACTATTCTTATAACATTCATATTTAATGAGATAAACTTATTTATGTCTACTATCATGTGGATTGAGAAAACACTATTAATATACCATTTCATGCCTTCATCTTGAATATGAAAGGAAGTCTAAGCTAATATAAAGTGTTCTTTGGTCTTCTATTCCTCTTTGGTAAATAGTCCATCTTGCTTCTTGAGCTCAATCTGATCTATCCTAGCTTTATTTAGTTTATATACCAATGTTTGATCCTCATTATGCATTATAAGATCTTCATATGTCTTTTTTAATCTTATGGAACTTCTAACTCTATTATAGTAGAAGCTTGTAATGTGTCCTATATTATGACAGATGTAACAAATAATATTTTTATACTTATCATAGTTATATGATGACTTATCCTTTATATCTTTGGGTTGCCTGAATGATCTTTTCATGTTAGTAATATTGACCTATTTTTATTTATCATTATCTCTCTCAAGATTTATTAATTTTTCTATGAGTTTTTCATACTCAACCTTCAAGGAATCTAGATCTATCTTCAACTGGTCATACTTATCTTCCTTTGACTTACACCTTATGTTGACCTCTTCTAACTGACTCCTAAGATCCTTGATAGTATTATTTGTTTCAAATCATCATGGATACTTATGATCTCAACTTCAAGGTCTAATTTATCTTCTCCTTACTCACTGTCATAACATACTTCATCATACATGATATCTTATTCCTGTTGATCAAAAGATAATCACATGCTTCTTAAGATCACCTTCAAGTTGTTAGACTTGCCTTAAAAGAATAAGATCTAATGCCAATTTTTGGAATCAAAATGATTGAGAGGAGGGGTGTATTAGTCTACAAAACTTTTACAACTTTAATCTATCATTAATTAACTATCAAAACAATATAGTGAACTAGCAACACATTAAGAGCCATGAACATGAGACAAGAGCATAACACATAAACACTTATTTTAGTGGAAAATACTAAAGCGGAAGAAAACCCATTGATGATGAAAATGGAATACAGTCCTATAAGACAAACATCAAGATTTATTGAATCACCAATTACACTTGGAGCACTAACCCCAAATAGCCAAGCACCAACTTGACTAGGCTTTAGTAAGCAACCACTTGCAAGAAGACACCAATCCCATAGATGACTCAACACCAACACAACCACCTCAAAACCCTGATCAAATTTAGAACAATATGTTTTTCAAGAAAAATATTATGATCTCCTTCTTCATCTCTTCACACACTCCTATCTTTCTCAATCTGGTCTCTATCCTTCTTTGCTCAATTAACCCTCCTCTTGGCTTGATTAGGCCATATGACCTTGATAATAATATATAGTGCCCATATAAAATATTCATGATGCTTTCTCTACACCTTTTTAATGGTCTATGATACCTCCTTCAGATCTCTCAATTTCTATCTCATTCGATTCAACTCTTTCAAATTCTAACTAGATAATTAGGCTTATTAGGCCTTGTTCTTATACTAGGTTCTTGTTCATAAACTCTTTGGTTGGCCATAAAAACTTGCACATTTATATTTAACATAAAATTAGATGTATTTAATGTAAAAAACATTAATCAAACATTAAAATAAGTTGTTCATAGCATGTAGGACCAAAAACCTCTTTTATGCCTTAAGGAGACCTAATTCAATTAGGCCTTCATTAGCACACATTACCCTTTTAACTTTTTAGAACACTTTAAAACTACTAAAAAAATAGTAAAATATAATATTTAACTCAATTATATCCATACCAATCTCATATTATGTATGTGACACCTTTTAGCTCCAACCACCACGTGAAACATGCCTTTAACATTGTTCACAATTAGGCCTGTGCAAACCCAGAAAGTTTGTCTTGAAAAACTAGAGAAAAAAAAATTGTCAAAAAACCATGGAAATAAATAATATAAATACAACCTTATAGAATTAAAAAAATTTACCAAGTCTATTATACTTCATTACACAGGGCAGAAAGAATCAAACCCTTCTCTACAATTAGCCAACTCAGAACTGCCAACTAGCCTAAAAATACAGTCATGGAAAAAATTACATAAAATACCTATAAAACCAATTTTAGAGACATAAAATTCATGAATATTATACTATGATTTCATTATAGTATTCTCATATAGATAGATAATATGGTCAAATGGCAATATTGGTCTTGCAGATAAATCTCATAGTCTTGTATCTTCCTGTTTCATTTGAATTAGACAGGTCAACTTATGAGCAACATTTTCATCTTATTCACTGATATAACAAACATATATAAAAAATAAACATGTATTATAGGTCATTAAAAATTTCTCTATGTACTTTTATTCATCCTTAATCCATGATAACACATCCCTAATCACTTACTCACTTCTACTTGGGTTTCTCACTATTTGCATCATTAGGCCTATTACCGACTGGTCAAATTATAAGACTAGTTTAAAAATATTGAAGGATATAATATTCTAAAAAACCACCATGGACATGAAATATAAGTCTCAATATTAAACCTTCATCCATTTTACAACTTTGACTTTTTCAACTCTAACTACTACATCAAATTGCTAAGAAATAAGGCCTTTCTTGTAGCGTCCACTCACTCACTTGAAAAACCAATCAGATATATAAGGGATTGAGAGTGTTGGATACATTATATAATCACGTAAATATCCATTCCAAACCATTTTTATCACTTTATAACAATACATTTCACATCGGGTAATTGTAAGGGTTTTAGAGAGGGTTAACACTATTTTGGAGTTAATGATTGTTCATAAAGGATCACCCCTAATTTACAAAAATAATTCTTATATATCTTATATAGAACCATTATGAATCTGTAATAAATATCTTATGTTTCCATATATAGGTTACACATTCCAATGAAATCTTGAAGGTTCTTCTCGAGTTGAGAACCCTTCATTCTATGTACTCGAGAAACCTCAAAACCACTTTTCATGCCTTTTATTGTAAAATTTGACCTCAAAATTGGTCAACACACCTGGGAAAATCTATCACATAATTTAAAACTCTCACATTCTCATTCTTACCTTATAAATTGATCTTGATACCCCATTTGTTCACCATCTATCTCTTTACTCTCTAAACCTTGATTTGCAAGTTATATTAGGCCTTGAAACTTACCTTTTAACCAATATCAAAGATGTAAAAACCTCATATACATGTCATAAAACATCTTAAAATGATAAAAAAATATATCATAAAATCTTCATATGCCTTGATAATACCTCATGACACCTCATTAGGTCAGGCAGTGTCTAGAACTAGTTTAATTGCATGCTAGGTCTATAGGTCCAAACATTATAGGCTCACCCTAAGACTCTCATGAGTGATCCAATACCTCATATTCATGATATAACAACCTCATAAAACTTATTATTCCTTTGTGCATCCATATCACTATGCCAACAAACTCATACCTTCTCACAAGGTCTCTTCATGCAATGACCAGTGTCATGACTAGGCTTCTTGAAGAATAACAACTAACCTTGAAACACTTCTTAATGCTCTTATAACTTTCTCATATGTCTTACATGATCCTTAGACAATTTCATACATCTAAATGATAATATCAATCAATAAAATTCTTTAATGACCTCATGAACACCTTTCTTAAGAATCTTTGACATCAATGACAACATCAATGCCAAACTTCAACAGCAAGAATAATGTTCAACATAGGATGGAAATATGGAATTATTATTTCTTTAGTTTTAGGTTCCAAATTAATGATATGCTAAAACCCCATTTTTGGTGGTAATCCATGTGGTATGATAATGAAAACCTTGACATGCTTATTAAGGATGGGCTAGATATCCTTATGATGTTTTCTATTGTTTGAAATTTTGATTTATATAACTCAAAAAATACTCAGTTGTCCAAGTAATATACCCTCTATGAAAATACCTTTCCATCCTTTTTGCTATCACTACCATAGGGGCTCTATTAGCCATTCCATATAGCACTCTCTCCTTACCTACTGATTTCAACTTGAGATCCATAGTTTGGTAGTTTTGAGTGAGTTATCCTAGTGAATGTAGTCATTGCATCCCAAGGACTGGGTCTATTTCACCAATACTAACCACATAGAAATCATCCTCAATCTTATGCCTTCTAACAATAATATTCAGAATTTGAATTTTCTTTGTGCATGAAATGGTATAACCATTTGCCATGGTTACATTGAATACTTCAAAATATACAACTTGTATCTCACATTTAGATGTTAATCCTTCATCAATAAAGTTATGGGTTTCCCCACTATTAATTAACATTAATAATCTCTTGCCTTACAACACTTTTCACTCTAAAATGGTGATATCTAGGAGTAGTAGGCAATGTGGAAAGGGTTCTATCCATGTGGTCACACTTTTATTTCCTTTATTACTTATGTTCATTAGGGGCTTCCCCTTCTTCTTATTCTTTTTATTATCCATCCAATACTACCTCAATATAATGAACTTTCCCTTTGCCAAGGCAATGATGACCTAGTGTCCAAGGATATTTGTAAGTAAAGCATACATTTCTCTTCCTAAACTCATTTATTGAATCCACTTCTTTGTTTACCTTTGGTATCTCCCTTTGTCATCCCTTATATTTTTTGATATGCCTTCTTTATTGTCCATATGGGGTTATTT
This sequence comes from Torreya grandis, assembly GCA_037957365.1. Taxonomy (NCBI): domain Eukaryota; kingdom Viridiplantae; phylum Streptophyta; class Pinopsida; order Cupressales; family Taxaceae; genus Torreya; species Torreya grandis. The sequence goes on along the minus strand of JARHVA010000545.1, from coordinate 196,883 downwards.
TTGTCTACTTAGAAAGTGTAGTCATAGGCTATCCAAAAGAAGGTGTCCTTTGTTGTCTGAAAGACATAAATTTTCCTTTAAGAGCTTTTGTTTCAAGATCAAAAGCTTTTTTGATGGATTATTAGAGGGAATAATGGTTTAAATCCTTTACCAAACCCTTTAAGGGGTCATCCAACCCTTTGATAAACAAAACCACAAGTCTCCTTTCAGAAACATCTACTACCATAATGAAGACTTTCTAAAAATCAATCACATGTTTTTTTGTCCCAACTTTTATAACTCCCTAAAATGGAATTCTAAATCAACACTATCAAACATTGAGAATCCGATCCTATTTCATATCATTCAAATTAGTTTCACTGAGAAAATATTTCATACTATTATGATCCATTTTGAGTACAAACCTGCCACAAATCAAATATTATCTAAATTTGGATAAAGCATACTTGATACCCAACATTTATTTATTATAAATGAAGTACCTACACTCCACCTATTTGAGTTTCTAGATTTAAAAGGCTATAGGGTTCCCCTTTTTCTCCAAAATAGACCCTATACCTTCCCTTGAAGCATCACATTCTAGCATACAAGGAAAGGAGAAATATGGAACAATAAGTACCAAGCATGACCTCATACCTCCTTGAATTTATCAAATTGGGATATTTTAGGCCAACTGAAATTCCCCCTTTTGGTTAAATATGTCAAAAAAACAACAAGCTAAAAAAATACCTTGACAAACTTTCTATAGTAGCTACACAAACCCAAAAACCCTCTCAAATGTATCATGGTAGTAAGTGGATGACAATCCATGATTGCTTCAATTTTTTTTTTTGATACATATGGACCATTTTGGAAACAATTAAATTTTTTAAATCTATTTTTTTTAAAATTAAAAATTCACATTTAGACTCTTATACAAAGAGTGTTTGCTGCCCCAAAATTCCCAACACTATGTCCAAGTGTTGAAGATGTTCCTCCCATGTTTTAGTATACACTAGGACGTCATCAAAGAAGACCAACACAAACTTCCTTAACTGTTTCTTAAATACATTATTAATACAAGATTGGAAAGTTATTTGAATATTCTTTAATCCAAAAGGCATAACCAAAAATTCATGGTGCCCATAATGACATCTTAAAGCAGACTTTGGACCTTCCTCTTCTCTTACCCAAATTTGGTGATATTTGGTCCTCAAGACAATCTTAAAAAATTAGACGACCTCATGTAGCTCATAAATTAATTCATCAATCCTAAGTATGGGATACCTATTTTTTATGATATATTTTTTTCAAAAGGCAGTAGTTTATGTACATCTTCATAGTTTGATCTTTCTTCTTCACTAAGATAAATGAAGAAGCAAAAGGACTAGAACTAGGCCTTATAGAACCCATATCCAAGTGTTATTTGATGTATTTCTCAATATATTCCTTGTAGACTCTAGGATGTTTGAATAAACATTATTGAGATAGGGGGGGTGTGGGCGAATCAGTCTTCAAAACTATTACAACTTTACTTTAGCATTTAGGAACTATCAAAATAAAATAGTGAACTAACAACACATTAAGAGCCATGAGCATGAGATAAGAGCATAATACATAGAACACTTATTTTAATGGGAAAAATTTAAGGGTAATAAAACAAAATGATGATTCAAATTGACTAAAATCTTATAATACAAAAATCAATATTTAGTGAAGTGCCAACTTCACTTGGAACACCAATCCCAACTAGCCACACACCAACTTGACGAGGCTTTAGCAAGCACCCACTTATAAGGAGGTACCAACCCCCTACATGACTTAGCAACAAATAATCTAGCTCAAAAATTTATTAACTTTAAAAAACCTTTTTTCTCATACAATATATGGTTATCTCCTTCTTTATATCTTCACACAATCCTGTCTTTCTCAAACTCATCTTTAGCCTTCTTCACTCAATTAACCCTCTTCTTGACTCGATTAGGCCATATGACCTTGATAATCATATATAATAACCATATAATATATTAATTATGGTTTATATTCACCCTCATAATTGTCTACAAGACCTATTTTATCTCTTTAAAGTATTATCTCATTCGTTTTAACTCTTTAAAAATCTAACTAGACAATTAGGCCTTATCTTATACTAGGCTCTTGCTCATACACTCCTTGGTTGGCTATAAAAACTTGAAAATTTATATTTAAAATAAAATGGTAATTATTTCATCTAAAAAACATTAATAAAACATTAAAATAGGTAGGTCATAGCATATAGGGCCAAAAACCTCTTTGAGGCCTTAGGGAGACCTAATTCAATTAGGTCTTCATTAGCACACATTACCCTTTGAAGTCCTTAGAAAACTTTAAAAATAATAAAATGGAAATAAAATATCATACATCACTCAAATATATCCCTACAAATATCATCTTATGTCCATGACACCTTTTATTTCCAACCACCACTTGAAGCATGCCATTATCAATGTCCACAATTAGGCCTGTGCATACCCATAAAGTCTATCTTGAAAAATTGAAGTAAAAACATAATTTTCTTAGAAAACCATGGAAAAAAATATAAATATAAATTTAAATAATTAAAAAAATTTACCATGTTTTTTATACTTCATTACACAGGGTAAAAGGACTCAAACCCTTCTTTGTAAGTAGCCCACTTAGAACTGCCAACTAGCCTCAAAACATAGTCATGGAAATAATGACCTAAAACACCTATATAACCACTTTTAGAGACTTAAAATTCATTTAGATGATCCTATTAGGACATTATAATATTAAAAAATAGATAGATAATATGGTCAAATGGTAATATTGGTCTTGCAGATCAATCTCATAGTCTTGTATTTTCATGTCTCTTCTAAACTAGATAGGTCAACTTATGAGCAACATTTTCATATTATTCACTAATATCAAAAAAATATATCCAAAATTAAAATGTATGAAATTTAATTAATAATGTCTCCATGTACTTTTATTTATCCCTAATCCATGATAACACATCCCTAATCACATTCTCATTTCTGCCTGGGTTTCTCACTGTTTACATCATTAGGCCTATTAGCGATTGATCAACTTGTAGGTCCAGTTTATAAACCTTTAGGGATATAATATGCTCATAAAAAAACATGTACATAAAATAAAATTATCAATATTCAACCTTCATCCATTTGGTAACTTTGACTTGGTTAACTCTAACTGTTACATCAAATCTTTGAGAAACAAGGCCTTTCCTATAGGGTCCACTCACTCACCTAACAAATAAATCACACTTGGAGGTGCCAAAGAGAGTTGGGATACATGATAAAATCACTTAAATATCCATACCAAACCATTATTAACATTTTATAATAATATATTTTACATCGAGTCATTGTTAGGGTTTTAGAGAGGGTTAACATTGTTTTTAGTGTTAATGATTATTAATAAAGGATTACCCCTCATTTCCAAAAAAAATGCCTACAGATATTTTTTATTAAAATTATTAATCTCTCATCAATATATCAGGTTCACATGCAAAGTTTACGCATGCCAATAAACACTTGAAATTCCTTTTTAGGTTGAGAACCCTTCATTCTATGCACCGAAGAAACCTCAAAACCATTTTTCATGCCTCTTCTTGAAAATTTTGACCTAAGACCGTCTGGTCACCATCTCTCTCTTTACTCTCTAGGCCTTGATTTACAAGTCATATTAGGCTTTGAAACTTACCTTCTAGCCACTATCCAAGATATCAAAACCTCATATAAATGTCATGAAATATCTTACCATTCTCAATCACTACCATACAATCTTCATATTCCTTGACAATACCTCATAACACCTCATTAGGTCAGACAGAGTCTAGAACTAGTCTAGTTACATGCTAGGTCTGTAGGTCCTACCACTATAGGTTCACATTAAGAGTTTCATGAGTGATCCAATGAATCATATTCATGATAAAACAACCTCATATAGATTATTATCACTCTATGCATCCATAACACTAGGCCACCAAACTCATACCTTCTCATGAGGTCTCTTCATGTAATGAATAGTGTCATGACTAGGCTTCTTGAAACATGACAACTAACATTGAAAGACTTTTTGAAGATATTATACCTTGATCATGTGTCTTACATGATCCCTAGTCAATTTCATACCTCTTAATGATGCTATCAAACAATAAAATTCTTTAATAACCTTATGAACACCTTCCTTAAGAATATTTGACATCAATGCCAAACTTCAACAATAGAAACAATGATAAAAAATCTCCCCCTTTGTCATTGATGGAAAAACATAATATATGTTGATTATTATTATCTCCCTATTCTTTTATTTCTACCCCTTTGAGATAAACAACAAAGTGATGTTTATAACTTGGATCACACTCCTTGTAATCAAAATACTCAATATACATGACTTATGAGTTTATGAGACATAACACAAACATGCCCCCCCATCTCCATACATACCTTCTTGTAACAACTCACTTGTTCTTGGAACTAATGAGAATGATTATCTCCCCCTAAGTAATTAACTTTTTAAATTATTTATTTGGGCAAGAATTACACCTAATTCCTATCTTAGGTGTTTAAAATTTACCTTTGGAAGTGGTTTGGTCAAGATGTCTGCAATATGATCCTATGTAGAAACATATTCAAGTTTGACACTTTGTTTATTTACCTACTCTCTTAGAAAATGATACTTGATGGGAACGTGTTTGGTCCTTGAGTGCATAATAGGGTTCTTTAATATGCTTATAACACTTGTATTATATCAATATATATGGTTAAGACCAACATACTCCACCTTGTAGTCTTTTAGGGTATGTCTCATGCATAAGACCTAAGTGAAAAATTAATATACTACAATTTAATCATCCTCACAAGTGGAAAAAGCTACCGATGGTTAATTTTTTCTTATCCATGAAACTAGGCACCCACCTAAGAAGAAGGGTCCTCCACTGGTACTTTTCCTATCATCTATACTTCTTACCCAATTTGTATCTATGTAGGTTTGTCAAATTGAACTCCTTAATTATTGGATACCATAATACATACTCAATAGTCCCTTTAAGATACTTGAGTATCCTTTTGAATTCTTGCATATGATTCTCCTTTGGATCTTCTTGACGCCTTCCCACAAGACCTATTACTTGCATGATGTCAAGTCTAGAGGTAGTATGTATAATAAACCTCCAATAATTGACCTATATGATGTCTGATTGAAATTTGAAGAATCATCTTCCTTACTCAAGTCACATCATTTTTTCATGGGTGTACTAACTGACTTGCAATCTTCCATCTCAAACTTATTCAACATCTCTCTTATGTACTTTGATTATGAGATGAATATACCTTTTTATATTGAGTGATTTTTAACCTAGAAAAGAATGATAGTTCTCCTAGCATGGATATCTCAAACTCTTTATCCATCACCTCTATAAATGCCTTTGTCATGTTCTCATTGTTTCTAAAAAATATGATGTCATACATATAGATAAATACTATCAGTTGATGTTCATCTTTTGTCTTGATGTATAGATTATTGTTTGTAACTCCTCTTTTGAATTCTTGATACAATAAATACTTGTCCAACCTAGCATACCAAGATCTAGGAGCTTGATTTAGACCATAAAGATCCTTTTTCAAGTTGCAAACATAGTCTTTATCATCTTATAGTGAGAACCCTTTAGGTTGGTCAATGTAAACTTCTTCTTCCAAATATCCATTCAAAAAGGCAGATTTGACATTCATATAATATACCTTGAGTCATTTTGAATCCTTCATGATATATAAATAATATAATGGCCTCCAATCTTTCTACTAGTGTAAAGGTCTCCTTAAATTCTTCTCCTTTAACTTGTGCATATCCCTTTCATACTAATCTAGCCTTGTTCCTAGTGACTTCTCCATCTTCATTCAACTTGTTTATAAACACCTATTTTGTGCCAATGACATTCTTATCTTTAGGCCTAGGAACTAGTTCCCAAGTCTCATTCTTCTCTATTTGGTATAACTCCTCATTCATAACACCTATCTATAATTTGTCCTTTCTTGATTTTATAAGACTCCTAGGTTCAATTTTGGATAATAAAGCAACATTCTCTTAATTTAGATTACTTACAAGTCTTCTCCTTATTTACATACCTACATTCTTGTTGCCAATGATTTGATATTTAGGATGATCTCTTTGAATATACCTTAAGGATCCTTTTGAGTCTTATCTCTCTTTAACTTCTTCCCCATCAACATTTATAGTTCCCTCTTCATTCTTGAAGTCTATATTCTCTATAATGTTCTTTGTCTCATCAATCTTCACATTTGTGTTTTCTACTATATTTTGTAGTCTCTTGTTATAACATCTATAGGTTGAGATCATTGATGAGTATCCTAATAATATTACTTAATCAGATATGGAATCAAAATTTACCAAGTTTTCATCATATTTTTTGATGAAACATTTACTTCCAAACACTCTAAAGTGTTTGACATTGGTAGGTCTACCCTTCCATAGTTCATAAAGATTCTTATTGCAATTAGTCCTTATCTATCCTTTATTCAAAGTGTAGATAAAACTACTTACTACCTCTTTCCAATAACCATTAAATAATATAGGTTCATTTAGTATAATAGGTGTCATAGCTACTAAAAATTCTCTCCGTATTCCATGAACCTCAAAATAGTCATCAAACTTATTAGACCAAAACTCTCTTCCACTATCATATATTAGGCACTTGATCTTCCCATTTTTATTATTTTCAACAAGATCCTTGATTGCATTGAACTTGTCAAGAGATTATGATTCTCTTTCATGAATGCAATCCAAGTCATTTTCATGTAATCATTAATGAGTAACATGAAGTATATATCTCCTTGAATGCTTTGAATTCTTGTAGGCCCATAGAGATCAGTGTGTATTAACTTCAAGGGTCTTTTAGTAGAGTAATATTTGGACTTGAACCTTCTTGTAGTCTACTTACCATGTTGACACAAAGTATATTTGTAGGTTTAATGATCTTTAAAATGTTATTGAAATACTTTTTAGTGATAATCTTGACCAAGTTTTCAAATTTGAGGTGAACTAAATTTCTGTTTCATGACCAACTTTAGTCTATCTTGCTCATGAAACATCTCTCCTTTTTTATCTCATTCAATACATATAGGTTGTTCTCATTCCTTTTAGCATTGGTATTAAGCTTTCCTGATTTGGATCTCCTTATCTCACACCCTTTGTTATGAAAGGTTAGTGTGTGTACTTGATTTCACATTTGACTTACACTAAGAAAGCTATGTTTCAAACCTTACACATACAACACATTTGTGTCTTGGTCTTTCCATCATCCAAACTCAAGACACCCTTGACAAATATATTGGTAGTTATGTTGTCTCCAAACCTCACTATTCCTTTAACATTTTTATTTAATGAGATAAAATTATTTATTTCTCCTATCATGTGGCATGAGAAACAACTATTAATATACCATTTCATGCCTTCATCTTGAATATGAAAGGCATTCTTAACTAGTATAAAGTCATCTCTGGTCTTCTGTTCCTCTTTGGAAAATAGTCCATCTTACTTCTTGAGCTTAGTCTAATCTATCCTAGCTTGATTTGGTTTATATAAAATGTTTGATCCTTATTATGCATTATAGGATATTCATATGTCTTGTTGAATCTTATGGACCTTCTAACTCTATTAGAGTATAATCTTGTAATGTGTCCTATATTATGATAGATGTAGCAAATAATATTTTTTTACTTACTATAGTTATATGATGACTTACCCTTGATAGCTTTAGGTTACCTAATTGGTATTTTCATGTAAGTAATGTTGACTTGTTCTGACTTCTCATTATTTCTCTCAAACTTACTTAATTTGTTTATGAGTTTTTCATGCTCAACCTTCAAGGAATATAGATCTATCTTTAACTGGTCATACTTATCTTGCTTTGACTTACACCTTATGTTTAGCTCTTCTAACTCACTCTTAAGATCCTTGAAAGTCTTTTTTTTATGTTTCAAATCATCAAGGGTACTTATGATCTCAATTTTAAGGTATAATTCAAATTCTCCTTCTTCATTTTCATAGCATATTTCATCATCATACATGGTATCTTATTCCTATTGATCACAAGACATTTATGTGCTTTTTAGGATCACCTTCAAGCTATTAGACTTGCCTCAAAGGACTAAGATCTAATACCAATTCTTGGAAGCACAATAACTAGGAGAGGGGGTGTTTTAGTATTCAAAACTTTTACAACTTTAATTTATCATTAATGAACTATCAAAACAATATAGTGAACCAACAACACATTAAGAGCCATGAACATGAGACAAGAGCATAACACATAAAACACTTATTCAAGTGGAAAATAATAAAAGGGAATAAAACCCATTGATTATGAAAATGGAATACAGTCCTATAAGACTAACATCAAGATTTATTTAAGCACCAACTTCACTTAGAGCACCAACCCCAACTAGTTAAGCACCAACTTGACTAGGCTTTAACAAGTACCCATGTGTAAGAAGGCACCAACCCTCTAGATGACGTAGCACCAAAAAAACCACATAAAACACTTGATAATATTTATAAAACTATGTTTCTCATAAAAAATATGATGATCTCCTTCTTCATCTCTTCACACACTCCTATCTTTCTCAAACTGGTCTTTACCCTTCTTCGCTCAATTAACCCTCTTCTTGACTTGATTAGGCCATATGACCTTGACAATAATATATAGTAAAAATATAAAATATCCATGTTGGTTTATATGAACTCTCCTAATGGTCTATAATACTTCATTTATCTATTCCAAGTTTTATCTCATTCGCTCCAACTCTCTCAAATTCTAACTAGATAATTAGGCTTATTAAGCCTTGTTCTTATACTGGGTTCTTGATCATACACTCCTTAGTTGGACATACACACTTGAAAATTTATATTTACCATAAAATTGGAATTATGGATTGTAAAAAAAAACTAATAAAACATTAAAATAGGTTGATCATAGCATATAGGACCAAAAACCTCTTTTAGGCCTTCATTAGCACACATTACCCTTTTAACTCCGTAGAATACTTTAAAAATAATCACACAATAATAAAATATAATATTTAACTCAAATATATCCTTAAAAATATAATATTATGTCCATGAAACCTTATAGCTCCAACCACCACTTGAAACATGCCATTAACACTGTTCACAATTAGGCATGTTCAAACCCAAAAGTTTATCTTGAACAACTAAATCAAAAACAATTTTTTTTCAAAAAAACATGGAAATAAATAATATAAATATAAAATTATATACATAAAAAAATTCGCAAAGTTTATTATACTTCATTACATAGGGCAAAAGGACTCAAACCTTTCTTTGCAAGTAGCCCACTTAGAACTACCAACTAGCCTCAAAATATAGTCATGGAAAAAATGACCTAAAATACCTATAAAAACACTTTTAAAGAATTAAAATTCATGTATATGATACTATTAGTTCATTATAATATTATCATATAGATATATAATATGTTCAATTGGAAATATTGGTCTTGCAGATCAATCTCATAGTACAATATCTTCCCGTCTCATCTAAACTAGACAGGTCAACTTATGAGTAACATTTTCATCTTATTCACTGATATACAAAACATATATCCAACATAAAAATGTATTATAGGCCATGAAAAATTTATCTGTGCACTTGTATTCATCCTTAATCCATGATAACACATCCCTAATCACTTCTCACTTATGTCTGGGTTTCTCATTGTTTGCATCATTAAGCCTGTTAGTGACTGGTTAAATGATAAGACCAGTTTAGCACTCTTAAGGGATATAATATTATAAAAAACCACCATGTAAATAAAATATAAGTCTCAAGATTCAACCTTCATCTATTTTACAAATTTTACTTGTTCAACTCTGACTACTACATCAAATTTCTAAGAAATAAAGTCTTTCCTATAGGGTCCACTCACTCACATGATAAACCAATCATACCTAGAAGTGACTGAGAGAGTTGGATACATTATCCAATCACTTAACTATCCATTCAAAACCATTTTGATCACTTTATAACAAGATATTTCACATCAGGTCATTGTTAAGGTCTTAGAGAGGGTTAACACTATTTTTGGTGTTAATGATTGTTCATAAAAGATTACCCCTCATTTAAAAAATTAATGCCTAGAGATATTATATAGGACCCTTATGCATCTATAATAAATATCTTAGGTTCCCATGCATATGTTACATGTTTCAATGAAATCTTGAAAGTTCTTCTCAAGTTGAGAACCCTTCATTCTATGCTCTTGAGAAACCTCAAAACCACTTTTCATGCCTTTTATTGAAAACTTTGACCTCAGACTTGGTCAAAAAACTTTATAAAAACTATCACATAATTAAAAATTATCACATGATCATTATTTTCTTGGAAAATTATCCTGATACCCCATTTCTTCACTATCTCTCTCTTTACTCTCTAGGCCTTGATTTGCAAGTTATATTAGGCCTTGAAACTTACCTTTTAACCACTATCCAAGATGTCAACACCTCATATACATGTCATTACATATTTTACCATGATTAAACACTATAATACAATCTTAATATGCCTTGATAATACCTCATGACACCTCATTAGGTTATGCAAAGTCTAGAACTAGTTTACTTGCATGTTAGATTTGTAGGTCTTAACATTATAGGCTCACCCTGAGACTTTCATGAGTGATATAATGCCTCATATTCATGATATAACAACCTCATACAACTTATTATGCATTTTTGCATCCATATCACTAGGAAACCAAACTCATACCTTCTCATAAGGTATCTTCAAGCAATGACCAGTGTCATGACTATGCTTCTTGAAGCATGACAACTGATCTTGAAACACTTCTTAATGCTCTTATACCTTGATCATATGTCTTTCATGATCCTTAGACAATGTGATACCTCTCAATGATGATATAAAACAATAATATTCTTTAATTACCTCATGAAAACCTTTCTTAATAATCTTTGAAATCAATGACAACATTAATGCCAAACATCATCAACAAAATTAATGCTCAACATAGGATGGTAGTATGGAGTGGTTATTACTGCTTTAGTTTTAGGTTCCAAATTAATGATATGCTAAAAGGGTAATCCATGTGGAATGATAATGAATACCTTGAAATGTTTATCAAGGATGGGATGGATATCCTTATGATTTTTTATATTATTTGAAATTTTAATTTGTATAACTCACAAAACACTCAGTTGTCTAAGTAATATACCCTTTATGAAAATCTCTTTCCATCATTTTTTCTATCACTACCATATGGGATCTATTATCCTTACCACACAAGACTCTTTCCTTACCTACTGATTTAAACTTGAGATCCATAGTTTTGTAGTTTTGAGTGAGTTATCCTAGTGAATGTAGTTGTTTCACCCCAAGGATTAGGTTAATTTCACTAATACTAACCACATATAAATCATCCTCAATCTTATGTCTTCCAACAATAATATTTAGATTTTGAATTTTCTTTGTGCATGGAATGGTATAGCCATTTACCATGGTTACATTGAATCTTTTGAAATTTACAACTTGTACCCACATTTAGATTCTAATCCTTCATCAATGAAGTTATGGGTTGGCCCACTATCAATTAACATTAATAATTTCTTTCCTTACAACACTCTTCACTCTAAAAGGGTGATATCTAGGAGTAGTAGACAATGTGGAAAGGCTTCCATCTATGTGGTCACCCTCTTATTTCCTTTATTGCTTATGTTCATTAGGGGTTTCCCCTTATTCTTATTCTTATCCATCCAAAACTACCTCAATATAATAAAATTTCCCTTTTCCAAGGTAACGGTGACCCAGTGTCCAAGGATATTTATAAGTAAAGATAAATTTCTCTTCCTCAACTCATTTATTGAATCCACTTCTTTGTTTGTCTTTGGTATCTCCATTTGTTGTCCATTAACTTTTTTGAAGTGCCTTATTTATTATCCATATGGGGTTATCCTTGGCTACTTAGAAAGTGTAGTCCTAGGCTATCCAAAAGAAGGTGTCCTTTGTTATCTAAAAGACATAAATTTGCATTTAAGTGATTTTATTTTAAGATAAAAAACATTTTTGATGGATTATTAGAGGTAATAAGGGTTAAAATCCTTGACCAAACCCTTCATGGGGTCATCCAACCCTTCCACAAACAAAACCATAAGTCTCCTTTCAAAAACATCTAGTACCATAATGAAAACTCTCTGAAAATCACTCACATGTTTTTTGTGTCATCTTTTCTAACTCCATAAAATGGACTTCCAAATCAACATTATCAACCATAGAGAATCAACCTCATGTTGAACACATCATAAGAGTGGATGTGGTTGTGCCCTTGTGTGACAAAACCATGGTACCGCCACTTATGTGATATGCCATTAAGATGCAAATTAGAAAAATTGATGGATTCATCTTTCATTATAGGTCAAGGGCAAAGGTATGTATCCAAATTTTGGATCCAAGCTCAATTGGTACTATTGGTAGATCCATAAAATGTAAATAGAGTGAGCTTTCTTGACATGTGTTGAAGATGTCTATTATTATACCGAGGTCTAGGATCAGCCCTAGGTCCCTATTTTTATCTCTTTAACTACATAAAGTTAGTGAGGGACATTTCCCCTTGATTTTAGGTGGAAGAGTCCTACATTTTTCATAATTAGAAATGATAGCATTCATCACTGAAGGATGAAACTCCACCTTATAAATGACTTCCTCTCTATGGATGAATTTAGGTTGGAATGGCCTAGTTGAAGCCCTAATGGTTGTGATCTATGTAGAAGGGTTATTATTGGTTCTTGAATCACTCCCATAACCATTGGGAGGATGGTTTACACTCATTCCCCGCATGGTTTGAATAAACTTAACCATAATATTAGTCATACACTCTTGGCTTTAAGCAAATTTATTAAATTGAACACAATCTTATTCATCCACATCTTTGTGCCTTGGCTGCTCAAACCATTTTGTTTGTTGTTTTAGACCCTTTTTATTTTATCTTCGTAATACCTAACCTCCATATCACTATTTGGCATATAGGAAACTCTTCCAATAACTCAATCCCACACAACTAGCAAGGAGGAAGCTCTGATACCACTAAAATATTCCTTTTAGGGCCAAATTAAATAGTTTTAAAATTTGTAGAAACCCTAACCAAAATTATAAAATTATGAAAAGATATACTTAGGCATGAAAATTAAATTCAAACCTCATCAAAACCCTAAAAAAATATAAAAATTCAATAAATTTATTTAACACATCAAATCTGAATTTTTTAATAATTTATAGGTCTAAAACTAAGAATAAAGTAAAATCGAGTGTATGAATGATGAAACATAATAATTAACCAGTCAAACAGTTCTCCAATTGAAATATGACACTATGTGAAAGATGGAAATGTCAATAATAAATTTCATTTTAATCAGCACTATGTGAAAGATGGCAATGTCAATACTAAATTTCACTTGAATCGGCAATATGTGAAAGATGACAATCAAATTTCATTATTGCCTTATAACAAAACAACTAGAAAACATCCTGAAAAAAGTGCTTTGATGATAAAAAATTGAAAATTTTAGAGGAATTCTTAGTCTGGCAAAGGGGAATGTAACAATAATGTCTATATTTATTATTATCCTAGGTGTCTTTTGCATCATTCAATAAGTTGTTTTCTATTTACGTAGGAATAGGAAGAGTCTCTTTAGGAATGTGAAGTGAATAACCATTTTGGCTTATATATTTCTAAGGTTTGTTCTTCAAAATTTAATGTGAACATAATTTTGGGTTGCACCAATAATTATTAAATCATGGAATTGATCTTAGACTTGAGAAGAACTTAAAGTACTAAGGTTAATTTATTTCCCTAACTCTATCCCGTAGTCTACGAGAAATAATGAATATGATATGGTTCTTCTAATTGGATTAAATATGGAAAGGGGACACGATATCATATGAATGGGATTAAAAACATAGATGAAGTTTAGATACACCACAATACCACTCAGATATGATATTAATTGTGTATGCTTTGATACCACTAATCCAAGGCCTAAGAGGAGACACAATAGACAACCTAATTAAATGGATTTAAGAGGGTTATGAATGGAAACAAATTTAAGAATTAAAAAAATATGAAAGTTTAATACATTCAAAGAGAAAATAACACAAGAAATAGATGACAACTAATGTAGAACTGTAAAATCAAGATTTTATTATTTGAGAGATCAAACATCTAGTTTCTATGTACTTTCTCATTTCATTCTTCTTTATCTCTGTATATACAAAGAATGAAAGTGTAAATTATTATAAAATGAAGGAATAAACATCAGTTGAACCATTATAATATTTGGTAACAACATATTCATAATTAAAGGGTAAGTGTACAAAGTTAGGGGGATAAAAATTGGCCTACCTGTGGACATTATTTTCCTAAAATTTTAGAAATCCAAACTTCTGTAGATAATTTGAGATATCTACACTCTAAATTTTAAGATGGTGTAAGAACATGAAATGTACAATATTGAGTCTAGTTTCAAAAAGACTATTTTTTTTAAATGGTTAAGTATAATTAGGTTAACCATCTTAAATATGAAGAGGAACTCCTATTTTTTTGAAGAAAATAGAGTAGATATATGCATGTGCAGTGCACCATTTTTTGAGCAACATTTAATATTATTTTAAATCCTTTGGTGAAAATTTTGATAAGATCATCTAGTTTGTGACCTATATTTGTTGATATTTTTTCAATGAATACTTATTTTAATGAATTTTTCAAGTAAATAGATCCTTAAAACTGACAAAAAAATGGATAGTCACCTATGTAGTGTGCCTAATTACCTTAATGCAAAATGAAAATCAGTTTTTTTTGAATGTGTGTATAAATATGCCTAGTTTGTGACCATATAAACTTTTTACACTTGGATCAACTAAAAACAAATTACATGAACATGTATAGGCATGTATGTTTGTAGCATGTAGTGGCCTAAAAATGGTATAGTTAGAAATCCATATACACCCTTAAACCTAAACCCTATTCCCTAATCCATAATTCATAAGTTACCTAAAACATAAATTTTAAGCCTTATGACCTAATGCCCTAATCACTAATTAGGGTCAAAATGAGCCACATGAACCAATTCTAAATCATATATGATGTGATTTGGAGATAAATTAACCCTAATGTCATGTCATATATAATCAACTATTTGAAGAGTTGATTGATTTAATTAAGGAGGAATTTGAGGTTAATTTGAATCCCTTTAAGAGCAAGATATGATTTGGGGTAAAATTAAGTTTGATTCTTTCATAATTGATCCAATTAGTCAATATATGTAATTAGGGGCATGATTTGGGAAAAATTGAGCCCCTAAACCAAATTTATGGCTTAATTAATTGTATAATTCATGCAACATGTATGCTTAATATATATTTACTTCCAAAAATATATTATAAATTGGTTTATGTGAGAGATCACAGAGCTGAAAGGTAAGGTTAACTCCCTAAAATAGAAAAAACTCAAGGATGAGTCAAATCTTTTCATTTAGGAAGGATATTTTTTTTAGAGTTTCTCATTCAAGGTAGACCTGTTAGAACATAATAATGAGAAAATTTCTAATTACATAAGTTTTTTATTGAATTTTAGCTAAAATTCTATATATGAGAGCATATAGAACATTGAAAACCTGCAAGCTCACCTTAGTGAGATTTTTGAGCCCAGTGTTAGTCAAAGGCAAGGGAAAGAAGGGGAAGAGTAATGGATCTCAGTATGGCATGGAGTAAGATAAATTGTTATTCCATATTGATATGAACCTTAAAAATATGAATTCTTATTGGGAGGATGCTTATGGTAGTTTATATTTAGACTAATTTCTTTGGTTTTTCTTTATTGGTTTCGAGGTTATTCTTTAGTTATCTTGAGGCCTGTTTGGTCCTATTTCTTATTTTTTCATTGGTGGAACATGGTTCCTTTTTTTTTAATTATCCTAGGGTATGGGACCCTATTTCACAAAAATACCCCCTTTAACCTGAATAAAAAAAACACGTATGGCTCAACCAACCCTGCTTTTATTAGAATTACAAACATGAAAACACTTATCATAAATAGATAAAAAATAACTCAATTTTTTTCAATTACCTTACTGATTAGACCCTATATACTATACCTTAAACCTTAAAACATAAGTCCTGAACCCCAAACCATTTAAATTATTGACCTTTTAACCCTAAACCAATCAATTTAGCCCCAATTAACATCCTTTATAGTAAGAATTAGGTTCATAGGGATCAACTTGGTCAA
This sequence comes from Torreya grandis, assembly GCA_037957365.1. Lineage (NCBI taxonomy): Eukaryota > Viridiplantae > Streptophyta > Pinopsida > Cupressales > Taxaceae > Torreya > Torreya grandis. Next base: position 180,550 of record JARHVA010000545.1, on the reverse strand, counting down.
AATCACATCAATCATTATTCAAATTGACTTAATTGGCTCAATTTATGATGATGTGGGTACTAATTAAGCCCAAAATCATATTCTCTACTCATAGATCTAGGATTAAGAAGCTCAAATTTTCCCCAATTAATTACCTTCATGATTATACCTTATATACCCTAAGGCCTGATCCCTAAATTTCCAAATCCTTGAACTCTAAATCATAAATATAAACTCTTTAAACCTAAACCAATCATTTTAACGTAAAGTAACATCATTTAGACTAAAAATTAAGTTCACTGGGCTTAGTTTAGCCTAAATTACATGAATTATCACCCCATTTGACTATTTCCTCAATTTTCATGATGACATGGGGTATAATGACAACCCAAAAACATATTCTATAGTCACAAATAGGTTCAAGGGATTTAAGTTATCCTCAATTATCTTTTTTGTTGGACCTTGTGTACCCTAAACCATAAACCTTATACCTTATATTTTAAACCATAAACTAATTGGTTTAATACTAATTAAAAACATCAAAAATAATAATTATATATATAAATTACTTAATTTGACTTGAATCAAATCACTCATTATCCCAATTAACTAATTGGTTCAATTTATGATGATGTGGGGCCTAATTGAGCTAAAAAACACATTGAACCCTATATACACCCTAAACCATATATACATTAAAACATAAACCCTAAACACTATTTTCTAAATTTTAAACCATAAAATTTCCCTATTTACCAATTAATTTAGCCCCAATTAACATCCTTTGTAGTAATAATTAGGTTCACATGGCATAAAGATATTAGTCCTTATATACACCCTTAAACCTAAACCCTATGCCCTAATCCCTATTCCATAAGTTCCCTAAAACATAAATTATAAGCCATATGCCCTAATTCCTTAATCCCTAAAACTTATGCACTAATTCCCTAATCCTTAATTAGGGTCAACATGAGCCACATAAACCAATTCTAAATCATATATGATGTGATTTGGAGTGAAATTAACCTTAATGCCATGTCATATATAATCAACCATTTGAAGAGTTGATTGATTTAATCAAGGAGGAATTTGAGGCCACTTTCAACCACTTAAAGAAAAATATATGATTTAGGGTAAAATTAACTTCAATTATATCATGAATTGATCCAATTAGTTAATTTATGCAATTAGGGGCATGCTTTGAGAAAAATTAAGCCCCTAAACCAAATTTATGGATTAATAAATTATATAATGTATCCAATATGTATGACTCAATAGATATCGACCTCTAAAAATTTATTATATGGTGGTTTATATGAGAGATCATAGATCTAAAAGGTAAGGTTAACTTCTTATAGCAGGAAAACTCAAGGATGAGTCAAATCTTTTTAGATAAGGAGGAGGATCAAAAAATTTAGAGTTTATCATTTAGGGTGGAGCTATTAGAATAAGATAATGAGAAACTTTGTAATAACATAGGTTTTTGTAAAAATGCTATGTATGAGGGCATATAAAACATTAAAAACCTATAAGCTCATCTTAGTGAGATTTTTGAGCCTAGTGTCAATGGCAAAGGGAAGGGAAAGAAGGGGAAAAGTAATGAATCTTAGTATGTCATGGACCAATATAAATTATTACTCTAGATTGATATAAACCTTAAAAAGATGAAAATTTTTGGGAGGGTGTTTCTATTAGTTTAAATTTAGACTAGCTTTTTTTATTATTCTTTGTTGGTTTTGGGGTTGTTCTTTAGCTGTCTCTAAGCCTATTCTTTAGCTATCTCTAGGCCTATTTGGTCTTGTTTCTTGTTTGGTCATTAGTAGATCATGGTTCCTTTTTTTTTGTACTTATCCTAGAGTCTAGGATCCTAGTTCAAAAAAATCCCCCCTTTAACCTAAATAAAAAAACATGCATGGCTCAATTGACCCTACTTTTATCAAAATTGCAAACATGATGCCCATTGTCACAAATATGTGAACAAAAAACTCAAATTTTCCTTAATTACCTCAGTGATTCGACCCTATATCCTACACCTTAAACCCTAAACCTTGTACCATTTACTTTAAACCCTATACCATAAGCCCTAAACCCTAAACCATTTAAATTATTGACCCTTTAACCCTAAACCAATCAACTTGTCCCCAATTAACATATTTTATAGTAAGAATTAGGTTCACATGGATCAACTTGGTCAAAATCACATCACTCATTACTGCAATTAACTTAATTGACTCAATCTATGATGATGTGGGGGTTAATTAAGCCTAAAATCACATTCTTTACTCATAGATCTAGGCTTAAAGAGCTCAAATTTTCACCAATTACCTTCATGATTGTACCTTATATACCTTAAAACCTATACCCTAATCCATAATCCCTACACTCTAAACCATAAATGTAAACTCTGTAAACCATGAACCAAACATTTTAGCTTAAATTAACATCATTTAGACTAAGAATTTAGTTCATAGGGCTTAGTTTGGCTAGATCACATGACTAATTGTCCCATTTGACTAATTCACTCAATCTGCACAATGGCATGGGGTATAATGACAACCCAAAAATACATTCTATAGTCACAAATACGTCAAAGTGATTCAAATTGTCCTTAATAATCTTTATGATTGACCATATGTACCCTAAACCTTATATGTCTTAAACCCCAAACCTTAAATGATAAACCTTATGTACCCTATATTTTAAAATTTGATCAATTAGTTTAACACTAATTAACATCTTTTAGAGTAATAATTAGGTGAAAACATTACTTAAATTGGCCTGAATTACATTACTCATTATCTCGATAGACTAATTGGCTCAATCTATGATGATTGGGAGCTAATTGAGCCCAAAAACATAGTGGACCCTATGTACATTGTAAACTGTATATACATTAAACCCTAAGTCCTAAACCATAAAATTTTCCTATTTACCAATCAATTTATCCCCAAATAAGATCATGTGTATTAATAATTAAGTTCACATGAAATAGAGTGATTAGACCTTATATACACATTTAAACGTAAACCTTGTGCTATAATACCTATTCCCTAATTTCCCTATAACATAAATTATAATCCCTATGCCTTAATTCCCTAATGACCTAATCCATAATCCATATGCACTAATTCCATAATCCCTAAACCCTATACACTAATTCCCTAATCCCTAATATATATTAAGTATAACATGATTTTATTATTCTCAATATAGATAAAAATCTCTTCTCAAAGTATATGTTTAACTCAAATTGAGTATTAAGAATAATGCAATCATGTTATTGAATAACTCAATTGCATTATATAACATGATCGTGTTATTACATTACACGATCTCATTATTATTAATATAGACAAAACTTGATTTTCAATGTCTATTTTAACCTAAATCAAGAATTTTATCCCCACAAACATCCTCTATGGTAATTGTGGTACCTATGTAATTTTGACTCCACCTTTAAAAAGTTGGAAATTTTACTTGATGGGTGGAAAATCACATTTGAAGAAGAGGAAGATATTGAAGAAAAAACTGAAGTAATCAGAGGATTTGAGACAGTAACACAAGATACAAATGCAAAAAATTCATGGTAGACAAGGTACAAACCTTAATCTTGATGAATCACATGCCATACATAATGATCCAATTGATAATAATGAATTAAAAAATGATGAAATTGACCATAATGAAATGAATAATAATGAAATTAACAATAGTGAATTAGATAATGTTGGAAGTTTACATTCAAATTTCCAAGTTTTTGATTTTGTTGATGATGAGTCTATGTATGATGATTCACCCCCCATGAATGAATAAAATTTAATGGAAACAAATAGTGATAAAATTAAAAATCAATAAAACTTAATGGAAACATATAATTAATAAATAAAATGGCATCCTAGCTCTAAACAATGAAAGTAATCATAATTTTGAAACGCCCTCTCAACAAATTCCACCATTAATAACACCTCCAAGAATTGTGCATAGGAAAGACAAGTACCTAATTGAATTCAAATAAAATATTTTAGAACCAATGCATAACAAAATTTTTGATCACTATTTAAGAAGATTGGCTTAACAAATTTGGGATAGTTTATTTCATAATTTGGATTATGATAGTCAAAGATGTCAATTATTTATTTCATTGATAAAATTGATTAAGATGAGACCTATAATGTACAAATTAGGACTAAGAACATCTAACATGGATAATGGAAATAATGAAAAAATATTAATGAAAGTAATTGAAAGATGTGAAAGAATTAACGAACCTAATACCAAAAATCTCTAGGCATTCTCTAGTAGACTTACACAAAAAGACAAGTCTATAACTAATGCCCTCAAAGAGTTACTTGCTCAATTTTGGAAATACATCGCAATTTTTTTTCCCAATGTAAGAGATATAGTGAAAATAAGAGCTGGTTATCGTAATCATGAACTACATCTAGAAATATTATTAGATACGACTCAAACACAATTATACTCTAAGTATTTGGAAAAATATGCAAAAATTTATATTTGTCAAATATATTTATTCCAAATAGTGTGGAATTTAATTTCTACCAAAATTAGCCAAATATTTTATTCTAACTATTTTTTTCAAAAGATCAGATGGACAATTGTTATAATAAATCATGTTTAGATGAAAATTGCAGCATTTGTGGTAGATTGCCAAAATTAAAAAATTGTATCCATAAGGAGATAAAAAGTGCAATTGGACATGAATTAGTTAGTTTAAGAAAATATAAATAATTAACTTATCTATTAGAGTGGATTTTAATATCTTTAGATAAGGTGAACACACATGTTTGTGATAGGCACAAGTCAAGCATGTACACAACACAATAGCTGCAAGAAAATTGAATCACAAATATGAATATATTACATAAATAAGATAAGAGTACAAGTAGTCTTGCATAGAACAATATCTCACCAAGAGAAATGTACATATAGGAGTTCATGAGTAACTCCTCCCAAGATAAGTGGTTAGAGAGCCAATAATAGAAGAGTAAATCCCATACCTAAAATAACTAATCAAGGGAGTTCTTCCTATTCATTTGATCAAAATGTAACTCCAAGTACACCTAAGCAAACTTATCCATGAAATTAGGAAAATTACAAATAAGGATAAAAATCCCATAATAAATAAATATGGGAAAAAATAAAACCCCTACTCTAACACTACCCATAAGCACACTTTGGTGGGTAGTGTACAAAAAAGAAATGAGTCTTGACAACTAGGCTTGATCAGGTACCCAATATAAAGTGATCTCTAATAAATTAGAGAAAGGGAGAAAACCCATAAGAAAAAATCCCCCCAAAAAGAGAGACATATAAGAAAAGAAGAGACTAAAAGGCCACCTTCAATATGATGTTGTTACTAATGTAGACCACACCTCGAAAAGAGGTCATAGACAAATTAATTTTCTCTTAGTGAATGGTTGATAAATATATCTAAAACCTACTCTAAATGCTATAAAAATACCAATTCAATGACTTGACCATGATTAATCTCCCAAATAAAATGTACATGAATCTCAATGTGTTAAGTCTGTTGGTATTGAACTAGATTCTTGCATATTTGTATGTTACTCTAGTTGTCATAATAGATGATGGTGGACTACTTGAAAGGAATGCCAAAATAAAATAGAATCCCCTGAATCAAAATAGCTTCAATAGTTATATTAATATCTCCCCTATACTATACCTTTATGAATGTCATAGCAATAACATTTTACTTCTTGATAGACCAACTAATAGGACTAGAACCCAAGGAAAAGTTGTAACTTAAAGTGGACTTGTGATTCTAAGTATCAGCAACCCAATTTGAATCTATAAAACCAACCAAGTCAACCTCTATGCCAAATCTATATTAAATCCTAAATATATAAGAGCCTTGAATGTAGTGTAAGATTCTCTTTGTTATTTTTTAGTGCAACTCATGGGGTTTCTATGTGAATATAGAGATAAGTTCTAGTGGATATGAAAAATATCAAGCCTAGTATGATTTAGATAAATGAGGCTACTAACAAGTTGTCAATACTAAGTGGCATCAACAAAAGGTGTAGAAAAGTAAGCCTTAAGTTGGACTCCTAATAGAAAGGGAGTCGAATATGGATTTTAATCATACATGTGAAATCAATCTAAAAAATCAAGATCATACTTGGGTTGTGCAAGTGAAAACCTTGAATCAGAGTATGAAATCTCAATTTTGAGGAAGTAATGAGAAATACCCAGGTCTATCATGTCAAATATATCATGTAAAGCTATCTTCACTACTACAGTAGATGATGATAAAATATTAGTAATCAAAATATCATCAACATAAAGGACTAGTATCAATAAAACATAATGATTTTTTCCCTGATGATGAATCATAGATCATGATTCAAAATGCATTGAGCAAAAATGAAGCACACAATTTTACCCAGAATCAAGCAATACTCATTCTAATGGACTATAGAAACATCAAGAATATTATTAATAATCATAATTATATAAAAATTATACATTTGGATTTGAATGACACCTGGTGAAACCTTAAGTAAGGAAGAAGAAATTCATCTTGGCATACCAAGCCTGAGGGGCCTGTTTGAGACCATAGATGGATTTCTTAAGTCTAAAAACTAATGATGAATCTTGAATAAACCCATGTGGATACTCCATGTAAATTTCCTCCTCAAGGTCTTCATAAAGAAAGATACTTTTCACATCCATATAGTACACATCCCAACCATGTGTTGTAGTTATAGATAATGTGAGTTGGATCAAAGTCATCTTTGTAATAGGTGAAAAGGTCTCTAAGTAGTCAATGTTGAATACCTATGAAAAACCCTTGGTGACTAATCATGCCTTATAATTATCAACTGACCCATCTATTAAAAATTTGGTCCAATATATACACCTACATCATAAAATCTTCCTTCTTTTAGGAAGTGAAGTCAAATCCCAAGTGTGATTTTTAATCAAGGAAGACTATTCTTCCTACATAACGCTATCCCACTCAGGTATGCTTGTAGCCTCTCAAAATGTCTATGGATCTAAAATTGAATAAAATAAAACATGTGGAACACTCTTATAATCTACTTGAGTATGTCTATCATCTACTAGATCCCCAACCCAAGTGATAACACTATAAAGTGTCTACTTGGCCCAAATGAGCCTAGATGTGGGTGAGACAGGTGTTGAATCCCCATCCTTAAAAACATGACTAGAGGTGGATGTATAAGACTCCCCATCAATTCCCTCACTATTAGGATTTGTATAAGAAGAAGACCCTATCTTAAGAACCTACTTTGGATGACCTAAGTCAGAAGAAGAATCATCAAGTCTAGGTGAATCAAATGAAAGAGAAGAAGTGTCAAGTGTCGAATCTTTGGACTCTCATAAAATTGAACAATTTTATCTATGAATAACTCATGTGTGGTTGGATTTAGAAGGTGGTATCCCTTAACACCATCTAGATAACTTATAATGATGCAAGGATTGGATTGAGGTTATATAGATTTGTGTATCTTCTTTAGTATATGTGGCATAGCTTGAGATCCGAAAACCCTAATATGTTCAAAATTAGGTTTCCTTCCATGCCAATATATAAAGGGTGTTATTCCTTTCAAATGTTTTTGAGGAACCCTATCTTAAATATATAGGCCCAATACTGAGGTTCCAAAGACTTAGAGTGAATCATACAACTAGCCATTTATTTCAAGGACTTATTCTTGCATTCTCCAACTTCATTCTATGATGGAATGTAAGTAACTATCCACTATAAATCAATCCCCTATATGATACAAAATTGCTCAAATCTATTGCTAACATATTCACCTCCATTTTTAGTTTGAAGAACCGTAATGGATTTCTTAGATTATTTCTCAACAAATGCCTTGAAGTCTTTAAAATATTCAAACACTTTAGAATTTTGATTAAGAAAGTAGACCCATGTATATCTCAAAAACTCATCAATGAAAGTGATAATGTACTTAGCCCTTGTAAAGGATAGATTGGGAAAAGGATCAAATACATCATTGTGAACAAATTCTAATTCTTGTGAATCCCTCCAAGCTTTGACTTTTTTAAAATTTTATTCAAGATGATTTCTAAGAGAGTACCCCTCACAAACTCCCTTAGAGAATTAGACTCAAGACATGTCTATGACCATGTCATTTTTACTAAGTTGTTCAAGTATGTATTAGTTAAGGTGGACAAACTATTCAAACCATAATTTTTTAACTTTATTTAAATGGGTCAATAATTTTGTTAGAGAAGAATCATGTATAAAATATGAGGTGTATAACCTGGCTTGGTGATCTACCCTACCCACTACAACTGTAGTGTCACTATGTAACTCCCTGATGATAAGTGAATTTGTTAAAAACTCAACCCTCATGAATTTAATGATATGAGTTATTTTATACAATGATAAGAGTTTTTTTGAAAAATAAGGGACACTTAGAACATTATTGAATGTTCTTCCTTCCATTTCAATATACCCTCTCTTTATAACTGGTATAAAAGTGGCATCACCCAAACTAATATAAGACATTTTACAAGTCTATAAGGAATAAAAATCAACTAATGAATAGCCCATGTGGTGAAAAGCACCTGAGTCAATGACCTATGAAGATTTTGAATCTGTAATTGCCACAAGAGCCTTGCCCTTTTCTTTCTCTTTCCCCTTGGCCTTTGCTTTAGTAGAATCTTGGGTAGATGAATTATACTTGATGGACTCAGGAAGACCTATGTTGTTCTTCTATAGGAGATGAGTTAGGTGATATATTTGCTTCTTCATGTACTTGCTTTCATCATGTCCATTTTTTTCATACTAGGCATACTTAACCTTCTCTTTCTTAAGTTTTCCATTAGAATAGGAGGCTTTAGTTTTGGTTTTAGTAGAGGTTTATTATTTCTTCTTCTCTTTCTTTAAAGTATTTACTTTCCCATTACCAATAATTAGGGATTCAAGTTTTATGGCCTTACATGTACCCATATAAATCAATTTGTCTTGTTCCCTAATTAAGTTGGAAATGAAAGCATCTAAAGAGGGCATTTCCCCTGTAATGACTAAAGCATTTTTTGTGGCATAGAAAGTGGAGACAAAGATTTTTTACTTAGGACATAGTTTAGAGAGTAAATAAATAACAAGTTGGTCATATTCTTTATTTATCCCACATTATTTCAATTGTAAAATTAAGGACTTGAACTTAGTGATGAAATCTTGAAATCAAGCATGTACACAACACAATAGATGCAATAAAATGAAATCACAAATATGAGAATATTACATAAAAAAATAAGAGAAAAACCAATCTTCCATAAAACAATAGATGACCAAGAAAGATGTACATATAGGAGTACATGAGTAAATCTTCGCAAGATAGGTGGTTAGAGAGCCAATAATAGAAGAGTAACTCCCATATCTGAAATAATTGGTTAGGGGAGTTACTTCCTATTCATCCAACTAAAATGTAACTCCTAGTGAACCTAATCAAGCTTATCCATGAAATTAGGAAAATATAAAATAAGGGGAAAACTTCCATAATAAATAAATATGGGAAAAAAATACCTACTCTAACATTATTAAGTAAAATATAGCAAAGAATCTAAAAGGTGTGAGCTTATTCTAAAAAATATACCTATTTTTGAATTTTTGGTTAAATTTAGGGATAAATTTATTTGAGTATTCAAGGAACACACATAGGGATAGATAGTTGGATTAACATTTCAAGATAAACAAGGATACATTCTAACTTGGTTCTTTTGTTTCAATAGTTGACTTTGCTGGAAATTACACATTCAAACCCCAAATAGAAGTTCAATCATAGTATTAAAAATCATCATAAGTTATCATATTTAAGCATATAACATTCATTCATGCACCTAATAATACAAAGTAACAATGGAAAATATTAATGGAGTACCATTTCTATATCAACGATGACCGATCACATTATTCATAGTATGTACAAAGTTATTTTCAAAAGTTCTATGAATAATTGAGTCAGAGAAACATTATTTTAAATCAAAATTACATTTGGTTAGACAATTACACATCATAATTTAAAAATGAATGGATGTGTTATTGGTTGAATAGGATGCACATTAACACTGGTGTAGAACACATTTAGAGTTATACCAAGGTTGGCCATGGAAAAGGGGAGCATGATAGTGCTAGAGCATGTGTAAAAAGAGCTATTGAATGTGAGGAGTTAAAATGTGAAGATGGTGTTGATTTGATAGATGAAAAAACCATGGTTGAATGGTGTAATGTGAACATGTGTCATGGTGCTCAACCAAATTATATTATTCTTTGATATTTTTGATTAATTTAAGAACACTTGGCAAATTATGACTATTGTATGACTCTAATGTTGGATGGTGGAGCCTGATCTTATTTTAATGCCTAGTTCTTGATTGGGGTGTGTGGGGGGGGGGGGGGAATTACCCCCCACTAGGGTCACCATGGGGTATAGTAAAGGTGATGCAGGAGAATCAACAAAAACATGTATAAAATATGTTAACAATATTCTTAGGTAATTATTAAGACCTATAAACTAGGTTAGTTTAGAAAGTTTAATTTGAATGAGTCAGAGAGAATCTAAGCAAGTTTAATAAATTACAATTATTGGTTTAGAATCTAAAAAAGTGATAATCCTCAATCCTAATGAGGAGGAACCATACAAGACCAACCAAAAAGCTTAAAAGACAAAAAATATCATTTTTGAAGAGGTTAGCGAGTATGTTATAGGTCTACCTCAATGGAGGAGGACTATGTAAATGTTTTCTTGTTGAACATAATAAATATTTTTGAGTATTATTTCATGTTTTCCATTGTATTATCCTTTTATAAAATGATTATAATCTTTTCATATTGACTGCAATCTTAAATCTCAGTTATATTTGTGAACCCTTAGGAATTCTATATTTTTATTGTTATAATCTTTCTTAGAGGCTTATTTACATGTGAAAACTATTATATGAACTCAATTTTAGTATTGTAATAGTTGAATATTTTTTTTAAGAACTATATACATGTGTTAGATCATATAAAATCCCAATGAGCTCTATGAACTATCAATAATTAGCTCTTGGCTTATAGAAATTTTGAGTAAATCCAAAGTAAGGGTTTCATGAGTAAAACACATCTAAAACTCAAATGATTGAAAAATAAGGACTAAAAATTTGTAATAAGTTGGGGAATGGATATTATAACTTATTAAAAGTATAATTAGTTTTATAAGATATTTTAAATTGTAGGTACATAGGACTATTTTTTTGTACAACAATAGAAGACCATTTTGGAGACAGTTATGTATAAGATAAGATGACTTTTTGGTTTATTTGAGTTATATAAACTTGGTTAAGGGTTATAAAATGTTATTATTTATAAAATACTACTAAAAATATAATTTTTAAGAGATACAAACTCTATTTTGAGAAATTGACCTATTGGAGCAACAACTAGGTCTAGAGACCTAGAAACATAAAAAGATAGAATAAGAGAATGAAAGCTCAATCTCTTAGAGACATATAGTTATTTTATTTATTGTAAGTTATAAAACCTACATAAATCCTTAATTTTTCCTAAGACCTATCTAAAGTGTCTTAAATAGTAATTATTCAAAGGAAGGAGAGTGAATTTGAGAGATTGGTGAGTAGTTAAGAGCAAACCTAATAAGTAATTGACTAGTTTAAAAGAATATTATTTGAGAGTGGATTTTGAATTGAGTTGAGAAGAAGAGTAGATAAATGAGGTTTTAATTCTTCATGATATTAGGGCATATGAATATAACTTTCATATATTTATTAAACATAGAAGAGTAAATTGTTCATTAAGTGGTATTAGGGATGATAAAGGGTTTTGGTCAAAGATATTGTCTCATGAGTGAATATTTTGTTTCAAGTCAATAAGGTTGGATTTTATCAAAATAAAGAGATTATAGTCAAGGTCAGGTATGAACATGATTGGGTATGGGCCTTAAATGAAATCAAATTACATGTTAATGATCAATTGAAAAGTTGTAAATGGGTGATGACAAATGAAAAATAGATAAGAGTGTCATTAGTTATTTCCACTACATAATCAAATAAAAAAATTAATTTAAAAAATATGGAAGATCATAGATTTATAGCATTGAAAATAAGAATTTTTTAATCCTCATTTGTGTACAACATTAAATACGAGATCCGATAGATAAAAGTTTAGAAGATCAAAACAACATTGTACGATAATATTTTAAATTAAAACTAAATATAAATTAGATAGATTAACATAATTTGAATTAAACCTTCCAAAAAATCATATAGGCACATGCATAATGTCAATAATATACATATATTTCCATGATAGGTATGCATAAAATTACAACATCTACCAACATAATACGTAATGTCAAGTGAATGTCATATATATATATATATATATAATGCCAAACATGTGTACCTTGCTATATAGGCATAAAAAAAATAACTTCTCATATAGGACATCCTAATCATAAAATAACCTCCCTCTATTTTCCTTCCTTAAAGAAAACTCTCCTTAGGATGCCCTCTTAGTATATGGAGATTTCTATAATGCCTTGGATTGCTCCAAGGTCTGACTATGGGTCCTACACTCATATCTCACTTGTAATTGAACCTATTAAAATAAAATTATTGTTGAAAAATTAACATAAAAAACATTCAACCACTTGTTAAGAAATTAATTTAAAACTAGAATAAAAAATCATTTAAACATGCACTTACTACAAGATTTTGGTTAGGGTCAACTTTTCAAATAGGTGTCTGAAATAAGGAATAAACATGAGAAGTTGCCCTACTAATCATCTAAATAGGACTATCAGATGTCATGAGATAACCTTACATACAAAATACATTTACATAATTTATATTTTACCCAAGTACATAGTAAAATTATTAAAACAAGTTTATTTTTACAATTTGAATTTCAAGTTAAGATATAACTTTGTCAGTGCCTGTACATATGACATTGTAGTAATAATTCCTATGTTTATCTTGGCTCAAAATTGAATGTAAACAAGGTCTCACTTAATTTTTTATAAATTATCAAAGATATATATGGCAAGTTTTTCTCCTTTATTAAACCAAGAGTGTATTTAATATCAGTGTATTTGAATTTTGAGATAATTGATAGATGAATTTAAATTAAACTTAAAAGGTAAATATACATAGATTAAATGTACATAGATAATAATATTAACTCAAAATTTTACTTTTGTATAAGTAAAAGGTGTCATACTAACAAAGATAAATGCAGTAGTGGATGGGTCAGCAACTAGATTTAAAAATGTAAATAATGGCTTCTTCAAATCAAATGTTACAAATATCAACTATGATGATGAAGGCACCATCACCTCCTAAGAAAAAAAATTAAAAATATATTATTAAATTTATATGTAAATTAATGGTTAGATAAATCAAATTTACAATTAAAACTTAAATTAAACATCACATTTATATAAAATATACATGCATCTATGTAGAGGCTGATATCTGCACACCAAATATACATGCCAAAAAGTCATCACTCATAAGTATATTATACAATCCCTATAAACCACCACCACCATCATCAGCATCAGCATAAGGTCCAATTCATATATCTCTATGAGATCTACAAGGGTAGGGGAGAGTATGCACACTAGGTGGTGTATCTCTAACATCAGTCTGTCAGAAACTACTCGCATGTTGAATGAGTATATCAATGAATGAACTAAGTGCATGTAGAGTAATAATCTCCATGACTTGTTGAAATGTAGAGGAGATTTCAAGATCAATTGGATTTTGAATATGAATATTTGTAGGCTGATTAGGCATATGATGTGGACTTGGTAGATCTTATGCAGAGCCTTTCCCTCAACCCTGAAACACACTAAAATTAAAATAGTTAAAAAATTCATAGAGGAAAAAGTCACAGTAGAGTTTACTCAAAAATTACAATGGTACCTCTTGGTTGTTACACGATGGATAATACAACACCATGAATCATCACTCCTAAAAATTGGTTGTGATTAAATTATGTTGGTAATGATGGATTGGAAAACATTTAGTAGTTACTAGAAATGCTGCATTAGTTTTTGGGTTAATGAATAAGGCACAAATAGAGGTTTTTTAGATGTCTTTATTCTTTACCTCACATACTGATAATTTTTGAGTATAATAAGGCCTATAACTATCTTGATATGAAGACCATGTATCATTTTGAATAATTATAGAGTCAATTTGACCCAATAATGTCTCTAGGGAATCGACTGGATAGGTGCAGTGGGTGTTGGTGGAATTGTGATCCCTCATTCTCCTAATTAATTCTTCAATTTCAATTTTATTCTCCACAATTTGGTCAAATGGACTCTCTTGACTACTTGGGGAAATTTTTGGAACTGTAGGAGGGTTAGGAGGGTGGTTAGGTGGAGGGTTAAAAGGAGGGTTAGGTGAAGGGTTAGGAGGAGGGTTACGTGGAGAGTTAGGAGAAGGGATAGGTAGAGGAATAAGAGGCTTAGGTGAAGGGTTAGGATGAGGAAAAAGAGGGCTATGAGGGTTAAAAAGAGGGTTAGGTTGAGGAATAAGAGGGTTAGGTAGAGTAATAATAGGGTTAGGTAGAGGAACATGAGGGTTAGTAGGATCGATTATTAAAAATAAATAAATTACCAATTAAACAATGAATATATTTTTAGCACTTATCTCTTCTAGATGGTGGCATCATTATTTAGCATCTTCTTGGGATGAATTGGGGTAAGGTTTGACCTCACTAGGGAAAAACATGATCGTAAAGTGGAGGAGAGTTATGGAAAAGATAGAATGCGAAGTTAAAATGAGGAATTTTTACATTTGGTTTGATTTTTATTTTTGGGTGACACAATGAATGCAATCACATTTTAAAGCAATAACATTATTTATTTTAAATAATGGGATCATGCTATTTAATAACATAATCACATTATGTCTAGGTAATTACTTATCCATAATTTAAATTACATGACCATGTTATTTAAATAACATGCTTATATTATTAAGTAATTTGATCACATTATGGAAAGTGTCCATGGAATTGTCCATCAACTCTATGCACATACACCAAAGAGTGTGGTGAAATCAATAGATATAATTAATGATGAGTTTGGTACTACAATACTAAAATTTTACAAGTTATGTGTTAATTCATAAGTGGAATTAGATATAACAAATTTGCATGTAGCTATGGAACCCACTCCCAACATTATTGATGTTAGCACAAGCTTGGATGTGAAATAATGGTAATATCTAGTAAGATATAATGAACCAAATCCTCCTAAATCAAGATATTTTTCATTTTGATGATAAATTACTTCTCTCAGAAGGAATTTCAAGAGAGTTAAAGATAATGAACAAGCTAAGCAACATATAGAGTGATCTTTATGAACTTGACAAAAAATTCTTGACTTATGCAAAATTATTGATGAAATGACAAAGGTCATGAACCTGCATTTAAAATACAATGATTTTGAAATATAATAGTATATTTGGTGCTATAAATAAGTTTAAAAGTTTTAAATAAAATAAATCAAAGAGGAATAACAAAGTATTGTTGTGTACACTATAGAGGGAAAGAACCCTAAAAGTGGGTATCTTTCTCAGGGAAAGTATTCACAATTAAAATATACTATATTTTCCCATTGTAATTTTTTAATATTCTATGGATAAAAATCTATTACATTTTTTTAATATTCAAGTAAATTAAATGAGTAAAAAGTGAATAAACAAAGAGTGAATATAAGAATATAAGAAATGTTTGTTGGGAAGGAATCCCAAGGGTGATATTCAAAGAATGACCACCAAGTTTAGAAAATTTTAAACCTTGTGTTTTCTAATCTTATTTTATTATTGGGGTTTTAACATTTTTAGCATGTGAATACCAAGTTGATACATTACACTGAATTTAAGAACTAATAGCTTGCAAAATCCCACTATCATATATGTGTTGACCAATTATCAAACATTTATATTTGTTCATTTTATTCCTAAACTCTTCTAAATCTATATGCCCACTCCTTAAATCACCAAATTATAGGATTATTATCTCAAAAGTGGATATGGGTTCAAAGCTCATGTATTTGTGCTTCATTTTTGGAGGCTTAGTTATGTATAAGGCAACTTCCTTAAGCTTATGAGGTTTTGATAGGCATAGTTAGGATGAAGATTCTTTTTAGGTGAATTAAAATAAGAGGCTTTGGTAGTCATAAATATATTATATTCACCCCTTGAAAATATTCCAAGTGGATACATATTCTAACCTAAGTTTTGAAGTGCTTGAGACATGCCAAAAACTTGAAATGCACTAAAATGCTTGAAACTAGATTGCATTTTTAGATAATAGCAATAAAATGCTCTATGTATTGAGGGGATTTAAATAGTATTTTTTTGGGTGATCTATAAGATTCAAATTTGGTGAAAATAAGGGAAAAATTATAATGGTAATGATATGGTTCTATACTAGTGCCCTTAGGGAAAAGCCTTAATTAGAAAGGACATAGGTTAGACTCTAGAATCACATAGTTCTAAAATGGTGCCTTATCCATTAGAATATAGATTAATAAGTAATTACATGAGGTATTTAAAATAATACAATGAGTAAGGAGAGATAAAAAAATGGAAACACACCAATATCATAACTCACTTATATATATGTGGGGAAAAACTTGATGTAGGAGCATTCAAGGTGTACGAGCACTCTTGCATCGCTAAAAAAGGTAAGAGTTGGAATAGTTTTAATTAAAATTCTTAGGCCATATTTATTAGTTAAAAAGGGTTTTTGGTTCATAATAGATCTAATTTTGGTTCAGTTGGAGTTACAATATTTTTCTAAAATCACAAGGATCACATCTCTCATATTAGGGGTCATGTGGTCACATTCCCATATCACAACTCCAAGTGGGTTTGTATTGGTAGTCACATGTATAGTCCATCACAACTCTAAGTTGTAATTTTTAGATCCATGTGCACATCATTTCATAAGTCTTTTATTTCATAGGGACTATATAATCTCTTTGTCAGTGGCCACATTATTTCCCTAAGTTTCTAAGTCCATGGGAGACTTTATATTTTCTACATTCTTATTCATAACTAAGCACTCTTTCTAAACCCGATAAGATATGCATTAGTTAAAAAAGTATAATGTTTATATAATACAATTTTCATAATCATAATTATTCACAAAGGCCTTATCTTGTTTGTAAGTCTAATTCATGTAAGGGTCATGGGTGCATGACCAATTTCAAATTGGAGTTCATAACTCAAACAGGTCTACGACAATCCATATAACAATTACATGAGTCTGAGAACCTAAGATTTTAACATATGTCACAACCATAAGGGTCAAAATATATAGTACTAGACATAATTTAACATGAATGCATTGTAATATTTTAATGGATTTAAATGATTCATAGGTCAGCACAAATAAAAAGAGGCCAAAATGAAAAGGGGCAGAGCATGAGGGACCATAAGGTGAATTTAGTAAATCCATGAGTCCAAGGAGACTTTGAAGACCCTGAGAAAGACTTGGGAATTGGTTATATAAGGACCCATGATCTTTCCACATGGTACTTATCATGTGATCTTATGATCACAATTTTAGATTTGGTCTCAATAATGAAAGAACAACATATAGATCTTTAGACGGTCACAAATTTCACATTAAAGCACCAATTTAGGAATTTAAGGTCTCATTGGAAAGATATGGAATATAAAATTTAGTTTGTGGTTAAACAAAATTTAACTTGACCATGTATTAAATATTACAAAAAGATATTCTAGGAATCACCAATAATTATAAGGAAAGTTCAAGAATGTAAAAAGTGGGAAAAGAAATGAAAGTATATCATGCAATCATTAAAGGGGATTTTGTAGGTAGTATATATGGGAAATAAATATATCAACTAAGGGTCATATTGGAAAGGTTAAAATCAAAATATTAGGAGGTCAATATTGAAAGAGTTGAGGAAGGAAGGGAGATCTTAGGAAAAAGTAGAGCTTTAAGCCTACAAGTAGAGTTCAACGATTAAAATAGAAAGGCCATAGATCATAAAAGGTCCATAATAGAAATAAGGAAGAGAGGAGTTGTAGAGTCTATAAGAGAGAGTGAATGTAATGCCCATAGAGACTCAAGAGTTAGAGATAGATGGGGATAGATTAGGTGCAAAGATTCATTATGAATGAAGATGTTATTAAGGCTTTATTTCATTAAATAAATAGAGAATACATATTATTTTACATTGTGTGACTTTGATTGCATGGCCAAGGTCACCCCTTCACTAAGGAATCCTTACCATGAATTTCACTAAGTTATCTCAAACTAGTCACATGAGTTTTTTGTAGATGTGAGAAAGTCTTGTAAGTGAAAAAGATCCGTGTGATAAAATTGTTAGAATTTTTTCTTTTAGTTAACTACAAGTTATGAAAAAGAATCTTGTATTTGTTGTAAGTAAGAGAAATTCCTATAAGAGAAGAGAGTTATGTGAAAAAGATAGAGACTCTTGATTGAGGCTATTGTAGGTTTTGAAAAATAAGTTTTGCTTATATCAATGCCAAGCTATGAAACATAAGATTACATTTGATAGAAGGTAAGATTGCCACAAGTGTGTGAGAAGTCATGGAAGTGTGAATAAAAAGGTGGAAGAGAGGCTCTTATTTGAGTCCAATTTAGGTTTTGAAAGAGAATCTTGCTTAAATCAATTACAAGTTGTGAAATATAATCTTGTTTATGGAGATGAAATGGCATACAAAAGAGGAAGTTCATAGGAGTAGGAGACCTAGTAGAGATGTTAAAGGAATTCCATGAAAGATTGGGATAGAACAAGTGGAGAAGATGTTACAACTATGAGTAAAAAATATGAATAAGAAATGATGAGGGGGTGGTTGTCCCTATGATAAAGTTTAGATGATTTGGAAAGATATGTAAGTGAAATAGGAGATCCCAACAAATAAAAAAGAGAAACAAAAGTGAAGGTGAAATAAAGAGTTAAGTCCACTTGAAATATTGTTTTGTTTTGTGGTAAAGAGAGCCAGAGAAGCTCATAAAATGGATTGTTGAATTATAATTTTTTCTTAAGAGGAAAAAATCTTAGATCTGGTGAGGGTAAAAATTTCATGAAATAAGTTATGTGGACATGAAACTGTGTATTAGAGATACCTCCAAAATTAGAGACAAGAGAAAGGAAAGAAAAATTTGAGTAGTTGAAAACATATGGTTTCCAATTTTATGGATTAAGTTGTGCATCCAAAATTGTAGAGAGAATAATGGAATAAGATCCAAGCATTGAGACTTAAGAGAGAGATGAAGAAGATTTATTTTAGGTAATAAAAAAAAGGATGTTTCCAAATGAACAGCTTAAAGATATTGGTGAGTAGAATAAGATTAATTTAAAAATCAATAAAAAAAATAAGATCTACAAGTGAGAAGCCCAAGTATGATTTCAAGAGAATCTGAGAGATAAATTTGTGAGTAGCCCTTAGTGGAAGAAATATTCATGGAAGAGGATGTGGAAGTAATAAATTATTCACCAAAATAAGGAAACCCATTATTTGATGATGGGAAAGAAATTATATAATCCTTTAAGTGGTAAGAGGCCATCATCATTAAAGGATAAAGGTACTAAAATTGATATTTATCTTTTGAGAAGAAGAAGCTCAAGTTCTTGATGAAGAGAATAATGAATGTAAAGGAAGTACAAGTGAATGCACATAAGGAGTGTGTAATTAAAGAACACTATAGAGGAAGAAAATAGTTTGAAGAATGATGTAAAAATAGTAATGGATATTTTTGATAATGGACCTTTGGAAGTCCATCATGTGAATGAAATACAAGATGAAAATGTGAGAAATAGAGAAGAGATGGATAATGTGTCCTCCAGGCATTAAGAAGCACTAGAAAAATTATTTGTGGGATCTATTGATTCCTTTAATGTGGGTGATTTAAGTGAAGGTCCAATAATGATGAATATAGCAAAGAAGAGGATAAATTATGAATTGATACAGTGTGCTCATATGCATAAGAGACAACATGAAGAAGTGGAAAAATAGATATTTCACTTAAAATATTTTGATGTGAGTGAGAAGACTCACAAAGGAGATTGGATAAGTGAAAAATCCCAAACATGTGACATAGAAGATAAAGAAGAGAAAGAGAGATAATGCAATCAATGTTGTGATGATGAAAATGGGATAATAAATAAATAAAAATAGAAAGAGGTGTTGTCACTCAAAAAACTAAGCATTATTTTGAGAAGTAAGAAAAATGATGAAATATTTGATAAGCCTGAGCTTGAGCGAAATCAATATTATAATATGAATATGGATGGAGCACCTATGGGGGATGTAAATTCTCATTTTTTAAAGATAATTTATGGCTATAGTCTATGTCGATGTGCATAAATGAAGAGAAAGGAAGCATTCAAAGAGGATTTTTAAGGTGAAGAGGTGAAGCCAAAAGTGCAAAATTATGAACTTAAGAAAGTGAAAAGGAGAAAATGATTTGTTCTTTAACTAAAGCATGTGAATAAACAGATAAATAAGTAGTTTATTTGAGGACTCTAATGAATGAAAGGGATACAATCAGAATGGTGATGTCACAAAGGAAATCAAAGGAATAGATGGCATCTATTAGAAAAATGTAGATAAAAATAGAGATGAGTGACATAAGGAATAATCCAATAGTAGTTTGGATAGTGAATGGACAAAGACATGAAGTCTTTAGGATTAGGTGGTCGAAAGATAGCCATGGGTTCAAGCCCACTAGAGAAAGTATGATGCAAGAATGAACATCTTGGTGGACATGGTTGTACAAAGATGATATCAATCCCACATGAAGATGGGGAAAAATGATTTGGTGGAAGTGGACATACTATGCCCAAATAGTGGGTAAGAAGAAATAAATAATTTGTTCATGTGGTAGAACTATGGTTGATCCATTTTACACATAAGGGAAGAAAGTGAATATCTTTAGAAGAGGATGGACTCAAATCCAACAAGTTGGAAGTGGAAGAGAGAGAAAAGTAGATGAAATATTTGGTGTGCTTAAAGGGAATACCATAGTCATCAATCTAAGTGGCCAAAAGAGTAATTTTTCAATTTATTCCATCTATGTGAGCAAAAATAAATTTTTTAATTACCTCAAGTGTTTAATGCAAGACCATCCAAGGCATATGGGTAATCCTACATCACCAAATATAGGTACAAGTTGGTGTAGTTTCAAAAAGTACTTTCAAGGAAAATTTATCAAATCAATAGGGTTCTTAGGTCACATTTTGAGATCTAATTTTAGTTGATGGATTTGCAGTATTTTTGAGGTCCTAAGGATTACATGGATCACACTCAAGGTAACATGGTCATATTTCAATCTTTCAACTCTAAGTTTCTTTGTACTTGTGGTCTCAAATATTTCCCCTCGCAACTTTAAGTTCTAATGTTAGAGGCCAAGTGTACATTATTTCTTAAGTCTCTAAGTCCATAGGGACTAAATAATATATATGTATCAGGGTCCACATTATTTACCTAAGTTTATAAGTCCAAAAATATTCTTTTTTGTAATTAAGGCTTCTTTCTAGACCCAAAAAATTATACATTGGTTTATAAATTCTAACAGGTCCACAAGACTCTTAGAATTCATGCAGGACCACAAAAGTTCATAAAGACCATGGAGGTTAGGTGTTATAGTCATAGTTACTCATGAGGATTTAGTGTGTTAATAAGTCTAGGTTATGACAAGGATGATGGAAAGATGTGTGACCAATTTCAAATTTGATTTTATAACTCCAATAGGTTTGTAATAATCCACAAAGGAATCACATGCCTCTAAGAAATCAAATTACAACATGTGTCATAATCATTAAGGATTACAAGATATAGTAATAGCCATTGTGTAATGCAAATGTATTATTATCCTTAAATGGATTTAATTAATTGATGGGTCCATAAACATAAAGAGAGGCACCACCAAGGTTATACCTCAATGGTAAGCCATTGCAACGGTGACCACTAGGTCATATGTTCGCGCCCTAATTGAACCATGAGTATCAAGTGGGGAATTGACATAATATTAAGGGATTAGTCTATTGGAATCAACCTATGATATCATGGCTAAGTGTGTTCTAGGTTGTTGGGTCTAACATGGTGATAATGTAGTGCCATAAAAGTTGTCAGACACCTTCAATCACTAAAAAATAAACATAAAGAGACGCAATGATGAAAAGGGCAAATGCATGAGGGGACATAAAATGGATTTAATAAATCCATGGGTCCATAAAGTATTTGAACACCATGAGAAAGGATTTAGATCTTATTATCTAGGAAACAGGAGATCTTGGCACTTGGCATGATCACATGCAACCTATGATCACAATTTAAAATTTGGTCACAATAATGGAATAACATGACGATATTTTAATGGTCACAAATTTCATATTAAATAACCAATTTAGGCATTTAAGTTCTCATTAGAAAAATATGGAATAGAACATTTACCTAGTGTTCACTATGAAATAGTTAACCCAAATATGCATCCACTATTACAAAAATATCTTTTGAGAATCATAAGCAATTACAAGAAAAGTTTCAGAAAGGAAAAAGTAGGAAAGTGATCTCATGCTATTGTTATACAAATTTTTTCAAGAAAGATATACAGGATATCAAGATATAAAAAAAGAGTCACATTGGAAAGGTCAATATTGAATGATCAAAATATTGACATTGGAAGGATTGAGGAAAGACCCAGAGATTAAAACTTACAAATCAAGAGTCAAGAGGCTACAGACCAAAGATGGGACAAAATAGAGATGAAAGAGAGAGAGAGAGAGAGAGAGGTATCAGAGAGTAGTTGAAAAGTTGCATGATATAGGAGTATCCAAGGGTTTGAGTAATCTTACATCAACCAGAAAAAAGAAAAAAGAAACAACTAAGAATAATAATTTGATAGCGAATGGTAATAATAGAATAACACATAACAACAAATGAAAATCAATAGTTTTTGAAGAAAAATGCATGGGTTTGGAGAGTTTTATAGATTTAAATGAATGTGAAGAGACATGCTACATGTTATAAAGGTTAGTTGAAATAATCTCACCTAGTGGGGAGAAGATAGGAGGATAAAAACATGATGCAAAAGGGGGAAAAGAGGAGATGCAAGAAAAGAAATAGAAAAACAACAAGCTCTAGAGGAACCAGTCAGATGTTAGACTATGTTGGTGACATTTTCCTCCATTTTTACATTCCAAAACATATAAAGAACATAGTTGAAAATGTGTTTATTTTTTAAAATATTGTAATGTCTTCAAATCAATGAATATAATGTGTTCTTTGTGGTAAATTTCTACAAATAAAATTTTGAGTTGCTCTTTATGTGTGTGTGTGCATTAAAACTAATCATAATAGAATTAAAGGTTGTATTAAAGTGTATAATCTCTCTATTATTGCACCATTTGGTATTAGATCAAGATCTTTCCTTGTTGATTTGGGTGTGTGAGATTCTAGTATGAGTCAATTATAGGCCGTGAAAAGTAAGTTGTGAAAAAGGAAATTGTATTGGAGAGAAGATAAGTTTGTTGCAGGTGTGAAAGAATTCATGCAAGTGTTGAGGAAGTGAGATAGACTCTTTTATAAGTACATTTATCAAATAGAAGCCTGCTTGTTAAGGAGGATATGGCACATAAAGGAATAAGGGCACCAGAGGTAGAAGACTTGGTTGATATGTTAAAGGGAGTCCAATAAATATTGGACATGATGGAAGATGCAAAAAGTGAAGAGGTTTCAACTATGAGTATAGAGGATGAAGAAGCAATGATGATAGGGTTATTGTCACTCTGAGAAAGGTTAAATGATTTGGAGAGAGACCAAATAAGTAGAGGAAAATATCCCAATAGAAGAAAGAGATCGATAAAGGTCAAGGTGAAGAAAAGAGGTAAGACTACTATTAATATATTTTGTTTAATGGTAAAGAGAGCCCAATTGTGATTATGAATTGGATTATGGATCTATAAATGTATTTTGGAGAGAATTGTATTGAAAACCCTATGAGGGTATAAATTGAAAGAGATTATGTGGATTTGTAGTTGTGTAATGTAGAGATATCCCATAAAAGAGACAAGGGAAAGGAAAAAATAAGGTAAGGAGTGTTGAGTTGTGGAGCTAAAAGCTTCACCAAATGAGCAAATGCAAAGTTGCTAGAGTTACACAGTCATCGACGATGGTCAGGAGTCAACCAGAGGCTACAACATCAGTTATAGAGCGGCTGACATCGGTCAGTGCAGTCAAACAAGGACCGATGTCGGTCACCTGTGCGCCCAGAAAGTCTATTTTCGTGGATGAATAGAATGTTTGCATGATAAGATTAACTATTGGTATTGAGTCCACATTTCTATTTTTGGAAGGACTGATTTGAACCTTTGATTAAGAGGTATATCTAATGGTGGAGAATACATACTCATAAATTCTAATATTATATAATAGGGTTAGATCTTCATAGCTTGGGTAGAGACAATACATGTAAATATGAATCAATCCAAGTGTTGGAGTTGGTTGTAATTGAGAGAGAGAACTCTTAAGGGAAAGAGATCTGTACATCTGAAAGGTGTGAGAAGAAAGTGTGATTTCTTCATTGTATTTCCTTCTGGAAGAGTTTAATACAAGTTTTTGGGTGGTTTCTTGTATCTCTTATTCTTTGCTGATTCTAATTTCTAGTTACTTATTATTTTGATTTAATTCTATGTTTAGTTACTTATACAAAGGTAATCAGTTGTGTTGTTTGATCACCAACAAGTGGTATCAAAGCTCAGGTTCACTAACAGGTGGTTTTAGATCTGTTTAGTGTGTGCTGATTATAGGTCACTCACAGGGGTTTTATGTTTGAGTGGGAGTATAGCAATGGTAGAATAAAGTAAACTAAGAATGGAGAAGTTTAATGGTAAGAATTATCAATTATGGAGGATGCAGATAGAATATTATTTATATCAGAAAGATCTGTACTTACCGTTGGGTGGGGTTTCAAGCAAGCCCATAGATATGCAAGATGAAGAATGGTGTGTTCTTGATAGAAAGCTTGGGATCTATAAGATTGAGTCCAGCATCTTCTATGATTTCTAATTTATCACAGGCAAAGACAACAATAGAGTTAATGGATACTTTAGCAAATTTATATGAAAAACCCTCAGATTCAAATAAGGTATATCTTATGAAGCAATTATTTAATTTGCAAATGCAGGAAGGTGGATCTGTATCTAATCATCTAAATGATTTCCATGCAATAGTAAATCAATTAAACTCAGTCAAAATAGTTTTTGATGATGAAATTAAAGCTCTATTAATCTTATGCTCTTTACCTGAAAGTTGGCATAGCTTGGTAATGGTAGTTAGTAATACTATATTTGCTTCAAATATATTGAAAGCTGATGATGTTGTAGGTGTAATCTTGAATGAGGAAATTCGCAGGAAAAGTACAGAGGAAACATCAGGGAATACTTTAAGTTTTGAAAGTAGGGGAAGGCAAAAAGAGAAGGGCAAGCAAGGGAGATCAAGGTCTAAGTCAAAGATGAGTGGTAGATCCAAATCCAAAAATGGTAGAATATAATCTGGTGGAATTGTGGAAAGAAAGGGCATGCAAAGAAAGATTGCTAGTTGAAAGTTAAAGAAAATTAGCATGAAGGTAATAAGCAAATGTTGCAGGTATTGTTGCACAAGATGCTCTTATATTTTCTTTGGATACTAAAATAGAATCTTGGGTTTTAGATTTTGGTGCCTCTTTCCTGCAACCCCAAATAGAGAATATTTCAATGATTATGTCCATGGAGATTTTGGAATAGTTTATTTAGGGGATGATGAGCCTTGTAAAATTGTTGGCAAAGAAAAAATGCAGCTGAAATTACAGAATGGCAACACATGGGTGTTGAAGGATGTCATGCATGTTCCCATCCTGAAGAGGAATCTAATTTCTATAGGAAAGTTGGGGGATGAGGGTTGTACAGTAACTCTCACAGCTGAATCTTGGAAGGTTTCCAAGGGTGCACTTGTATTAGCCAGAGGTAAGAGAGTAGGTACTCTCTATTTATGTAATTGTATTACTGATAACTCTCCTTCTGTATTATCTACTTCATTTGTAGATGCAAATTTATGGCACTGTAGGCTTGGCCACATGAGTGAGAAGGGAATGACTGTTCTTAAGTCAAAGGTAAGCTTTCAAATTTAAAATGCATAGATCTAGATTTTTGTGAGCACTATATTTTTGGGAAACAAAAGAGAGTGAGTTTTCTCAAGACTAGGTCAACAAAGAAGAATCACAAGTTGGAGCTTGTTCACACAGACGTGTGGGGACCAGCTCAGGTAGCTTCTATTGGAGGATCACAGTATTATGTTTCTTTCATTGATGATGCTATAAGAAAGGTATGGGTTTATTGCATAAGGAAAAAATCTGATGTTTTGACATATTTAAGAAATGGAAAGCTTTAGTTGAGAATGAAACAAGCATGAGATTGAAGTGCCTTAGATCTGACAATGGTGGTGAGTACTACAGCAATAAGTTCAAAAATTACTATTCTATGAATGGAATACATAGGCAAAGGATGGTTCTAAGGACACCTCAAAAAAATAGAGTTGCTAAAAGGATGAACAGAATAATATTGGAGTGTGCACGAAGTATGAGGTTGCATGCTAGTTTGCCCTTACAGTTTTGGGCAGAAGCTGTAGACACTACAATTTACCTGATTAACAGAGGACCCTCTACTGCTATGGATGGTGGAATTCTAGAAGAGGCTTGGATAGGTAAAAAGGTAGATCTTTCATTTCTTAGGGTTTTTGGTTCTAAAGCTTTTGTGCACGTTGATAAAGAAAATAGAAAGAAGCTAGGTGTTAAATCTATGCGGTGCACTTTTATTGGTTATGGCTCTGGAGATTTCAGATTCTAGTTGTGGAATTTAGGAACTAACAAAATTATTAAAAGTCGTGATGTTGTTTTCAATGAGTACAGTGATCAGGTCAAGAAGTTGAATAATACTGAGCAGGGCAAAGTTGATTTGGATGAGGTGATGATCCTAAATGAGCTCGCGGGGAAAAATAATCACACTTAGGAAAACACAGACACCGACGTCGATCATTCTGGAACTGACGTCGGTCATACAATAACCAACATTGATCAGATAGTGACTGGCATCGGCCAGACAAAAATTGGCGTTGGTCAGGTGAAACTGATGTCGGTCAGGTATAGACCTACAGATGACTGAGATCGGTCATCGACAGAGAATTTGGGCAGACAACAAGCTGTGTTTGAGTCTCAAATGCCCATGAGGATATCTGAAAGGGTAAGTAAACCTCCAATTCACTATTCCCCTTCATTATTCTACTTATTTCTCACTGATGGTGGAGAACCAAAAAGGTTTGATGAGGCAATACAGGTGGAAACTAGGAAATAGTGGGAGCTTGGCATGAATGAGGAAATTGATTCCTTGAAAGAAAACCAAACATGGGATTTGGTTAGTTGCCAACCGGAATGAATACACTAAAAAATAGATGGTTTTATAGGCTAAAGGAAGGTGAGAATGGACAGATGAGATATAAGGCTAGGTTGGTAGTAAAGGGATTTGTACAAAAACCAGGTATTGACTTTGGTGAAATTTTTTCTCCTATAGTAAAAATGACTTCTATTCGGACTGTATTGTATTTAGTTGCTATTGAGGATTTGCATCTTGAGTAGCTTGATGTTAAGACAATGTTTCTTCATGGAGATTTGGATGAAGAAATATATATGGAATAGCCAGAAGGTTTTGAGGTCAAAGGTAAGGAGAAGCTTGTGTGCAAGTTGAAGAAAAAATTATATGGTCTTAAGTAAGCTCCTAGACAATGGTATTTAAGATTTGATAGGTTTATGACAGAGCATGGCTTTTGTAGATGTCAATCTGACCATTGTGTTTATTTTGAGAGATTGGATAATGGTAGATATATTATCCTGTTGCTATATGTAGATGATATGCTTGTTGCAAGTTCACACATGCAGGATATTTCTGAGCTTAAGGTAAAATTAGCTCACACATTTGCCATGAAAGATTTAGGAGTAGCAAAGAAATCCTTGGCATAAGTATTAAGAGAGACAAGAAAAATCACAGGTTGATTTTGTCTCAAGAGGATTATGTGAACAAGGTGTTGGAAAGGTTCAATATGCAGGATGCAAAACTGATAAGTACACTTATGGCTGGACACTTCAAGTTGAGCAAAGAACAGTGTCCTAAATCACATGATGAGGTAGAGTACATGAGTAGAGTTCCATATGCTTCCATAGTTAGGAGCTTAATGTATGCAATGGTATGTACTAGACCTGATATAGCCCAAGTAGTGGGAGTTGTCAATAAGTTTATGGCCAATCTAGGGAAGAAACACTAGAAAGTAGTTCAATGGATTCTCAGATATCTGAGAGGGACCAGCAGTAGGCATTTATGCTATGGAGGGTCAAATACTTCTCTACATGGGTATGTAGATTTAGATATGACATGTGACTTGGATGGCAGGAGAAGCACCACAGGATATGTGTTCACTATTGGTGAAACGACAGTTAGCTGGATTTCAAAGTTATAGAAGGTTGTTGCCTTGTCTACTATAGAGGCAGAATACATTGCAGTCACAGAGGCTAGTAAGGAGATGATTTGGATGACTCGGTTCATAGAAGAGTTGGGAAAGGAGCAAGAGAGTTGCAGATTATACAGTGATAGTCAAAGTGTAATTCATTTGGCAAAGAATTCAGCCTTTCATTCAAGAACCAAACATATATAGCTTAGGTACCAATTCATTAGACAGGTATTGGAGGATGGTGAGTTGAAGCTGGAAAAGATCCATATAGATAAGAACCCTGCTGATATGTTAACCAAGCCGGTAACAAAGGAGAAGTTGAATCTTCATTCAACTTTTGTTGGTCTTCAATATTGAGTTTGAAGATGGAGAAGCTAGAAGATGTTGCTGTACAGGTTAAGGTGCAACTATTTATCTCTAAG
Organism: Torreya grandis; assembly: GCA_037957365.1. Taxonomy (NCBI): domain Eukaryota; kingdom Viridiplantae; phylum Streptophyta; class Pinopsida; order Cupressales; family Taxaceae; genus Torreya; species Torreya grandis. The sequence continues at coordinate 151,562 of JARHVA010000545.1, read as the reverse complement.
TGGGAGATTATTGAGTTGTGGAGCTAAAAGCTTCACCAGATGAGTAGATGAGCAAATGCAAAGTTGCTGGAGTTACAATTCACTGACGATGGTCAAGAGTCAACTAGAGGCTATTGATGTCAGTTATAGATCGGCCAACGTCGGTCATGTGCAGTCAGACACGGACCGACGTCGGTCACCTGTGCGTCCAGAAAGTCTATTTTTATGGATGAACAAAATGTTTGCATGATAAGATTAACTATTGGTATTGAGTCTATGTTTCTATTTTTGGCAAGACTGATTTAAACCTTTGATTAAGAGGTATATCTAATGGTGGAGAATACATGCTCATAAATCTTAATATTATATAATAGGGTTAGATCTTCATAGCTTGGGTAGAGACAATACATGTAAATGTGAATCAATCCAAGTGTTGGAGTTGGTTGTAATTGAGAGAGAGAACTTTTGAGGGAAAGAGATCTGTACATCTGAGAGGTGTGAGAAGAAAGTGTGATTTCTTCATTGTATTTCCTTTTGGAAGAGTTCAATACAAGTTTTTGGGTGGTTTCTTGTATCTCTTATTCTTTGCTGATTCTGATTTCTAGTTACTTATTATTCTGGTTTAATTTCGTGTTTAGTTGCTTATACAAAGGTAATCAGTTGTGTTGTTTGATCACCAACAAGGAGTTGGGAACATATTTTTTCTAACTTTATGTGTCATGTCGTGCATTGAAGAATGAGATTAGAATGTTTATATAAGATTCATGTCTTGAAGCTTGAGACAAAATAGAATAAGAATATTATTTCCATAAAATTAAATATGAGAGGGAAATTTTCATGTGAGCAGTTCAAGTCTACTTTGAGAAGTATCAAGGAGATGGATAAAAGCAAGGAGAATAAGGTTGTCTTGAAAGATAATAAGAGAGTGAGGTTTCCATGCAATAAAATCAAATATTATTTTCAAAACAACAAATAAAAAGAGGTTTTTGAGTCACGCATAAAGGAAGGAATCATCATGCAAAAGGATATGGATGTGATAGTTATTGAAATGGAAGAAGGAGGCCCATTTTTTGATGATGGGATTGAGTTTATGATATCCCATAAGTGGGAAAATTCATAATTTTTCTTCGTAGGCAATGCATTTTTATTTTCTATTTTGGAAGGAAGAAGGGTTGAGAATAACCAAAGAATGCTACATGTTTACTTGAAGGAAAAAATAGATGTGAATGAATAAGTCAAGAATGAAGAGTTATATATTTCCATTAAGAAAATAATATAGATTATTGATATGCAAGTTAATACACATAAGGAGAGTATGGTTGAAGAGAAACCATGTGAAGAAGGAAATAGAAATAAGAATGAGGAGAGGATAACCATGGAGGTTTTTGAGAATGGGCCTTTATGAGCCCATCATGAGAGAAAAATTTGTGAGGAGAATGTGAGCATCGGAGAAGCATTGGGCAACATGTCCTTGAGGCATGATGAAGTGTTGAAAAAAGTATTTGTGGGAACTATTGATTCTATTAATGTGTTTATTCAATGTGCAGTTCTACAAAATATGGAGATAGATATGGTGTACTTATTTATACAAAGAAGAATGAAGAATAAAAGTGATGTTGCATATGTGGTAGCATCCCACATAGGTATTGGAGAAGAAGCTATTATGGGTGAGGATATGCATTGTCCTTATTTAGACAAAAAGAGTGAAAATTTATTTGCACATGGCATGGAAGAGGAGAAACAAGGAGAAAACAATCAACCTAGAACTAATACAAAGAGGATGAGAAATTAAGAAGATTAATTGGTTTTTGAATCAACTAATAAAAATCAAGAAGATGAAAATAAGCAAGAGATAATTATTACATCAACCAATAAAATTGTGAAGATCGATGAAGCACGTATGGGGATTATTAAGTCATATGTTTTTAAACTAATTTATGACTATAGTTTATGTGCAAGTGCAGAAATAGAGAGAAAAGAGGAATTCATAGAGGCCTTCCAAGGAAAAGAGGTGAAATAAGATGTGAAAATATATGCACTCAAGAAAGAGAGGAGGAATAACTAATTTGTATATCAGTTGGAGTAGTGAATAATACATGAAGGAAGAATAAGACTCTTATAAATGAATAATACATAAGAAAGAGGGTGGCAAGAGAGGATATGGAAGCCATGAGAGAAGAGGAGCTATGAATAACAAAGAGTGAAGAATGAAGGATCCAATAGTAGGTTGGATAGTGAGTAAATAAAGCTAATAAATCTTTAGGAAGAGGTGGTCATTTAGTGGTGTGTTTCATCATAAAAGATAAATTAAGATGCTAGAAGGGGCATATAGGTGGAGGTGGTCAGATGAGGGTGCGTTTTAGCCAACATGAAGACTAAGATAAAAGAAGATAAGTCTTTAGTAGAGGAGGATAGACTATGGTGGATCTAAATCCATAAAAAGAAGAGTAAGGAGAGATAAGAAGAAGAGGATATAATTAAGACCAACAAGGAGGAGATATAAATGGAAGAGAAAGATTGATAGAAAACTATAAGTACTAAGTGTGTTGGAAGAAAATGCCATGGCCATTATGCTTCGTGTTCAAAAGAGTGGTTTTACCACTTATTCAATCCATCTGATTAGGCTTTCACATTTTAAAAACCTTGAGTGTCCGAAGTAGGAACATCCAAGGTTTTGAGCAATATTGCATAAACCAAAAAATAAATAAATACATAAAAAGAAAAAAAGAAACGGTTGGGAATAAAATTTCAACAACGAATCAACAACAACAAAACAACATAGAAAAAGTAACAACATTAAATCATTTTTGAAAAAAACCATGGGATTAGAGTGTTTTATGGACTTAAAGGAATGTGAAGAGACATGGTACATATCATAAGGGGTTGAGGAAATAATCTCATGAAGGGGGGAGAAGAGAAGAGGATAAAAACATGATGCAAAAAGAGAAAATAGATAATTTCAAGAAAAAATAGAAAATAAAGTAACTATAAATGAACCAGTTGGATGTTAGATTGCATTGGTGATCATTTTATCCATGTTTACACTCTAAGACTTTTAAATATAGTTGATAGTTTGTTTATTTGTTTAAACATTGTAATGCCTTTAAATCAAAAAATATAGTGTGGTATTTATGGTGAATGTTTGCAAATAGAATTCTGAGTTGGTATTTTGTATGTGTGCACCTAATCTAAGCATCACAGAATTAGAGGTTATCATTAATTAGATACCCTCTTTGTTCTTGCACCACTATAATAGAGAGTTAAAGTCTTAGAGTTAGAGATAGAGAGGGATAGATTAGTTGTAGAGAGTCTATATGAATGTAGATGTTGCTAAGGCATTATTTCATTGAATAAACATAGATTGTATGTTGTTTTAAGCTATGTGACTTTGGTTACATGGCCAATGGCATACCTTCACTAGGAACCCCTACACTGAACCTTACCATAACCTACTCTCATTGCTTGAACTATTTGAGATATTTGTCATTATAAGGAAATGGGAGATGAGTTCCATATACATAAGACAAATAATATGTATCATCTTTATAGAAAGGATAGACTTTGGAAAATCCCATCCTTATGAAATCAAATTTCCCACCTCTCATCCTAGAGGATAACTAATTCACCAATTTGAAAGTCTCTTTCTTTAGCCTTCTTGTCAAATATCTTCTTCACTCTGCTTTGGGGTTTTGGGATCCTGTCTACAACCATGATTTTATCTTCCTCCAACTTGCTTAAGTAAAAGATTATTTTATATAGAGTATTTATTAAATTCTCATCATCTTTCACTCTCACCAATTTAAAAACAAGGAACTCTAATGAAATGGGAACTGCAACATCTATACCATAAATAAATTAAATGGGGAAATGCCAATGGTTCTTTTCGAAGTGGTTTAGTTTTCTCACAATGTATCATCTAACCTTTTATTCCAATTCCTTTAATTTTCATCCATTAATTTGTGGATGATGGTAAAAACAATCTTCTTATTTCATTTTACTTTATCATTTCCTTAGGGGTAGTAACCTGAAGAGTGAGATAATGATATCTCATAACTATATTAGGAAACCATAAGTTTGGAAGAAGATAAATTGGAAGCATTGTTTATAAAAAAAAAATTTACTCAAAATCTAAATAGAATGTTCTCTTTAATGAAATTTCATCTCTTCATATGTAGTCTTTCTTATAGGAATAACCTCAACACACTTTGTGAAATAGTCCATTTTTTGAGGACATGAGAGTGACTTGCACTAGAATGTATATTCAATGTACTGATGAAATTCAAACCTCATTGTTATAAGGGGTATTATATTACTACAAGTCTAAAGGGAAGAGGGACAAGTTTCATTCTTCCAAAAAAATTCTAGCATGTTTTACACATTGAGTCCTGTTCTTGAGAGTTTTTGAATTATAAGCTAGTATTGGTGAGTTCTTAAATTATTAAATGCCATGACAAGAAAAAAAGTGACAAACACATCCTTGATTATGGAAAGCTTCTAGTAATATCTTATGTTGTTCCTTATCAACACATCTCAAAAATAAAACATATAAACATGTCTTAAAAATGGTATTATCATAGATTACATACCTATCAACTCTCCATTTAACCACTCTTTTCTCTTTAGAATTTAGATGCCTTGGGCACTCTCCATTGATCAAGAAGAAGGAAATATTTTAGTACCATTCATAAATAGAGACAATAAAGACTACAAAGGAAATCTCTTTAAAATATTCTTTGTTAAGGCCTTTTGTGTAGGTTTCCTCTAATCATCAACTCCCTCTATAATCAGTAGACACAAACCTTTACCTTTGTTTAGCTTAGTGGGATTGAATTCTAAGTCATATTATTTCATTTTATAAATCTATCGACCCATTTTTTAACCAAGATATTATCTCATCAATATATGCTTGACTACCATGTCTGGTACCATCACCTATGTATGGGAATTCAAGATGTAGAATATAAAATATTTCATATCTTTGACAACAAAAAAAGATTATTTTTTGATGGGAGAATACTTGAGCTTGTGAACATTTAAATAATATCTCATGAAATCAATCAATTATTCTATACACTCTTCATTCTTTTTCACCAAAATTGTTGACAACACATGTTAAGAATAATATTTATACATAATGAAGTCTTTTTAAAAGTCTAGTCACACTAGTATAGAAGCATTAGCATAGAATTTATAATCTTATCAAAATATTTATTACCCTCACCACTCCATTTGAAAGACATTTTACCTCTCATCATCTAGGTGATGTGTCTATAAGTTCATAAAAAATAGGTAAAAATATTTGCAATAAATTCACCTTATTGAGGAGTGTGTTCCAAGCTTCCTGGTAGGAAAAGATAGTTGTTGAATTGCTTTCACTATTTCAGAATCAATCTTACTTATTTAGTTTAAAATTATATGGCTTCCCTAAAATAATTTATAAGATTTAATTCTTTGGATTTAGTGATATTCCTTGAGTTTGACACCTTTCAAAATCCATCTTGAAGTGCTCATAATGATCTCACTTTTTAAAAATGTTATGATATCTTCGAGATATACCACTATGATGTTTTTATTCATGTCACTCAAATATAGGTCCATCCCTATGAAATGTGGCACCAACATACATGAGTATAAAAAAATCTGCTTATATGAAATGGTACCCTATGAAGTTGTGAATCCAATCTTGTGTTGACATTCATGCATCATTTCTACCTGATTGTATGCAAATAATATATCAAGCAAAGAATAATTGTAAATTGAACTACTACTCCTAAAAACTAATTTAGTTTATTTAATGGATAGTTATCTTTGAGATATGTTTGATATAGATTATGGAAATCAACAGGGATCTTAATTTCTCAATAATTTTTCCTCATAGGTATAATCTTTGCTACCCAAATTGAGTGATGGATTGGTAAAATGATCACAGATTTTGAAATCTTCTTTGTTTTTTCATAAATCTTACCCATTATCTTGGGAATTTAAATCCTTTGTTTTTGTTTACAAAGGTTAACACCAGGTTTTAATGATACATTACACCTCATCTCTTTATTTCTAAGAAATTTCAAGTCAGCATATCACCAAACAAAAATATTTGAGTACAAGTTGAAAAGACTCAAAAATCCCTATCTTTCTTCTTTATAAAAACATTTGCCAACATTGATATATCTATACCCTTCTTTTCTACCGATGTTTAATTTTTCATATTTGAGATATCAAATTGGTTCTTCTTGAATTCTCTTCTTGATGTATATTTCATGCTCATAAATCAATTTTTCAAGTGAGACCAAACATTTAAGAATATTATTTCCATTGAGTTTGATAGCCCCATCATCCTCTTTTTCATCTGTGATTTCATATTTGGTTACAATTTTGACCTCAACTTTAACATTACTACTGAGTTTTTATTTATTGGCATAAAAATTATATTCTCTATATGCTATATATCCCCCTTGGAAGTGTATAATTCTGAAGTTACTAGTGTTTTCAAGGAAAACTATGATCTATTCATCATTATTGAACACATGCCAATGCTCCGAATTATTGGGTACATTTTGTCCATAGACAAGTTATATGGTGTAATTTTCCTCATCAATCCTTTAGTGAGGAATTAGTAAAGAGGCAAATACATCTAAGGCATCAACCTTGGAATTATTTTCTCTAGGTACCATGACTACATAAAAGGCCTTCAAAACTTCAATTCAATCCCATACTTTGTTCCAATAGTTCCTAAAATGTCCATTTTTCACTTGATATTGATTTCATATTTGTTTGATAATTATTTAAACATCACCTTGAGCCCTTATATTATTTATACCTATCTCCTCTACAACTTAAAAAACTTCATATTTTACTATGTTGTTTGTGCACTAAAATAATAACTTGTAGAAAAAAGGAAATAACTCATTAGTAAGGGAAACAAAAACAACTCCAGAACCTACACCATTAAAGAAATGGATACTAATAAAATTTAGCATCCATGTATTATTGATATTGACTTTAATGAGTTTGGGAGTATTCAGGTCTCCTCTAACGTTATAATATTCTAATATTATTCAACACAAATATGAAAACTATATCAACATATGAAATGATAATGTTTAACTATAAACATCACTTTATCCAAAGCTTTCAATAATTAATTATCTCTAGGATAATTCAATTTCATACACACCACTCAATCAGATTACACTCCATCTTATATTTGTTGTGCTAATTAAGCCACTAGAATATGTCCACTACTTATTTAGAGTCATATTTGGTTGTGATAAGAAACAAAAATGAGCATAATTAGTGAGTCAATCTACAACTATCATGGTAACATTTTTACCATTAGACCATGGTAATCTAGTAATGAAATCCATGGAAACCTTCTCCCAACACTGGCCAGGGATGTATAAAGGTTGTAAAAGCCCTAGGTATCACTTTTAGCTTAGGTTCTAGTCCCTTTTTAATGCTTTTGAACATAATCATAGCTTGAAACCAATACATTTTTATTTTTCCTCCTAAATCTCTATAAAATATTTTGCTCAATAGCATTTCATAGGTTACAGTAATTTCTACCATTAGGAGTTAGTCATTTTGACTCTATTTTGAAGATAAGTAGCCAAAGGTACCTAGGAATTTTTAATGTTCCCAATAAAAGGTAATATCTTAGTCTCCATTAGAAAACATCAACCATAATTTTTTGTACATGTAAGCCTAAGAGCATGAACAACTTTAGTGGACATTAAATTATCAAAGTATCTATAATCTATGATATAATTATTAAGCACGAGACCTTCAATATAAAGGGAAATATGGAAGGGTTATAAATTTTCAATGTTAGGGTAGAGGAAACCATTATATTTTTAGAAATTGAGATATATTGGAATATGGGGATACCCTTGGAATCATGTCTAAGGCTACCAAGATTATCTCCTCTAATGAATTTGACTAATCTATCAAGCTGATTTGGAATATACTTTAGGTATTATTTTTGAGACATCTAAATTTTAGATTTATTTACATGATCAATTATGTGAAATATATTCAAATTGGAAAAGGTTAAATCTTAATAATTTATATTAGTTTGAAACATATTTTGATCATGTTTTGGTGAGGAACTAGGCTTTTAAAGATTTGCAATATGAGATGAAGATTTAGTGATTTACCCTTGTGGGATTCATTTCAAGGTGAATACTTACATTATGCTTGTGGGATTCATTTCAATGTACATGGTAATGGATTAATAAAATCATAAAAAAATACATGCTTTATAAGAGAGTAATTTTGAGTACTAAATCAATAAGCTCAATGTGGAGGGGTTAGATATAAGTAGTTTATAATTACACTATTAATTCAACAAAATATGCATGTTTTTGAAAAATAATTTTCAAAATATGATCTTGAAAAAAACATAAGTTTTTGATTAAAAATAATTTATATGATGGATATTTCATGGGAGCATAAAACAATCCAAATTACAAAAAGAGTGTGCATAATGAAACTTAGATTCTCTTACCATTTTCCACATTAATCTAAAGTTTAAAATTTTCACTTCCTGATGATAAGTACACCACCAAGGTGAAAAACATTTGGTCTTCAAAAGTTAGAAGCTAGTTCAAATTTCATTATCATGTCCAAGAATGGAAATTATTCTCATCCAACTCAGTAAAAATAATATGTTTTAAATTTTTGGAACATTGCCATGGAGATTATTGGTAGTTTAAGTGATGCTCCTTGTGACTTACATACGGATGTCATTTATTGGGATATAATTCAATTTTTATTATCCCTAAATATCACAAACTATAAAATTATGCCATTGTTTGGCTATAGAAAAGGAGCCACCCTGTTGGTTTTGAAGAGACATTTATATTCTATATGTCCTCTATCCTCATAATATATATAAAATCAAAATATTTGAGAAATATAAGGAGGATTATTTTAATAATGATTTGTTTATTGTTTCAAATACAAATAATGATAAACATGCAACATGTTTTGTTAATTGAAAAATTTATAATCTCAATAAATGACCAATCAACCAATTTTAGTAGACCCATTTCCTATCTTCATCTACCTTTTAATCATTGTTGGGCTTCCCTAAGGATATGTAGTCATTTTATTATGAATTTAGGCTAAGGTAATCTTGGGGGCATTAATAGGACAAGACAAAAAAAAAGCCTTTTGAGGAGCTCTTATTGTATTGTCCTATTGAGGAATATTATCATGGAGATTATTGGTAGTTGAAGTGATGTTCCTTGTGACTTACATGAGGATGATATTTAGTGGGATAGAATTAAATTTTTAGTATCCCTAAATATCATAGACTATAAAATTATGCCATTTTTTGGCTGTAGAAAAGGAGCCACCCTATTGGTTTTGAAAAGACATTTCTATTCTATATGTCCTCTATCCTCATAATATATATAAAATCCAAATATTTGAGAAATATAAGGAGGATTTTTTTAATAATTATTTGTTTATTATTTCAACTAAAAATAATGATAAACATGCAACATGTTTTGTTAATTAAAAAAATTATAATCTTGATAAATGACCAATCAACCAATTTTAGTAGACTCATTTCCTATCTTCATGTACCTTTTAATCATTTTTGGGCTTCCCTAAGGATATCTAGACATTTTATTATGGATGTAGGCCAAGGTAACCTTGGGGAATTAGTAGGACGACAAAAAAAATCCTTTTGAGGAGCTCTTATTGTATTGTCCTATTGAGGAATACAATATTTGACTAAGATATATTGGGGTAGAAACTAGTTCCTTCAACTTCCAAGGGCATTATTACCCACAAGGTAAAATTGGTAATCAACCAACTTAGTGTGAGGTTTGGTTAATATTAGTTTCTATTGAAACCACTCAATTTTAGAGGAATTCATAACTAACATAAATATACTCATGTTCAATATTTTTTTAGTGGGATGATAAGCTAATGTAAAGTAGAAGAGGAGGCCACATATTGAAACTAGGATTGTTCTTTCCATAGCATATTCACATCCTAAATACTATTAATACACCTATAATGGTATTTGAAAATTTCCTTGAAAATAATTTCATTACTAAACTGACAAACTTTGATCTTGAGAAGTTAAAGATTACTTTAAATCCCCATGACACATCTAAGTAGTGCAATTTGTTATAAAAAATAACTCCTCGAGAATAGGATGTTTCAATTTTGTTGTGGATGTAATGGAGATTTATAATGCTTGAAAATGGTTGAATATTACATCACTAAAGGATATGGACATTTTATGTAAACATATAAAAAAAATGAGAGGGTTCATCTATAAAGCATTTTTTATACAAAAATGAAGGGAAATTTTTATTGAAACAAGGTAGATATGGCTATTATAATTACAATTTGGTTCTTGTACTGGAAACCATACTTTAAACCTCCTATAAGTAAGTTAATTTATGTCATTGATGGAATTATACAAGTGGGACCTCCTCCCATGACATCCCATCTTGGTGCATGTATAATAAGGTGCTATATGACAACATGGAAAGGGTTTGAGAAACTTAAATAAATTGGTGATCATTTCTTATGTTAGTAATACCCCTTTAGAATATTTAGTTGAATATATGGCCCAAGAACATTATCTTCTTGACCTCAAATTCTGCATTATTTTTCTCCTCATTTTAGTCACACTGGTTTTTTCTAATTAAGAGAAATCAATATAGTTCTTTAGATAAAAAACTTAAATGCTCCAACACTTTGGAAATATTTTATTAGTTCATGGTTCCTTGCGATTGTAATAAGTTGTCATACTCAATGATGTATGAAACATGCCTAGATCTAGATGTATCAATCCATTTAAATTATGAGCCACCCTTATATATATGTGTTTTAATTTAGACAAAATTCACAAACTAAAATTCTTATCAACATGGTTTCATCCATTATTTACTAAGTATATTTTCTAGTGACTAAGCATTGGAACCAATTCCTCAACATACCCACTAAAGACAAAAATCAGATAGTTTGTAACTGAAGGGCAGTAAACTTTGAATGGTTCTAGATAAATCTCAACATAAATATTTTGAAGGAGCTTAAATATTGAATGGATATGAACATATGTTCTAAATTCACTCATTTTAATTATTCTATTAGCTATATGACATGACAACTATGACTGAAACCATTTACTACACTGAAATTTAATTGTAGAAAGAAAGTTCATTTTACTTAAAAAAATTACTTAGTATTTTATTGAAGATAGTAAGTTTATCTTTGTTTTTGAGAAAGATCATGAGATCTAATATTTTATGGGGAATATTAATTTTCAGGTGGGTAATGTACATTCTAGTGTACAAGGGTTATACAATAATATCTAGTTTGATCATGACAAAACATTTTGTGTTGACGTGATAATCATGGGGTTATTTTTAATTTAATTATTTGTAAATGCAACCACTAGGTAGTTATGGCAAAGAAGGTATAACTCACATACATGTTGATGATAATCACCAAAAATTTCTAGGTCAATTTTGGTCCTAAGTCAATCCCATGTCTAAGGGGAAAGCCTTTAACTTGGCCTATATGACATGTAAGTCTTGAAGGCAGAAATGGAAGTTAGAGCTCAAGAAGTTAAATATTCAATGTTAAAAATTTGAATTTATAGACCCATCACTACAATTTTTCCAATGAATTATTCTTGAAGGTTCTACTTGAGTGATTCAAGGTGCAATTAGAGGGATTAAAAAGGTAGGGGAAGGATATGCCAGTTGACATAAATGAATTACAAGTTTTATTTTATGCATGTTTGAACATAGGCTAAAAAATTCATTTATATTATATTGGGAAGGTCATTCTTGAGGTCAGAATGGGTGGTTAGCTTATCAATCGAGCCAATGGGTTAGATCATATAAAATCCCAATGATCTCTATGAACTATCAATAATTAGCTCTCAACCTACAAATTTTTTGAGTAAATCCAAAGTAAGGGTTTCATGAATAAAACACCTCTAAAACTAAAATGATTGAAAAATAAATTTGAACTTTTTTTAATCAGATGTGGAATGGATCTTATAAATTAGTACAAATATCATTAGGTTGATAGGTGTTTTTGAATTGTAGGTACATATGACTATTTTTTTGTACAACAATAGAAGACCTTTTTTGAGAAAGTTGTGCATAAGATAAGACAAGTTTTTGGTTGATTTGAGTTATATAAACTTGGGTAAGGGTTGGAAAATGTCATAATTTCTAAAATACTTATATAAATATAATTTTTAAGAGCTAAAAACTCTATTTTGAGAAATTGACCTATTGGACCAATAACTAGGTCTAGAGACCTAGAAACTTAAAAAGATAGAATTTGAGAATGACAGCTCAATCTCTTAAAGACATATGGTTGGTTAATTTCTTATAAGTTTTGAAACCTAGATAAATAAATAATTTTTACTAAGACCTATCTAAAGTGTCTTAAAGAATAATTATTCAAAGGAAGGAGAGTAGATCTGAGAGATTAGTGACTAGTTAAGAGCAAACCTAAAGAGAAATTGACTAGTTTAAATGAAGATTATTTGAGAGTGGATTTTGAATAAATTTTAGAAGAAGAGTAGATAATATAGGTTGCAATTCTTCATGATATTAGATCATATTAATAAAAATTTCATAGAATTATTAAATATCGAAGAGTAAACTATGCATTAAGAGGTATTAGGGATGATAAAGGGTTTTAGCCAAAGATATTATCACATGTTAATGATTAATTGAAAATTTGTAAATGGGTGATGAAAAATGAAAAATAGATAAGACTGTCATCAATTATTTCCACTACACACAATGAAATAAAAACTTTAATGTAAAAAATATGGAAGATCATATATTTATGGCATTTAAAAGAATAATTTTTTAATATTCATTTGTGTACAACATTAAATATGAGATCTGATATATAGTAATTTAGAATATCAAAACAATAATATACAATAATATTTTAAATTAAAATTGAATATAAATTAGATGGATTAACATAATTTAGATGAAAACTCCAAAAAAATCATATAGGCACATGTACAATGTCAACAATATACATAGCTTGCCATGATAGGTATACACAAAATTACAACATTTACCAACATAGTATATAATTGTAGGTGAATTCCGTATACACATATACAATGCCAAAAATGTGTATGCTGACATCTAGGCATACAATAAAGCACTTATCATGTAGGACATCCTAACCATAAAATAGCCTCCTTCTCTTTGCCTTCCTTTAAGAAGACTCTCGCTAGGATGTCTTGTTAGTAGATGGAGATCTCTCTAATGCCTTGGATTGTTCCAAGGTCTGACTATGGGTCCTACACTCATAGCTCACTTGTAGCTGAACCTATTCAAATACAAGTATTATAAAAAAATTAACATAAATTACATTAAACCACTTGTTAAGAAATAAATATTAAACTAGAATAAAAAAAAATTTAAACATGCATTTAATGCAAGCTCACGGTTAGGATCAATATTTTTTTGACGCTCCAATGAGTTAGTGTCAAGCTCAACTATTTGAATAGGTATATGAAATAGGGAATAAACATGAGAAGTTGCCCTACTAATCATTTGAATAGGACTATTAGATGTCATGGGACAACCCTATATAAAAAAAATATTCACATAATTTATATTTGCCCCAAGTATGTAGTAAAATTATTAAAACAAGTCTATTCTTACAATTTAAAATTGTAAGTTAAGATATACCTATGTCATTTCTTGTGTAGATGACATTGTAGTTGTAATGCCTATGTTTGTATTGGCTCACAATGATGGAGAAGTGTCTACTTGAGTCATCAATTGAATGTAAACAAGGACTCACTTTTCTATAAAGTATCAAAGATATATATGGCAAGTTTTTCTCTTTTATTAAATCAAGAGTGTATTTAATAACACTGCACTTGAATTTTGAGATCATTGATAGATAAATTTAACTTAAACTTAGAAGTTACATATATATAGACTAAATTTACATAGATCATAAGATTAACTAAAAATTTAACCTCTGTATAAGTAAAAGGTGTCATACTAATAGAGCTAAATGTAGTAGTGGATAGGCCAATAGCTGGATCTAAAAATGTAAATAATGGCTTCTTCAAATCAAATGTTACAAATGTCAACTATGATGATGAAGGCACCCTCACCTCCTAGGACATAAAAAATGACATATGTATTATTCAATTTCTATGTAACTTAATTTTTAGCTAAAATGAAATTTACAATTATAACATAAATTCAACATGACATTTATATAAAATATACCTGTATTTATGTAGTGGATGATATCTACACACCAAATATACATGAAAAAAATCATCACTCATAAGTATATTATCCAAGCCATCTAAACCACTAACATCATCATCATCAGAAGGTCCAATGCATATAGCTTTACAAGATCTGCAAGGGAAGGGTTGAGTATGCACACTAGGTGGTGTATCTATAGCATTAGTCTATGAGAGCCTACTTATATGTTGAATGAGTTTATTTATGAATGAACTAAGTACATGTAGAGTGTTAATCTCCATAAACTTATAAATTATAGAGGATATTTTTGGTTCAAGTGGCTTTTGGATATAGATCTTTGTAGGTCCATTAGGCGTATGACGTGCACTTGGTAGATCTTATGCAGAGCCTTTCCCTTGGCCTTAAAACTCACTAAAATGAAAACAGTTCAAAATGTCATAGAGGATAAAGTCATAAAATAGTTAGTAGGATGGGCTATTAAAAATAAATAAACTACCAATTGAACAATGAAAATTAAAAAAAGTTAATAAAATTAATAAACAATGAATAGATTTTTAGCACTTACCTCTTCTACATGATAGCATCATTAATTATCAGCTTATTGGGATGAAATAGGGAAAGGTTTGGCATCACTAGGTAAAAACATGGTCGTAAAGTGGAGGAAGGTGAGGGAAAATATAGATCATGAATAAAAAATGAGGAATTTTTGCATTTGGTTTGATTTTTTTGGGTGACACAGGAAACACAATCATGTTATTAACACAATCACATTATTTATTTTTAATAATGTGATCATGTTATTTAATATCACAATCAAATTATTTTGAGTTAATTATCGAGCCTTAATTTAAATAACATGATCATTTTATTTAAATAGCACATTGGCATTATTAAATAATGCAATTATATTATGAGAAGTGTCCATGAAATTATCCACCAACTCTATGCACATACCTAAAAAGTGTGATGACATCACTAGATATAATTACAAATGAGTTTGGTTTTAAAATATTAAAACTATATGAACTATGTGTTAATGCATAAGTGGAATTGGATATAATAAATTTACATGTAGCTATGGAACCCACTCCTAACATTATTGATGTTAACACAAGATTGGATGTGAATAACGATAATATTATGTAAGAACTAATGAATTGAATCCTACTAAATCAAGTTACATCTCATTTTGATGAGAAATTACTTCTCTCGAAAGGAATTTCAACATAGCTAAAGATAATGAACAAGCTAAGTAACATATAGAGTGTTCTTTGTGAACTCGACAAAAAAATTCTCAACTTGTGCAAAACTATTGATGAAATGACAAAGGTCATGAACATGAATTTAAAATAAAATGATTTTGAAAGATGATAGTATATTTGATGCTATAACTAAGTTCAAAACTTTTAAATTAAATAAATCAAGGACGAAGAACAAAGTGTTCTTATGTAGACTATAGAAGGAGTGAACCTTGAAAGTGGGCATCTTTCTCAAGGAAAGTATTAACAATTAAAACATAATCTATTATCCCATTGTAATTTTGTAATATTCTATGGTTATGAATGTATTACCTTTTTGTAATATTAAAGTCAATTAAATGAGTAAAAATTGAAGAAGTGAAGAGTGAATGTAAGAATAGAATAAATGTTTGTTGGAAAGGAATCCCAAGGGTGCCATTCAAAGAATGACCACCAAGTTTGCAAATTTATAAAACCTATGTTTTCTAGTCTTATTCGGTTATTGGGGTTTTAACCTTTTGCATATGTGAAGACCAAGTTTATACATTACACTAAAGTTAAGAAACCAATAGCTTTCAAAATCACATTATCATGTATGTGTTGAACAATGACCAAACATTTATATATGTTCATTTTATTCTAATACTCTTCCAAATCTATATGACCACTCCTTGAGTCACCAAATTCTAGGATTACTGTCTCTAAAGTGGATATGGGTTTAAATCTCATGTATTTGTGTTTCATTTTTTGGAGGCTTAATTATGCAAAAGGCAACTTCCTTAAGCTTATGAGGTTTTGATAGGCATAGTCAGAATGAAGAATTTGTTTAGGTGAATATAAATAAGAGGATATCATGGTCATAAATATATTATATTCACCCCTTGAAACTATTCCAAGAGGTTATGTAGTCTAACTTAAGCTTTAAAGTGCTTGAAACATACCAAAAACTTGAAATACACTAAAATTCTTGAAACTAGATTACATTTTTAGATAATAGCAAAAAAATGTTCTATCCATTGAGGGGATTTAAAGATTAGTGTTTTGGGTGATTAATAAGATTTTAATCAGGTTAAAAAATGGAAAATATCTAATGGTAATGATATGGTTCTATGTTAGTGCCCTCAAGGAAAATCCTTAATTAAAAAGGACATAGGTTAGACTCTAGAATGACATAGTTCTAAATTGGTGCCTTATCCATTGGAAAATAGATTAATAAGCAATTGCATAGGGATTTTAACATAATTCAATGAGGAAGGAGTGATAAAATTAAAACAAAGGGAAACAAACAAAAATCCTAACTCACTTATATACATGTGGGGAAATACTTGATGTAGGAAAATCCTCGGTGTACAAACAGACTTGAATTGATAAAAAAGGTAGGAGTTGGCATAATTTAAATTAAAATTATTAGGGAAGATTTATTAGTTCAAAATTGTTTTTGGTTCATAAAATATCCAATTTTGGTTTCATTGGAGTTACAATAGTTTTCTAAAATCATATGGATCACATCAATCACATCAACTCCAAGTTGGTTTGTATTGGTGGTCACATGTGTATTCCCTCACAACTCTAAGTTATACTATTGGGAGCCATGCACACATAATTTTATAAGTTTTTTAGTTCATAGGGAATAAATAATATCTATGTCGGTGGCCATATTATATCACTAAGTTTTTAAGTCCATGGGGGAATTTATATTTTCTATATTCTTGTTCACAACTAAACACTCTTTTTGAACCCGACAAGATATGCATTAGTTTACAAAGTCTAATGGGTATAGATGCAAGTGTCATAGTAATAATTATTCATAGAGGCCTTATCTTGTTTTTAAGTCTAAGTCATGGTAGGGTCAAGGGTACATGACCAATTTCAAATTGGAGTTCATAACTCTAATGGGTCTACGACAATCCATATAGAAATTACTTGAATCTAGGACCCTGAGATTTCAACATGTGTCCTAATCATGAGGGTCACAAGATATATTACTATCCAAAGTATAAAATGAATGCATTACAATCTTTCAATGGATTTAAATGATTCACATGTTATCAAAAATAAAGATAGGCCATAATGAAAAGGAGTAGAGCATGAGGGACCATATGGTGAATTTAATAAAGCCATGAGTTCATAGATATTTTGAAGACCATGAGAAAGGCTTAGGAACTAGTTATATAGGGACCCATGATCTTGACACATGGCACTTATCATGTGTAGCCTACAATAATAATTTTATATTTGGTCACAACAGTGAAATAACAACATATAGATCTTTGGATGGTCATAACTTTCACATCAAATCACCAATTTAGGAATTTAAGGTCTCATTAAAAAGATCTAGAAGAGAAATTTTAGTTAGTGGTCACACAAAATTTAACATGACCATGTAATAAATATTATAAAAAGATCTTCTAGGAATCATTGATAATTATAATGAAAGTTCAAGAAAGTAAAAAGTGGGAAAAGTAGTGAAAGGATATCATGCAATTATTAAAGGGGATTTTCTAGGTAGTATATATGGGACATAAAGAAATAAACTAAGGGTCGCATTGGAAAGGTTAACATCAAAAGATCCGGGGGTCAATATTGAAAGGGTTGAGGAAGGAAATGAGATCTTAGCAAAAAGTAGAGCTTTAAGCCTACAAGTAGAGAACAAAGATTAAAATAGAAGGGCCACAGATCATAAAAGGGACATAATAGAGATCAAGAAGAGAAGAATTGTAGAGTCTATAATAGATAGTGAATGTAAAGCCCATAGAGGCTTAGAGTTAGAGATAGCTAGGAATACATTAGGTGTAAAGAGTCACTATGAATGAAGATGTTTTCAAGGCTCTATTTCATTAAATAAATATATATTACATATTGTTTTACATTGTATGACTTTGACTGCATGGCCAAGGGCACCCCTACACTGGGAATCCTTATCATGAATTATACCAAGTTGTCTCAGACTAGTCACATGAGTTTGTTTTAGATGTGATAAATTATTGTAAGTGAAGAAGATCCATGTGATAAAATTGTGAGACTCTTTTCTTTTAGTTAACTACAGGTTGTGAAAAAGAATCTCATATTTATTGTAGGTAAGAGAAATTATTTTAAGAAGAGAGACTTATGGAAAGGGACAGAGACTCTTGACTGAGTCTATTATAGGTTTAAAAAAATAAGAATTAATTATATTGGTGCCAAGTTTTATAACATAAGCTTGCATTTGACAGAGGGTAAGATTGTCACAAGTGTGTGAGATGTCATGCAAGTATGAATCAAGTAGTGGAAAAGAGGCTCTTATCTGAGTCCAATGTAGGTTGTGAAAGAGAAGATTGCTTAAATAAATTACAAGTTGTGAAAGATAATCTTGTTTGTGGAGATGAAATGGCATACAAAGAAGAAGTTCACAAGAGTAGAATACCTAGTAGAGATGTTGAAGGAATTCCATTACAGATTCGGATGGAACAAGTGGAGAAGATGTTACGACTATGAGTAAATAAGATGAAGAATAAATTATGATGGGGTGGTTATCACTATATGAAAGGTTGGATGCTTTGGAGAGATATGAAAGTGAAGTAGAAGATCTGAATAAATAAAATAGACCAACAAAGTTGAAGGTGAAAGAGAGAGTTAAGTCCACTTGAAATATTGTTTTTATTTTGTGGTAAAGAGAGCTAGTGAAGCTCATGAAATGGATTGTTGAATAAGAAATTTTATTTGAAGATGAAAATAGTGTAGATCCTATGAGGTTAAAAAATACATGAAAAAAGTTATGTGGACATGCAATTGTGTATTGGAGAGACCTCCAAAATAAGAGATAAGAGAAAGGAAAGAACAAGCTGAGTAGTTTAAAACATATGGTTTCTAATTTTATGGATCATGTTTTGCATATAAAATTATAGAGATAATAATAGAAGAAGCTCCAAAAATTGAGACGTGAGAGAGAAGTGAAGAATATTGCCTTTAGGTAATTGGAAAAGGATGTTTCCAAATGAGCAGCTCAAAGATGTGAGTGAATAGAATAAGGTTTCTTTGAAATTAATTCAAAAAATGAGATCTACAAGGGAAAATCCCAAGTATGTTTTCAAGAACATTAGAGAGAGAAAATTTTGAGTAGCCCTTAAAGGAATAAATATTCATGGAAGAGGATGTGGAAGTAATAAATTATTCACCAAAATAAGGAAACCCATTATTTGATGATGGGAAAGAAATTATAGAATCCTTTAAGTGGGAAGAGGTTGTCATCATGAAAGGATAAAGGTACTAAAATTGATATTTCTCTTTTTCAAAAAAGAAGCTCAGGTTTTTTATGAAGAAAAAAATGAAGTTAAAGGAAGTGCAAGTGAATGCACATAAGGAGTGTGTAGTTGAATACCACTATAGAGGAAGAAAATAGTTTGAATAACAATGTAAAAATAGTATTTGATAATTTGATAATGGACCTTTGGAAGTCCATTATGTGAATTAAATCCAAGAGGAAAATGTGAGAAATAAATAAGAGTTGGATAATGTGTCCTCTATGCATGAATAAGTGCTAAAAAACTATTTGTGGGATCTATTGATTCCCTTAATGTGGGTGATTTAAGTGAAGGTCCAACAATGATGAAGATATCAAAGAAGAAGATAAATTATGGTTTGATCCAGTGTGATCATATGCATAAGAGACAACATGAAGAAGTGGAAAAAGAGATATTTCACTTAAAGCAAATTGATGTGGGAGAGAAGACTCACAAAGGATATTGGATAAGTGAAAAATGTCATTCTTGTGACATAGAAGAAAAAGAAGAGAAAGAGGGAGAATGAAACCAACATTGTGATAATGAAAATGGGATAAGAAACAAAGAAAAATATAAAGAGGTGTTGTCACTATAAAAACTAAGCATTGTTCTAATAAACAGGGAAAATGATGAAGGCTTTGATAAGCTTGAGCTTGGGGGAAATCAAGCTTATAATATGACGATGGATGGAGCACCTATGGGGGCTATAAATTATCATGTTTTAAAGCTAATTTATGGCTATGGTCTATGTTGACATGCATAAATGAATAGAAATGAAGTATTCAAAAATTTCTTTCAAGGTGAAGAGGTGATGCCAGAAGTGCAAAATTATGCAATCTATGTGATAAAATTGTGAGACTCTTTTCTTTTAGTTAACTACAAGTTGTGAAAAAGAATCTCATATTTGTTGCAGGTAAGAGAAACTATTTTAAGATGAGAGAGTTATGGGAAAGGGATAGAGACTCTTGATTGAGTCTATTATAGGTTTTAAGAAATAATCATTTCTTATACTGGTTGTAAGTTGTGAAACATAAGCTTGCATTTGACAGAGGGTAAAATTGTCACAAGTGTGTGAGAATTCATGAAAATATGAATCAAGTAGTGGAAAATAGGGTCTTATTTGAGTCCAATGTAGGTTGTGAAAGATAATATTGCTTAAATCAATTACAAGTTATGAAAGATAATCTTATTTATGGAGATGAAATGGCATATAAAAGAGGAATTTCATATGAGTAGAAGACCTAGTAGAGATGTTTAAGGAATTGCATGAAAGATTGGGATGGAACAAGTGGAGAATATGTTTCAACTATGAGTAAATAAGATGAAGAATAAATTATGATGGGGTGGTTGTCCCTATAATAATTGTTGGATTCTTTGGAGAGAGATGTAAGTGAAGTAGAAGATCTGAACAAAGAAAATAGACCAACAAAGGTGAAGGTGAAACAAAGAGTTAAGTCCACTTGAAATATTGTTTTGTTTTGTGGTAAAGAGAGATAATGAAGCTCATGAAATGGATTATTGAGTTATAAATTTTCTTTGAAGATGAAAATATTTTAGATACTATGAGGTTAAAAATTTCATAAAATAAGTTATGTGGACATGTAATTGTGTATTGGAGAGACCTCCAAAATAAGATACAAGATAAAGGAAAGAAGAAGTTGAGTAGTTTAAAAAATATGGTTTCTAATTTTATGGATCATGTTGTGCATACAAAATTGTAGAGAGAATGGTGGAAGAATCTCCAAACATTGATACTTGAGAGAGAAGTGAAGAAGATTGCCTTTAGGCAATATAAAAATGATGTTTCAAAATTAGAAGCTCAAAGATGTGACTGAATAGATTAAGGTTGCTTTGAAAATAATTCAGAAAATGAGATCTACAAGTGAGAATCCCAAGTATGTTTTCAAGAGCATCAGAGAGAGAAATTTTTGAGTAGTCCTTAAAGGAATAAATATTCATGGAAGAGGATGTGGAAGTAATAAATTATTCACCAAGATAAGGAAACCCATTATTTGATGATGGGAAACAATTTATAGAATCCTTTAAGTGGGAAGAGGTTGTCATCATTAAATGATAAAGGTACTAAAATTGATATTCCTCTTTTTCAAATAAGAAGCTCAGGTTTTTGATGAAGAAAATAATGAAGGTAAAGGAAGTGCAAGTGAATGCACATAAGGAGTGTGTAGTTGAAGACCACCATAGAGGAAGAAAATTGTTTGAAGAAAGATGTAAAAAATAGTATTGGATATTTTTGATAATGGTCCTTTGGAAGTATATCATGTGAATGAAATCCAAAAGGAAAATTTGAGAAATAGAGAAGAGTTGGACAATGTGTCCTTGAATCATGAATAAGCACTAAAAACTATTTATGGCATCTATTGATTCCCTTAATATGCGTGATTTAAGTGAAAGTCAAATAATGATGAAGATAACAAAGAAGAGGATAAATTATGGTTTGATCCAATGTGCTCATATGCATATGAAACAACATGAAGAAGTGGAAAAAGAGATATTTCACTTAAATCAATTTGATGTGGGAGAGAAGAATTGAAAAGGAGATTGGATAAGTGAAAAATGTCATTTTTGTGACATAGAAGCAAAAGAAGATAAAGAGGGAGAATGAAATGAACGTTATGCTAATGAAAATGGGATAAGAAACAAAGATAAATATAAAGAGGTGTTGTCACTATAAAGACTAAGCATTGTTCTGATAAGTAGGCAAAATGATGAAGGCTTTGATAAGCCTGAGTTTGGGGGAAATCAAGCTTATAATATGAATATGGATGAAGAACCTATGGGGGCTATAAATTCTTATGTTTTTAAGCAAATTTATGGCTATGGTTTATGTTGAAATGCATAAATGAATAGAAAGGAATAATTCAAAAAGGAATTTCAAGGTGAAGAGGTGATGCTAGAAGTGCAAAATTATCACTTAAGAATGTGAAGTGGAATAATTGATTTTTACTTCAACTAGAGCATGTGAAAAAATAAAGAAATAAGTAGTTTATTTGAGGACTATAATGAATAAAAGAACTACAAGTAGAATGGTGATGTCACAAAGGAAATCAAAGGAAGAGATGGAATCTATTAGAAAAGGAGAGCTGAAAATCGAGATGAATGATAAAAGGAAGAATCTAATAGTACGTTGGATGTTGAATAGATAAAGACAAGAAGTATTTAGGTATAGGTGGTTGAAAGATAGCCATGGTTTCAATCCCAGTAGATAAAATATGATGCAAGAAAGAAAATCTTAGTAGACATGGTTGGACAAAGATGAGATCAATCCCACATGAAGATGGGGAGAAAATCATTTGGTGTAAGTGGATAAACTATGCCCAAATAATGGGTAAGAAGAAAGAAAGAATTTGTGATGTGGTGGAACTATAGTCAATCGATTTCCACATAAGGGAAGAAAGTGAATATCATTAAAAGAGGATGGATTCTAAACCAACAAGTTGGAAGTGGAAGAGAGAGAAATATAAATGAAATATTTGGTGTGCTAGAAAGGAATACCATAATCATCAATCTTAGTATCCAAAAGAACAATTTTTCCATTTATTCCATCTATGTGAGCAAGACTCAATTTTTTAACTACTTCAAGTGTTTTATACAAGAGAATCCAAGGTGTAAGGGTAATACCACATCACCAAAAATAGTTATAAGCTAGTGTAGTTTCAAAATATATTAAATGCAAAGTTATCAAATCAACAGGGTTCTTAGGTCACATCTTGAGATCCAATTTTGGTTCATGGATTTGTAGTAGTTTTTGTGGTCCCAAGGATCACATGGATCACAATCAAGGTCACATGGTAATACTCCAATGTCTCACATCTAAGTTTCTTTGTATTGGTGGTCTCAAATATTTTCCCTCGCAACTTTAAGTTTCAATGTTGGAGGCCAAGTGTACAGTATTTCTAACGTCTCTAAGTCCATAGGGAATACATAATATATATGTATTAGGGTCTACATTATTTCCCTAAGTTTATATGTATACATATATTATTTTTTGTAATTAAGGATTCTTTTTGGACCTAACAAAATATACATTAGTTTATAAAATTTAATAGGTCCACAAGACCCTTGGGATTCATACACAGGACCATGAAAGTTTATAAAGACCATGGAGGTCAGGTGTCATAGTCATAATTACTCATGAGGCCTTGGTGTGTTCATAAGTCTATGTCTTGATAGGGACCATGGGTAGATGTGTGATCAATTTAAAATTTGAGTTTATAACTCTAATGGATTTTCAACAATCCACAAAACAATCACATGATTATAAGAAATCATATTATAACACATGTCATAATCACTGGAGGTCACAAGATATAGTAATAACCATAATGTAGTGAAAATGTATTAGAATCCTTAAATGGATTTAATTTATTAATGGGTCCATAAACATAAATAGAGGCAACAATGAAAAGGTTAAAATACATGAGGGATCATAAAATGAATTTAATAAATCCATGGGTCCACGAAGTCTTTGAAGACCATGAGAAAGGCTTTGGATAATGTTATCCAAGACCTACAAGATCTTGGCACTTGTCATGATCACATGTAACCTATGATTATAATTTCAAATTTGGTCACAACAATAGAACAACATGAAGATCTTCGAATGGTCACAAATTTCATGTTAAATCACCAATTTAGGCATTTAAGGTCTCATTGGAAAACTCTAGAAGAGAACATTTACATAGTGGTCACCATTAAATAGTTAACCCAAATGTGTATCCATTGTTATAAAAATATCTTTTTAGAATCATAAGCAATTACAAGAAAAGTTTCAAAAAGGGAAAAGCGATAAAAAGTAAGAAAGTGATCTCATGATATTGCTAAAGGAATTTTTTTAGGTGGGATGTACGAGAGTTCAAGATATAAAACAAGAGTCACATTACAAAGGTCAACATTGAATGATAAATAGGTTGGCATTGGAAGGATTGAGGAAATACCCAAATATTTAAACTTACAAATCAAGATCCGATATCAAAGTAGAGAAGCTATAGACCAAACAAGGTCCAAAAATAGAGATAAAAAAGAGTGGTATCAGAGAGAAGTTGAAAATTTTGCATGATATAAGATCATTCAAGGGTTTTAGTAATCTTGCATCAACCAAAAAAATAAAAAATAAACAATTGGGAACAAAAATTTGAGAGAGAATTGATAGTAATAGAAAGAACACAATAGCAAATGAAAATTAATAATTTTTGAATAAAAATGCATGGGTTTGGAGAGTTTTATGGATTGAAATTAATGTGAAGAGACATGGTACTTGTTATAAAGGGTAATGAAAATAATCTCATGAAGTGGGGAGAAGAGAGTAGGATAAAAACATGATGCAAAAGGGGGAAAAGAGGAGCTGCAAGAAAAGAAATAGAAAAGTAACAAGCTATAGAGGAACTAGTCAGATGTTGGACTATGTTGGTGATGTTTTCCTCAATATTTAAACTCCAAAACATGTAAGTCACATAGTTGATAATGTGTTTATTTTTTATAAACATTTTAATGTCTTAAAATCAAGGAATATAGTGTGTTCTTTGTGGTAAATGTCTGCAAATAAAATTTTGAGTTGTTATTTATGTGTGGGTGTGCTAAAACTGGGCATCATAGAATTAAAGGTTATCCTTAAGTGTATACTCTCTATATGATTTCACCATTTGGTATCAGAGAAATAACAATCCTTGTTTATTTGGGTATGTGAGGCTCTTGTATGAGTCAATTAAAGGTTGTGAATAGTAATTTGTGAAAAAGGAGCTTGCATTGGAGAGAGGAGAAGTTTGTTGCAGGTGTCAAAGAAGTCATGCATGTGTTGAGGAAGTGAGATATAATATTTTTTGAGTCTATTTGTGAAATATAAACCTGATTGTTGTGGAAGATATGGCACATAAAGGAAGAAGGGCACTAGAGGTAGAAGACTTGGTTGATATATTTAAGGGAGTCCAAGAAATATTGGACATGATGGAAGGTACAAAAAGTGATGATGTTTCATTTGTTAGTATAAAGGATGAAAAATAAATGATGATAGGGTTATTGTACCTACAAGAAAGGTTAGATTATTTGGAGAGAGACCAAACAGGTATAGGAAAATATCCCAATAGAAGAAAGAGATCGATAAAGGTTAAGGTGAAGAAAAGAGGTAAGCCCACTATTAATATTTTTTTGGTAAAGAGAGCCCAAATGTGCTCATGAATAGGATAGTGGAGTTATAAATGTATATTTAAGATAAGTGTATTGAAAACCCTATAAGGGTATAGATTACAAGTAAGAGATTAAGTGGAGTTGTAGTTGTGTATTGGAGAGATCTCTTAGGGAGGAGATAAGGGAGAGGAAAGAATAAGGTAAGGATTTGGGAGCATGTAGTTTATAACTTTATGGGTCATGTTGTGCACTCAAGAATGAAATTAGAATGATTTTATATGATTCATGTCTTGAAGGATGAGAAAAAAGATAATAAGAATAGGATTTACATAAAATTCAATATGAGAGGAAATTTTTCATGTGAGCAGTTCAAGTCCACTTTGAGAAGTAGCAAGGAGATGGATAAAAGTGAGGAGAATAAGTATTTCTTGAAAGGCAATAAGAGAGTGAGGTTTCCATGTGAGAAACTCAGATCTTATTTTCAAAACAACAAATAGAAATATGTTTTTGAGTAGTACATAAAGGATAAAATCATCATGCAATAGGATATAGATGTGATAGTTGTTCAACTAGAAGAAGGAGACCCATTGTTTGATGATGGGATTGAGTCTATGATATCCCATAAGTGGGAAAATTTAGAACTTTGCTTTATACTAAATGCATTTGTATTTTCTATTTTGGAGGGGTAAAGGGTTGAGAATAACCAAGGAATGATGCATGTTTCCTTGAAGTAAATAATAGTTGTGAATGAATAAGGCAACCATGAGGAGTTTTAGATTTCCATGAAGAAAATAATAGAGATTATTGATATTCAAGTTAATGCACATAAGGAGAGTATGGCTGAAGGCCAACCATCTAAAGAAGAAGGAAATAGAATGAAGAATGAGGAGAGGACAACCATGGAGGTTTTAGAGAATGGGCCTTTGGGAGTCCATCATGAGAGAGAAAGTAGTGAGGAAAATGTGAGTATCAGAGAAGCATTGGGAAACATGTCCTTGAGGCATGATGAAGAGTTAAAAAATGTATTTGTTGGAACTATTGATTCCATTAATGTGAATTTATAAAAATATGGAGATAGAGATGGTGGACTTGTTTCTACCAAGAAAAATGAATAATAAAAGAGATGTTGCATATGTGGTAGGATCCCACATAGGTATTGGAGAATAAACTATTATGAGTGAAGGTATGAATTATACCTATATAGACACAAAGATTTAAAATTTATTTGAATATGGAATGGAAGAGGGAAAACAAGGATAAATTAATCATCCTAAAGCTAATATAAAGAGGATGAGACATGAAGAAGAGTATCTGGTTTCTGAATCAACTAATAAAAATGAAAAAGATGAAAATAATCTAGAGATAATTATTATATTAGCTAATGAAATTGTGAATATCAGTGAAGCACCTATGGGGACTATATTTTATGTGCAAGTGCAGAGATAGAGAGAAAGGAGACATTCATAGAGGCCTTCCAAGGAAAAGAGGTGAATCAATATGTTTAAATTTATGCACTCAAGAAAGAGAGGAGGAAAAACTAATTTGTATATCCATAGAAACATGTGAATAATATGTGAAGGAAGAATAATACTCTTATAAATGGTTAAGGCATAATAAATATGGTGGAAAGAGAGGAGATGATAGCCATGAGAGAAGAAGAGTTGTAATAGGTAAGAGTGAAGAATGAAGGATCCAATAATAGGTTGGATAGTGAGTAAATAAAGATAATAAGGCTTTAGGAGGAGGTGGTCATTTAGTGGTGTGTTTCCTCCCCAAAGAGAAATTAAGATGATAGAAGGAGAATTTGGGTGGAGGTGGTCGGATGAGGGTGGGTTTTAGCCCACATAAAGTTGACAAAATAGAGGATAAACCTTTAGTAGAGGAGGATAGACTATGATGGGTCTAAATCCATAAAAAGAGGAGTAATGAGAGATAAGAATAAGATGATATAATTAAAACCAAAAAGGAGGAGATATAAATGGAAGATAAAGATTGACATAAAACTAAAAGTACTTAGTGTGTTTGAAGAAAATGCCATGGCCATTATTATTCGAGGTTAAAAGATTGGTTTTACCACTTATTCCATCTATGTGATTAGGATTTCACATTTAAAAAACCTTGAGTATCTAAAGTAGGAGCATCCAAGGGTTTGAAAAATCTTACATCAACCAAAAAATAAATAAAAATAAAGAATAAATAGTTGGGAATAACATTTCAATAATGAATCAAAAACAACAAAATAACACAAAATAGGTAATAAAATGTAATGGTTTTTGAAAAAAAATGCATGGTATTAGAGTGTTTTATGGAATTAAAGGAATGTGAAGAGACATGGTATGTATCATACGGGGTCGAGGAAATAATCTCTTGAAGTGGAGAGAAGAGATGAGGATAAAAATGTGAGGCAAAAGGGGAAAAAGATAATTACAAATAAAAATATAAAAGTAAGAAATTATATATGAACGAGTCGGATGTTTCTCACTACAACCTACTCTCATTGCTTGAACTATCACATAATTCTATCATGATTTACACATCGAGTCCTATTCTTGAGAGTTTTTGAATTATAGGCTAGTATTGGTGAGCTCTTAGATCCTTAAATGTCATGACAAGAAAAGAAAAGTGACCACCACATCCTTGATTATGGAAAGCTTATAGTAATCTCTTATGTTGTTCCTTATCAACATGTCTCGAAAAGAAAACATATAAACCTTTCTTAAAAAGAGTATTATCATAGATTACATACCAATCATCTCTCAATTTAACTATTCTTTTCTCTTTATCATTTAGATGCCTTGGGAAATCTCCATGGGTCAATAATAAGGCAATATTTTAGTACCATTAATCAATATAGACAATGAAGACTACCAATGAAATCTCTTTAAAATATTCTTTGGTAAGGCCTTTTGTGCAACCTTTTTATAATCATCGACTCCCTTTACAACCAATTGACATAAACCTCTACCTTTGTCTCACTTAGTGGGCTTGATTTCTAAGTCATATTCTTAGACTTTGGTAATCTATCCACTCATTTTTGAACCAAGATGTTATTGTGTCAGCATATTCTTGACTACCATGTATGGTACCATCACCTATGTGTGGGAATTCATGATGTACAATCTAGAATATTTCATACCTTTGACAACAACATTAGCTTATTTTTTTATGGGATAATACTTGAGCTTATTAAAATTCAAAGAATATCTCATGAAAATAATAGATTATTTTATACCCTCTTCATTCTTTTGCATGAAAATTGTTGTCAACATATGTTAATAATAGTAGCTATACATAATGAAGTCTTTCTTAGAGTTAGTCACCCTAGCATAGAATTTTTAATCTCATCAAAATATTTCTTACCATCACCACCCAATTTTCAAGACACATTACCTCTCATCATTTAGGCAATGTGTCTATAAGTTCATAAAAATTAGGTATAACTATTTTTAATAAATTTGCCTTATTGAGGAGTGTGTTCTAGGATTCTTGGTAGGAAAAGATAGTTTTTGAATTGCTCTTACTATTTCAGAATGAATCTTAATTATTTCCTTTAAAATTATATGGCTTTCCTTCAATAATTTCTTAAATGGACTTCTTTGTATTCATTGATATTCCTTGAGCTTGACACCTTTCAAAATCCATCTTGAGGTGCTCATAATGATCTTCTCCCTTTTTAAATATAATGTGAGATCTTTGAGATATACCATTATGATTTTTTTTCTTCATGTCACTCAAATATAGGTCCATGCCCTTATGAAATGTGGCATCGGTAGACATGATTAGAAAAAACATCCACTTATATTAAATGGTACCCCATGAAGTTGTGAACGCAATATTGTGTTGACCTTTAGGAATCATTTCTACGTGATTGTATCCAAATAAAATGTCAAGCATATAATCATTTTATACCAAGATACTTCTTCTAAAACCTAATCTATTTCATGCAATGGATAATTATCTTTAACATATGTCTAATTTAGATAATGTAAATCAAGAGGGATTGTAATTTCTCAACTCTTATTTCTCATAGGTACAATCTTTGATACCCAGATTGAGCGATGGATTGGTAAAATGATTACAAATTTTGAAATATTATTTCTTTTTTCATAGATATTACCAATGATCTTGGGATTTTAAATCCTTTTTTTATTACAAAGGTTAACACCAGGTCTTAACGATATATTACAATTCATCTCTTTAGGTCTAAGAAACTTCAAGTTGGCATATCACCAAGTGAAAATATTTGAGTACAAGTTGAAAAGACTCACAAATCCCTATCTTTCTTCTTTATAGTAACATTTACCAATGTTCATAGATATATACCCTTATTTACTACTGATGTTTACTTTTTTATATTTAAGATATCCATTTAGTTCCTCTTGAATTCTCTTTTTGATGTACATGTCATGCTTATAGAGCAATTTTTCAAGTGAAACCAAACCTTTAAGAATATTATTTCCTTTGATTTTGATAGCCCTATCATCCTCTTTTCCATCCTTGGCTTCATCTTTAGTTCTAATTATGACCCCAACTTCAACATTTATTTTGACTTTCTATTTATTGGCATAAGAATGATATTCTCTATATGCTATATATCTCCCTTTGAAGTATATATTTCTGAAATTACTTGTGTTTTCAAGGAAACTTATGATCTATTCATTATTATTAAACACATGTCAATGATATGAATTATTATGTACATTTTGTCCATAGACAAGTTCTATGGTGTAATTTTCCTCATCAATCTTTAAGTGAATAATTAGCAAAGAGGCAAATACATCTAAGGCAACAAACTTGGAATTATTTTCTCTAGGTAGTATAACTGCATATAAGGCCTTAAAAACTTCAATGAAATCCCATACTTTGTTCCAAAAGTTCCTAAAATGGTCATTTTTCACTTGATATTGATTTCATACTTCTTTGATAATTAGTTCATCATCACCTTGAGCCATTATATTCCTTATACCCATCTCCTCTAAAACTTGAAAAACTTCATATTTTACTATGTTGTTTGTGCACTGTAATAGTAGCTTGTAGGAAAAAGGAAATAACTCATTATTAGGGTAAATAAAAACAACTCTAACACCTACACCAATAATTAAATGGCTACCAACAAACTCTTATATCCATGTATAATTGGTATTGACTTCAGTGAGTTTGGGAATATTCAGGCCTCCTCTAACATCATCATATATTTATCATGTCATGTCTCTTCATATAAAATATCATCAAGAGGATCATCTAATTTTTTTAATGTGTATGTGCTTTGAGCTCAGGTTCTAGTATTTTTTATCCCTTTCATCAAAATAATAGCTTGAAACCAATCCACTTATATTTTTCCTCCATCTCTATAAATTTATTTTGCTCAATAACATTCCATAGGTTACAGGAATGTCTATAATTAGGAGTTAGTCATTTTGATTCTATTTTGAAGATAAAAAACCAAAGGTACCTGGGCATATTTAATCTTCATAATAAAAGGTACTATCTTGATCCACATAAAAAAACATCAACCAAAATTCTTTGTACATGTAAGCCTAAGTGCGTGAACAACTTTAGCGGACATTAAATTATCAAAGTCTCTAGAGTATATGATATAGTTTCTAAGCTTGATACTTTAAATATAAAGGGAGACATGAAGGGTTCTAAATTTTCAATATTCGGGTAGAGGCATCCATTAGATTTTGATAAATTGAGATATATTGGACTGTGGGGATACCCTTGGATGCATGCCCAAGGTTATCAAGATTATTTCATCTAATGAATTTGACTAATCTCTTAAGTTGATATGGAATAAACATTAGGTATTCATTTTGAGTCATCTATGTTTTAGATTTATTCACATGATCAATTATGTGAAATGCAAGCAAACTAGAAAAGGTTAAATCTTAAGAATTTGTATTAGTTTAAAACATAGTTTGATCATGTTTTGGTGAGGAATTAGGATTTTAAAGATTTATAACATGAGATAAAGATTTGGTTATTTACCCTTCAAGTCGAAGTCTTCTATTATGCTTGTGGGCTTCATTTCAATGTACATGGTAATGCATTAAGAAAATCATAAACAAAATACATGCTTTAAAAGGTGGTGCTTTTGAGTATTACATCAATACACTCAATGTGGACGATTTAGATACAAGTAGTTTATAATTACACTATCAATTCAAAAAAGTAAGCATTATTTTTAAGAAATAATTTTCATGGTATGATATATTTCAACAACATAGGTTGTTGATTAATAATAATATATATGATAGATATTTCATGGGATCATAAAATAGTCCAAATTACCAAAAGAGGGTGCATAATGCAACTAGGATTTCTCTTTCCATTTTCCACATTAATCTAAAGTTTGAAATTTTCACTTCTTGATGATAAGTACACCGCCAAGGTGAAAAAAATTTGGCCTTCAAAAGTTAGAGGCTAGTTCAAATTCCATTATCATGTCAAAGAATGGAAAATCTTCAACCAACTCCTTAAAAATAATATATTTTCAAGTTTTGGAACTTTATTATGGAGATTATTGCTAGCTGAAGTGATGTTCCTTGTGACTTCCATGAGGATGTTATCTAGTGGGATATAAAGAAATTTGCATTAGCCCTGAATATCATAGACTATAAAATTGTGCCATTGTTTGGTTGTAGAAAAGGAACCACCCTGTTGATTTTGAAGAGACATTTTTATTCTATATGTCTTCTATCCTCATAATATATATAAAATCAAAATATTTGAGAAATATAAGGAGGATTATTTTTAAAATTATTTGTTTATTATTTCAACTGCAAGAATGAAAAACAAGCAACATGTTTGTTAATTAGAAAATTCATAATCCAGATGAAATGATCAATCAACCAATTTTAATCGACTCATTTCCTATCTTCATCTACATTTTAATCATTATTGGGCTTCCCTAAGGATATGTATAAATCTTATTATGGATGTAAGCTAAGGTAATCTTAGGGCATTAGTAAGATAAGACAAGAACAAGTTTTTTGAGGAGCTCCTATGGTATTGTCCTATGAGGAATACAATATTTGACTAGGATATTTTTGTATAA
The DNA here is from genome assembly GCA_037957365.1 of Torreya grandis. Classification (NCBI taxonomy): domain Eukaryota; kingdom Viridiplantae; phylum Streptophyta; class Pinopsida; order Cupressales; family Taxaceae; genus Torreya; species Torreya grandis. The sequence continues at coordinate 118,642 of JARHVA010000545.1, read as the reverse complement.
ACTAGGTCCTTCAACTTCTAAGGGAATTATTCCCCACAAGGTAAACTTGGTAATCAACTAACTCAATGTGAGGTTTGGGTAAAATTAGTTTCTATTGACACCACTCAATTTTAGAGGAATTCATAACTAACATCAATATACTCATGATCAATAGTTTTTTAATGGGATGATAAGCTAATCTAAAGTAGAAGAGGAGGCCATATATTGTAACTAGGATTGATCTTGTTATAGCATATCCACATCCTAAATACTAGTAATACACCTATTATGTTATTTGAAAATGTCCTTGATGATAAGTTCATTAGTAAGTTGACAAAATTTGATCTAGAAAAGTTAAAGATTAGCTCAATTCCCCATGGCACATCTAAGTAGTGCAATTTTTTTATAAAAAATAACTCCTACAAAATTAGATGTTTTAATTTTGTTGTGGATGTAATGGAGATTTACAATGCTTTCAAGTAGTTAAATATTACGTCACTAAAGGAAATAGAAATTATATGTAGGCATATCAAAACATATCAGAGGGTTCATGTATAAAGCAATGTTGATACAAAAATGAAAGTAATTTTTTATTGAAACAAGGTAGATATGGCTATTATAATTACAATTTAGTGTGTGTAACAGAAATCATACTTTAAAACTCCTGGGCCCAAATTCCCCATTATTTTTCTCCTCAACCTGGTCATAATGATTTTTTTCATTAAGAAAAATCAATATAATTCTTTAGATAAAAAACATAAATGTTCTAACACTTTGGAAATATTTTATAAGTTCATGATTTCATGAGATTGTAACAAGTTGTCATACTTAATGATGTATGGATGTATTGATATATTTAAATTATGAGCCACCCCTATATATAGATGTTTTAGTTTAGACAAAATTCACAAACTAAAATGCTTCTCAACATGGTCTCACCCACAATTTATTAAGTATATTTTCCAGTGATGAAGCATTGGAACCAATTCCTCAACATAATCGCTGAAGACAAAAATAAGATAGTTTAAATTGAAGGGTGGTAAACTTTGAATGGTTTTAGATAAATCTCAACACAAATCATACGAAGGAGCTTAAATAATGAAGGGAGATCAACAAATGTCTCAAATTTATTCATGTTAATTATTCGATTGTTTATATGCCATGATAACTATGACTGAAACCATTTACTCCACTGCAATTCAATTGTAGAAAGAAAGTTCATTTTACTTAAAAAAATTTCTTAGTCTTTTGTTGAAGATAATAACTTTATCTTTATTTGTGAGCAAGATCATGGGATCTAACATTTTTTTGGAATTTTACTTGTTAGGTGGGCAATGTACACTCTAGTGTACAAGGTTTGTAAAATAATATCTATTTTGACCATGACAAAACATTTTTTGTTGAACTAATAATCATGGGGTTAGTTTTAATCTCATGTATTTGTAAATGCAACCACCAAGTAGTTATACCCAAGAAGGTATAACTCACATACATGTTGATGTCATTCAATAGATAATTACAAGGTTAATTTTGGTCCTAAGTCAACCCTGAGTCTAAGGGGAAATCCTTTTACTTGGCCTATATGACATGGAGGTCTTGAAGGTAGAAATGGTAGTTGGAGCTTAAGAAGTTACCTATTTAATGTCAAAAAGTTGCATTTTTGGACCCATCACTGCAACTTGTCTAATGAATTATTGTTTAAGGTTACACCTAAGTTCTTTAGGGCATGATTAGAGGGATTAAAGAGGCAGGGGAAGGATTTGATAGTTTGATTTAATGACTTACAAGTTTTATTTACACATGTTTGAACTTAGGCTAAAAATTGCATTTTTATTATATTGGGAAGGGCATTCTTGAGGCCAAAATGGGTGGTTATCTTGTAGATCGAGCCTAATTAGAGGCTAATAACATGGTCCTAGATGTTATTTTCTCTCCATAAATGTGTTAGCAATGCCATTTTTTAGTCAAGATGAGGTATTTGCATATTGGCACTTTACTTAGAGCTAGTATTTTTTGCTTGAACTTATTATAAATATTTGTATGGTTGAATGGAAATTAATTGGTTTTTCCACCTCTTAAAATAATCTTTCTCCCCTTTTTCACCCACTTTGTATTAAATTTCTTTTTAAGTGTTCAAGGTGATTTAAAGGCTAGAATAGGTTTGTGATACCATCAAAGACCAGTTGTCAAGATAAATTGTAGGAGGCCTAATACCCTTAAAGGATAGGCCTAGAAAGAAATAGAAATATTAATGGGAGTTGAATTAGATATATAGAAATAAATGGGAAGTTGAATTATGTTAGGAGTGAGGTGTTAAAGGTACTAAAGGAGTGAGGTGTTGGAGGGTCAAAAACTAATCACAAGAACGTGTATTAGGCCAAATAGTTGTTGATGGGCAAAAGTGCAAAAAAGTGTAAATGAGTGTGGATGCCTTTGAAAGTATATTGAGTGGGTTGAATTAAGGTTAGATAGGTGGATATAAATGCTATAGGAAGTGTTATTGAAAGCATTAAAGAAGAGGAAGGCATCTAGGCATAGCCAAGACTAGGGAATGTATAGTGAGAGAGTGTGAATAGTGAATGATAAAATGGGTATGTTTGAGAAAATACGAGACTCATGATGCATTAGTTAATGGATATGCCTAATAAAAAAGTCCTTAACTAGAAGTCATCTCACTTGTATATTCTATAAAGAGGATTTAGATTGATGGTTCTTTTGTCCTTTTTATGTTTGAAGCTTGTAAATGCATGTTTTGGCCTTTATGCATCTTTTGATTATATGTTGAAAATTTGATTACATAAATGAGAAATAAGAATGTATTGTCGTATTATGAAGAAATAAATATGCAAAAATTTATCAATTGATTTGTTGAAATGTGGTTCAAGTGCAAAGACCTAGCAAACTAAGCATTTTATTTTTCCAGCATTATTGGTTGAGCTTGACATAGATTATGTTAATAATTATTTTGTTTTAAGTTATTTTTGCATTTATGTCATGGTATACACAAATTACATAGATATAATTTTATCCCTTTATATTCTACTTTTAAATTCACACAAAGCTACTTTGCATGAAAAATGTTGAGTCTAGTTCAAGTCATTATGTATGCCTTTTTATCATTAGCACTATGTTTATTGAAAATGGATTTGTAGGTTACAAACAACATTAGATACACACAAAAAACATGTTATCAAACCTATTGTCAAACTAGTTGTCAAATATATTTTCAAGAAATTAGTCAAACTTGTTATTACATACACAAGTGCCCCAAATTCTATTATGTTGAATGTCAAGCTAAAAGATGTTTAATCTTATATTTGTAAACTTGAGGTTTTTCAAATGAATTATAAACCAATTGTCGATAAAATACATGTTTGTACTCCTATGTTCAAGTCTACACCTATTGTGTGAATTTAAAAGACAATAAAACTCAATAAACATCATGTTACTCTAAGGTTTATAAGCAGAGGTATTATAAATAAATGTCAAGTTGAGTCTTCACCTTTTGGTTAATCATGTGAAATTCAAACCTCAAATTTATCAAGTCATCCAAAATCAGCTTGTACTAAATCTAGTGAATTCCAAACTTGTTCTCATTGTGTACATCGATGTCATCCCTCTACCCATTGCTTTAACCTACATCCTTTTATATAATGGAAATGATTAGCTTACTCATCATTCAATCATTTTTATTTGTGAGATCCACCTATAGAATTTATAATCCTTCTAGATAGTGATCTAAGGTTTGTTTGTTGTCCAAATCCTATAAGAGAGTCTAATCCACTCTTCGAGATGGTGATTTGTCTACTCATGTTAGTGTTGACCTTGATTCCCGATCTAAAATATGGATCTAATTTACTAGATATTTTTTTGGGTTCATTTCCACTATACTTCATTATGTAGTTCCTACACTTAAAACATTATGTAAGACATTTACTCAAGCTTGTTCATATAAAATGAAAAATTCAATTAAGTTATATTGTTAAATTTAGTGTTGAGGTGGTAAAAAGTCCTATTATATTGATGAAGTTAGCAACTTGTAGCCTTTGAATCTAAGGGTTTCACCATTGACTAAAAATGGGTATAGGAGTGATTGTAAATGCTTCTTCTTCTTGGCAATGCTTGTTTGAAATCTTTGGTGGGTTCTAAGGTAAAAATGCATAAATACAGTATCTATATAAATCAAATATCATAAAAAAAGTTGACAAATTTTGAAGTTGGATTGACATTGTAGTTTGCAATTTTGGTTAATGTTGTCTCATTATATCCTAGTTTGAATGGTTGTTCTAGTTATGTTGGATCACTGCATGAAGTGTGTAAGAAGTAAAATAAATCATGCATGCAAGCTTTGGATATAATAATAAATAAAGATCTATCCATGAAGACCATGTTTGGTAGTAAGTTATATAATTTTTGAATTAAATAGTATAAGAGAAGTATAATTGCCTCACCCATTGGAGTGTTTCCCACATCGAACTTTTTTAGGTCATATATTGTTTTCATTTTATACTTTTTCTTATCCTAAGCTTCTATTTATATATTCAATATGTTATACATTAAATTTATAACAATTTTTAATCTCTATTTTAGCATTAAAAATAGTCTAGAACACTCTTCTATTAATCATATGTTGAACTAGGAGTACATGATTTGTGTTGGTGAATATTAGTGTGGAATATCCACCTAGTTTATAAATCACATTGGTATCATAATTAGTTTAGTATTAGTGTCATTTTGTGTGTTAGTGACTATATTGTAGTATATGCATGTCACAATAATAAGAAGAGCTAGTGGTCACGCTATCCTAGTTCTATTTGAATAAGTAATTTTCACAACAAAGTGGATGTAATGGATTAGAAGTATGATTCATTCTAATGAAAAAATACCTATATAGTAGAAGATAAATTTAAAAATATCAAAGGAGTGGCTAGAATTTCTCTTTTATGAGCAAGCTTGATCGATTGTAGTCCATCACTGGTATTCTCATGGAAAAACTTGGTGTTTTCATAGATACATTAAAATCAAGGAGGATGCTCCCAAACATGAGAAGATGGAATAATAACCCCAGGCAAACTAAGATCCACCTTCTTTCAAGGCTAAGGAAAAGATAGATATTTATCCATATAAAAAACATATAAATGTGGAAAGGCTAGACCATTATCTAGCCCAACTAGAAGTATATTTTAGTTTACATTAGATTAATGAGAGCAAACAAATTTATTTTTCAAGGTTAAAATTAACCAATCATGATTTAACCTAATTTGAAAATTATGTTCATACCTTGGTTCTTAAGAATATTCCTCCTATTACTGAGTGGGGTGATTTTAAAATACTAATCAAGAAGGATCTTTATATTATTTATTATGAGGAAGAAAGGTCCATGTATGGTATATATCTTAGGTAAAATTAAGGCCCAAGCATGCAAGAGTACACAAGTGAGTTCCATAAGAAGACTATCCAAATGGGAAAATATATAAGGGACCATGACATCTTTATGAAGTATGATAGTGGGTTTCATAGCCTTTTGAGGAGACCTGCCCTCTTGGCTTAGTGTACGAGTGTAAACGAGGCTTGTTAAAAATCTCAAAACTTGAATATGGAAAAGAAAAATAAGGCTACATTTTCCTCTCAAATCACTGCAAAGAAACAAGTGGTTTTAAACATAAGGGTAAATTAAAAGGTCAACATGATGCTACATTTGTCTTTAAGAAGGATACTACAAGGAATTTTGGGCATTGTGATGTTGATATATATTTCAAGGAAAATTATTAAAGTTACATCCAAAACTATATCTGTTTTAGAACAACAAAAAGAATAAGGCCATGACGACACTCAAAGGTGAAGACATTGGTTGTAGCTCTGATGTGGATGAGATTTTGTGTTGTGCTTTTGTAAATTTAGAGGTATGTTTGACCAGTAGTAATGCTAAAAAAAGTGAGCTTTTGAATATTTTATATATTAAAATTTAGATGAAAAAAATTGGATGCTCTTTTTGATACTTGCTCACCAAAAAAAAGAGCAAAGAGTTAGTTGACAAATTGAAGATAGAGAATTACAATCATCCAAGCTTGTATGCTTTGGGTTTAGTGAATAAAAGTGTAGACATCAAGGTAACTAAGCAATGTAAAATTAAGTTTTGTTTTAATGAACATTTAATTTATGAAGTTATAGTGGACATTGTGCCCCTTAATGTGTGTGGTGTAGCATTTGGTATTCCTTATTTGTATATCTAAGATGTTATCTTCTTGAGGGGAGATAATCAATATAATTTGATAAAAAAAGACAAGAGATACATCATTTAATCATAAAAAGGTGATTCTAATATATCTTTGGTAAATTCCTTTGAATCTAAAAGGCTTGTTAATGCAAGTGGGAAGTTTTGTTTATTTCTTTTGAGTTATATTCAAGATAAAGAAGTGGTTGAATAGAAAACTTATTGTAGCATGCTTACTAACAAATAACACAAGAATATGGGAAAATTAGTGTAATAGTTCAATGAAGCCTTATATAATCCCATGGGGTTGTCAATGGTGAGACCTATTGATCACAAAATTCAATTGCTATCGAATAATCTACCTCCAAATCATGGGTTGTATAGGCAGTCCTTGAAGGATGTCAATGAGGTAAAACAAAAGTTACAGTCTTTAATTGGTCAAGGTGTATATCCTAATACTTATCCATGTGGTTCTTATATTTTTTTAGTACTTAAGAAACATGGTTCATGTATAATGTGTGTTGATTATAGAGAACTTAACAATATAACCATTAAGAATAGGTACCTATTCTATAGATTGAATATCTTCTTGATCAACTTCAACATGTCAAAAAATGTACTAAGATGGATTTAAAATTTGAGTATCACCAATTGAGGGTTAAAAAAGAGGACATTTGGATGAAAACATTCAAAACAAGGCAAGGTTGTATCAATAGTTTGTTCTACCTTTTAGGATATGAAATGCAAAAAGATAACTTTATGTAGATGAAAGAGATAATGAATCCATTTATTGATTCTTTTGTCATTGTGTATTGGATGATATTTTTGTTTTCATCAAAACTTTTGATGAGAATATTGATCATTTAAAACAAGTTTCAAAATTTTTGAGGGAGACCAAATTAGTTTAGTATTGAATGAGAATAAATGTGAGTGTTTCATGAAAATTTCATCTTCTGCTTATGTAACAATTCACCTTCATTCAGATATGACAACTAGACTAGTCCTTGATGATAACTTGAAATTTGATCAATCTTGGTGAATTATTGTGCACCTCAAAGCCGATAAAAACTTCATCAATTCATGATAGTGGGTACCAATTTTGCACCATTATATTTTTGAACACATGATAGTCCATGTAGAAGAGTCTCATACCAATTTTATTTGGCATTGGGATTACCAACAAACCATAAAGAAAAAATCTTGGCCTAATTTTTCCTTGATCAAGGTGCTTGTAGATCTGGCATAAAACTTCATCATTCTCACAAATGGACCTATAATACTCTAGAATATTTTTAACAAGGGATCCAAGAAATAAATTGATCTCATGTTTTACTATGCATAATGTGTGTGTAAAGCCTTTGGATCTTCAAATGAGTATCCATATTATTGTATTAACTTGTCAATCTATTATTGATATAATGATTGAGTGGCATGACATACTATTAATACTCACTTTTCCTATTATCCATGTGCTTTTGGACAAATTTTGAGTATCACAAACTCTTGCATTTAGAAAATGATCTTATAGCATTGATTTTTGAATACTAATATGAGTTTATTCTTTGGAAGTGACTCTAAGATGTTGATAATGTGAGTTGTGACATGAACAATCTACCAACATGGCTTGGCTTGATATGTAGCATCACCATCATACACATATAATATTCAAAGCATACTCTTACACACCTCTAGTTGTGTAATGTCACTTGTGACTTTGACATCCATGGGTTTGACTACATACTTGGAAATGCAAAGTTGATTAACCTTTACATCCTTCCCCTATTAGAACCATCCCAAATAGTAGGTGGTCAGGGATGTGATTCAATAGTAGGGCTAGTCTTTGGGTTATAATTAGTGTAATTATGTTCTATAGTTTCCCATTGTCAATGATGAAATTAAGAGATTAACCCTTAACCCAAAACTTGGTGTAAAAAAACCACCTTTGTCATCAGAAATGTCTATGGTAGTAATATTGGTGCCCAAAAAATTAATATTTAGATCAATGTCATCCACTTGTGTGGGAACTCATGTAGACTGCATAACAAAATATTATTTTGTAGCTTTATAAATCATTGTGTGAGATTGTACAATGGTGATCATACTAATTGTCACTTAAGTTTTTGTTTCCTTTGTGAAACTGAAGGTAGTAGATCCTTCTAGTGTTGCATAACCTTCTTATGATTCTCTCTCCTCTATAACATGTTTTGCTCAAGAAGTTACCTATTCAATGTAAAAAATTTGTATTTTTGGACTCGTCGCTGTAACTTGTCCAACAAATTATTCTTGAAGGTTCCACCTAAGTGCTTTAAGTTGTGATTAGAAGGATTAAAGAGACAGGGGAAGGATCTAAAAGTTACAATAAATGACTTATAGGTTTTATTTTACACATTTTTGAACTTGAGCTAAAAAATGTATTTTTATTATATTAGGAAGGGCATTCTTTAGGCCAGAATGGGTGGATAGCTTATCGATCAAGCCTAATGGGAGGCCAATAACCCGATCCTAGATATTATCTACACCCCCCCCCCCCCCCCCAACCCCCCACCTCAAACATGTTGGTAGTGCTAGTTTTTGGTCAAGATGAGGTATTTGTATATTGGCACTTTGCTTAGAACTAATATTTTTTACTTGAACTTATTACTAATATTTGTATGGTTGAATGGAAATTAATTATTTGTTCACCTCTTGAAACACTCTCTCTCGCTTTTCTCATCCACTTTTGCATGAAATTGTATTTAAGTGTTCAAGGTGATCTAGAGGCTAGAATAGGTTTATCAAAGATCTATTGTTAAAGATTAGTTATAAGAGGCCTAACACCCTTAAGGGATAGGCATAAAAAGTAATATAAATATTAATGGACATTGACTTGGGTCTAGAGACCTCAATGGGGAGTTGAAGTACATCAAGAGTGAGGTGTTGAAGGTGATGAAAGAGTGAGGTGTTGAAGGGTCAAAAACCAATCTCAAGAATGTATATTGGGCCTATTAGGCCAAATAGCCCTTGAAGGGAAAAAGTGAAATAAAGTGTAAAGGAGCGTCGAGGCCTTTGAAAGTAGATTTAGTGGGTTGAATGAAGGTTGGATAGGTGGATATAAGAGCTAGAGTAAGTGTTATTGAAAGTATTAAAGAAGAGGAAGGTATCTAGGCATAGCCAAGCCTAAGGAGTGTATAGTGTGAGAGTGTGAAGAGTGAATGACAAAAGGGGTATGTTGGAAGATAGTAAAGGTGATGCAAGAACATCACCAAATACATGTAGAATCTATGTTGACAATATTCTTAGGTAATTATTTAGACTTATAAACTAGGCTAGTTTAGTAAGTTTAATTTCAACGAGTAAGAGAGAATATGAGTAATTTTAGTAAATTACCAATCTTGGTTTAGAATATAACAAAGTGATAATAATCAATCCTAATGAGGAGGAACCATACAATACCAACCAAAGAGCTTAAAAGGACAAAAATATCATTTTTGAAGAGGTTAGAGCATATGTTATAGGTTTGTCTCAATTGAGGAGGACTTTGTAAATGTTTTATTTTTGTACATAATAAATATTTTTGAGTATTATTACATGTTTTACATTGTATTTTCCTTTTATAATATGATTATAATATTTTCATATTGACTATAAGCTTAAATCCTAGTTATATTCTTGAAACCCTTAGGAGTTCTATATTTTTACTATTACAGTCATTTTTAAAGGCTTATTTACACACAAAAATTGTTATATTAACTCAATTGGAATATTGGAATATTTTAATAGGTTTATTAAGACCAATATACATGTGTTATATGATAGAAAATCACAATGAGATCTATGAACTATCAATAATTGACTATTGACCTACAAAAATTTTGAGTAAATTTAAAGTAAGGGTTTCATGGGTAAAACACCTCTAAAAATCAAATGATTGAAAAATAAGGTTTAAATTTTTTTAATCAGATGGGGAATGTATCTTATAAATTATTCAAAGTATCATTGGGTTGATAATATGTTTAAAATTGTAGGTACATAGGACTATTTGTTTGTACATAAATAGAAAACCATTTTTGAAAAAGTTGTGCATAAGATAAGATGCGTTTTTGTTCAATTTGAGTTATATAAAATTGGCTAAGGGTTGGAACATGTTATAATTTATAAAATAATACTATAAATATAATTTTTAAGAGCTACACACTCTATTTTGATAAATTGACTTATTGGAATAATAAGTAGGTCTAGAGACCTAGAAACTCAAAAAGATAGAATTTGAGAATGAAAGCTCAATCTCTTAGAGACCTATTGTTGGTGATTTATTGTAAGATTTGAAACATACATAAATTATATGATGAATTTGGGTATTTTTTGGCCTCACTAGGGCAAAACATGAATGTAAAATGAGAAATTTTTATGTTTGATTTGATTTTTATTTTGGGTGCCACAAGGAATGGAATCACATTATTAACGTGATCATGTCATTTATTTTAAATAATGTGACATGTTATTTAATAAAAAAAATAACATTATGGATAGGTAATTATTTATCCATAATTTAAATAATGTGATCATGTTATTTAAATAACACGCTCGTGTTATGGGAAATGTCCACAAAATTATTCCCTAACTCTATGCACATACCCCAAAGAGTCTAGTGACATCACTAAATATAATTATTTATGATTTGAGTAATAAAATAATAAAACTATAGGATATATGTGTTAATTCATAAGTGTAATTAGATATAACAAATTTACATATAGATTTGGAACTTACTCCTAGCACTATTGATGTTAGCACAAGCTTGGATGTGAAATAACAATAATCTTCAGTAAGATCTAATGACCTGAATCCTATTGAATCAATACATGTATAATTTTGATGATAAATTAATTCTCTTTGAATTAATTTCAAGATATTTAAAGACAATAAACAATCTAAGAAACATATAGAGTGTGCTTTGTGAACTCAATAAAAATAATTCTTGACTTATGCAAAACTGTTGATGAAATGACAAAGGTAATGAATTTGCATTTCAAATACAATGATTTTTAAAGATGATTGTATATTTGGTTCTATAACTAATTTCATAATTTTTAAATTAAATAAATCAAGGTGGAAGAACAAGGTATTGTTGTGTAGACTAGAGAGGGAGTGAAACCTAAAAGTGGTCATCTTTCTCAAGGAAAGTATTCTTAATTAAAACATAATCTATTTTCCCATTGTATTTTTGTAATATTCTATGGATATTAATGTATTAAATTTTTTTAACATTCAATTCAATTAAATGATTAAAAAGTGAAGAAGAAAACAACAAATCTAAGAATAGAAGAAATGTTTGTTGGGAAAGAATGCCAAGAGTGGCTTACATTCAAATAATGACCACCAAGTTTGGAAATTTGTAAACCTTGTGTTTTATAGTCTTCTCTTATGACTTGGGTTTTAAAATTTTTTACATGGGAAGACCAATTTTATACTCTATATTAAAGTTAAGAAACCAATAGTTTGCAAAATCCCACTATCATATATGTGTTGACTAATGACCGAATGTTTATATTTGTTCATTTTATTCCAAAACTCTTCCAAATATATTTTACCACTCCTTAAATCACCAAATTATAGGATTATTTTCTCCAAAGTGGATATGGGTTCAAATCTCATGTATTTATGTTTCATTTTTGGGGGCTTAATTATGTGGATGGTAACTTCTTTAAGCTTATGGGATTTTGATAGGCATAGTTAGAATGAAGAATTTTTTTATGTGAATTAAAATAAGAGGATATGGCGGTCATAAATATATTATATTCACCCATTAAAACTATCCCAAGAGGATAAATAGTCTAACCTAAGCTTTGAAGTGCTTGAGACACACCAAAAACATGAAATACACTAAAATGCTTGAAACTAGATTAAATTTTTAGATAATAGCAATAAAATGCTCAAATCATTGAGGGTATTTGAGTAGTAGTTTTTGGGTGATCAATAATATTTGAATTGGGTGAAAATAAGGGAAAATATCTAATGGGAATGATATGGTTCTAGACTAGTGACCTTAGGGAAAAGCCTTAATTGGAAAGGACATAGGTTAGACTCTAGAATAAAATAGTTCTAAACTAGTGCCTTATCCATTAGAATATAGAGTAATAAATAATTGCATGTGGAATTTAACATAATGCAATGAGGAAGGAGAGTTAATGAAAGAATGAGTAGGAGATGCACAGGATCCACAGGATCAATCCAGGAGAAAGAAGCCACAACAAATAACCTACAAATAATACCAGAGAATAAAATAATTTTGTCACACCTAAAAAATAGGTGACAATCCACAAAATTATTTGTATCCTCTCATTAATTTCTCATTCATTTCTCATATATTGTAAAGTATATATAATACAAATAGTTTGTTTCACGACAACAAACTATTTGTAGTGATTAAAAAATAGAGAAAACAAACTATTTGTTTTCTCATACTATGAACAAATATATTGTTGAGAGATTCTCAACAATAAAATAAATTAACTGAGGTAAATAAAATTAACCCTTGGTAATAAATAAATTACCCTATTAACCCTAGGTAAGCTTAAATATGCATTATTCCAACACCCTCCCTTAAGCGAAACATAGGGAGAATGACAAACAAAGATGGGTCCCAACTACTAGGATTGATAAGGTACCCATGTACAAACCAATCAAAATATATGAAAAATAAAGGAAGGAAGGACTTCATGGGAAATACCCCCTAAGGAAAAATTCCTTCACCCCAAGCATCACTCACAACTGAAGATAAGGAGGGGAAGCCAAAGGTTTAGTGAAGATGTCGACAATCTGCTCAGCTATAGGCATAAACTCCAAAGAAAGAACTCCATCCTAAATAAGATGTCAAATGAAGTGCATGTGAATCTCAATGTGTTTTTTCTATTGATGCTCAATAGGATTACATGAAATAGAAATCACACTCTGGTTGTCACACTAAAGAGTAGTAAGACTCTGCTGTGTGAAGCCAAACTCTCCAAGCAACTGTCGAAGCCAAAGTGTCTCCTGACTAGATTTGACAACACCTCAATACTTAGCCTCATTAGAGGACAATGCAATAACAATCTACTTTTTGCATGCCCAAGCAACTGGACCTGAACCAAGTGTGAAAGCAAATCCACAAGTGGACTTGTGAATGTCAACATCACTAGCCCAATCAGAGTCAGTGTATCCAACAAGCTGTGTAGAACTCTGTGGTGTGTAATGTATACCAAAGTGAGTGGTGCCCCAAATGTAGCACAAATTACACTTGGCTACTTGCCAATGACTCTCATGAGGCTCATGTGAGAATTGAGAGACAAGGTTCATAGCAAATGTGATGTCAAGAGGGGTATGAGTCAGGTATAAAAGATTACCTACAAGTTGCCTATACAAAGTGGAATCAATAAGAGGAGTCATACAAGTGGTAGACAACACAATACCTGACTGATATGGAGTGGGGGTGGGCCTACAATCAGCCATGATAAATTGATGAAGAAGATCTGTTGCAAGAGATGCCCTTAAAAGACTGAAAAACTTGAAGACCAAGAAAATAATGTAGAAGTCCCAGATCTGTCATATCAAACCTCTCTGCCAACTTGCCCTTGATGTCATGTATCAAGGAATCAAAATTGCTAGTGAGGATGAGATCATCAACATACAAAACCAAAATCATAAGCTCCTCACATTGCTTTAGGATGTATACATTGTGATCTGACTCACAACAAATAAAACTAGAACTCAAAAGAAAACTATCCATCTTCTCGTACCAAGCTCTAGGAGCTTATTTGAGGCCATAAAGAGAATGATGGAGTCTACAAACCAATGATGAGTCCTGTACAAATCTTGAAGGCTACTCAATATAGATCTCCTCATGGAGATCACCATGTAAGAAATCACTCTTCACATCCATCTAAAAAATTGACCAAGAATGTGAAGTAGCAAGAGAGAGTACAAGCCGAATAGAATCCATCTTAGCTACAGGGGCAAAGGTCTCAGAGTAATCAACCCCTTCAACCTATGAAAAACCCTTAGCTACTAATCTAGATTTGTACTTATCTACTGATCCATCTACAACATATTTGGTCCTATAGACCCATTTACATTTTACAAGTTTTCTTCCCTTAGGAAGAGGGACAAGATCCCAAGTATCATTCTTCATCAATGAAGAATACTCATCATACATAACAACATCCCACTCAGCTATACCAATAGTCTCAAAAAACATCACTGGATCATTTTTACAAGCTTGTCCCAAAAGAGTAACACTAGATGTCTATGAGCAAGGGCGACGAGAATCAGATGGATCACCAACAAAAGAACTAGTTGCCTGTAGAGTGCTCTTTGTCCACTTGGGCAAAGGTGGTGAAGAAGATGGCTGTGGTGGCTGAATAAGTGCAACATCATCATCATCAACAATAGAAAGCAAATCCTCACTATCCTCGATAGAAGGAGGGGGAGAAGAAGAACTAGATGTACACTCCTATGGAGTGGGTAGCTCATCAACCTGAACATCCCATCGAAACAACACATCATGTGTGACAGGATCAAAAAGATGGTAGGCTTTTACATCTTCACAATAGCCAACAAAAATTAGTGGTTGGCTTTTCTTCTCCAATGCTTTATGTTTGTCATCAAATGCCCATGCTTGACTCCCAAAGATGTGAAAATCTAAAATATTAGGCTTGATCCCAGACCAAGCTTCTTCTGGTGTCATATTTTGCATAGCTTTGTGAGGCGTATAGTTTTGAATGTAGTTTGCACAATTTACAGCTTCAGCCCAATATTGTGGACCCAAATTTTTAGAGTGAATCATACAATTAGCCATCTCTTTCAATGTTTGATTCTTCCTCTCCGCTACACCATTTTTTTGAGGAGTGTGTGGTATAGTGAACTGGTACTATATCCCATGCTTAATACAAAAATCATAGAAAGCATTACTGTCATATTCCCCCCCATTGTCATTGTGTATCTTCTTAAGAGGAAGAGATGATTATTTTTCAATAAAGGTTTTGAAAGCCTTAAAAGTCTCAAAAACTTCACTTTTCAACTTGAGAAAATATACCCATGTTTAATGAGTGAAATCATCAATGAATGTGAGTGCATATTTAGCCCCTAAAAAAGAATGAGCTGGAAAATTCATCAAATCACTATGAACCAACCCTAAGGGTGCATTTGCACGTGTGGCCTTACCAATTAGAAATGGATCTTGGTGCTGTTTACCAACTAGACAACCAGGACACACCCCATCAATACATGAGACCTTAGGAAGGCCTTTTACAAAATGTTTTGTACTCATTTGTTGCATATATCCATAACTCATATGTCCTAATCTCTCATGCCACAATTTTTTGAGATTATTACCATGTGCTATAAGTGAAGAACCAGAAGACATAAAAGACTCAAACTTATCAAAAGTATAGAGTCTTGCAATATGGTCTACTGTACCTATAACAACTATCTCACTAGGATCATTACATTCTCTTATTACAACATCATGTGAAGTAAACTCCATAGTTTTACCAGTACTAGAATTACATATTTGATATATAGAGAGAAGATTAGAAGAGATTTGGGGTAAAAGTAATACATTGTTAAAATATCCATCTTGTTTATCAACAGTACAAGATCCCAAAACTTCAATCTATGAGGAGTTACCCATAACAATATGCGATATACTACAATCTATAAGAGAAGACAATAGATCCTTAGAATGTGTGAGATGGTGAGAAGCACCTGAGTCAAAAATCCATTGATCATGACATGAAGATATAGCCCTAGCTGAAAGTGCTTTCCCTTTTCCTACAGGAGAAGTAGAAGGAGATGGAGATGGAATGGAAATTTTGTGTTGTCTGACCACTACCTCTAATGCTTCCATCTTCTTAAAACATCTACTTTCATCATGATTAGTACCACCATAAAAATTACATGGACCAAATGTTTTCTTCTTTTACTTAAAGGTCTTTTTGGTCTTAGTAGATTTAGAATGATGAGGTGTTTGGGTGGTGGACTCTAGAGGGTTATTTGAAGGTGCTTGTTTTTGTTTAGACTTAGGTGAAGGTTTTCCTTTAGAAGAATTAGCAACTAGAGCATGACTAGGACTAGGTAGAGCATCTAAGGCCATTAATTTTGTTTGCTCCCTTGTCAATCTTTCACAAAAAACTTCAAAGGCAGGCCATTTGAATTCATCACCTAATGTATCCATCATAGTATAGAAAGTAGAGGAAAAAACACTATATGGTCCTTTCAACTTTGATAAAATCATGAAAATGCACTCCTGATCACTTTTATCCTTGTCACCAGCTTTCAATTGTGACCTTATCAATTTGTATTTTGCCAAAAATTCATCTATTGAAGGGAAATCTGATGGAGAGAGAGTACTCAATTCTGCATCTAATTACAAAATTTTAAACTCATTAACTTTGCCAAATAGGTTTTTAAATTTTTTTCCATACCTATTTTGGGATAGTAGCATCTGCAATGTGAAATTGAAGATTATTTGAGACGTTGAGGCAAATCAATCCAAGAGCCTCATCCTGCTTACAACCATATGCATATTTGTCTATTTCAGTGGTGAATATTGCAGGTGTTGTTTCAAAAAAAATTATCCATAAGCCCTTTGATTGAAGGAATTGTTGCATTTTTGGCTTCCAAACATGGTAATTTGTAGAATTTAGGGGTTTAAACAATCAAGATTCCATTCCTGAGGAAGATGATGATGTTGACAAGAACAACCTAGACATTCGTTTTTCCTCAAAACACCCCTCCCGTTACAATTTAATGTCTCCTGATGAAAAACATTTTAGCCTTAGCTTATACAAAATTAAAAAAAATGGCTTTATTCAAAAAAATAAAATGTAGGGGGATTTGACCCCAAGACTTCCTCCCTACAAATTTTTAACAAAATATCTCTAGCTGCTTTAGCAAAGTCAAATTTGTACTTTCAAAGCTAGAGACTTGCATTTAAACCACTAAAAATTAATATAAAAAAGCCAAAATGACTCACACATGTGAGATAACAGCTGAATAATCTTTGGATTTATCATAAATAAACTCTTTTTCCAGCAAGGCATGGTGGTCAGGGAAATTTTTGAGAAATTTTTTAAACACTGGCCAAGGAAAACACCTCTCAGCAAATGCAGAATGGTTCCACTGGATCTGCCCAAAGGACTATACATCCTAGTCCAAATCCATCCTTATCAGTTGGAAATGAAATCCTGAGAAGTTTGATAACACATAAAATTATCAGATGTGGATAATATGCAGCATAAGGCATTCAAAAATGAGAAATCCGTATGACTATGCTGCAGACCAAAAAATAGATTTTAAATTCCTGTTGTAACCTTCCAAAACACTGTACAACCTGGTCCAAATTCATCCTAATTTATATGGAATGAAAGATATAATAGTCATATTTCAAGAACAGGTCTTAGATTTCAAAAAAGTCAATTGTATGATTTGCCACATCAGAAAAATGTACAGGTACAACAGTCTGCCAACAAGAACCAGTCAGCAAGATTTTGAAGAAAAGAGTTGTACAGCCAGTATTAAATGAAAAAATTCAAATTGAAATGGATTCCTGACTTGATTTTATATTCCCCTATGAAAAAAATCTGATTTTGGAAATCTGTACGGTCATTTAAAGAGTATAAAGTACAAAATTTTCCAAAAAAAACTTGCAAATAAGAACCAAAATTTAAGATAATAACAAATATATATAACACATCAATAAAATAATGTTTTTGAATGTGTTAACAAATGAAAAAAATTTAGGGAAGAGGATCTTCAACTGGAACTCCAAGCTCTGATACTATGAAAGAATGAGCAGGAGATACACAGGATCTACATGATCAATCCAGGAGAAAGAACTCACAACAAATAACCTGCAAATAATACCAAAGAATAAAATAAATTTGTCACACCTAAAAAATAGGTGATAATCCACAAATTTCTTTGTATCCTCTCATTAATCTCTCATTAATTTCTCATATATTTTAAAGTATATATAATACAAATAGTTTGTTTCATGACAACAAACTATTTGTAGTGATTAAAAAATAGAGAAAACAAACTATTTGTTTTCTCATACTACGAACAAATATATTATTGAGAGATTCTCAACAATAAAATAAATTAACCAAGGTAAATAAAATTAACCCTAGGTAATAAATAACTTACCCTATTAACCCTAGGTAAGCTTAAATATGCATTATTCTAACAGTTAAAATAAAAACAAAAAAATGGAAGCAAACTAAAATCCTAACTCATCTATATACATGTGGGGGAAACTTGATGTAGGAACATCGAAGGTGTACGAGCAATATTGAATTGCCAAAAAAGGTAGGAGGTTGTATAGTTTAAATTAAAATTCTTAGGAAAGATTTATTAGTTCAAAAGGGTTTTTGGCTCATAAGAGAACTGATTTTTGTTTAGTTAGAGTTACAATAGTTTTCTAAAATCACAAGGATCACATCAATGACATTGGGGGTCATATGGTCACATTCCCATATAACAACTCCAAGTTAGTTTCTATTGGTGGTCATATTTATATTCCCTCACAACTCTAAGATGTGATGTTTGGAGCCATGCACACATCATTTCATAAGTCTTTCATTTCATAGGGACTATATAATCTTTATGTTAATGGCCACATTATTTCCCTAAGTTTCTAAGTCTATGAGGGACTTTATATTGTTTACATTCATTTTCATAACTAAGCACTCTTTCTAAACCCAAAAAATATATGCATTAGTTTACAAAGTCTAATGGGTATAGAATACAAATGTCACAGTCATAATTATTCATAGAGGCCTTATCTTGTTTGCAAGTCTAAGTCATGATAGGGTCATCGGTGCATGACCAATTTCAAATTGGAGTTCATAACTCAAATGAGTCTATGAAAATCCATATAAAAATCATAGGAGTTTGGGAATATAAGATTTCAACATGTGTCACAATCATGAGGGTCACAAGATATAGTACTAGCCACAATGTACCATGAATGCATTAAAATATTTCAATGGATTTAAATGATTCATAGGTTAGAAAAAATAGAGGCTGCAATGAAAAGGAATAGAGCATGATGGATCATAAGGTGAATTTGATAAATCCATGAGTCCATAGAGACTTTGAAGACCATGAGAAAGGATTAGGAACTATTTATGCAGGGACCCACGATCTTTCCACATAACACTTATCATGTGTAGCCTACAATCAAAAATTTTAATTTGGTCACAATAATGAAAGAACAACATATAGATCTTTGGATGGTCAAAAAATTTGCATTGAGTCACAAAATTAGGAATTTAAGGTTTCATTATAAATATCTAGAAGAGAAATTTTAGTTAGTGGCCACATAAATTTTAACCTAACCATGTTGTAAATATTACAAAAAGATCATCTATGAATCACTAACAATTATAAGGAAAGTTCAAGAAAGTAAAAAGCAAGAAAAGCAATGAAAAGATCTCATGTAATCATTAAATGGGATTTTGTAGGTAGTATATATGGGACATAAAGAAATCAGTTGTGGGTTGTATTGGAAATGTTAACATCAAAATATTAAAAGGTCAATATTGAAATGGTTGAGTAAGGAAGGGAGATCTTAGAAAAAAGTAGAGCTTTAAGCCTGCAAGTAGAGAACAAAGATTAAAATAGAGGGGCCACAGATCATAAAAGGCCATAATAGAGATTCAAAAGAGAGGAGTTGTAGAGTCTATAATAGAGAGTGAATGTAAATCCCATAGAGGCTCAAAATTAGAGATAGATGGGGATAGAGTAGGTGAAAAGAGTCACTATGAATGAAGATGTTATTAAGGCTTTATTTCATTGAATAAATAAAGAATACATATTATTATATGTTGTGTGAATTTAATTTCATGGCCAAGGGAACCCCTTCACTAGGAATCCTTATCTTTAATTACACCAAGTTATCTTAGACTAGTTACATGAGTTTTTTTTAGATGTGATAATGTCTTGTAAGTAAAGAAGATCCATGTGATAAAATTGTGAGAATCTTTTCTTTTAGTTAACTACAAGTTATGAAAAAGAATCTCATATTTTTTGTAGGTAAGAGAAAGTCTTATAAGAGGAGAGATTTGTGTGAAAGGGACATATACTCTTGATTGAGTCTATTGTATATTTTAAAAAATAAGCATTCTTTATATCAATGACAAGTTGTGAAACATAAGCTTGCATTTGACAAAGGGTAAGATTGTCACAAGTATGTGAGAATTCATGCAAGTGTGACTAAGGTAGTGGAATAAAGGCTCTTATTTGAGTCCAATGTATAATTTGAAAGATAATATTGTTTAAATAAATTACAAGTTGTGAAAAATAATATTGTTTTTGGAAATGAAATGGCATATAAAAGAGGAAGTTCACAGGAGTATAAGACCTAGTAGAGATGTTGAAGGAATTCCATGAAAGATTAGGATAGAACAAGTGGAGAATATGTTTTAACTATGAGTAAAGAATATGAAGAAGAAATGATGATCGGGTGGTTTTCCATATAAAAAAGGTTGGATGCTTTGGAGAGAGATGTAAGTGAAGTAGAAGATTCCAATAAAGAAAATAGACCAACAAAAGGTGAAGGTGAAAGAAAGAGTTAAGTCCACTTGAAATATTTTTTTTTTTTGTGGTAAAGAGAGACATAAAAGCTCATGAAATGGAATTTTGAGTTAGAAATTTTATTTTAAGAGGAAAACATTGTAGATATGATGAGGGTAAAAATTGCATGAAAGAAGTTATGTGGACATACAACTGTGTATGGGAGAGACCTCCAAACTAAGAGACAAGAGAAAAGAAAAAAAATGTTGAGTAGTTGAAAACATATGGTTTCCAATTTTATAGATCATGTTGTGCATCCAAAATTGTAGAGAGAATGGTGGAATAAGATCTAAGCATTGAGAATTGAGAGAGAGGTGAAGAATATTTCCTTTAGGCAATAGGAAAAGGATGTTTCCAAATGATCAACTCAAAGATATGAGTGAATAGACTAAGGTTGATTTGAGAATAAATCATAAAATGAGATCTACAAGTGAGAAGCCCAAGTATGTTTTCAAGATCATCAGAGAGAGAAATTTGTGAGTAGCCCTTAAAGGAAGAAAACTTTGTGGAAGAGGATGTGGAAGTAATAAATTATTCACCAAAAAAAGGAAACCCATTATTTGATGATGGTAAAGAAATTATAGAATCCTTTAAGTGGGAATAGGTTGTCATCATTAAAGGATAAAGCTATTAAAATTGACATTTCTCTTTTATAAAGAAGAATCTCATGTTTTTGATTAAGAAAATAATGAAGGTAAAATAAGTGCAAGTGAATTAATATAAGGAGTGTGTAGTTGAAGACCACTATAGAGAAAGAAAATATTTTGAAGAATGATGTAAAAATAGTAATGGAAATTTTTGATAATAGACCTTTGGAAGTCCATTATGTGAATGAAATACAAGAGGAAAATGTGAGAAATAGATAAAAGTTGTAAAATGTGTCCTTGAGGCATGAAGAATCACTAGAAAAATTATTTGTAGGATTTATTAATTCCCTTAATGTGTGTGATTTAAGTACAGGTCCAGCAATGACGAAGATAACAAAGAAGAGCATAAATTATGGTTTGATCTAGTGTGCTCATATGCATAATAGACAACATGAAGAAGTGGAAAAATATATATTTCATTTAAATAAATTTTATGTGGAAGAGAAGACTCACAAAGGAGATTGGATAAGTGAAAAATGTCATTCCCATGATATAGAAGGAAAAAAAGAGAAAGAGGGAAAATGAAATCAGCATTGTGCTGATGAAAATGGGAAAAGAAATAAAGAAAAATATAAATAGTTGTTGTCACTATAAAAACTAAGCATTGTTATGAGAAGAAAGCAAAATGATGAAGGCTTTGATAAGCCTAAGCTTGGGGAAATCAAGCTTATAATATGAATATGGATGGAGAACCTATGGGGGCTATAAATTCTCATGTTGTTAAGGTAATTTATAGCTATAGTATATGTTGATGTGTAGAAATTAAGAGAAAGGAAACATCCAAGGAGGCCTTTCAAGGTGAAGAGGTGAATATATAAGCATAAAATCATGCACTTAAGAAAGTGAAAAGGATAAGTTGATTTGTACTTCAACTAGAACATGTGAAAAAATAGAGAAATAAGTAGTTTGTTTGAGGACTCTAATGAATGAAAGATATCTGTTGGGAGGGTGAACACCGGAAGCACACAATTTGATTACTAAACCAAGCAACTTAATATGCGGAAATTAACCAGATTCACCAAGTAACTAGAATTCAGAATAACACAGCATATGAGAGACAATACCAAATTGTATTAACACTTTATACAGAAAAGAATACAATAAAGAAGATGCCACTTCTTCTCCACCACCTTACAGAGGTTTCCCACGCCTCAAGTGAACAGTAATTCTTCTCCCCAAAGCTCTCCCTCTCACAGGTCCCAACACCCAACTCAAATACAGAGTTGGTGTTCACCTCCCGTGCTCCACGCACACCACAAGTGCTCCACGCACTCCACAAGTACTCAAGGTACTTCAAGTAGATCTCCCATGAATCTGCAACAACCTGTAATTCAACAGACCATACTTATGGAAGGAACTCCCTTGCCTTCCTCTTGCTCTATCCGAGTACACACCTGTACTCCAAGTAGATCCTGCCTGATACTGCTCCCTGTTGTGTTGCTGTCTGTATGACCTTGCACACCTACAAATCAATCAATGGTTCTATTCACCTGTGAACCTCGACCTTGCACACACATACACCTGCAGATCAACGATCTTACTTACCATGTAGATCTCCTATATAGGCCATGCAACTGTGACCAAGATCCTACACTCTTGAAGAACCCAGCTGGCTCTCCAATCCAGCACCAA
This sequence comes from Torreya grandis, assembly GCA_037957365.1. Lineage (NCBI taxonomy): Eukaryota > Viridiplantae > Streptophyta > Pinopsida > Cupressales > Taxaceae > Torreya > Torreya grandis. The sequence goes on along the minus strand of JARHVA010000545.1, from coordinate 95,578 downwards.
CACACCTGGTACTGTGGCACTAGGAGGAACGCACCATAGCTCTACCTCACACACAGAAGGAGCTTATAATTATGCTCTCTTACTCCCTAGCACACTTTTCCAATACAACCATGAGTCTATTATATAGATCTCATCCAAACAATGATTAGACATCTAATTACAATAATTAGATCCGCAGCTATGAGTCTAAAATTAGCGCTCATCATGCAAACTCTTGGTTCGTTAGTTCACTGCCCGTAATTAACTCGCAGTCAAACTACACAGGCGACCGACGTCGGTCCCTGTCCGCCTGGGGTCGCCGACGCCGGCCGATATATGACCGACATCGGTTGCCTTCCTGTCTTACCCTGCCGACGCCGGTTGGCCAGACCAACGCCAAACACTTCTGACACTCAGCAACTCATTCTGCAACCTCCTCTCCTGTTTGCATCAGTGAAGCTTTTAGCTCCACAATCCTAACAATCTCCCACTTGGAGATAAACAACTGCACTGTACCTGTACCTGTACTCCATTTAATCTGTTTCCTGGTTTGTATCCCTCTTCAAGCTCCCACCTGAAGACAACCCACCACACATCCCGTGGTGTACCACCTGTCATCTGAGTAACCTGCCACATCTGAACCTACAACACCTGTAGTGAAGTCCTGACCCTGCATAGCAACACCTGCTGCCGGTCCCTCTCAGAAAAACCTGAGAATCCACTTCCCTGAATTGGCTCCTAACTCTCTGACAGCTCCCACTGCATGGGAATACTCAGGTCTATACCAGACCTCATGTGATTTCGGACACTGTACCTGTCCAGCCCTTAGTGTGCTCCCGGTTCTGCATCCCGAACCTCACCAACACTTGATTCACATCAGCTCCCACTCGAGACAAAATCAACCTGTGATCTCCATGCCTCCCATGTCAAAGAATTCCGCTGCTCCAAACTCCTCATGACATGCCACTGAACTAATCTTACCCTTAGCTCAGCAAAACCCTGTATGTACAAACCTGCTAGCTAGCATACTATCCACATACAGCAACAGAATGATGTTGCAATCACCATCCCCCTGGTAAGTCAAATCACAGTAGTTACCTGACACTGACTGAAGCCATGCTCCGTCCTCCACCTATCAAAACCTGTACCACTGTCCTGCAGCTCCACAAGACCATATACTTGGTCTTCCGTCTCACGTATCCATTCTCTCCATTCTTCTACTAAGGTATCCATTCGTCTCTGTGCTTTCATACCTGCTGGCAACTCTACCAAGACACACCTGTCTGGTTCTCCTCCAAGGAATCACATCCTCATCCATGCCAAGCTCACACCTGTTTCCTGGATCCTTCCTGCTCTACAATCAGCAACATGTATGAAGAAGAGGAACAACGAATTTGAGGGCCTACTTACGCCTTCAGTCCTCTGTATGGGTGTTTGAGACTCCTTGACAGCTTGCTGTCCACCCAAAATTCGTTACAGTGACCGACCTCGGTCACTCCACAGTCTGCATCCGACCGACGTCGGTTCCATGCGTCTGTACCTGACTACCAACCTGCCTGCGCTGGTGTCCCTGCTGCCGACGTCGGTCCTTCTAACCGACATCGGTCTTACCTTCTGCCGACGTCGGTCCCATGACCGACATCGGTCTTACCCTGCCCGACATCGCCGGCTTCGGTCTGCACATGACTGACATCGGCACCTGTCTGTTCGACGCCGGTTCCTCTTGACCGACATCGGTGTCTGTGTTCGCCTGTGAGTGATGACTTTTTACCCGCGAGCTCCTTTGAATCAAAATCCATGTCCAAACTGCCCTGCTCAGAAGTATCCAGCCACATCCACTGGGTTCTGTCCACCATCTCCTCCATAAACACCAAGGCTTTCCAGTTCTTAAGTCTATCAAATATATCTGTCTTCTGCTTAAGAACATGCATCTCCTTCCTGCTCATGTGACCAAGCCTACGAAGCCACGTCTCCGCAACAAAAGAAGAATCAGTAATATAAACAAGTAGATAAAGGATACCTGTTTTCTTACCACCAGCTAATTCAAGTGCATCCGCTGTGAGAGTTCTTGTGCATCTCTCATCACCCAATCTTTCTGAATAAATTAGCCATATCTCCAAACCTGGGACCTGCATGACCTTCATCAACACCTGTGTGTTGGCCGCCTGCAATTTCAGCTTCACTTCCCCTTTGCCAATCCTTTGGCAAGGCTCACCAGCTCCTCTACCTGGAACTGCATGGAAAGAGGCAACTGAATCTTTTATCCAAGATTCAACTTTATCCAAGAAACCTGCAAACACATCCTGTGCAACAACACCTGCTACATCTGTATCTTCAGTTTCTTCATGCTGATCTGCTACCAACCAGCAATAATCTTTTACCTGCTCTTTCTTTCCATAGGACCGTGAGTGACCATCTGTGCTTTTCAACTCCTCCATTCTTAGCTTACTTTGATCTGCAGTTGCTCTACTCCCACTCGATCAGAAACCCCTGAGAGTGCCCTGTAACCAAACACAAAACCTGCTTCCTCCAACCTCAGCTCAGATACCACCTGTTGGTATCAAGCTCAAGAACCTACAACCAAGGCTCTGATACCACTTGTTGGGAGGGTGAACACCGGAAGCACACAATTTGATTACTAAACCAAGCAACTTAATATGCGGAAATTAACCAGATTCACCAAGTAACTAGAATTCAGAATAACACAGCATATGAGAGACAATACCAAATTGTATTAACACTTTATACAGAAAAGAATACAATAAAGAAGATGCCACTTCTTCTCCACCACCTTACAGAGGTTTCCCACGCCTCAAGTGAACAGTAATTCTTCTCCCCAAAGCTCTCCCTCTCACAGGTCCCAACACCCAACTCAAATACAGAGTTGGTGTTCACCTCCCATGCTCCACGCACACCACAAGTGCTCCACGCACTCCACAAGTACTCAAGGTACTTCAAGTAGATCTCCCATGAATCTGCAACAACCTGCAATTCAACAGACCATACTTATGGAAGGAACTCCCTTGCCTTCCTCTTGCTCTATCCGAGTACACACCTGTACTCCAAGTAGATCCTGCCTGATACTACTCCCTGTTGTGTTGCTGTCTGTATGACCTTGCACACCTGCAAATCAATCAATGGTTCTATTCACCTGTGAACCTCGACCTTGCACACACATACACCTACAGATCAACGATCTTACTTACCATGTAGATCTCCTATATAGGCCATGCAACTGTGACCAAGATCCTACACTCTTGAAGAACCCAGCTGGCTCTCCAATCCAGCACCAACACACCTGGTACTGTGGCACTAGGAGGAACGCACCATAGCTCTACCTCACACACAGAAGGAGCTTATAATTATGCTCTCTTACTCCCTAGCACACTTTTCCAATACAACCATGAGTCTATTATATAGATCTCATCCAAACAATGATTAGACATCTAATTACAATAATTAGATCTGCAGCTATGAGTCTAAAATTAGCGCTCATCATGCAAACTCTTGGTTCGTTAGTTCACTGCCCGTAATTAACTCGCAGTCGAACTACACAGGTGACTGACGTCGGTCCCTGTCTGCCTGGGGTCGCCGACGCCGGCCGATATATGACCGACGTCGGTTGCCTTCCTGTCTTACCCTGCCGACGCCGGTTGGCCAGACCAACGCCAAACACTTCTGACACTCAGCAACTCATTCTGCAACCTCCTCTCCTGTTTGCATCAATGAAGCTTTTAGCTCCACAATCCTAACAATATCCAAGTAGAATGGTGATGTCACAAATGAAATCAAAGGAAGAGATGACATCTATTAGAAAAGGGCTGCTGAAAATAGAGATGAGTGATGGAAGGAAGAATCAAATAGTAGGTTGGATAGTGAATGGATAAATACAAGAAGTCTTTAGGAGTAGGTGGTTGAAAGATAAACATGGTTTCAAGCCCAATAGATAAGGTATTATATAATAAATAACATATTGGTGGACATGGTTAGACAAAGATGAGATTGATCCTACATGAAGATGGGGAAAAAATCATTTGGTGAAAGTGGATAGACTATGCCCCAATAGTGGGTAAGAAGAAATAAATAATTTGTGGATGTAGTGAAACTATGGTCAATCCATTTCCACATAAGGGAAGAAATTTAATATTAGTAGAAGAGGATGGAAACAAAGACAAGTTGGAAGTGGAAGAGAGAGAAAAGTAGATGAAATATTTGGTGTACTAGAAGGGAATACCATAATCATCAATCTTAGTGGCCAAAAGAGTAATTTTCCATTTATTCCATCTATGTTAGCAAGACTCAATTTTTAAATTACCTTGAATGTTTTATGCAAGAGCATCCAAGGTGTATGGGTAATCCTACATCACCAAAAATAGGTATGAGTTGGTGTAGTTTCAAAAAACACTTTCAAAAAACACTTTTAAAGAAAATTTATCAAATTAATAGGGTTCTCAGGTCACATTTTGAGATTTAGTTTTGGTTCATGGATTTGTAGTAGTTTTTAGGTCCTAGGGATTACATGGATCACACTCAGGGTCACATGGTCATATTCCAATGTTGTAACTCTAAGTTTATTTGTATTAGTTTTATCTAATATTTTAGATCATAGCTTTAGGTTGCAATGTCAGAGGCCAAGTGTACATTATTTCTAAAGTCTCTAGGTCCATAGGGACTACATAATATATATGTATCAGGGTCCACATTATTTCCCTATGTTTACAAGTCCATAAATATTCTTTTTTTGTATTTAAGGCTTCTTTTTGGACCTAAAAGAATAGACATTGGTTTATAAAGTCTAACAGGTCAATAAGACTCTTGGGATTCATACAAAAGACCATAAAAGTTTACAAAGACCATGGAGGTCAGGTGTCACAGTCACAATTACTCATAGGGCCTTAGTTTGTTCATAAGTCTAAGTCATGATAGGGACCATGGGTAGATGTGTGACCAATTTCAAATTTGAGTTTATAACTCCAATGGATCTACAATAATCCATAAAGCAATCACATGACTCTAAGAACTTGAATCACAACACATGTCATAAAATCTAAGGGTCACAAGATATAGTAATAGCCATAGTGTAATGCAAATGTATTACAATCCTTAAATTAATTTAATTGATTAATGGGACCACAAGCATAAAGAGAGGCAATGATGAAAAGAGGTGAATGCATGAGGGACCATAAAATGGATCCATGGGTCCATGAAGTCTTTGAATACCACGAGAAAGGCTTTGGATCCTGTTATCTAGGGGCCATGACATCTTGGCACTTGGCATGATCACATGCAATTTATGATCATAATTTCAAATTTGGTCACAACAATAAAATAACATGAAGATCTTCAAATCATCACAAATTTCATGTTAAATCACCAATTTATGAATTTAAGGTCTCATTAGAAAACTCTAGAAGAGAACATTGTAGACACCTAAATCTGGCCACCAATGACCATCAATCAAGCTTTTGATCAATTTCCACCAAAATCCAAAATTTGGCTTAAAAACACTAAAATACATTAAAAGAGTTGAAATTTTTATATTCAAGTGCCAATTTTTGCTAGGGTATCATTAAATGGGGCAATTCAATTTATGAAGTAACTAACTTTGATCAGATCATTTTGAGTCAAAATGACATTTTTATACCTAGGTTCTCTAGATTGCTCTTTTTTATCAAATTTTATATACAAGACATATGGCTTTATTATTTTGCATTGGAAACATCCTAAATGGGATAACAGTTCTAATGCATATAACATCAACTTCCAATTCTAATCTAGTCAAATTTTGAGCTAATAATATGACATTTTGACCAATTTAATTAATTTGTGCACAAATTGTGAAGCTTGTGCATCAAAGTTGACTAATCATGTTTAAGGCTAATTAAACCAAGTCAAGAGATTAAGTTAATTTTCTATGGAAATTTTTGAATATATTTTTATGAATTGATACTGAATATCTACATTATCAAATGACATCATTTCTTGGAAAGACATCCCTAGGCCATAAATGCATAAAATATCTCATCAAGCCACCCCATGCCTCAGTAAGACCCTCCCATGCCTCATCAATGCCTCTCATTCCTCTTAAATGTCCCTTCTTCCAAAATATTTATGGGGGATATTTAAGAATTTAATTACATAATTTGGATTAATTCATGGCCACACATCTTAATCTTGAGATGGAGAGTCATGGTTGATCCTAAACCATTTTAAAAATATATAAATAGGAAGCCTTGCATATTGGTGTTTAAGCTCGTTTATGCCAAAATTATAATGCTCAAATGCATTCAAAAATCCATTTCAATTAGTATTATGATGTCAAATTATTGAGCCAAGCCAAGCCAAGTCAAAGTCATCACAAAGATGCCAAGAAGAAGAGGACATAGCCAAGCCTCCTTTGATGAAGACTCATTGAGCATAAGCAGAGCAAGCCAAATCGAAGAATACTCTTGAAGCATCAAAGAAGGTAAGGAATGTTTGTTTTCTTACATTTTTGTTGAGCTTTGTCATTTATTTTCTTCACTAAGCTCTCTCATTGAGATAGGCTTAAGGTGTTAACTATTAGTGTGTTATTTTGAATTTGATTTCATATACTAACACTATACTAATATTTCCTTATTGAAATATTATGTTCACAAATGGCATGACCAATGGGACTTAGTCTCAAAAATTTGGTCAAATTGCATTTATAAGCAACCTAACAACCATTATCATGTAGGATCTTGGAGTGTGGAAATAAAGAAGGAAAAAAATTGAGCAAAAATCCATTTTTTGGTAAGTCATGGTTTTGTTCTCAAGACTGTGTAGCCCAACTCACCTACCAACCGAACTCGACTACCAACCCAACTCACCTACCAGCCCAACTTAGCTACTAGCCTAGCTCACCTGCCAACCCAATTTGCCAATGCAACCCAACTCACTTACCATCCCAACTCACCTACCAACCCAACTCGCCTATTATCCCAACTCACCTGTCAACCCAACACACCTATGCAACCCAACTCACCTATCAATCTAGCTCCCCTGTCAACCCAACTCAACCATCAACCCAACTCACCTATTAACCCAACTCGATTGTCAACCCAAATCTGTTTCCAACTTGAGAGCTCATTTTTCAAAAGTCCTTGTCTCATTCTCTAAATTTCTTCAAAACAGGTAGTCCTAATCTTGTCTTTACAGGTTGAAATGATGGTTTGAAAGTTAATTGGCATGTTTTAACTAATCATACACTTAAATTTTAAGTTGTAAAAATAACTTGGTATAAATCATGCACACTTCAAATTTGGTGCCTAAAATGAATCTTTAACATGATAAGTCTTCAACACTTCAAACTTTGGGTTTAAAATGAATGTCCATGTTTATTGTTTCATTTAGTATTTTTTGTTGTAATATTTATATGTTTTTACAAATTAAGGCCAAGGGGTCAGAAAACATCACCAAACTTATATTTTAGTGATTAAAATTAGACTCATTTGTCAAGTTTATATTCAATAGATGATTAATTAATTGATTGGCAAAAACAAGGTTCATGTGTGTATGTTCTTCCATTCATCCCCTTTAGGGAAATTTTGGAATCAAAAGCACTGTCCTTATAGAAAACATGCCTAGTCTAAGGCATATAAATAATGTTGTCTAAATCACTCCCCAAAAAATCACAATAGTTTGGGTGATCTTGAAATGATCCTATAGTATTTCTATTAGTCATTTATTTTATTGCATCTTGGCTTGTCAGGGGGACTTCATTACCTCTCACAAGTTATATAGGGAAGATTTAACCTAGAGTTTCATCTCCCAACACTAACATCAACCACTCCCACTAGGATAAAATGTTTGAGTAGTTAAACTACCTTCTAGTGTTGGAGTTGCACACAAGATGTATCTGCACTTTGGACATCGCACTAAACTGAGTAAGTGATGGATGTAGTGGTTGAAAAAAGGGTAAGACCTTTTCACAACTAGCCAAGAGTCATAGAGACCCATTTATGTGATTTTATTTTGCATCATGACATGAAAGTAATTATGTAATTGATTCCTCTAAAAACATTCAAATATTGTAGATCTTAGATAAATCCCCACTTGCCATGGAAGTGTTATTGGTGCAAGGTGCACCTCAAGTTCCATGTCATAGTACTATCATTTGAGATAAGGGGGTGTAAAAACCCTACTATATAATGTGCATTTTAATTTTTGGATGAACACTAAAAGCCTCTCAAATGATGTATATTGATGGATTTCAACAATACCAAGCAACCTTGTCAGTTTAGGACCTAAGAGCGATTAATTAGTTGGTTATATCTTAGATTAAAGTTTTGTTTAGATTCAAAAACTTGGTGTGATAAAATGATACAAAATAATCACATATTCTTCATTTTCCTTTGACAAAGAGGTGTTATACTACCTATGTGAATCATCAATTTACCTTGTTTAAAGTTCATCAAAACTTGGAGTTATATCATCCACTTTGGCATAGTTATTCTACCTAATTGAGTCTAGACTTCTACCAAATATTTTTTAAGTCATTCATTTATAACTTAAATTTCAAATTACACATTCATAAGTTCATAAGGTTTATGTGTTAAGTGGGTTCACCATTTTCAAAAAAGTTGAGGGAACATAGGTCCATTTTTCAATTTGGGTTGAAGGTCATTTAAGACTCATAATAATTATCACCACTTGATAGACTGAAGTCATTTTATGCTAAACACTTGTACTTTGAGTCTATGTACCAAACATTTTTATGTTACCATCTTATTTCCACTGAGATCATTTGAAAACATACCTTTTTTCCTTATATATATTGTCAAAAAATTTAAGGAATGTATGTCATTTGAGTTAAGAAAGGTAGTGTTATGCTACCAAATTTGGGAGAAACCATCTTTGCCTGAGAGAGTTTTTGAAACAAACATTTTGTCACAACTTTTGAATAATCTTGCATTGTTTCATTGATCAAAACATTTAAAAAATTATTTCATAGACCTTTTTGTATAGAGTCCAAGTTTGTCAAAAATATTTTCTCAAGCTAATCTAAGTAAACCTTTGTGAATCTTTGTTTAGCACAGTTACGCCATTCACATTTGTCTATCTTATTTTTAAAAAGAACCAAGATTTATACCATTATTAGTGAGGAAATAAACTATCTCTAAACTACATTTTGTTTCATACCTTATACTTATTTGATCAAGTTCATGTCCAAGATTCAAATGCCTAGTTTTTGTTAGAAGTGTTTCAAATCCATTAGATTAAAATATCATCTATTTCAAAGTCTAGATTTTGACACCGTTTGGCAAAAAAATTTAACACATGCCTTGTTTGAGTCTAGATTTTAATGCCATGTTTGGCCAAAAGACCTAGCAACTATTTATTTCCTAAATTAGATTGATTTGAAACACTTTGACCTTAGATTTTGATATTTTGATTTTTGGTCTATTTACTTTATATTTTTTGTATAAGACATGTAACGTTAGATAATTAACATTAGCTTGTCTTATCACAAATCATTTCATAAACCTTTCCATTATTTTGATGAATCTAGATCAAGTTTGAACATCATCTTTTAAACATTGTCTTTTTAGAGTTTTTAGAACTCTCTTCCCTTTTTATTGCAAAACATTCACTATGGATCCCAACATGTATTCCTAAACTCGTAATGGATTCATGTACAATCCAAGGATTAGTAATGTGTTTTTGCAAGAAAAAATAGTGTAAGACCCCTACATAGACAATATTGCTTATGACATGGATCCTTATCCCTCTCATAATATTCAAATAGGGGCATAAAACCAAGATCCATTAGCTAACTATTTGGTTAATACACCACCATATTTAGAACAAGACCAAGAACAAACCATATAATACCTGGCTATGATACCCACAACTGAAGAACGAGTTCCTCAATAATCATACTCTATTAATACACCTTCCACATATGATCAATTTTTGTTTGAGAATATTTTTTTGGAGAATAAAGATGAGATTTTATTTAGAGCCATACAAGTAAGGGCTAAGTTTCCAACATACTTCCCTCATGAATGTTTACCACGCTTAGTAAGAATGCCTCACAACATATTATATATTCAACAGACTTATTCTATCAATCCTTTAACTCTAGTCTAACTGATTTATCAGGACCCTAATATGCCTAACAAAGGAAATAAACTTATGGAAGACCACTTTAATCAAATACATGTAACATATCAAAACTACTCAAATCTAGTGTGTAATTTCAATCAGATGACCATGGTGAGTAAACCTCTTATTGACTTAGTTCCTTCAATAGGAGTTTTTATAGAGTTAACTGGTTAAGATAATTAAAGTTTAGACCCATTCGTATAAAATACTTTGGTAGATAACTTGTTGCATACACCAATTATAGAATAAGTGTCTTCTTCTTCTATGCAAAATAATGAGCAAAACATAGTGGATAATGCACAAGAAATGTCTAATCCAAATTAAAGTGGTACTAATACATAAACAATAGTAAAAAACATGTGCCTTTATTTAATACCATGAGTGGATCTACAAACCTAGGAATGGGAGCTTCTATACCCCAACCTCAACCAACTACTTCCAATCCTCAACCAACTACTTTATCAAGCACACAACCAATAGGATCAAGTAGTCAACCAACAACCAATGTCATACCTCAACAATAAAATGTGATGAATATTATTTATCCTTAATAGGTGATGAGTATCATTCCATAATAATAGGCACAAATGAGTATACCAATGTAGCAGAGGCCAAACATATTACCACCTCAACTAAGGGCAACTAATGTTCCACCTCATTAGGTAGTAGTAAACATACCTTCTTCTTCACATACCAATATGCCAATTCAAAACCTAATAATGTTTAATCAATAATGTATTCATGTTGGTCAATGATAGGTGCCTATTCTCTAACATGAATCCACTTCATAACTAGGATTCATGCAACAAGGGGGTTTCAATATCTCTCAAATACTTGTTAAGAAATAATTGCCTTTTGTATAGAAAATACCACAAGTTCAGAGAAAGGGTCTTGGTTTACAAGTTACCACTCAAAAACAAGGTTTGTGTAGTTAGAAACAAATCTCTATTCAACCATAATAGGCACAATATAGTTATATCCCTCCATCCTAACCTCAAAATCCTCCAAGTCAAACCTTCATCACTAACCCAAACTAGAAACTAGAATATCATATAACCAAATGTGTAATTTCAACAAGCACATCCTAATCTACATATGCATATTCCTAGATCATTTCCCAACCAATCCAACATATACCAACAAATACCACCATCATACCCTGGTCAAAGTGTTACACTTATGATAGCTCAACTATCTACCCATGACAATGGCCCCCTTCAAGCCAATGTTCCCTCTAGTTTATTATCCCAAGAATTACAATAAATAAAATATGTAATCACCACCATCCAAGTGAGGAAATCAGCTAACAAGTTTAAGTTGGATGATGTGTGTTCCTATCATTTCAAAATGAAGTACTTATAGATTCCATTTCCTCTAGGATATGGGCCACCAAAATTTGGTAAATACAGGGGAAATGTGACCTAAAAGCACATTTAACTAAATTCTTTGTCGCATGTCAGTTAGTGGCATATAACAATATATACCTTTTGTTGTTATTTCCAAAGAGCTTAGCTAGACAAGCCTTGGAGTGGTTCTTGAAGTTGCCTAAGAATTTAGTAACTAATTTTGATGACATTTTAGATAAGTTTTTGTAACACTTTTCCTATAATCTTGAGCATGATATTTCATTAGATTATTTGATGCAAGCTAAACAAAAATTCAATGAGAGTTTTGCATGTTATCTATAGTGATGGGGAGAAATTACAAGTTGATTCACTCATAGTTTACTAGATAAACAATTAGCCATTGTATTCACTAAAAACTTATATAATGAGATATCCTATCCTTTGGAACTATAGTGTGCACATACCTTTAAAGAAATCATTGACAAAGGTTTGTCAATTGAGTGAGCACTCATTAATAAAGGAGTCATCAAACTTAATTCTATTAATCAAAACCAAGGTACCAATCAGGGAAGTGGCCAAAACCAACATCCAATGTAAGTGCAAGCATCATAACCAGCATAAGATAATAACCAAGATAAACCAAAGCAATTCATATACAAGAGGAATGTTGTGGGAAATGGAGTAACTAAATTATGTCATGTCCAAACAGTGTAAACATCATCTGCTTAACTTGCACCACCTTTTTATCTTACTCCTACCTAACAACCTCTTCAACCAACATCACAAGTGTAACAACCAAGACCCACACAATAAATGCCACAACCTTTGCCATTGCAAAACCCTCTTTCAAGGAGAACTGTGCCTACACATCATGGTTTTAGTGATCTTGGAGAGCCTATTAAGTATATATTTTGAAAAATTGTTATCACTAATTTGATTAGTTGGTCTATATCAAAGTATTATCCTCAAGGCATCCCTTATCCTAATTGGTACCATGAAAATGAATTTTATGAGTATCATCGGGTCAATGAGCATAATCTATGAAGATGTGTGCAAATCAAACATTTAATTAAAAATATGTTGGAAAGTGGGAAGATCACATTGGATGGTAGTGCTTCCACATCCAATCATAATTTTAGCATCTATCAAAACCCTTTTCCACAACATAACAAATAAATAACAACAATAATAGCCATGATCAGTGCAATAATAAAATTAAAGGCCAAACTAGTAGACTCAATAGTAGAACCAAAAATGTTAGAACAATGGACAAAACCAAGGTTAGAATGGTAAACACCAACAAACCTACTATGCAGCTGGACATAAATACAATAGGTTTATAGGTCATATTGTAGGGGGTAGTATTAATACCATCTACATTAATCCTAGATTGAGCACTAATCAATCTAGACCATTTCTAAACAATGCCACTCAACCAAATTACATGGATAATCCTTCTTTGACATGGGATCGCATGTAGGTGAACCAACAAATCAATATGTCCACTTTTGGACCTTATATCGATAACTCATCCTTGTCTCGTGACTACATACAAGTGCACCAACAACTAAGACTTGTCCTATTTGGTCCCACACCATTACCACCATTTTTAAACAATCATGGTCTTGTATTTAACCCCAATTTTGCAATCACAACTTAGAGGTCAAGGATTACCATCCCAAGCCCATAACCATCTACCACTTTTCCCATTATATAAAAAACCATTTAACCTCAGAATAAACCATTTACCATTGACCCATAAAAGAAGTTTGATATTGTGGAACAATTACAGAAGACACTAGCCCACATCTCCATTTTAGATTTGTTGTGAATGTCGACAATCCACAAGAACATTTTGAATGAGTTCTTAACCCAATCCACTTTTTCCAATGACATATCCCATAATAAATTTCAATCTTTGGTTAGACACCTAGCTCCCACCCAATAAGTCACATTCAACCAAAGTGATATGTCTTCCCTTGGCCTACTTCATAATAATCCATTGTATATAGAAGTTTGTATAAAGCATCATTAAGTGAAACATGTCCTTATAGACAATGGATCAAGCCTCAACATAGTGTCTCTAAAGATCATCAAGATTTTTGGGTACATATTGGTAGATCTCCAACTAAAAATGATAATGATCAAAGACTATGATAATTAGGATAGAGAATCTCAAGGCACCATTATCTTGTCAGTTATCATTGGGACTTTGACCCATGATACAATTTTCCATGTGCTTGATCTTGAGTTGTCATATAGTATGCTTATAGGTAGGCCTTTGTTATATGAAATTCATGCTCAGTCCCATCATGATTGCACCAATGTATCAAGTTCTCCCACTCAAGGATGGAAGTGCATATTCTAAGAGATTTGCACCCATATGAACATTGCAAACATCTTGAGGCTAAGTTACAAAGCCACAATTACCAATACAACATAAATACAAGTTCCAATCAGGATAAAGGAAAGGCCATACATATTGATTCTCTAGATGACAATTATATATATCCTAATACCTTGGATTCCCTTTCCTACATGTTGTCTCCTGAATCTTCTAATCATTACACCATTTCAGCTAATGGCCCAGGATAATATTTAATGCATGATACCTTTCATATTATAGACCTTCCATATAATCTAAAGTCATTTTGAAGACCTAAATCTAAGCCATTTCATCCAAAATGGAAATAAAAGAGTAAAGATAAAATACCTATCATATTTTTACCAACATTTAGCCTAGAACTGGACCCTCTTGAAAGGGATGAATTATGGTTGTATAATGACAACCAAGCTAAATATTATAAAAATTCAAAGTATCTTATTCCCAATAGGATCATGAAGAATCAAGACTATGAAGGAGGAGGCTTCGAGGCTAATCAACAAAGAACACTTGAGACAATTTCCATGACCAAACACAAAAGACTCTATGGAATTGGATTTAACTACTTGAGGATGACTCCATATATCTTACTCATGTTTCATCCCCATTAACTAGTGATGAGGATGTCAGTAGTAAAGTAGAGTTTGATCATAGCCTTATCTTTGATGACCTAGCTGAGACCAACACATTTGATAATAATTCCATATGTACCCTTAGCCCAATCATTCATAAAACCCATTGCCATTATACCATCCCCAACTTATAGATTGGGACCAATAAGAATCCAATTTACCGATTAATGAGTTTCAGAATGATGAGGCATTCTATGATTTTCTAGGCTTTAGAGATAATGTTACATTGGGAGATCATAAAATAGGGTTCTCAATCACATTGGATCCTAAAGCCTATTTTGGAGAGTGGGTGAATACCCTTGGCCAAAAATAAATAACTAAAACATTGAGGTCCCAAAGCAAAAACCTCTTTAAGGTACTTTCTAAATAGGGAAAATGTAAAGATAAAGGCTAGTTTACTTATGAAAACCTATTTTAGATGTCATTAGATGCGGATTTTAATTCTTCTTTGAATTTAGACTAAGAGACCACCAATGATGAACTTGCTTATGGATCTGAGTTCATTTTTAAGCAATAATAAGTGTTTGATTGAGTTATTTAATATTTTTTTACTATTTTCATCACATAGATAGATCTCCCATTGGGGGACTAAAATTCATCATGCCTAGAAGAAGTTGAAGAGCCAGTCCTAATAGAGGACTTGATATAGTCCAACAGTTCAATTCTTTGCCTAGTATCCTAGAAGATGGCTTGACCCTTCTAGTCAAAGATACAATAGAGGTAAACATCAAGACTTCATCAAACCTAAAATGGATCAAATTAGACATGTACCTTACTAAGGAGGAATGTGAAGTCTTTAAAACTATATTGAGAGAATTTGTAGATATCTTTGTATGGGCTTATTTTTACATGTCAGGTTTAGACCCCACCTTGGTTTTACATCACCTTATGGTAAATCTTGATGCCAAACTAGTTAAGTAAAAGTTATTCAAGATGCATCCTTAAATTTCTATATTAGTAAATAAAGAGTTTGAAAAACTCTTATAAGTAGAATGTAATTGATCCATTGACTACTCAGAATGGATATCTAATGTTGTACATATTAGAAAAAATCTTGAAATAATCAAAATCTATAATGATTTTTGAGACATAAATAAAGCTTTCCCTAAAGACAACTTTTCATTGCCTGATTTGACATGATCATCAACTCCATAGTAGGTTATGAGATTATTTCACTCATGGATGGATTTTTAGGATATAACCAAATTAGAATAGCACTAGAATACCAACAAAACACAACATTCACCACTCCATGGGGCACATTCTATTATTAGGTAATGCCATTTGGTCTTAAGAATGTTGGAGCTACATATAAAATAGCCATGACCATCATATTCCATGATATGATGCATGATATTATTGAAGACTATGTCGATGACATACTAGGTAAATAAAAAACTAGGTCCGACCATCCAAAAATATTACATAGAATATTTGAAAGACTACATAAGTACAAAAGCTGATTGAATCCAAAGAAATGTGTGTTTGGAGTAACATCAGGAAAATTACTTGGCATCATTATGTCTTGCAAAAAAATTGAAGTTGATCCAGCCAAAGTCCAAGCTATAATAGAGATTCCACCACCAAACAATTTTAAGGAAGAAAACTTCATGGAAGAGGATGTGGAAGTAATAAATTATTCACCAATAATAAATCATTCACCAATTTTTAAGTTTGTTCTTAACTAGTCACCAATATCTCAAATCTACTCTCCTTCCTTTGAATAATTATTTTGTAAGACACTTTGGATAGGTCTTAAGAAACTTAAGTATATATGTAGGTTCAAATCATACAATAAATCACAATAGGTCTCTAAGAGATTGAGCTTTCATTCTCAAATTCTTTTTTTTTAAGTTTCTAGGTCTTTAGACCTAGTTGTTGTTCCAATAGGTCAATTTATAAAAATAGGGTTTTTAGCTCTTCAAAATTATATTTATAATAATATTTTATAAATTATAACATGTTCCAACTCTTACCCAATTTTATAGAACTAAAATCAACAAAAAACTTGTCTTATCTTATGCACAACTTTTTCAAAAATGGTCTTCTATTATTGTATGAAAAAATAGTCCTATGTACCTATAATTTCAAACATCTTATCAACCCAATGATACATGAAATAAGTTATAAGGTCCTTTCCCTATATGATTACAAATTTTTAGATCTTATTGTTTAATCATTTTATTTTTAGAGGTGTTTTACCCATGAAACCCTTACGTCAGATTTATTTAGAATTTTTACAGGCCAAGAGCTAATTATTGATAGTTAATAAAGATCATTGGGATTTTATATGGTATAAAACATGTATATTGGTCTTAATAAACATATTAAAATATTACAATATTCCAATTGAGTTCATATAACAATTTTCATGTGTAAATAAGCCTCTTAAAATGACTGTAATAGTAAAAATATAGAATTCTTGAGGGTTTCACAAATATAACTGAGATTTAAGCTTGCAGTCAATATGAAAGGATTATAATCATATTATTAAAGTATAATAAAATAAAAAAAATTCAATAAGAATCAAAAATATTTATTATTTACAACAAGAAAACATTTACATAGTCCTCCTCTATTGAGACAGACTTACAACATATGCTCTAACCTCTTCAAAAATGATATTCTTTGTCCTTTTAAGCTCTTTGGTTTGTCTTGTACTATTTCACAAGAAGAACTATTTGGTCTTAGATTATCAAAAAGAATGGATCATACATGGAATATTTATTAATATAGTATGACTATTGAGAAACTGGTTCTTTAGCTGTGGGTATCTTAGGTAGGTATTGTGTGGTTTGTTCTTGGTCTTGTTCTAAATATGGTGGCATATTAACCAAATAGTTATCCAATGGATCTTGGTTTTTTGCCCCTATTTGAATATATAAGAGGGATAAAGATCCATATCATAAGCAATATTGTCTATGTAGGGGTCTCACACCATTTCTTCTTGTGCAACCACATTACTTATCCCTCGATTGTACATGAATCCACTACGAGTGTAGGAAAACATTTTGGGATCCATAGTGAATGTTTTATGATAAAAATGGAAAACTCTAAAAAGACAATGTCTAAAATATGATGTTAAAAGTTGATATAGATTCATCAAAAAAATGGAAAGGCTTATGACATTATCTGTGATAAAACAAGCTAGTGTTAAGTATCTAACATTACACATCTTATACAAAAAATATTAAGTAAATGGACCAAAAATCAAAATGCCAAACTCTAAGGTCAAAGTGTTTCAAATGAGTCTAATCTAGGAAATAAATATTTTATAGGTCTTTTGGCCAAACACAGATCAAAATCTAGACTCAAACAAGGCATGTGCTAGAACTCTTAGCCAAATGGTGTCAAAATCAAGACTTTGAAATAGATGAGATTTTAATCTAATGGATTTGAAACACTTTTAACAAAAACTAGGCATTTGAATCTTAGACATGAAATCAATCAAATAGGTATAAGGTATAAAATAAAAGGCACTTTAGAGATAGTTTATTTTCTCGTTAATAATGGTATAAATCTTGGTTCTTTTGACAAATAGGCTAGATAGATGTGAGTGGCGTAACTATGCTAAACAAAGATTCACAAAGGTTTACATGAATTGGCTAGAATTTTTTTTTTGGGAAAACTTGGACTCTATGCAAAAAGGTCTATGAAATAATGTTTGAAATTTTTTGAGAAACATAACAACACTAGACTAATCAAAAGATGTGACAGAATGTTTCTTTCAAAAACTCTCTAAGGTAAAGATGGTTTCTCCCAAATTTGGTAGCGTAACACTACCTTTCTTAACTCAAATGAGATACATACCTTATATGTTTTGACAATATATCTAAGGGAAAAAGGTATGTTTTCAAATGATCTCAATGGAAATAAAATGGAAACACAAAAATGTTTGATGCATAGACTCAAAGTGTAAGTGTTTAGCACAACATGACTTAAGTCTTCAAGTGGTGATAATGATTATGAGTCTTAAATGACCTTCAACCCAAATTGAAAATTAGACGTAAGTTCCCTCAAGTTTAGTGAAAATGGTGAACCCACTTAACACATCAACCCTATGAACTTATGAAGGTGATTTTTTTTTTAATTTAAGTTATAAATGAGGGACTTAAACAATGTTTTTTAGAAGTCTAGACTCAACTAGGTAGCATAACTATGCCAAAGTGGATGATATGACTCCAATTTTTGATGAAATTTGAACAAGGCAAATTGATGATTCATGTAGGTAGCATAACACCTCTTTATTTAAATGAAAATGAGGACGATGTGTTTATATTTTATCATTTATTCAAACTAATTTTTTGACTCTAAACAAAACTCTAATTTAGGACAACACCAACCATTTAATCGCTCTTAGGTCCTAAATTGACACGGTTGCTTAGTATTGTTAGAATCCATCAATACACATCATTTGAGAGGCTTTTATTGTTCATCCAAAAATTAAAATTCACATTATATAGTAATATTTTTACATCCCCTTCTATCAAATGACATTATTGTGACATGGACTTTGAGGTGCACCTTTCACCAATAACACTTCCACAACAAGTGGGGATTTGTCTACGATCTACAAGTTTTTGAATGTTTCTAGAGGAATCAATTACACAATGAATTTCATGTCATAATGAAAAATAAAATCATGTAATTGGGTTTTTATGGCACTTGTCTTGTTGCAAAAATGTCTTACCCTTTTTACAACCACTACATCTATCACTTTCTTAGTGTAGTGTGATGTCCAAAGTGCAGATACATCCCGTGTGTAACTCCAACACTAGAAGGTGGTTTAACTGCTCAAACCTCTGATCCTAGTGGGAGTGGTTGACATCATTTATGGGAGATGAAACCTTGGTCCAAGCTTCCCTATATAACTTGTGAGAGGTAATGAAGTCCCCCTCATAAGCCAAGATGTAATAAAA
The DNA here is from genome assembly GCA_037957365.1 of Torreya grandis. NCBI lineage: Eukaryota > Viridiplantae > Streptophyta > Pinopsida > Cupressales > Taxaceae > Torreya > Torreya grandis. The sequence continues at coordinate 76,191 of JARHVA010000545.1, read as the reverse complement.
TAAATGACTAATAGAAAGACTTTAGGGTCATTTCAAGATCACCAAAACTATTATGATTTTTTGGGGAGTGATTTAGACAACATTCTTTTTATACCTTAGACTAGGCATGTTTTCTATAAGGATATTGCTTTTGATTCCAAAAGTTCCCTAAAGGGGATGAATGGAAGAACATACACACATGAACCTTCTTTTTGCCGATCAATTAATTAATCATCTATTGAATATAAACTTGACAAATAAGTCTACTTTTAAGCACTAAAATAAAATTTTGGTTATGTTTTTTTGACCTTGGCCTTAATTTGTAAAAACATGTAAAGATTACAACAAAAAATACTAAATGAAACAATAAACACACACATTAATTTTAAACCCAAAGTTTGAAGTGTTCAAGACTTAGCATGCTAAAGATTCATTTTAGGCACCAAATTTGAAGTGTGCATGATTTATACTCTCCTCCACTCTTCAATTGTGTTTTTCCCTAGTGAGGCCAAACCTTACCCAAATTCATCCCAAAAAGTTTCTAATTGATGATGCCACCGTATATAAGATGTAAATGTTAAAAATCTATTCATTGTTTATAAATTTTATCAATTTTTTGTTATTTTCATTATTTAATTAGTAATTCATTTATTTTAAACAACCCATCCTACTAACCCTCATGTTACTCTACCTAACCCTCTTGTTCCTCTACCTAACCACCTTATTCCTTAGCCTACACCTCCTCCTAATCCTCTTATTCCTCATCTTAACCCTCCACCGAACCCTCCATCTAACTGTTCTCCTAAACCTCCACCTAACCCTCCTATAGTTCCAAAAAATCCCCCAGGTAGTCAATAGAGTCTATTAGACCACATTATGGATAATAAAATTGAAATTGAAAAATTAATTGGGAGAATGAGGACTATGTGTTTATATTTTATCATTTATTCACACTAATTTTTTGACTCTAAACAAAACTCTAATCTAGGACAACACCAACCAATTAATCACTCTCAGGTCCTAAACTAACATGGTTGCTTAGTATTGTTAGAATCCATCAATACACATCATTTGAGAGGCTTTTAATGTTCATCCAAAAATTAAAATTCACATTATATAGTAATATTTTTACACCCCCCTTCTCTCAAATGACATTATTGTGACATGGACTTTGAGGTGCACCTTTCACCAATAACACTTCCACAACAAGTGGGGATTTGTCTAAGATCTACAAGTTTTTGAATGTTTCTAAAGGAATCAATTACACAATGAATTTCATGTCATAATGAAAAATAAAAGCATGTAATTGGGTGTTTATGTCACTTGGCTTGTTGTAAAAAGGTCTTACCCTTTTTACAACCACTACATCTATCACTTTCTCAGTGTAGTGCGATGTCCAAAGTGCAGATACATCTCGTGTGTAACTCCAACATTAGAAGGTGGTTTAACTGCTCAAACCTCTGATCCTAGTGGGAGTGGTTGACGTCATTGCTGGGAGATGAAACCTAGGTCCAAGCTTCCCTATATAACCTAGATGCAATAAAATAAATGACTAATAGAAAGACTTTAGGGTCATTTCAAGATCACCAAAACTATTGTGATTTTTTGGGGAGTGATTTAGACAACATTCTTTATATGCCTTAGACTAGGCATGTTTTCTATAAGGATAGTGCTTTTGATTCCAAAAGTTCCCTAAAGGGGATGAGTGGAAGAACATACACACATGAACCTTCTTTTTGCCAATCAATTAATTAATCATCTATTGAATATAAACTTGACAAATAAGTCTAATTTTAAGCACTAAAATAAAAGTTTGGTGATGTTTTTTTGGCCCCTTGGCCTTAATTTGTAAAAACTTGTAAAGATTACAACAAAAAATAATAAATGAAATAATAAACACGCACATTAATTTTAAACCCAAAGTTTGAAGTGTTCAAGACTTAGCATGCTAAAGATTCATTTTAGGCACCAAATTTGAAGTGTGCATGATTTATAATCTCCTCCACTCTTTAATTGTGTTTTGCCCTAGTGAGGCCAAACCTTACCCAAATTCATCCCAAAAAGTTTCTAATTGATGATGCCGCCGTATATAAGATGTAAATGTTAAAAATCTATTCATTGTTTATAAATTTTATAAATTTTTTGTTATTTTCATTATTTAATTAGTAATTCATTTATTTTGAACAACCCATCCTACTAACCCTCATGTTACTCTACCTAACCCTCTTGTTCCTCTACCTAACCACCTTATTCCTTAGCCTAAACCTCCTCCTAACCCTCTTGTTCCTCATCTTAACCCTCCACCTAACCCTCCATCTAAATGTTCTCCTAAACCTCCACCTAACCCTCCTATAGTTCTAAAAAATCCCCCAGGTAGTCAATAGAGTCTATTAGACCACATTATGGATAATAAAATTGAAATTGAAAAATTAATTGGGAGAATGAGGGTTCACAATTCCACCAACACCTACCTTACCTATCTAGCCAATTCCCTAGAGACATTATTAGGTCAAATTGACTATATAATGAGTCAAATTGACATATGGGATCATATTAGGATACTTGTAGGGCTTATTATGTAGAGAAATTATCAACACATGAGATAAAGTACACAGATATATAAAAATCTTCTATTTTCACCTTATTTGTTAACCCAACCACCAATGTACCATTTTTAGTAACTCCTAAACATTTTCCAATCCATCGTTGTCAACATAATTTAATCACAACCAATTTTTGAGTCTAATGGTGGATGGTGTTTGATTATCCATCATGTAACAACCATTTGGTCCCATTGTATTTTTTGAGGAAACTCTACTATGATTTTGTCCTTAATGACATTTTGAACTATTTTAATTTTAGTGAGTTTCAGAGCTAAGGGAAAAGCTTTGCACAAGATCTACCATGTTCATGTTAGGCACCTAATCAGCCTACAAAGATCTACATCCAAAATCCACTTAAATCTAAAATCTCATATATAGTTTAGTAGGTCATGGAGATTAACACTCTCCATGAACTTAGTTCATTCACTAATACACTCATTCAACATATGAGTAGGCTCTTATAGACTAATGTTAGAGATACACCACCTATTATTCATACTCGACCCTACCCTTACAGATCTTGTGGATCTATATGCATTGGACCTTTTGATGATGATGACATTGGTGGTTTAGAGGGCTTGGATAATATAATTATGAGTGATGAGTTTTTGTCATGTATATTTGGTGTGCATATATCAACCACTACACAAATTCAAGTATATTTTATATAAATGTCATGTTAAATTTAAGGTATAATTATAAATTTGATTTAACTAAAAATTAATTTACATATAAATTGAATTGATATATATGATTTTTTTATGTCCCAGGAGGTGACGGTACCTTCATCATCATAGTCAACATTTTTGACATTTAATTTGATGAAGTCATTATTTACATTTTCAGATCTAGCTATTGCCTCATCCACTATAGTATTTATCTCTATTAGGATGACACATTTTACTTATATAGATGTAAAATTTTGAGTTAATCTTATTCTCTATGTATATTTAGTCTAAATATATTTGCCTTCTAAGTTTAAGTTAAATTTATCTATCAAGGATCTCAAAACTCAAGTACAATAATATAAAATACACTCTTAGTTTAATAGAGGATAAAAACTTGCCATATATCCTTGATACTTTATATAAAATCAAGTGATACCTTTTTTACATTTAGTTGATGACTCAAGTAGACACTTTTACATCATTGTGAGCCAAGACAAACATAGGCATTATTGCTACAATGTCATTTGCACAGGCACTGACAGAGGTATATATTAACTTCAAATTTTAAATTGTAAAGTCCTATTCAGATGATTAGTATGAAAACTTCTCATGTTTTCTTCACTATTTTAGATACCTATTCAAATAGTTTATCCTACCACTAATTTGTTGGAGCATAAAAAAAATATTGATCTTAACCGTGAGCTTGTAGTAAGTGCATGCTTAAATGATTTTTTATTCTAATTTAAAATTAATTTACTAACAAATGGTTGAATGTATTTTATGTTAATTTTATAATATTACTTGTATTTATATAGGTTTACCTGAACATGAGCTATGAGTCTAGGACCCGTAGTCAAATCTTGGAGCAATCCAAGGCATTAGAGAGATCTCCATCTACCAAGAGGGAATCATAGGGATAGTATTCTTTGAGGAAGGCAAAGAGAGGGATGATATTTTATGATTAATATGTCCTACATGAGAAATTCTTTTTAGTATGCCTATATAGTAATGTATGCATGTTTGTCATTGTATATGTGTATATGGCATTCACTTGACATTACATACTGTGTAGGTAGATGTTGTAATTTTATGTATGCCTATGATGGTAATCTATGTATATTATTGACATTGTACATGTGCCTATATGATTTTTTGGAAATTTTCATCTAAGTTATGTTAATATATATAATTTATATTTAGTTTTAATTTAAAATATTATCGTCTAATGTTATTTTGATCTTCTAAACTTTTATCTATCTTATCTTGTATTTAATGTTGTACACAAATGAGGATTAAAATTTTGTTTTTTTCAATGCTATAAATCTATGATAATCCATATTTTTTAAATTAAAGTTTTTATTTGATTGTGTAGTGGAAATACCTAATGACATTTTTATCTATTTTGAATTTGTCATCACCCATTTATAACTTTTTAATCGATCATTAGCATGCAATTTGATTTCATTTAAGGCCGATTACCAATCATGTTCATACTTGTTTAATGTAGATATGAATTTCTACCTGCCCTTGAATATAATCTCTTTATTTTAATAAAATCCAACCTTATTGACTTGAAACAAAATATTCACTCATGAGACAATATCTTTGGTCAAAACCCTTTTATCATCCCTAATACCACCTAATGAACAATTTACTCTTTTATGTTTAATAAAGTTATGAAATTTATATTCATATGCCCTAATATAATGAAGAATTAAAAACTCACTTATATACTCTTATTATCAACTCAATTCAAAATCCACTCTCAAATAATCTTCTTTTAAACTAGTCAATTTCTCATTAGGTTTGCTCTTAACTAGTCACCAATATCTTAGATCTGTTCTCCTTCTTTTGAATATTTATTTTGTAAGACACTTTGGATAGGTCTTAAAAAAATTAAGGATTTATGTAGGTTTCAAATCATACAATAAATCACCAACCATAGGTCTCTAAGAGATTGAGCTTTCATTGTCAAATTCTTTTTTTAAAAAAGTTTCTAGGTCTCTAGACCTAGTTATTGTTCCAATAGGTAAATTTATCAAAATAGAGTTTTTATCTCTTAAAAATTATATTTATAATAATATTTTATAAATTATAACATGTTCCAGCCCTTACCCAATTTTATATAACTCAAATTAACCAAAAACTTGTCTTATCTTATGCACAACTTTTTAAAAAATGGTCTTCTATTATTGTATAAAAAAATAGTCCTATGTACCTACAATTTAAAACATCTTATCAACCTAATGATACTTGGACTAAGTTATAAGATCAATTCCATATTTTATTACATATTTTTATACCTTATTGTTTAATCATTTTATTTTTAGAGGTGTTTTACCCATGAAACCCTTACTTCAAATTTACTTAGAATTTTTGTAGGTTGAGAGCTAATTATTGATAGTTCATACAGCTCATTAGTATTTTCTATGATATAACACATGTATATTGTTCTTAATAAAACTATTAAAATATTTCAATAGTCCAATTGAGTTCATATAACAATTTTTGTGTGTAAATAAGCCTCTAAAAATGACTATAATAGTAAAAATTTAGAATTCCTAAGGGTTTCACGAATATAACTGAGATTTAAGCTTGAAGTCAATATAAAAAGATTATAATCATATTATAAAATGATAATAAAATGGAAAAATTCAAATAATACTCAGAAATATTTACTATGTACAACATGAAAACATTTACACAGTCCTCTTCCATTGAGACATGCATACAACATATGCTCTAACCTCTTCAAAAATGATGTTTTTTTTGTCTTTTTAATCTCTTTGTTTAGTCTTATAGGGTTCATCCTAATTAATATTGATTATTATCACTTTTTTATATTCTAAACCAAGATTGGTAATTTACTAAAATTACTCAGATTCTCTCTTACTCATTGAAATTAAACTTACTAAACTAACCTAGTTTATAGGTCTTAACAATTACCTAAGAATATTGTCAACATAGATTTTAAATGTATTTGGTGATGCTCCTGCATCACCTTTATTATGCTCCAACATACCCCTTTTGTCATTCACTCTACACACTCTCTCTCACTATACACTCCTTAGGCTTGGTTATGCCTAGATGCTTTTTTCTTCTTTAATACTTTCAATAACACTTCCTCTAGCTCTTATATCCACCTATCCAACCGTAATTCAACCCACTCAATCTAATTTCAAAGGCCTCCATGTTCCTTTACACTTTTTTTAATTTTTTTCTTCAAGGGTTATTTGACCTAATAGGCCTAATATATGTTCTTGAGATTGGTTTTTGACCCTTCAACACCTCACTCCTGACATACTTCAACTCCCCATTGAGGTATCTAGACCCAAGTTAATGCCCATTAATATTTCTATTACTTTATAGGCATATCCCTTAAGGTTTTTAGGCCTCTTATAACTAATCTTTGACAATTGATCTTTTATAATATTACAAACCTATTCTAGACTCTAAATCACCTTGAACACTTAAATACAATTTCATACAAAAGTGGATGAGAAAAGGGAGAGAGACTATTTCAAGAGGTGAAAAAAATAATAATTTCCATTCAATCATACAAATATTAGCAATAAGTTCAAGCAAAAAAATTAGTTCCAAGTAAAGTGCCAATATACAAATACCTCATCTTGACCAAAAAATAGCACTGACAACACATCCAAGGGGAGGGCAGATAACATCTAAGACTAAGTTATTGGCCTCCCATTAGGCTCAATTGATAAGCTAGCCACCCATTCTGGCCTCAAGAATGCCCTTCCCAATATAATAAAAATGCATTTTTAGCTTAAGTTCAAACATGCATAAAAAAAACTGTATAAGTCATTTATGGTAACTTTTAGATCCTTCCCCTACCTCTTTAATCCCTCTAATCACACTCTAAAGCACTTAGGTAAAACCTTCAAGAATAATTTTTTGGACAAGTTACAGGGACATCTTTAAAAATGCAACTTTTTTACATTGAATAGGCAACTTCTTGAGCAAAACATGTTATAGAAGAGAGAACATCATAGCAAGCTTATGCGACACTAGTAGGATCCACTACCTTCAGTGTCACATAAAGGAAATAAGAACCTAAGTGAAAATAAATGTGATCACCATTACACAAGCTCACACAATGATTTATAATACTACACACAATAGTATTTTATTGCGCAGTCTACATTAGTTCCCACACAAGTGGATGACATTGATCTAAATGTTAATTGTTTGGGCACCAATATTACTACCATAGACATTTCTGATGACAAGGTTTGTTTTTTTGCACCAAGTTTTGGGTTAAGGGGTAATCTTTCAATGTCATCATTGACAACGGGAGACTATAGAACATAATTACACTAACTATAGCCCAAATATTATCCCTACTATTGAATCACATCCCTGACAAACTACTCTTTGGGATGGTTCTAATAGGGGAAGGATGTAAATGTTAATCAAATTTTCATTTCCAATTATGTATTCAAACCCATGGATGTCAAAGTCACAAGTGACATTGCATAAATAGAGGTGTGTAAGAGTATGCTTTGAAGATTATATGTGTATGATGGTGATGCCACATATCAAGCCAAGCCATGGTGGTAGACTTTTCATGTCAAATATCACTTTGTCAACATCTTAGAATCATTTCCAAAGACTAAACTCACATTAGTATTCACAAATCAATGCTATAAGATGATTTTGTAACTATAAATGTTTGTGATACTTAAATTTTTCCAAAATCACATGCATAATTGGGAAAGTGAGCATTGATAGTATGCCATGTCACACAATCATTATAGCAATAATATATTGATAAGCTAATACAATAATATGGATACTTATTTGAAGATCCAAAGGCTTTACACGCACATTACACATAGTAAAACTTGAGATCAATTTGTTTCTTGGATCCCTTTTTATAAATATTCTAGATTACTATAGCTCCATTTGTGAGAATGATGAAGTTTTATGCTAGATCTAAGAGCTCCTTGATCAATGAAAAATTAGGCCAAGATTTTCACCTTATGGTTTCTTGGTAGTCCCAGTGCCAAATAAAATTAGTACAAGAATCTTCTACATGGACTATCATGTGCTCAACAATATAATGGTGCAAAATTGGTACCCACTATCATGCATTGATGAAGTTTTTCATCAGATTTGAGGTGCACAATAATTCACCAAGATTGATCAAATTTCAAGTTATCATCAAGGACTAGTCTAATTGTCATATCTGAATGAAGGTGAACTATTACATGATTAGAAGATGAAAGTTTCATGAAACACTCACATTTATTCTCATTCAACACTACAATAACTTGATCTCCCTCAAAATTTTTGAAACTTGTTTTAAATGATCAATATTCTCACCAAAAGTTTTGCTGAAAAAAATATGATCTAATACACAGTGACAAAGGAATCAAGAAATGGATTCATTATCTCATTCATCTACATAAAGGTAGCTTGTGCATTGCATATCCTAAAAGGTATAACCAACAATTGATACAACCTTGCCTTGTTTTGAATTTTGTCATCCAAATGTCCTCTTCTTTAATCCTCAATTGGTGATACTCAAATTTTAAATCCATCCTAGTAAATTTTTTGGCATGTTGAAGTTGATCAAGAAGATATTCAATCTATAGAATAGGGTACCAATTCTTAATGGTTATATTTTTAAGTGCTCTATAATAAACACAAATTATACATGAAGCATGTTTCTTAAGTACTAAAAAAATATAAAAACCACATGGAGAAGTATTAGGATATACTCCTTGACTAATTAAAGACCGTAACTTTCATTTTTCCTCATTGACATCCTTCAAGGACTGCCTATACAACCTATGATTTAGAGGTATATTATTCATTAGAATTTGAATTTTGTGACCAATAGGTCTCACCATTAACAACCCCATGGGATTATGGGAGACTTCTTTGAATTGTTACACTAATTATCCCATATTCTTATGTTATTTGTTAGTAAACATGATATAATAAGTTGTGTTCAACCACTTATTTATCTTGAATATAACTCAAAATAAGTAAATCAAACTTCCCACTTATATTAACAAGCCTTTTAGCTTCAGATATATTTACCAAAGATATACTAGAATCACCTTTGTAGGATAAAATGATGTAGCTCTCACCTTTTTTATCAAATGGTATTGAGTGGCTCTCCTCATGAAGATAACATCCTAGATATATAAATAAGTAATACTAAATGCTATATTACACACATCGAGGGGCATAATGTCTACTATAACTTCATTAATGAAATGTGCATTGACACAAAACTTAATTTTACATTGCTTAGTTACCTTGATGTCTACACGTTTATTCACTAAACCCAAAGCATACAAGCTTGGATGATTGTAATTCTCTATCCTCAATTTGACAACTAACTACTTGCTTATTTTTTTTGGTGAGCAAGTATCAAAAAGAGCATCCACTTTTTTTTCATCTAAATTTTAATATGGAAAATATTATAAAGTTCACTTTTTTTAGCATTACTACTAGTCAAACATACCTATTTATTGACAAAATTACAACACAAAATGTCATCTACATCAAAGCTATAACCAATGTCTTCACCTTTGAGTGTGGTCATGGCCTTATTCTTTTTATTGTTTTAAAACAAATGCATTTTTGGATGTAACTTTAATAATTTTCCTCAAAATATCTATCAACATCACAATACCCACAATGCCTTGTAGTATCCTTCTTAGAAACAAATGTAGCATTATGTTGACCTTTTCTTTTACCCTTATGCTTGAAATTACTTGTTTATCTGGTGTGATTTTAGAGGTAGATGTAGCCTTATTATTATTTTCCATATTCAAGTAGTGAGATTCAGAAAAAGCCTCATTTACACTCATATACTAGGCCAAGAGGACAATTTTCCTCAAAAGACTATGAAACCCACCAACATACTTCATAAAGATGTCATGGTCCCCTATATCTTTTCCCATTTAGATAGTCTTCTTGTGGACCTCACTTATGTACTCTTGCATGCTTGGGTCTTAATTTTACCTAAGATATTTACCATACATGGTAATTTTCTTATTCATAATAAATAAGATAAAGATCCTTCTTGATTAGTATTTTAAAATCAGCCCACTTAGTAATAGAAGGAAGCTTCTTAAGAACCAAGGTATGAACATAAATTTTAAATTAGGTTAAATCATGATTGGTTAATTTTAACCTTGAAAAATAAATTTGTTCACTCTCACTGATCTAATGTAAACTAAAATATACTTCTAGTTGGGCTAGATAATGGTCTAACCTCTCCATGTTTATATGTTTGTCATATGGCTAAATATCTAACTTTGCCTCAGCCTTGAAAGAAGGTGGATCTTAGTTGGCATGGGGTTATTATTCCATATTATCATGCTTTGGATAATCCTCCTTACTTTATTTCAATGTATCTATAAAAACACCAAGTTTATCTATGAGAATACCCATGATGGACTACAATCGATCAAGCTTGCTCATAGAAAGAGAAATTCTAGCCACTCCTTCGATCTTTTGAAATTTCTCTTCTAATATATAGGTATTTTTTTCATTATAATTAACCATACTTCTAGTCTCTTACTTCCACTTTGTTATGGAAATTAATTATTCAAATAAAACTAGGATAGCGTGACCACTAGCTCCTTTTATTGTTATGATAGGCATATACTACAATATAGTCACTGACACACAAAATAACACTAATAATAAAATAATTGTGATACCAATGTGATTCATGAACTAGGTGGATATTCCACACTAATATTCACCAACACAAATCATGTAATCTTAGTTCAACATATGATTAATAGTAGAGTGTTCTAGACTATTTTCAATGCTAAAATAGAGATAAACAAGTGTTAGAAATGCAATGTAAATTAAAAAATAAATAAATGGAAGCTTAAAATAATCCAAAGCATAAATAAATAAATAAGTGTTAGAATATATAAATTGAAGCTTAAGAGAATCCAAATTATAAAATGAAAACACTATATGACCTGGAAAAATATGGTGTGGGAAAAACTCTAGTGGGTGAGACAATTGTACTTCTCTTATACTATTTAATTCAAAAATTGTATAAGTTACTACCAAACATGGTATTCATGGATAGATATTTAATTATTACACTATCCCAATCTTGCATACATGATTTATTTCTACTTCTTATACACCTCATGCAGTGATCCAACTTATCTAGAATAATTATTCAAACTAGGATACAATGAGACAACATTAAGCAAACTTTCAAACTACAATGTCAATCCAACTTCAAATTTTGTCATCAACTTCTCTGATGATCATTGATTTCATAGATACTATATTTATGCCTTTTCACCTTAGAACCCACCAAATACTTCAAACAATCATTGCCAAGAAGAAGAAGCATTTGCAACCACTCCTATACCCATTTTATTCGATGGTGAAAACCTTAAATTTAAAGGCTACAAGTTGCTAACTTCATCAATACAATAATCCTTTTTACCACATCAACACCAATTCTATCACTATAACTTAACTGAATGGTTCATTTTGATAGGACCTAGGTTCCCCAAAGTTCTGACACAACTTGTCAGATTTAAGAGCACACTTGATTACCTTTGTATTAGCAATTAAATATGCAAAAATAACCAAAAGTACAAGTAACTAGAAATAAGAAATAACAAAGAATATGAGAGGCAACACACAATTGTATTCAACTCATTCTAGAAGGAAATACAATGAAGAAAAATCACACTTTCTTCTCACACCTCTCAGATGTACAGATCTCTTTCCCTCAAGAGTTATCTTCTTTCAATACAGGTCACAACAAACAACTCAAGCACAGAGTTGTTGTTCACCTCAACTAGTTAGTACAATACTGCAAGTACAATTGAGTACGAATCGATACTCCAAGTAGATCTTCCCTGATCTTGTTCCTTGATGTGTTGCTATCACCTTGGATCTTGCTACCCCATAGATCTCCTTTTGACCCTTGCACACACACACCCCTGCAGATCAACTGACCTTACTTGCCCATGTAGATCTCCACCCTGATCTTGCACACCCTGTAGATCAACTTTATCTTACATACCTAGAAGAACCGTTGTGATTCCACCAATGGAAGAACTCTTTTGGTTTTACACTTTACAATACAGCCCCATGGGTCTATTATATAAATCCCATGCATATAATAATTAGACAAGTGGCTCAAGAATCAAACTAGTCTTAAACATGCAAACAACCTATTCAACTAACTAACTATTCATCAACAACCAGTTCTAGAACCACACAGGCAATCGATGTCAGTCCCTATCTACCTGAGGATGATCGACATTGGCTGACTCCTGCCGATGTCGGTTGCTTTTTGTCGACCCCTAACCGACGTCAGTGTGGCCTGCCAATGTCAGCTACTGTGACACTCAACAACCCTCCATGTTTGCATCCAGGTGAAGCTTTTAGCTCCACAACCTAACAATCTCCCACTTGGTGATAAACAGCTGCACCTATACCTGTACCAATACATTGTCTAATCTGTATCCTGGCTTGTATTCCTCTTCAAGCTCAATCTTGAAGACCAACCACCACACATCCTATGGTGCAACCCCTGTGTCTGAATTTCTCCATTCTCAGTTTACCTTCTTCTACCATTGCTATACTCCCACTCAATAAAAAACCCCTGAGAGTGACCTATAATCAACAAACACTAACCAGATCTGAACCACCTGTTAGTAAACCTCACTCTGAGAACCTCTAACCTCACTCTGATACCAATTGATAGGACCTAGGTTCCCCAAAGCTCTGACACAACTTGTCAAATTTAAGAGCACACTTGATTACCTTTGTATTAGCAATTAAATATGTGGAAATAACTAGAAGTACAAGTAACTAGAAATAAGAAATAACATAGAATATGAGAGGCAACACACAATTGTATTCAACTCATTCCAGAAGGAAATACAATGAAGAAAAATCACACTTTCTTCTCACACCTCTCAGATGTACAGATCTCTTTCTCTCAAGAGTTATCTTCTCTCAATACAGGTCACAACAAACAACTCAAGCATAGAGCTATTGTTCACCTCAACCAGTCAGTACAATACTACCAGTACAACTGAGTATAAACTGGTACTCCAAGTAGATCTTCCCTGATCTTGCTCCTTGATGTGTTACTGTCACCTTGGATCTTGCTACCCTACAGATCTCCTTTTGACCCTCGCAAACACACCCCTGTAGATCAATCGACCTTACTTACCCATGTAGATCTCCACCCTGATCTTGTACACCTTGCAAATCAACTTGATCTTACATACCTAGAAGAACCGCTATGATTCCACCAATGAAAGAACTCTTCTAGTTCTACACTTTACAATACATCCCCATGGGTCTATTATATAGATCCCATGCATACAATAATTAGACAAGTGGCTCAAGACTTGAACTAGTCTTTAACATGCAAACAACCCGTTCAACTAACTAACTATTCATCAACAACCAGTTTTGGAACCACATAGGTGACTGACATCGGTCCCTGTCTACCTGAGGATGACCAACATCGGCTGACTCCCACTAATGTCAGTTGCTTTCTGTCGACCCCTGCCTAACGTCAGTGTGGCATGTCGATGTCGGTGACTGTGACACTTAGCAACCCTCCATGTTTGCATCTGGGTGAAGCTTTTAGCTCCATAACCTAACAATCCTTGTTAGGAATCTAGAACAACAAACATCCTTTGACTCCACTGTTAGGACCGCAAAAGCACCATTGATTACCAATTACAAGCAACTTAATATGCGGAATTAAACCAGAAGTAACAAGTAACTAGAATTCAAAAATAACACAAAATATGAGAGACAATACCCAATTGTATTAATACTCTTCTAGAAGGAAATACAACAAAGAAGATTCCACCTTCTTCCTTACACACCTCTAGGGCTCCCACACCTCTAGGGCATAAACAATAAATATCTTCAAGAGCTCACTCTCTCTCTTACGGTCCCAACACACAACTCAAACATAGAGTTGGTGTTCACCTCTAACTAGTCATTATCACTACTGTCGGTACCACCAGTCAGTATCACTACTGCCAGTACACAAGTGCTCCATGCACTCCAAGTACTCAATGTACTCTAAGTAGATCTACCCTGATCTTACTACCTATTGTGTTGCCCATCACCTTTGACCTTGTTATCCTGCAGATCCACCTTAGACCTTGCACACACAAACACCTACAAATCAACTGATCTTACTTACCATGTAGATCTCTCTACACCTTGAAGAACCCTTATCCTTGCCTCACCAAGTCCTTATGATTCTCCAAACTAGTACCCCGATGGATCTTCTCCCTGATCTAGCACACTTGCAGACCAACCTAATAATACACACTCAGTACCCCTATGGAACTAGGAGGAACACCCCTTGCTCTCTTCCCTCTGAAGGAGCTAACCTTGATCAACTCAACTAGAACAAATTACAATACAGCCCATGAGTCTATTATATAGATCCCATACATACAATAATTAGACAAGTGGCTCAAGACTCAACTTAGTCTTTAACATGCAAACAACCCATTCAACTAACTGACTGTTTGTCAACAACCAGTTCTAGAACTGCACAGGTGATCGATGTCAGTCCCTATCTGGCTGGAGTTGACTGACGTCAGCCGATCCATGACCGATGTTGGTTTGCTCTGCACTGGATATGACCAACATCAGTTGATCAGACCGACGCCAGTTGCTCTTCAACTCAGCAACCTCTCAACAACCTCCTTCATGTCTGCATCAATGAAGCTTTTAGCTCCACAACCTAACAATCTCCCACTTGGAGATAAACAGCTACACTATACCTGTACCTATACACCATCTAATTTGTTTTTTGGCTTGTATCCCTCTTCAAAATCAATCTTGAAGACCAACCACCACACAACCTGTGGTGCACCTCCTGTCATCCAAGTAACCTGCCATATCCGAACCTACAAACCCATGTAGTGAAGTCCTGAACCTGCATAGCATGTATACCTGCTGATGGTCCCTCTCAAATACCTAAGAACCCACTTCCCCAAATTTGCTCGTAACTCTCTGACAGCTCCCACTACTAGGGAAAACTTAGGTCTATACCAGACCTCATGTGATTTTGGACACTAAACTGTCTAGCCCTTGGTGTGCTTCAGTTCTGCATCCTGCGTATTGAACCTCGCCAACACCTAATTCACATCAGCTCCCACTGGAGACAAAATCAACCTGTGATCTTCCATGTCTCTCATGCCAAAGAATTTTGCTACTCCCAAATCCTTCATGGCAAACCACTAAACTAACCTTACCTTTAGCTCAGCAAAACCCTATATGTCTGAACCTGCAACAAGCTCATCCTCCACATACAGTAACAGGATAATGTCGCAACCATCATCCACCTGGTAAGACAAGCACAATGATTACAATGACACTGAATAAAGCCATGCTTTGTCATCCACCTGTCAAACCTGTACCACTGTCCTGCAACTTCCTCAAGACCATATGACCTGGCCTTCCATCTCACGTATCCATTCTCTCTATTCTTTAACCAAGGAATCCATTCGTCTCTCAGTGCTTTCATACCAACTGGAAACCCTACCAAATCTCCTGTTTGGTTCTACATCCTATTCATGCCATGCTCCCACTATTTCCTGGATCCTTCTTGCTCTACAGTGAGAAATAAGTATAAAGAAGAGGAACAACAAATTTGAGGCTTATTTACACTTTTAGTCCTCTCCATGGGCGTTTGAGACTCCTTGACAGCTTACTGTCTGCCCAAAATCCGTTCCAGTGACCGACCTCAATCACCACACAGTCTACAACCGACCAATGTTAGTTCCATGTGACTGTCCAAGTAATCGACATTGGTTATCCTACTAACGTCGGTCTCCACCTGCCTGACACCACTGACTCCTCTGGTCTGCACATGACCAACATCAGTGCCTTCTTGTTTGATGCTAGTTTTCACTGATCGATGTCGGTACCTGTGTTCACCTGTGAGTGATGAATTTTTACCCACGAGCTCTCTTTGGATCAAAACCCTATCCAAACTACCCTACTCAGAGATATCCAATCCCATCTGCTGATCTCTATCCATCATCTCCTCCATAAACACCAAGGCTTTCTAGTTCTTAAGTCTATCAAACACATCTGACTTCCTTTTAAGAACATGCATCTCCTTCTTGCTCATGTGACCAAGCCTACAAAGCCACATCCTTGCAACAGAAGAAGAATCAGTAATACAAGCAAGTAGATAAAGAGTACCTACTTTCTTACCACCTGATAATTCAAGTGCATCCACTGTGAGAGTTTCTGTGCATCTCTCATCACCCAACTTCCCTGAAGAAATTAGCCACATCTTCAAAACTGGGACTTGCATGACCTTCTTCAACACCCATGTATTGGCCGCTTGCAATTTCAGCAACACTTCCCCTTTGCCAATACTTTGACAAGGCTCACCAACCCCTCTATTTGGGGTTGCATGGAAAGAGGCAACATAATCTATAAACCAAGATTCTACTTTATCCAAGAAACATCTAAGAGCATCCTGTGCAACAACACCTGCAACATCTGCTTCTTCAGTTTCTTCATGTTGATTTCCTACCAACCAACAATATTTATTTTCCTACTTTTTCTTTCCATAACACCGTAATTGACCATTCATGCTTTTCAATTCCTCCATTCTTAGTGTACTTTCTTTTGCCATTGCTATACTCCCACTTAATAAAAAATTCCTGAGAGTGACTTGTAATCAAACACAAACCTGCTCCCTGCAACCTCGCTCTGATACCACTTGTCAAGAATCTAGAACAACAAACATGCTCTGAATCCACTGTTAGGACCGTGGAAGCACCATTGATTACCATGTACAAGCAACTTAATATACAAAATTAAACCAGAAGTAACAAGTAACTAGAATTCAGAAATAACACAGAATATGACAGACAATACCCAATTGTATTAATACTCTTCCAGAAGGAAATACAATAAAGAAGATTCCACCTTCTTCCTTACACACCTCTAGGTCTCCCACACCTTTAGGGCAGAAACAGTAAATCTCTTCAAGATCTCACTCTCTCTCTTACGGTCCCAACACACAACTCAAACACAGAGTTGGTGTTCACCTCTAACCAGTCAGTATCACTACTGCCAGTACACAAGTGCTCCACACACTCCACAAGTGCTCCATGCACTCTAAGTACTCAACATACTCCAAGTAGATCTCCCCTAATCTTGCTACCTGTTGTGTTGCCCGTCACCTTTGACCTTGCTATCCTATAGATCCACCTTAGACCTTGCACACACAAACACCTACAAATCAACTGATCTTACTTACCATGTAGATCTCTCTACACCCTGAAGAACCCTTGTCCTTGCCTCACCAAGTCCTTATGATTCTCCAGACTAGTACCCTAATGGATCTTCTCCTTGATCTAGCACACCTGTAGACCAACCTGATCATACACACTTGGCACCCCTGTGGAACTAGGAGGAACACCCCTTGCTTTCTTCCCTCTAAAGGAGCTAACCTTGCTCAACTCAACTAGAACAAATTACAATATAGCCCATGAGTCTATTATATAGATCCCATGCATACAATAATTATACAAGCAGCTCAAGACTCGACTTAGTCTTTAACATGCAAACAACCCGTTCAACTAACTGACTGTTCATCAACAACCAGTTCTGGAACCGCATAAGTGACCAACATTGGTCCTTGTCTAGCTGGAGTTGACTGATGTCAGCCAATCCATGACCGATGTTAGTTTTCTCTACACTAGATATGACCGACGTCTGTTGATCAGACTAACGCCGGTTGCTTTGCAACTCAGCAACCTCTCAACAACCTCCTCCATGTCTGCATTAGTGAAGCTTTTAGCTCCATAACCTAACACATTTTACATGAACAAGCTTGAGTAAAAGTCTTACATAATTTTATAAATGCATGAGCTACATAATTAAGTATAGTGGAAATGAAATAAGAAAAATATCTAGTAAAGTAGATCCATATTTTTGATCAAGAATCAAATTCAACACTAACATGATAAACTATAACATCATGAGTAGACAAATCACCATCTCAAAGAGTGGATTGGACTCTCTTGTAGGATTTGGACAACAAACAAACCTTAGATCACTATCTAGAAGGATTATAAATTATATAGGTGGATATCAAAGATAAAAATGATTGAACGATGAGTAAGAAAATAATTTCCATTATATAAAAGGATGTAGGTCAAAGAAATGGGTAGAGGGATGACCTCGATGTACACAATGAGAACAAGTTTGGACTTCACTAGATTTAGTACAAGGTGATTTTGGATGACTTGATAAATTTGAGGTTTGGATTAAGTAATAGGTAAATACTCAACTTGACATTTATTTATAAGGCTCTACTTATAAACCCTATAGTAACATGATGTTTATTAAGTTTCATTAGCTTCCATATTCACACAAGAGGTTTAGACTTGAAAATAGGAGTACAAACATGTATTTTATCCATAATTGGTTTATACTTCATTTGAACAACCTCAAGTTTATAAATAATAGATTAAATATCTTTTAGGTTGACATTCAACACAATAGGATATGGGGAAATTGTATATGTAATAACAAGTTTGACTAATGTCTTGAAAATTGATTTGACAACATGTTTTTTTTTTGTGTATCTAATGTTGTTTGCAACCTAAAAATCCATTTTTAATAAACATAGTGATAATGATAAAAAGGCATAAATAATGACTTGAACTAGACTCAACATTCTTCAAGCAAAGTATCTTTGTGTGAATTTCAAATTATAATATAAAGGGACAAAATTCTATCTATGTAATGTGTGGCTACCATGACATAGATGCAAAAAAAACTTAAAACAAAATAATTATTGACACAATCTGTGTCAAGCTCAGCCAATAATGTTGGAAAAATAAGATACTTGGTTTGCTAGGTCTTTGCACTTGAACTACATTTAAACAAGTCAATTGTTAAATGTTTACATATTTATTTATTCATAATATGCCAATACATTCTTATTTCTCATTTATGTAATCAAATTTTTAACACATAATCAAAATATGCATAAAGGCAAAAACATGCGTTTACAAGCATCAATCAAAAAAAGGACAAAAGCAACACAAATCTAAATATTATATATAGAACATACAAGTAAGATGACTTATAGTTAAGGATTTTGTTATTAGGCATATCCATTAACTAATGCATCATGAGTCTACTATTTTCTCAGACATATCCATTTTATCATTCACTCTTCACACTCTCTCACTATACAATCCCCAATCTTGGATATGCCTAGATGCCTTCCTCTTCTTTAATGCTTTCAAAAACACTTCCTCTAACTCTTATATCCACCTATACAACCTTCGTTTAACCCACTCTATATACTTTCAAAGGCCTCCACACTCCTTTACACTTTATTACACTTTTACCCTTCAACAGTTATTTGGCCTAATACACATTCTTGAGACTAGTTTCTGACCCTTAAACACCTCACTTCTTCAACACCTTCAACACATTAATCATAACATACTTTAACTCCCAATTGAGGTCTCTAGATCCAATTCAACTCCCATTAATAGTTCTATTACTTTCTAGGCCTATCCCTTAAGGGTGTTACGCCTCCTACAATTTATCTTAACAATTATTCTTTGATAGTATCACAAATCTATTCTAACCTCTAAATCACCTTGAACACCTAAAACATAATTTCATACAAAGTGGGTGAAAAAAAGGAGAGAGTGTTGTAAGAGGTCAAAAAACCAATTAATTTCCATTTAGCCATACAAAGATTAACAATAAGTTCAAGTAGAAAATACTAGTTCCAAGTAAAGTGATAATATGCAAATACATCATCTTGACTAAAAATTAGCAGTGTTAACCTTGTTATTGGCCTCCAATTAGGCTCGATCTACAAGCTAACCACTCATTCTGGCCTCAAGAATGCCCTTCCCAATATAATAAAAATGCAATTTTTAGCCTAAGTTCAAACATACATAAAAAAATTGTAAGTCATTAATGCAAACTATTGGATCCTTCTTTTACCTCATAATCATGCCCTGAAGCACTCAAGTGGAATCTTCAAAAATAATTCATTGGACAAGTTGGAGTGATGGGTCTAAAAATGCAACTTTTTGATATTGAATAGACAACTTCTTAAGCTCCAACTACCATTTCTACCTTTGAGACCTCCATGTCATATGGGCCAAGTCAAAGGCTTTCCCCTTAGACTCAGGGTTGACTTAGGCCCAAAATTGACCTTACAATTATCTAGTGATTAACATCAACATGTATGTGAGTTATACCTTATTGGCCATAACTACATTGTGGTTGTATTTACAAATACATTAGATTAAAACTAAACCCATGATTATCACTTAAACACAAAATGTTTTATCATGGTCAAACTAGATATTATTTTACAAACCTTGTACATTAGAGTCTACATTGCTCACCTAACAAGTAACATTCCCAAAAAAATCTTAGATCGCATGATCTTTATCACAAACAAAGATAAAGTTACTATCTTCAATAAAATACTAAGGAATTTCCATAAGTAAAATGAACTTTCTTTTTACAATTGAATTATAGTGGAGTAAATGGTTTCAGTCATAGTAGTCATGGCATATAAATAATAGAATAATTAACATGAGTGAATTTGAGACATTTATTGATCTATCTTCATTATTTAAGCTCCTTCATAGGATTTGTGTTGAGATTTGTCTAAAACCATTCAAATTTTATTACCCTTTAGTTACAAACTATCTTATTTTTGTCTTTAGTGGTTATGTTGAGGAATTAGTTCCAATGCTTCATCACTAGAGAGTATACTTAATAAATTGTGGGTGAGACCATGTTGAGAAGCATTTTAGTTTGTGAATTTTGTCTGAATTAAAAAATCTATATATAGGTGTGGATCATAATTTAAATGGATCAATACATTTAGATCTAGGCATGTTTCATACATCATTAAGTATGGAAACTTGTTACAATCTCAAGAAAGCATGAACTTGTAAAATATTTCTAAAGTGTCAGAGCATTTAAATTTTTTATCTAAAGAATTATATTAATTGATCTTAATGAAAAAAATCATTGTGACCAAGTTGAGGAGAAAAATAATGGGGAATTTGGGTTAAGGAAGATAATGTTCTTGTGTCATATGTTCCACAACATATTCTAAAGGGGTGGTTAAAAAAAAAGAAATGATCACTAGTTTATGTACTTTTCTCAAACCCTTTCCATGCTGGCATATTGTACCTCAAATTGCATGCACCAAGATGGGATGTCATGGGAGGAGGGATCACTTATATAATTCTATCAGTGACCTTAATTAACTTATTTATAGGAGTTTTGAAGTATGATTTATAGTACACACAAAAAATTGTAATTATAATAGCCATATCTACCTTGTTTTAGTAAATTTTTCTTTTCATTTTTGTATCAACAATGCTTTGTACATGAACCCTCTCAAATTTTTTGATATGCCTACATACAATTTCCATTTCCTTTAGTGAAGTAATATTGACCTACTTGAAAGAATTATAAATCTCCATTACATCCACAACAAAATTGAAACATCTTATTTTGGATTAGTTATTTTTTATAAAAAAATTGCACTACTTAGATGTGCCATGGGGAATTGAACTAATATTTAACATTTCAAGATCAAAGTTTGTTAGCTTAGTAATGAAATTATCATCAAGGACATTTTCAAATACCATTATAGGTGTATTCCTAGTGTTTAGGATTTGGATATGCTCTAGCAAGAGTGATCCTAGTTGCAATATGTGGTTTCCTCTTCTACTTTAGATTGGCTTATCATCCCACCAAAAAACTATTGATCATGAGTATATTTATGTTAGTTATAAATTCTTATGAAATTGAGTGGTGTCAAATAAACTAATTTTACCAAAACCTCATATTGAGTTAGTTGATTACCAAGTTTACCTTGTGGGGAATAATTCCCTTGGAAGTTAAAGGACCCAGTTTCTACCCAAATATCCTAGTCAAATCTTGTATTCCTCATAGGAGAATACCATATGAGCTCATTAAAAAAAAAATCTTGTCTTGTCTTACTTATACCCCAATATTACCTTAGCCTACATCCATAATAAAAGGTATATATATCCTTAGGGAAGCCTAATAATGATTAAAAGGTAGCTGAAGATAGGAAATGAGTCTATTAAAATTGGTTGATTGATCATTTCATCTGGATTATGAATTTTATAATTAACAAAACATGTCGCATGTTTGTCATTCTTTGTAATTGAAACAATAAAAAAATCATTATTAAAATAATCCTCTTTATATTTATCAAATATTTTGATTTTATATATATTATGAGGATAGAGGACATATAGAATAAAAATGTCTCTTCAAAACCAACAGGGTGGCTCCTCTTCTACAACCAAACAATGGCACAATTTTAGAGTCTATGATATTCAGGGAAAATGCAAATTTCCTTATATCCCACTAGATAACATCCTTATGGAAGTCACAAGGAGCATCACTTCAGCTACTAGTAATCTCCATAATAAATTTCAAAAACTTGAAAATATATTATTTTTAAGGAGTTGGTTGAAGATAATTTTTGTTCTTGGACATGATAATGGAATTTAAACTAGCCTCTAAATTTTGAAGACCAATTTTTTTTCACCTTCGTGGTGTACTTATCATCAGGAAGTGAAATTTTCAACCTTTAGATTAATGTGTAAAATGGAAAGAGAAATCCTAGTTGTATTATGCACCATCTTTTGGTAATTTGGACTATTTTATGCTCCCATGAAATATCTATCATATACATTATTGTTAATCAACAACCTATGTTGTTGCAATATATCATACCATGAAAATTATTTTTAAAAAATAATGTATACTTTGTCGAATTGATAGTGTAATTATAAAATAATTGTATCTATCCCCTCCACATTGAGTGTATTGATGTAGTACTCAAAATCACTACCTTCTAAAGCATGTATTTTTTTATGATTTTATTAATTCATTAGCATAATATAAGTCTTCTTCTTGAAGGGTAAATCACTAAATCTTTATCTCATATTGTAAATCTTTAATATCCCAGTTCCTCACCAAAATAAGATCAAAATATGTTTCAAACTAATACAAATTCTTAAGCTTTAACCTTTTTTAATTTGCTCACATTTCACATAATTTATCATGTGAATAAATCTAAAATTTAGATGTCTCAAAATGAATACCTTTTATTGGGAATATTAAATATGCCCAAGTACCTTTGGCTACTTATCTTCAAAAGAGAATCAAAATGAATAACTCCTAATGGCATACATTCACGTAGCCTATGGAATGTTATTGAGCAAAATATTTTGTAGAGATGTATGAGGCAAAATACAAATGGATTAGTTTCTAGATATGATTATGATGAAAGGGATAAAAAATACTAGAACCTAAGCTCAAAGCACATACACAGTACAAAAATTAGATGATCATATTGATGATATTTTATATGAAGAGACATGAAACGATAAATGTATGATGATGTTAGAGGAGACATAAATATTCCCAAACTCATTGAAGTCAATATCAATGATACATGGATGATAGAGTTTGTTGGTAGCCATTTATTTATTGGTGTAGGTGCTAGAATTTTTTTATTTCCCCTACAAATGAGTTTTTTCCTTTTTCCAACAAGTTACTATTCCAGTGCACAAACAACATAGTAAAATATAAAGTTTTTGAATTTATAGAGGAGATGGGTATAATGAATATAAGGGATCAAGGTGATGCTAAAATAATTATCAAATAAATGTGAAATCAATATCAAGTTAAAAATGACCATTTGAAGAACTTTTGGAACAAAGTGTGGGATTGCATTGATGTTTTCAAGGCCTTCTATGCAGTCATTCTACCTAGAGAAAATAATTCCAAGGCTAATGACTTAGATGTATTTGACTCTTTGTTAATTCTTCACTTAAGGATTGATGAGGAAAATTAAACCATAAAACTTGTCTATGGACCAAATGTACCCAATAATTCAGAGCATTGACATGTGTTTAATAATAATGAATAGATCATAAATTTACTTGAAAACACTAGTAACATCAGAAATATATACTTCCAAAGGAGATATATAGAGTATAGAGAATACCATTCTTATGTCAATAAATAAAAAATCAAAAGTAATGTTAAATTTGGGGTCATAATTAGAACTAAAGATGAAGTCAAGGATGGAAAAGAGGATGATAGGGCTATCAAACTCAAGGGAAATAATATTCTTAAAGGTTTGGTCTCACTTAAAAAAATTCTCTATAAGCATGACATGTACATCAAAAAGAGAATTCAAGAGGAACCAAATGGATATCTCAAATATGAAAAAGTAAGCATCAATAGTAAATAAAGGTAGATATTTATGAAATTGGAAAATGTTGTTATAAAAAAGAAAGGGATTTGTGAGTCTTTTCAACTTGTACTCTTATATTTTCACTTAGTGATATGCCAACTTGAAGTTTCTTAGACCTAAAAAGATGAGGTGTAATATATCGTTAAGACCTGGTGTTAGCCTTTGTAATAAATAATAAAGGATTTAAAATCCTAAGATTGTTGGTAATATCTATGAAGAAACAAATAATATTTTAAAATTTGTGATCATTTTACCAATCCATCACTTAATATAGATAGCAAAGATTGTACCTAAAAGAAATAAGAGTTAAAAAATTAAAATCCCTCTTAATTTTCATAATCTAAATTGGACATATGTCAAATACAACTATCCATTGCATAAAATAGATTATATTTTAGAAGTAGTAGCTCGGTATAAAATGATTTTGTGCTTGACAATTTATTTGGATACAATCACATAGAAATGATTCTTAAAGGTCAACACAAGATTGTGTTCACAAATTCATGGGGTACCATTTCATATAAGTGGATGTTTTTATACTCATGTCTATCGATGCCACATTCCATAGGGGTATGAACCTATATTTGAGTGACATAAATAAAAAAATCTCAGTGGTATATATGAAAGATCTCACATTGTTTTTGAAAAAGTGATAAGAACATTATGAGCACCTCAAGATGGATTTTGAAAGGTGTCAAGCTCAAGGAATATCACTAAATCCAAATAAGTCCATCCTAAAAATTATTCAAGTAAAGCCATATAATTTTAAATGAAATAAGTAAGATTCATTCTGAAATAGTAAAAGCAATTCAACAACTATCTTTTCCTACCAAAAAACCTAGAACAAACTCCTCAATAAGGCAAATTTATTGCAAATATTTATACCTAATTTTTATGAACTTATAGACACATCACCTAGATGATGAGAGGTAATGTGTCTTTAAATTTGAATGGTGATGGTAATAAATATTTTTATAAGATTACAAATTCTATAATATGCTTCTATGCTAGTGTGACTAGACTTTCATAAAGACTTCATTGTGTATAGCTACTATTCTTAACATATGTTGTCAACAATTTTCATGCAAAAGAATGAATATTTTATAGAATAATATATTAATTTCATGATAAATTATTTGAATTTTCACAAGCTCAACTATTCTCCCATAAAAAAATAAGCTTTTGTTGTGGTCAAAGGTATGAAATATTTTAGATTATACATGTTGGATTCCCACACATAGGTGATGGCCCCATATATGGTAGTCAAGAATATGTTGACAAAATAATATATTGGTTCAAAAATTAGTGTATGGATTACCAAATTCCAAGAATATGGTTTATAAATAAAGCCCACTATGTGATACAAAGGTAGATGTTTATGTCAACTGATTGTAAAGGGAGTCAATGATTAGAAAATGGTTGCACAAAAGGCCTTACCAAATAATATTTTAAAGAGATTTCATTGGTAGTCTTCATTGTATCTATTGATTAATGGTACTAAAATATTGCCTTATTCTTGACCCATGGAGATTTCCCAATGGCATCTAAATGCTAAAGAGAAAAGAGCGGTTAAATTGAGAACCGATAGGTATGTAATCTATGATAATATTCTTTTTAAGAAAGGTTTATATGTTTTCTTTATGAGATATGTTGATAAGGAATAACATAAGAGATTACTAAAAGATTTCCATAATCAAGGATGTGGTGGTCACTTTTATTTTCTTGTCATGACATTTAAGAATCTAAGAGCTCACCAATACTAGTCTATAATTCAAAAACTCTCAAGAATAGGACTCAATGTGTAAAGCATGCTAGAATTTTGTTGGAAGAATGAAACTTACCCCACTTCCCTTCAGACCTGTAGTAATATAATATCCCTTTTAACAATGAGGTTTGAATTTCATTGGTACATTGAATATGCATTCCAATGCAAGTCACACTCATGTCCTCAACACAATGGACTATTTCACAAAGTGTGTTGAGGCTATTCCTATAAATAATACTACATCTGAAGAGATGCAATTTCATTAAAAAGAACATTCTATTTAGATTTTGAGTACAATTTTTTTATAAACAATGCTTCTAATTTATCTTCTTTCAAACTTACGGTTTCCTACTATGGTTATGTGATATCCTTATTTCACTATTCATATTACTACCCCCAAGGAAATGATAAAGTAAAATAAAGTAAGAACAAATTTTTTACCATCATCCACAAACTAATGGATGAAAATTAAAATAATTGTGTTGAGGCTATTCCTATAAAGAAGACTACATCTAAAGAGATGCAATTTCATTAAAGAGAACATTCTATTTATATTTTGAGTAAAAAATAATTTGATAAACAATTCTTCCAATTTATCCTCTTTCAAACTTATGGTTTCCTACTATGGTTATGTGATATCCTTATTTCACTCTTCATATTACTACCCCCAAGGAAATGATAAAGTAAAATGAAGTAACAACAATGTTTTTACCATCATCCGCAAACTAATGGATGAAAATTAAAAGAATTGGAATAAAAGGTTAGATGATGCATTGTGAGAAAACTACACCACTTTGAAAAGAGGCATTAACATTTCCCCATTTAATTTTTTTATGGTATAGATGTTGCAATTCCCATTTCTTTGGAGTTCCTTATTTTTCAATTGGTGAGAACGATAAAAGACAAGAATTTAATAAATACTCTAGATAAAATAATCATGTACTTAATCAAGTTGGAGGAAGAGAGAATCATCGTTATATACTAGATCCCAGAATCCCAAAGCAAAGTGAAGAAGCACTTTGATAAGAAGGCTAGAGAAAGAGACTTTTAGACTAGTGAATTGGTTATCCTATGAGATAAGATGTGAAAAATTTTACTTCCTATGGATGGGATTTTTCAAAGTCTATCCCTTTTATAGAGGTGATGTATATTATTTGTCTTATGGATATGAAACTCATCTCCTAATTCCTTGTAGTGGGAAATATCTTAAACAATTTGAGCAATGAGAGTAGGTTGTGGTGCAGTTCATAGTAGGGTTCCTAGTGAAGGGATGCCTTTGGCCATGCAACCAAAGTCATAAATATTAAAACAACATACAATCTATGTTTATTCAATGAAATAATGCCTTAATGACATCTACATTCATAAGGACTCTCTACAACTACTCTATCCATGTTTGTCTCTAACTCTAAGCCTTTAATTATATATTGAAGTGGTTTGATAAAAAATAGGGTATCAAATTAATGATAACCTATAATTATGTAATGCTTAATTAGGGTGCACACATACAAAATACTAACTCAAAATTCTATTTGCAGACATTCAACACAAATAACACACTACATTTATTGATTTAAAGACATTACAATGTTTAAACCAATAGACACACTATCAACTATATGCCTCAAAAGTTTTAGATTGTAACCATGGATAAAATGATCACCAATGTAGTTAACATATGACTGGTTCATTTATAATTGCTTTCTTTTCTATTTTTTATTGTAATTATCTTTTTTCCCCTTTTGCATCGCATTTTTATCCTCCACTCTTCTCCCCACTTCATGAGATTATTTCCTTGACCCCTTATGATACATACCGTGTCTCTTCACATTACTTTAAGTCCATAAAACACTCTAATCCCATGCATTTTTTTTCAAAAACCATTACATTTTATTACCTATTATGTGTTGTTTTGTTGTTGTTGATTCATTATTGAAATGTTATTCCCAACTATTTCTTTTTTCTTTTTATTTTTTTTTGGTTGATGAAAGATTGTGCAAACCTTTGGATGCTCCTACTTCAAACACTCAAGGTTTTTAAAATGTGAAATGCTAATCACACAGATGAAACAAGTGTTAAAACCACTATTTTGACCATGAAGCATAATGGCCATGGCATCTTCTTCCAACACACTAAGTACTTATAGTTTTATGTCAATATTTCTCTTCCATTTATAGCTCTCCTTTTTGGTTCTAATTATATCCTCTTCTTCTTATCTCTCATTACTCCTCTTTTTATGGATTTAGACTCACTATAGTCTATCCTCCTCTGCTAAAGGTTTATCTTATTTTTTCTCAATATTTATGTGGAATAAAACCCACCCTCATCTGACCACCTCCACCCAAATGATCCTTTTATCATCTTAATTTCTCTTGGGGGATGAAACACACCACTAAATTACCACCTCCTCGTAAAGCCTTCTTATCTTTATTTACTCACTATCCAACCTATTATTGGATCCTTCATTATTCACTCTTAGCTATTAAAACTCTTTTTCTCTCATGGCTGTCATCTCTTCTCTTTCCACCATATTTATTATGCCTTAACCATTTATAAGAGTCTTCTTCTTCCTTCACATGTTTTGTCTGATATACAAATCACTTGTTCCTCCTCTCTTTCTTGAGGGCATACATTTACACATCTTGTTTCACCTCTTTTCCTTGGAAGGCCTCTATAAATGTCTCCTTTCTCTCTATCCCTAAAATTTCACATAAAATATAGTCCCCATAGGTGATTCATCGATCTTCACAATTTCATTGGTTGATATAATAATTATCTCTAGATTCTTTTCATCTTTTTTCATTTTTATTAGTTGATTGAAAAACTATTTACTCTTCTTCATTTGTCATCCTCTTTATATGAGCTATAGGATCATTGATTTCTCCTTATTTTTCCTCTTCCATGCCATATGAAAATATCTTTGAAATATCTGTGTCTATATAGGTGCAATGCATACCTTCACTCATAATAGTTTTTTCTTCAATACCTATGTGGGATGATACCACATATGCAACACCACTTTTATTATTCATTCTTGTTGGTAGAAATAAGTCCACCATCTCTATCTCCATCTTTTTTAGAACTTAACATTGAATAAACACATTAATGGAATCAATAGTTCCCACAAATATGTTTTTCAACTCTTCATCATTCCTCAAGGACATGTTTCGCAATGCTTCTCTGATGCTCACATTGTCCTCACTACTTTATCTCTCATGATGGACTCCCAAAGGCCTATTCTCAAAAACCTCCATGGTTATCCTCTCCTCATTCTTCTTTCTATTTCCTTATTCTTCACATGGTTGGTCTTAAACCATAGTCTTCTTATGTGAATTAACTTTCATATCAACAATCTCTGTTATTTTCTTCATGGAAATCTGTAACTCCTCAAGATTGCCTTATTCATTCACATCTATTATTTCCTTCGAGTAAACATGTATCATTCTTTATTTGTTATCAACCCTTCTTCCCTCAAAAAAATAAAAGAAAAATTCATTGCCTACTAGGGAAAATTTGGAATTTTCCTACTTATGAGATATCATAAACTTAATCCCATCATCAAACAATGGGTCTCCTTCTTCTAGTTTAACAACTATCACATCTATATCCTCTTTCATGATGATTCCATCCTGTATGTACTACTCAAAAAACTCTTTCTTTTTGTTGTTTTGAAAATAATATTTTGAGTTTCTCATATGGAAACCTCACTCTCTTATTGCCTTTCAAGAGAGACTTATTCTCCTCACTTTTATCCATCTCCTTGCTACTTCTCAAAGAAGACTTGAACTGCTCACATGAAAACTTTCCTCTCATATTGAATTTTATGTAAATATAATTCTTATTCTATTTTGTCTCAATTTTCAAGACAAGAATCATATAAATTCATTCTACTTTTATTATTCAGTGCACAAAATGACCCATAAATTTATAAACTATATGTTCCCAACTCTTTACCTTATTCTTTCCTCTCTCTTATCTCCTATCTAGGAGATCTCTCCAATACACAACTACAACTCCACATAATCTCTTACTTTTAATCTATACCCACATGGGTTTTCAATACATTTCTCTTCAAAATATGTTCATAACTCTACTATCCATTTCATGAGCATGTTTTGGATCTCTTTAATAAAAAAAAATATTAATAGTGGGCTTACCTCTTTTCTTCACCTTGACCTTTATCGATATCTTTCTTCTATTGGAATATTTTCCTCTACCTGGTTTGTCTCTCTCCAAATCATCTAGCCTTTCCTTTATGGATACTAACCCTATCATAATTTATTCTTCATCCTCTATACTCACAACTGAAACATCTTCACTTTTTTCACCTTCCATCATGTCCAATATTTCTTGGACTCCCTTAAATATATCAACAGACTTCTACCTCTAGTGCCCTTCTTCATTTATGTACTATATCTTCCTCAACAAGTAGGTTTATCTTTCAAAAATAGACTTAAACAATATTATATCTCACTCCTCATCACTTGCATGACATCTTTCACACCTGCAACAAACTTCTCCTCTCTCCAATGCAAGCTCCTTTTTCAAAACATACTTTTCATAACCTATAATTAACTGATACAAGAGCCTCACACATCCAAATCAACAAGTAAATTTCTTGCTCTAATACCAAATGGTGAAATCATAAAGAGAGTATACACTTAAGGATAACCTTTAATTTTTTGATGCCTAGTTTTGGCACACACACACACACATAAAGAACAACTCAAAATTCTATTTGCAGACATTTACCATAAATAACACAATATATTCCTTGATTTGAAGACATTACAATGTTTAAAATAATAAACACAATATCAACTATGTGACTTACATGTTTTGGAGTGTAAACATTAAGGAAAATATCACCAACATAGTCCAACATCTGACTAGTTCCTCTATAGCTTGTTACTTTTCTATTTCTTTTCTTGCAGCTCCTCTTTTCCCCCTTTTGCATCATGTTTTTATCCTCCTCTCTTCTTCACACTTCATGAGATTATTTCCATTATCTTTTATAAAATGTACCATGTCTCTTCACATTCATTTCAATCCATAAAACTCTCCAAACCCAAGCATTTTTCTTCAAAAATTATTAATTTTCATTTGTTGTTGTGTTGTTTTTGTTACTATCAATTCACTATCAAATTTTTATTCTCAATTGTTTATTTTTTATTGTTTTTGGTTGATGCAAAATTAATCAAACCCTTGAATTATCTTATATCATGCAAAATTTTCAACTTCTCTATGATACCTCTCTTTTTGATCTCTATTTTAGCCCTTGTCTGGTCTATAGCTTCTCTACTTTGATATCAAATCTTGATTTGTAACTTTAAATCTTTGGGTCTTTCCTCAATCCTTCCAATGTCAACATATTGATCATTCAATGTTGATCTTTCTAATGTGACTCTTGTTTTATATCATGAACTCCCATACATCCCACCTAAAAATATTCCTTTAGCAATATCATGAGATCACTTTCTTACTTTTTATTGATTTTCCCTTTTTGAAAATTTTATTTTAATTGCTTATGATTCTCAAAAGATATTTTTGTAACAATGGCTACATAGTTGGGTTAACTATTTCATGGTGAAAACTAGGTAAATGTTCTCTTCTAGAGTTTTCCAATGTGACCTGAAATTCCTAAATTGGTGCTTTAACATGAAATTTGTGACCATTCAAAGATCTTCATGTTGTTCTATTGTTGTGACCAAATTTGAAATTGTGATCATAGGTTTCATGTGATCATTCCAAGTGCCAAGATCTTTCAGCTCCTAGATAATAGGATCCAAAGCCTTTCTCATGGTCTTAAAAGACTTCATAGACCCATGGATTTATTAAATCCATTTTATGGTCCCTCATGCATTTTCCCCTTTTCATTGTTGCCTCTCTTTATATTTTTGGACCCATTAATCAATTAAATCCATTTAAGGATTTTAATAAATTTTCACTACACTATGGTTATTACTATATCTTGTGGCCCTCAGTGATTATGACATGTGTTGTAATATGGGTTCTTAGAGTCATGTGATTTTTTGGTGGATTGTTGCAAACCCATTGGAGTTATAAACTCAAATTTTAAATTGGGTACACATCTTCCCATGGTCCTTGTAATGACTTATACTTATGAACACACCAAGGCCTCATAATTAATTATGACTATGACACCTAACCTCCATGGTCTTTGTGAACTTTCATGGTCCTATGTATGAATTCCAAGGGTCTTGTGGACCTATTAAACTTTATAAACCAATGTATATTTTGTTGAGTCTAGAAAGAATACTTAATTACAAAAAATAATATATGTAGACTTATAAACTTAGTTAAATAATGTAGACCCTAATACATATATATTATGTATTCCCTATGGACTTAGAGACTTAAGAAATAAAGTACACTTGGCCTCCAACATTGAAACTTAAAGTTGTGAGGGAAAATATATGAGACCAACAATACAGAGAAACTTAGATGTGAGACATTGGATTATGACCATGTGACCTTGAGTGTGATCCATGTGATCTTTGGGACCTCAAAAACTACTAAAAATCCATGAACCAAAATTGGATCTCAAGATGTGACCTGAGAACCCTATTGATTTGATAAATTTGCATTGAAAATATGTTTTGAAAGTACACCAATTTTAACTATTTTTGGTGATGTAGGATTACCCTTATGCCTTATATGCTCTTGCATAAAACACTTGAGGTAGTTAAAAAATTGAGTCTTGTTCACATAGATGGAATAAATGGAAAAATTAATCTTGTGGCCACTAAGATTGATGATTATGGTATTCCCTTCTATCACACCAAATATTTCATCTATTTTTCTCTCTCTTCCACTTCTAACTTTTTGGATTAGAATCCATCCTCTTTTACTAATATTCACTTTCTTCTCTTATGTGGAAATGGATGGAACATAGTTCCACCATATCCATAAATTTTTTATTTCTTCTTACCCACTATTTGGGCATAGTTTATCCACTTACACCAAATGATTTACTCCCCATCTTCATGTGGGATCAATCTCATCTTTTTCCAACCATGTCCACCAATATTTTCTTTATTGTATCATATTTTCTCTAGTGGGCTTGAAACCATAGCTATCTTTCAACCACCTACACCTAAATACTTATTGTCTTTATCTATTCACTATCCAACCTACTTTTGGATATTCCTTCTATCACTCATCTCTATTCTCAGCTCTCATTTTTAATAGATGCCATCTCTTCCTTTGATTTCCTTTGTGACATCACCATTCTACTTGTAGCTCTTTTATTCATTACAGTCCTCAAATAAACTACTTATTTCTCTATTTTTTCACATGCTCTAGTTGAATTAAAAATCAATTATTCCACTTCACATTCTTAAGTACATAATTTTGCACTTATATAATCACTTCTTCACCTTGAAAGGCCTTTTTGAATGTTTCCTTTCTATTCATTTATTCACATCAACATAGACCATATCCATAAATTAGGTCAAAACATGAGAATTTATATCCCCCATAGGTGCTCCATCCATATTAATATTATAATCTTGATATCCCCCAAGCTCTGGCTTATCAAAGCCTTCATCATTGTGTCTACTTATCAAAACAATGCTTAGTTTTTCTAGTGACAACACCTCTTTCTATTTTTCTTTGTTTCTTATCCCATTTTCATTAGCACAACGTTCATTTATTCTCAGTCTTTCTCTTATTTTGCTTCTATGTCATAAGAATGACATTCTTCACTTATCTAATCTCCTTTTCAATTTTTCTCTCCCACATCAAATTGCTTTAAGTGAACTATCTCTTTTTCCACTTCTTCATGTTGTCTTTTTATACATATGAGCAACTAGATCAAACCATAATCTATCCTCTTCTTTGATATCTTCATCATTGTTGGACCTACACTTAAATCACCCACATTTAGCGAATCAATAGATCCCACAAATAGTTTTTATCACTTATTCATGCCTCGAGGACACATTGTCCAACTCTTCTCTATTACTCATATTTTCCTCTTGGATTTCATTCACATGATGGACTTCAAAGGTCCATTATCAAATATATCCAATACTATTTTTACATCATTATTCAAATGATTTTCTTCCTTTATGGTGGTCTTCAACTACACACTCCACATGTGCATTCACTTGTACTTCCTTTACATTCATTGTTTTCTTCATAAAAAACCTAAGCTTCTTCTTTGTAAAAGAGAAATATCAATTTTAGTACCTTTAACCTATAATGATGACAACCTCTTCTCACTTAAAGGATTATGTAATTTGTTTCCCATCATCAAATAATGGATTTCCTTATCTTGGTGAATAATTTATTACTTCGACATCCTCTTCCATGAATATTTATTCATCTAAGGGATACTAAAAAATTTCTTTCGCTGATGCTCTTGAAAACAAACTTGGGATTCTCACTCGTAGATCTCACTTTCTAAATTATTTTAAAATAAACCTTATTCTATTCACTCACATCTTTGAGCTACTCATTTGGAAACATCCTTTTTTGATTGCCTAATGGTAATCTTCTTCACTTCTCTCTCAAGTCTCAATGTTTGGAGATTCTTCCACCATTCTCTCTACAATTTTGTATGGACAACATGATCCATAAAATTAGAAACCATATGTTTTAAACTACTCACGTTCTTCTTTCCTTTCCCTTGTCTCTTATTTTGGAGGTCTCTCCAATACACAATTACATATCCACATAACTTCTTTCATGCAATTTTTAACCTCACAGGATATGCAATGTTTTCATCTTCAAATAAAATTTATAACTCAATAATCCATTTCATGAGCTTCACTAGCTATCTTTACCACAAAACAAAATAATATTTCAAGTGGACTTAAATCTTTCTTTCACCTTCACCTTTGTTGGTCTATTTTATTTGTTCAGATCTTATACTTCAATTGCATCTCTCTCCAAAGCATCCAACCGTTCTTATGGGGACAGCCACCCCATCATAATTTATTCTTCATCTTATTTACTCATAGTTTCAACATCTTCTCCACTTGTTCTATCCCAATCTTTAATGGAATTCCTTCAACATCTCTACTAGGTCTTCTACTCTAGTGAACATCCTCTTTTGTATGTCATTTCATCTCCACAAAAAAGATTATCTTTCACAACTTGTAATTTATTTAAGCAATATTCTCTTTCAAAACCTACATTGGACTCAAACAAGAGCCTCTTTTCCACTACTTGATTCATACCTGCATGACTTCTCACACACTTGTGACAATCTTACCCTCTATCAAATGCAAGCTTGTATTTTACAACTTGGCACCGATATAAGCAATGCTTCTTTTTTAAAACCTATAATAGACTCAATCAAGAGTCTCTATCCCTTTCCCATAACTCTCTCCTCTTAAAGTAATTTCTCTTACCTACAACAAACACAAGATTCTTTTTCACAAATTGTAGTTAACTAAAATAAAAGAGTCTCATAGTTTTATCACATGGATCTTCTTCACTTACAAGACTCTATCCAATCTACAAAAAAACTCATGTGATTAGTATGATATTCATGTAATTTATATATGGATTATCATAGACCCATTAGAGTTATGAACTCCAATTTAAAATTGGTCATGTACCCATGACCCTACCATGACTTAGAATTACAAACAAGATAAGGCCTCTATGAATAATTATGATTATGACACTTGCATCTATACCCATTAGACTTGGTAAAATAATGCATATCTTGTTAGGTTCAGAAAGAGTGTTTAGTTATGAAAAAGAATGTAGAAAATATAAATTTCCCCGTGGAATTAGAAACTTAGTGATATAATGTGGCCACTGACATAGATATTATATAGTCCCTATGAAATAAATGACTTATAATTTTATGTGTGCATGGCTCCCAAAACTAAAACTTAGATTTGTGATGGAATATACGTGTGACCACCAATACAAACCAACTTGGAGTTGATGCGATTGATGTGATCCCTGCGATTTTAGAAAACTATTGTAACTCCAACTAAACCAGAATGGGATATTTTATGAACCAAAAACCCTTTTTAACTAATAAATATTCCATAAGAATTTTAATTGAAATTATGCCAACTCTTACCTTTTTTGTCAATTCAAGATTGCTCATACACCTATGATGTCCCTACATCAAGTTTTCCCCACATGTATATAAGTGAGTTAGGATTTTGGTTTGTTTCCATTTTTTTTTTGTTCTATCACACATTACTCATTGAATTATGTTAAATTACCTATGAAATTAAATTTTACTCTATATTCTAATGGATAAGGCACCAGTTTAGAAGAATTGGATTCTAGAGTTTGACCTATGTCCTTTCCAATTAAGGCTTTTCCTTAAGGGCACTAATCTAGAACCATATCATTCACATTAGAGATTTTCCATTGTTTTCACCTTATTAAAATATTATTAATTTCCCAAAACACTTGTATTCAAATCCCCTCAATGCATAGAGCATTCTATTGCTATTATATAAACATGTAATCTAGTTTCAAGCTTTTTAGTGTATTTTAGGTTTTTGGTGTGTTTCAAACACTTTAAAGCTTATGTTAGACTATGTATCCTATTAGGATAGTTTCAAGGGGTGAATATAATATATTTATGACCAAGATAGCCTCTTATTTAACTTCACCTTAAATAAATCTTCATTTTGACTATGCCTATGAAAACTTCATAAGCTTAAGGAAGTTGCCTTCCGCATAATTAAGCCTCCAAAAAATGAAACACAAATACATGAGATTTAAACCCATATCCACTTTGGAGAAAATAATCCTAGAATTTGGAGATTCAAGGAGTGGTCATATATATTTGGAAGAGTATTAGAATAAAATGAACAAATATAAATGTTTGGTCATTGGTCAACACATATATGATAGTGGGATTTTGTAAGCTATTGGTTTCTTAACTTTAGTGTAGTGTATAAACTTGGTTTTTAAAACCCCAATCATTTAAGAAGATTAGAAAACACAAGGTTTACAAAATTTCAAACTTGGTGGTCATTCTTTGAATGTCACCCTTGGGATTCCTTCCCAAAAAACATTTCTTCTATTCTTACATTCACTCTTCACTTCTTCACCTTTTACTCATTTAATTGAATTGAATATTACAAAAAGGTAATAAATTCATAACCATAGAATATTACAAAATTACAATGGGAAAATATATTATGTTTTAATTGTGAATACTTTCCTTGAGAAAGATGCCCACTTTGAGGGTTCACTCCTTCTATAGTCTACACAACAATACTTTGTTATTTCTCCTTGATTTATTTAATTTTTAAAAAAAAATAGTTATAACACCAAATATACTATCATCTTTCAAAATCATTGTATTTGAAATGCAATTTCATGACCTTTGTCATTTTATCAATAGTTTTGCAAAGTTGATAATTTTTTTTGTCGAGTTCACAAAGAGCACTCTATATGTTAGCTTCTTCATTGTATTTAAATCTCTTGAAATGCCTTCTGAGAGAATTAATTTCTCATCAAAATGAGATGTAGCTTGATTTAGGAGGATTTAGTTCATTATATCTTACTGAAGATTATCATTATTTCACATCCAAGCTTGTGCTAACATCAATAATATTGGGAGTAGGTTCCATAGCTACATGTAAATTTTTTATATCTAATTCCATTTATGCATTAACACCTAGCTCTTATAGTTTTAATATTGTAGCACCAAACTCATCTATAATTATAGCTAATGATGTCATCACACTCTTTGGGGTATGTGTACAGAGTTGATGGACAATTTCTTGAACACTTCTCATAATGCAATTGCATTATTTAATAATGTTAGTGTGTTATTTAAATAAAATGATCATGTTATTTAAATTATGGCTTAGTAATTACCTATAAATAATGTGATTGTGACATTAAATAACATGATGGAATTATTTAATATAAATAATGTGATTGTGTTAATAACATGATTGTGTTCCCTATGACACCCAAAAAAATCAAACCAAATGCAAAAATTCCTCATTTTACATTCATGATCTATCTTTTCCCTCACTCTCCTCCACTTTATGATCATGTTTTTTCCTAGTGAGGATAATTGACGATGCTACCATGTAGAAGAGGTAAGTGCTAAAAATCTTTTTTTATTTTCATTGTTTAATTGGTAGTTTATTTATTTCTAATAACCCATCCTACTAACTATTTTATGAATTTTTATTCTATGACATTTTAAACTATTTTAATTTTAATGAGTTTTAAGGCCAAGGGAAAGGCTCTACATAAGATCTACTAGGTGCATATCGTGTACCTAATTAGCCTACAAAGATCTATATTCAAAAGCCACTTGAACCCAAAATCTCCTTTATAGTTCAACAATTCATGGAGATTAACACTCTACATGTACTTAGCTCATTCACTGATACACTTATTCAACATATGAGTAGGCTCTCAGAGACTGATGCTATAGATACACCACTTAGTGTGCATACTTGACCCTACCCTTGTAGATCTTGTGGAGATATATGCATTAGACCTTTTGATGATGATGATGATGTTAGTAGTTTAGATGGCTTAGATAATATACTTATGAGTGATGAGTTTTTGGCACATATATTTTATGTGTAGATATCATCCACTACATAAATGCAAGTATATTTTTATAGAAGTGTCATGTTAAATTTATGTTATAATTATAAATTTGATTTAGCTAACAATTAATTTACATAGAAATTGAATAATACATATATCATTTTTTATGTCCCAGGAGGTTAGGGTGCCTTCATCATCATAGTCACCATTTATAATATTTGATTTCAAGAAGACATTGTTTACATTTTAGATCTAGCTATTAGCCCATCCACTACTGCATTTATCTCTTTTAGTATGACACCTTTTACTAATACAAAGGTAAAATTTTGAGTTAATCTTATGATCTATGTAAATTTAGTCTGTGTATGTACATTCTAATTTTAAGTTAAATTTATCTATTAATGATCTCAAAATTCAAGTATAGTGATATTAAATACACTCTTGGTTTAATAAAGGAGAAAAACTTGCCATATATATCTTTGATAATTTATAGAAAAGTGAGACCTTGTTTACATTCAGTTGATGACTCAAGTAGACACTTCTCTATCATTATGAGCCAAGACAAACATAGGCATTACTACTACAATGTCATCTACACAAGAATTGATAGAGGTATATCTTAACTTGAAATTTTAAATTGTAAAAATAGACTTATTTTAATAATTTTACTACATAATTAGGGTAAATATAAATTATGTGAATATTTTATGTATGCAGGGTTATCCCATGACATCTGATAGTCTTATTCAGATGATTATTAAGGCAAATTCTCATGTTTATTCCATATTTTATATTCCTATTCAAATAGATGAGCCTAACAATGACTTATTGGAACATCAAAAAAATATTGATCTTAACCGTGAGCTTGCATTAAGTGCATGTTTAAATGATGTTTTATTCTTTTTTAAAATTAATTTATTAAAAAGTGATTTAATGTAATTTATGATAATTTTGAGATAATACTTATATTTGAATAGCTTTAGTTGAAAGTGAGCTATGAGTGTAGGACCCATAGTAAGACCTTGGAATAATCCAAGGCATTAGAGACATCTCCATCTACCAACAAGGCATCCCAGGTAGAGTCTTCTTCAAGGAAGGCAAAGAGAGGGAGGCTAGTTTATGATTAGGATGTCCTACATGAGAAGTGATTTATTGTATGCCTATATGTCAACATACACATTTTTGTCATTGTATATGTGTATATGTCATTCACCTAACATTATAAACTATGTTGGTATATGTTATAATTTTATGTATGCCTGACATGGAAATCTATGTATATTGTTGACAATGTACATGTGCCTTTATGTTTTTTTGGAGTTTTCATCTAAATTTTATTAATCTATCTAATTTATATTTAGTTTTAATTTAAAATATTATCGTATAGTGTTGTTTCGATATTCTAAATTATTATCTATCAGATCTCATATTTATTGTTGTACACAAATGAAGATTAAAAAATCTATTCTTTTAAATTCTCTAAATATATAATATTCCATATTTTTTACATTAAAGTTTTTATTTGATTGTGTTTAGTGTAAATAACTGATGACACTCTTATCTATTTCACATTTATCATCACTCATTTACAACTTTTCAATTGATCATTAACATGAAATTTGATTTCACTATAGGCACATACCCAATCATGTTCATAATTATATAATGCAAAGATTAACTTCTACCTGAAATATAATATAAT
This sequence comes from Torreya grandis, assembly GCA_037957365.1. Classification (NCBI taxonomy): domain Eukaryota; kingdom Viridiplantae; phylum Streptophyta; class Pinopsida; order Cupressales; family Taxaceae; genus Torreya; species Torreya grandis. Next base: position 35,594 of record JARHVA010000545.1, on the reverse strand, counting down.
ATCTTTAGTCTAATAAAATGCAACCTTACCAACTTGAAATAAAATTTTAACTCATGAGACAATATCTTTGGCCAAAACCCTTTATCATCCCTAATACCTCCTAATACACAATTTACTCTTCCATGTTTAAATAATATATGAAAGTTTTATTCATATGATCTAATATCATGAAGAATTTAAACCTCTTTTATCTACTCTTCTTCTAAAATTGATTCAAAATCCACTCTCAAATAATCTTCTTTTAAACTAGTCAATTTCTCATTAGGTTTGCTCTTAACTAGTCACTAATCTCTCAAATCTGCTCTCCTTCCTTTGAATAATTATTATTTAAGACACTTTGGATAGGTATTAGTAAAAATTAAGGATTTATGTAGGTTTAAAAACTTAAAATAAATCAACCAAATATATGTCTTTAATACATTAAGCTTTTATTCTCAAATTCTATCTTTTTAAGTTTTTAGGTCTCTAGACCTAATTGTTGCTCCAATAGGTCAATTTCTCAAAATATAGTTTTTAGATCTTAAAATCTATATTTATAGTAGTATTTTATAAATTATAACATGTTCCAACCCTTATCCAATTTTATATAACTCAAATAAACCAAAAACTTGTCTTATCTTATGCACAACTTTCTCAAAAAAGGTCTTCTATTGTTGTACAAAACAATAGTCTTATGCACCTACAATTCAAAACCACCTATCAACCTAATGATATTTTAAATAATTTATAAGATCCATTCCAAATATTATTACAAGTTTTTTGACCTTATTTTTCAATTTTTTGAGTTTTAGAGGTGTTTTACTTATGAAACCCTTACTTCAGATTTACTCAAAAAATTTACAAGCTGAAAGCTAATTATTGATAGTTCATAGAGATAATTGGGATTTTATATGATCTAACTAATGTATATTGGTCTTAAAAAACCTATTAAACTATTCAAATACTCCAATTGAATTCATATTATATTTTTCACATGTAAAGAAGCCTCTAAAACTGATTGTAATAGTAAAAATATAGAATTCCTGAGGGTTTCACAAATATAACGAAGATTTAAGATTGAAATCAATATGAAAGGATTATAATCATATTATAAAAGGATGATATAATTGAAAACATAAAATAATACTCAAAAATATTTATCATGTATAATAAGAAAACATTTACATAGTCCTCCTCCATTGAGACAAACCTACAATATATGCTCTAACCTCTTCAAAAAAGATATTTTTTGTCTGTTTAAGCTCTTTGGTTGGTATTGTATAGTTCATCCTCATTAAGAGTGATTATTATCACTTTTGTTATATTATAAACCAAGATTTTTAATTTCATAAACTTGTTCGGATTCTCTCTTACTTGTTCAAATTAAACTTACTAAACTAACCTAGTTTATAGGTCTTAATAATTACCTAAGAATATTGTGAACATAGATTTTACATGTATTTGGTGATGCTCATGCATCACCTTTAGTATCTCAAACTTACCCCTTTTGCCATTCACTATTCACCTATCTCACTATACATTCCTTAGGCTTGGCTATGCCTATATGCCTTCCTCTTCTTTAATACTTTCAATAACACTTCCTCTAGCTCTTACATTTACCTATCCAACCTTCATTCAACCCACTCAATCTAATTTCAAAGGCATGCACACTAATTTACACTTTATTTCACTTTTGACCCTCAAGGGTTATCTGGCCTAATGACCTAGTACACATTCTTGAGACTAGTTTCTGACCCTTCAACACTTCAGTCCTTCACAACCTTTTGTTGAGTGTGGAGCCCTTTGGGGCTATCATATGACCTTGTTGGTACACTTGGGGGCATAGAGAGCTCCAAGGATGTGGGGAGAATATTTTTCCTTTGCTCCTCATGTGGGTGAAAGTTATTAAATGTTTATTTAATAATTCTCATGTATTCTTCCATATTTGTTGGAGGTGGGATTGATTTCCTCATTCTAGGGAATTAATTGTTTATTAAATATTTCTATAATGCATTAGGAGAAAATTATTGTATGATGTATTTAATAATTTTCATGATGCATTAGGAGAAATTATTAAATGATGTATTTACTTATTTCTATGATGCATTAGGAGGAGAAGAATTATCAACTGATGTATTTAATAATTTCTTGATGTATTATGGAAGTGGGTTAGACTTCCTCATTATAATTTGTGTCATTTAGTGGATAATGGCATGCTCTTTTGTGTATGAGGCTATTTTGGATAAGGATAGCATGTATCTCCTTTATTTGGTGATTTTTCTCCTCATTTGAGATATATACAAGTGGTGGTGAGCCTTTGGAGATATGACAGATACAATAGAACATGATATGTGAGATATTTTTACAAGGTGTGGTATAGCATCTTGTGAATGTTTGTTTTATATAGGTAAAGGTGTGGTAGAGCATTTGTGGATTATTGTTGATAGGTTTCGGATTTGGATCAGTAATTTAAAGAATTCATTTGTGAATTCTGGAGGAGATATTATATCTCTGTGAGAGTTCATTATAATCTTGTTTTAGATTACTAATTTATTTTAGGCCTTTTATTGGTGGATGTAACCCACATTGGGTGAACCATGTTATATTTGTATTATGTGTTATTGCTGATTTTATTCTATCCTTTTATGAATTCATTAAACTACGGTTTGAAGGAATTGTTTTAGCATAATTAAATATGATTTCCACACAATTAAAATATGGTTTTGTGATTTAATGGTGGTTAATAAATATGATTTAAATTCAATTAATTCATAACACCTTACTCCTGATGTACTTCAACTCCCTATTAAGGTCTCTAGACCCAAGTCAATTCCCATTAATAGTTCCATTGGTTTCTAGGCCTATCCCTTAAGGGTGTTAGGCATCTTACAACTGATCTTTAACAACTAATTTTTGATAATATCACAAATTTATTATATCCTCTAAATCACCTTGAACACTTAAAATATAATTTCATACAAAACTAGGTGATAAAAGGGAGAGAGAGTGTGTTGCAAGAGGTGAAAAAAATAATTAATTTCCATTCAACCATATTAAGATTAACAATAAGTTCAAGTAGAAAATATTAGTTCCAAATAAAGTGCCAATATGTAAATAACTCATCTAGACCAAAAACTAACACTGCCAACATGTTCTATGGGGTAGATAACATCTAGGACCATGTTATTGACATCCCATTGGCTCAATCGAGAAGCTAACCACCCATTCTAACCTCAAGAATGCCCTTCCCAATATAATAAAAATGAATTTTTTAGCCTAAGTTAAAACATGCATAAAATAAAACTTTTAATTCATTTATGTGAACTAGCATATCCTTCCCCTACCTCTTTAATCCCTCTAATCGCACCTTGAATCACTCAGGTAAAACCTTCAATAATAATTTGTTAGAAAAATTATAGTGATGGGTCCAAAAATGTAACTTTTAACATTGAATAGGCAACTTCTTGAGCTCTAACTTCCATTTCTGCCTCCAAGACCTACATGTCATATAGGCCAAGTTAAAGGATTTCCCCTTAGACTTAGGGTTGACTTAGGACCAAAATTGACCTAGAAATTATTTGGTGATTAAAATCAACATGTATGTGAGTTATACCTTCTTTTCCATAACTACCCGGTGGTTGCATTTACAAATAATTAAATTAAAAATAACCCAATGTTTATCACTTCAACACAAAATGTTTTGTCATTATCAAACTAGGCTATTATATAACCCTTCTACACTAAAGTGTACATTGCCCACCTAACAATTAATATTCCCCAAAAAATATTAGATCCCATTATTTTTCTCATAAACAAATATAAAATTACTGTCTTCAACAAAAGACTAAGGAATTTTTGTAAGTAAAATGAAATTTCTTTCTACAATTGAATTTCAGTGTAGTAAATGGTTTCAGTCATACTTGTCATGTCATATAACCAATAAAATAATAAAAATGAGTGAATTTGAAACATATGTTCATATGCCTTCAATATTTAAGCTCCTTCACAAGATTTTTTCAAGATTTGTCTAAAACCATTCAAAGTTTACTGCCCTTCAGTTACAAACTCTCTTATTTTTGTCTTTAGTGGGTATGTTGAGGAATTGGTTCCAATGCTTAGTCACTAGAAAATATACTTAATAAATAATGGATGAGACCCTGTTGAGAAGAATTTGAGTTTGTGAATTTTGTCTAAATTAAAACACCTATATATAGGGGTGGCTCACAATTTAAATGGATTGACACATCCAGATCTAGGCATGTTTCATACATCATTGAGTATAACAAATTGTTACAATCACAAGAAAGCATGAACTTATAAAATATTTCCAAAGTGTTGGAGCATTTAATTTTTTTATCTAAAGAATTATATTGATTTCTCTTAATTAGAAAAAAATGATGTGACTAAGTTGAGGAGAAAAATACTGCAAAATTTGGGGCTAGGAAGATAATGTTCTTGTGCTATATATTTAAAAAAATATTCTAAAGGGGTAGTAATAACATAAGAAATGATCACCATTTTATTTACTTTTCTCAAACCTTTCCATGTTGGCATATAACACTTCATTATGCGTGCACCAATATGGGATGTCATGGGAGGAGTCCCACTTGTATAATTCCATCAATGACCTAAATTAACTTATTTATAGGAGGTTTGAAGTATGTTTTCTAGTATAGGCACTGAATTGTAATTATAATAGCCATATCTACCTTGTTTCAATAAAATTTTCCTTTCATTTTTGTATCAACAATGCTTTATAGATGAACCCTCTCATATTTTGTTATATGATTATAATGTCCATATCCTTTAGTGATGTAATATTCAACTACTTGCAAGCATTATAAATCTCCATTACATCCACAACAAAATTGAAGCATCCTATTCTCAAGGAGTTTTTTTTTTATAACAAATTGCACTACTTAGATGTGCCATGGAGATTTAAAGTAATATTTAACTTCTAAAGATCAAAGTTTGCCAGTTTAGTAATGAACTTATTGTCAAATAAATTTTCAAATACCATAAAAGGTGTATTCATAGTATTAAGGATGTGGATATGATATGGAAAGAGCAATCCTAGTTTCAATATGTGGCCTCCTCTTCTACTTTACATTGGCTTATCATCCCACTAAAAAACTATTGATCATGCGTATATTTATGCTAGTTATGAATTCCTCTGAAATTGAGTGGTTTCAATAGAAACTAATATTAACCAAACCTCACACTAAGTTGGTTGATTACCAATTTTACTTTGTGGGTTATAATGCCCTTGAAAGCTGAAGGAGCCAATTTCTACCCAAATATCCTAGTCAAATATTGTATTCCTCAATAGGAAAATACGATAAGATCTCCTCAAAAGGATTTTTCTTGTCTTGTCCTACTAATGCCCCAAGATTACCTTAGCTTACATCCATAATAATTTTTTTACATATCCTTATAGAAGCCCAATAATGATTAAAAGGTAGATGAAGATAGGAAATGAGTCTACTTAAATTGGTTGATTGGTCATTTTATCGAGATTATAAATTTTTTAATTAACAAAACATATTGCATGTTTATCATTATTTGTAGTTGAAACAATTAACAAATCATTATTAAAACAATCCTCATTATATTTCTTAAATATTTTGATTTTATATATATTATGAGGATAGAGGACATATAGAATAGAAATGTCTCTTGAAAACCAGCAGGGTGGCTCCTTTTCTATAGCCAAACAATGACATAATTTTATAGTCTATGATATTTAGGGTTAACACAAATTTACTTTTATCCCACTAAATAACATCTTTATGTAAGTCACAAGGAGCATCACTTCAACTACCAATAATCTCCATGATAATGTTCCAAAACTTGAAAACATATTATTTTTAACGAGTTGGTTGAGGATAATTTCCATTCTTGGACATGATAATGAAATTTGAACTAGCCTCTAACTTTTGAAGACCAAATGTTTTTCACCTTGGTGGTGTACTTATCCTCAGGAAGTGAAATTTTTAAACTTTAGATTAATGTGGAAAATGGCAAGAGAAATCTTAGTTGCATTATGCACACTCTTTTTTTAATTTGGACTATTTTATGTTCCCATGAAATATCCATAATATACTTTATTTTCAATCAACAACCTATGTTTTTGACATATATCATACCATGAAAATTAATTTTTAAAAACAATGCATAATTTTCTAAATTGATAGTGTAATTATAAACTATTTGTATCTAACCCCTCCACATTGAGCTTATTGATGTAGTACTCAAAAGCACTCCCTTATAAAGCATGTATTTTTTATGATTTTCTTAAGTTGTTACCATGTACATTGAAATGAATCCCACAAGCATAATGGAAGTCTTCACCTTGAAGGGTAAATCACCAAATCTTCATCTCATGTTGTAAATATTTAAAATCCCAGTTCCTCACCAAAACATGATAAAAATATGTTTCAAACTAATAAAAATTATTAAGCTTTAACATTATTTAGTTTTCCTCCATTTCACATAATTGATCCTGTGAATAAATCTAAAATTTAGATGTCTCAAAATTAATACCTAATGTCTATTCTAGATCAACTTGATAGATTAGTAAAATTCATTAGAGGTGATAATCCTATTAGCCTTGGACATGACTCCAAGGGTATCCCCATAGTTCAATATATCTCAATTTATCAAAATCTAATGGTTTCCTTTACCCTAGTATTGAAAATTTAGAACCCTTCCATGTTTCCCTTTATATTTAAGGTCTCGTGCTTAATAATTATATCATATACTCTAAAGACTTTGATAATTTAATGTCCACTAAAGTTGTTCATGCACTTGGGCTTACATGTAAAAAAAATTATGGTTGATGTTTTTTAATGGAGACAAAGATAGTACCTTTTATTGGGAACATTAAAAATGCCTAAGTACCTTTGGCTGGTTATCTTCAAAGAGAGTCAAAATGACTAACTCCTAATAGTAGAAATTTATGCAACCTATGGAATGTTATTGAGAAAAATATTTTGTAGAGATGTAGGAAGTAAAATACAAATGGATTGGTTTCAAGCTATGATTAAGATGAAAATTATTAAAAAAAGACTAGAACTTGAGCTCAAAGCACATACACAATATAACAATTAGACGATCTTCTTGATGATATTTTATATGAAGAGACATGACACAATAAATATATGATAATGTTAGAGGAGACCTTAATATTCCCAAACTCATTGAAGTTAATATCAATAATACATAGATGCTAAATTTTGTTGGTGTCCATTTCTTTATTGGTGTAGGTTCTAGAGTTGCTTTGATTTCCCCTAATAATGAGTTATTTCTTTTTTCCTACAAGTTATTGTTTTAGTGCACACACAACATAGTAAAATATGAAGTTTTTCAAGTTATAGAGGAAATGGGTATAGGGAATATAAGGGCTTAAAGTAATGTTTAACTAAGTATCAAATAAATACAAAATCAATATCAAGTGAAAAATGACCATTTGAGGAACTATTGAAACAAAGTGTGGGATTGCATTGAAGTTTTGAAGGCCTTTTATGCAGCCATGGTACCTAGAGAAAATAATTCCAAGGCCAATGCCTTAGATGCATTTTCATCTTTGCTAATTCCTCACTTAAGCATTGATGAGGAAAATTACACCATAAAACTTGTCTATGGAAAAAATGTACTCAATAATTCAAAGCATTGGTGTGTGTTTAATAAGGATGAATAGATCATAATTTTCCTTGAAAACACTAATAACTTCAAAATTATACACTTCCAAGGGAGATATATAGCATATAGAGAATATAATTCTTATACCAATAAATAACAAGTCAAAATTAATGTTAAAGTTGAGGTTTAGACCCACCATAGTCTATCTTCCTCTACTAAGGGCTTATCCTCTTTTATCTTAGTCTTCATGTCAGCTAAAACCTACCCTCATCTGACCACCTCCACCTAGATGCCCCTTCTAGCATCTTAATTTATCTTGTGGGATGAAACACACCACTGAATGACCACCTCCTCCTAAAGCCTTCTTATCTTTATTTACTCACTATCCAACCTATTGTTGGATCCTTCATTCTTCACTTTTTATTATTTATATATCCTCTTCTCTCATGGCTACCATCTCCTCTCTTTCCACTCTATTTCTTATGGATTATTCATTTATAAGAGTCTTATTATTCCTTCATGTATTATTCACATGCTCCAACTGATATACAAATTAGTTGTTCCTCCTCTTTTTCTTGAGTGCATAAATTTTCATGTCTTATTTCACCGTTTTTCCTTGGAAGGCCTCTATGGATTCCTCCTTTCTCTCTATTTCTACACTTGCACATTAACTATAGTCATAAATTAGTTTAAAAACATATGACTTAATATTCCACATAGGTTCTTCATCGATCTTCACAATTTTATTGGATGATATAATAATTATCTCTTGCTTCTTTTAATCTTCTTGATTTTTATTAGTTGATTCAAAAACAAATTACTCTTCTTCATTTCTCATCCTCTTTATATTAGCTCTAGGTTGATTGTTTTCTCCTTGTTTCTCCTCTTCCATACCATGTGCAAATAAATTTGAACTCTATTTATCTATATAAGGATAATGCACAACTTCACCCATAATAGTTTCTTCTCCAATACCTATGTGGGATGCTACCACATATGCAATATCACTTTTGTTCTTCATTCTTCTTTGTAGAAACAAGTCTACCATATTTATCTCCATATTTTTTAGAACTTCACATTAAATAAACACATTAATGGAATCAATAGTTCCCACAAATACTTTTTTCAACTCATCATCATGCCTCAAGGATATGTTTCCCAATGCTTCTCTGATGATCACATTCTCCTCACAACTTTTTCTCTCATGATGGACTCCCAAAGGCCCATTCTCAAAAACCTCCATGGTTGTCCTCTCCCCATTCTTATTATTTTTTCTTTATTCACATGGTTGGTCTTCAACCATACTCTCCTTATGTACATTAACTTGCATATCAATAATCTATATTGTTTTCTTCATGGAAATCTACAACTCTTCATGGTTGAATTATTCTTTCACATCTATTATTTCCTTTGAGGAAACATGTAACATTCCTTGGTTATTCTCAACACTTTTTTCCTCCAAAATAGAAAATAAAAATGCATTTCCTACCAAGGAAAATTCTAAATTTTCCCACTTATGGTATATCATAAACTCAATCCCATCATCAAACAATGGGTCTCCTTCTTCCAATTTAATAACTATCACATCCATATCCTTTTTCATGATGATTCCTTCCTTTATGTGTGACTCAAAAACCTCTTTCTATTTTTTGTTTTTTAAATAATATTTGAGTTTCTTTCATGGAAACCTCACTCTCTTATAATCTTTCACGCCAAACTTATTCTCCTCACTTTTATCCATCTCCTTGATACTTCTCAAAGTAGACTTGAACTGCTCACATGAAAACTTCACTCTCATATTAAATTTTGTGGAAATCCTATTCTTATTCTATTTTGTTTCAAGATTCAAGACATGAATATTATATAAACATTCTACTCTCATTCATGAGTGCACAACATGACCCATAAATTTAGAAACTGTATGTTCCTAACTCCTTACCTTATTATTTCCTTTTCCTTGTCTCCTCTATGGGATATCTCTACAATACACAACTATAAATCCACATAATCTCTTGTAATTTATACTGTCACAGTGTTTTAAATACACTTCTCTTAAAAATACATTTATAGATCCACTATCCAATTCATGAGCACATTTGGGTTTTCTTTACCATAAAAGAAACAATATTAATAGTGGTCTTACCTCTTTTCTTCACCTTGACCTTTATCAATTTGTTTCTTCTATTGGGATATTTTCCTCCACTTGCTTGGTCTCTCTCCAAATCATCTAACTTTTCTCATAGTAACAATAACCCTATCATCATTTCTTCTTCATCCTCTATACTCATAGTTTAAACATCTTCACTTTTTACATCTTCCATCATGTCCAATATTTATTGGACTCCCTTCAATATATCAACCAAGTCTTCTACCTCTGGTGCCCTTCTTCCTTTATGTGCCATATCCTCCTAAACAAGCAGGATTCTCTTTCACAAATAGACTCAGAAAAGAGTCTATCTCACTTCCTCAACACTTTCATGAATTCTTTCACACCTTCAAAAAACTTATCCTTTCTCCAATGTAAGCTCCTTTTTCACAACTTACTTTTTACAGCCTACAATTGACTCATACTAGAACCTCACACACCCAAATCAATAAGGAAATATATAAATATGATACCAAATTGTGTAATAATAGAGAGATTATAAAATTAAGCATAATGTTTAATTTGGTTATGCTTAGTTTTAACATGCACACACAGACACACACATAAAGAGCAACTAAAAATTCTGTGTTGAAATTTACCATAAGGAACACACTATATTCATTGATTTAAAGACATTCCAATTTTTAAAATAATAAACACATTATCAACTATGTGCCTTATATGTTTTAGAATGTAAAAATGGAGTAAAACATCACCAACATAGTCTAAAATCTAATTGATTCTTCTATAGATTGTTGTTTTTCTATTTCTTTTCTTCCAGCTCCTCTTTTCCCCCTTTTGCATCATGTTTTTATCCTCAAATATTCTCCCCAGTTCATGAGATTATTTCCATTACCATTTCTCTTCACATTCATTTAAATCCATAAAACTCTCTAAACCTATGCATTTTTCTTCAAAAACTATTAATTTTTGTTTGTTGTTGTGTTATTATATTATCAATTTTCTATCAAATTGTTGTTCTTAGTTGTTTATTTTTTCTTTTTTTTTTGGTTTATGTAAGATTACTCAAACCCTTGGATGCTTCTATATCATCTAGAATTTTCAACTTCTCTTTGATATCTCTCTCTCTCTCTTTGATCTCTATTTTAGCCCTTCTCTGGTCTATAGCCTCTCAGCTCTTGATCTGTAATTTTAAATCTCTAGGTCTTTCCTCAATCCTTCCAATGTCAATCTTTTGATCATTCAATATTAAAATTTCTATTGTGACCCTTGTTTTATATCTTGATATCCTATATATCCTTCTTGAAAAAATTCCTATAACAATAGCATGAGATCACTTTCCTGCTTTTTCCTTTCTAAAACTTTTCTTGTAATTACTTATGATTCTCAGAAGATATTTTTCTAATAGTGGATATATAGTTGGGTTAACTATTTCACAGTGACTACTAGGTAAATGTTATATTCTAGAGTTTTCCGATGAGAACTTAAATGCCTAAATTGGTTATTTAACATGAAATTTGTGACCATTAGAATATATTCATGTTATTCTATTATTGTGACCAAATTTGAAATTGTGATCATAGGTTGCATGTGATCATGCCAAGTGCCAAGATCTCTTATAGCCTAGATAATAGCATCCAAATCCTTTATTATGGTCTTCAACTACTTTGTATACCCATGGATTTATTAAACCCATTTTATTATCCCTCATGCATTCACCCATTTTCATCGTTGCCTTTCTCTTTTTTTTAGTGATTGAGGGTGTCCCACAACTTTTATGGCACTACATTATCATCATGTTAGACCCAATGACCTAGAACACACTTAGCCACACTATCATAGGGAGAGTCCAAAATACTAATCCCTCAAGATTATTTTTTTGACCCATTTGATGCTCATGGATCAATTAGGGACCAAACCTATGACCTAGTGGTCACTGTTGTAATGGCTTACCATTGAGGTATAACCCTAGGGGTGTCTCTCTTTATGTTTTTGGACCCATTAATTAATTAAATCTATTTAAGGATTATAATACATTTGCATTACATAATGGCTATTACTATATCTTATAACCCTCAATGATTATGACACATGTTGTAATTTGATTTCTCAGAGTCATGTGATTGCTTTGTGGATTATTATGGACCCATTGGAGTTATAAAATCAAATTTAAAATTGGTCACACGTCTACCCATGATCCCTATCATGACTTGGACTTATGAACACACTAAGGCCTCATGAGTAATTATGACTATAACACCTGACCTCCATGGTCATTATTAAATTTTTTGATCATGTGCATGAATCCCAAGAGTCTTGTAAACCTGTTAGAATTTATAAACCAATGTATAATTTATTGGGTCTAGAAAGAAGCCTTAATTACAAAAAAGAACATTTTTGGAATTATAAACTTAGGTAAATAATGTGGACACTAATACATATATATTATGTAGTCCCTATGGACTTAGAGACTTAATAAATAATGTACACTTGGCCTCCAACATTATAACTTAAAGTTGTAAGGGAAAATATTTGAGACTAGAAATACAAAGAAACTTAGAGTTAAGAGATTGAAAAATGACCATGTTACCTTGAGTATGATCCATGTGATCCTTAGGACCTCAAAAAGTACTGCAAATCTATGAACCAAAATTGGATCTCAAAATGTGACCTGAGAACCTTATTGATTTGATAAAATTGCCTTTAAAATATTTTTTAAAACTACACCAGCTTGTACCTATTTTTGGTAATGTAGGATTACCCATACACCTTGGATGATCCTGCATAAAACACTTGAGGTAATTAAAAAATTGAGTTTTGCTCATATAGATGGAATAAATGGAAAAATTACTCTTTTGACCACATAGATTGATGACTATGGTATTCCCTTTATACACACCAAATATTTCATCTACTTTTCTCTCTCTTCCACTTCCAACTTGTTGGCTTTGAATCCATCCTCTTCTATTGATATTCACTATCTTCCCTTATGTATAAATGGATCGACCATAGTTCCACCACATCAACATATTATTTCTTTCTTCTTACACACTATTTGGGCACAGTATGTCTACTTTCACCAAATGATTTTTTCCCCATATTCATGTGGGATTGATATCATCTTTATCCAACCATGTCCACCAAGATGTTCTTTCTTACATTGTGCTTTCTCTAGTGGGCTTGAACCCATGGCTATCTTTTGACCACCTAATCCTAAAGACTTCATGTCTTTGTCCATTCACTATCCAAACTACTATTGGATTATTCCTTATGTCACTCATCTCTATATTTAGCTACCCTTTTTTAATAGATTCCATCTCTTCCTTTAATTTCCTTTGTGACATCACCATTGTGCTTGTAGCTCTTTCATTCATTAGATTCCTCAAAGAAACTACTTATCTCTCTATTTATTCACATGTTCTAGTTGAAGAAAAAATCATTTTTTCCTCTTCACTTTATTAAGTGCATAATTTTTCACTTTTGGCTTCACCTCTTCACCTTAAAAATCCTTTTTGAATGCTTCCTTTCTCTTCATTTATGCACATCGACACAAACTATAGCCATAAATTAGCTTAAAAACATGAGAATTTGCATCCCCCATAGGTGCTCCATCCATATTCATATTATAATCTTGATTTTCCTCAAGCTCAAGCTTATCCAAGCTTCATCATTTTTATTACTTCTCAAAATGATGATTATTTTTTCTAGTGATAACACCTCTTTCTATTTTTATTTCTTTCTTTCTCTTTTTTTGATTCTATGTCATAGGAATGAGATTTCTCACTTATCCAATCTCCTTTGTGAGTCTTCTCTCTCACATCAAACTAATTTAAGTGAAATATCTCTTTTTCCACTTCATGTTGTCTCTTATGCATATGATCACACTATATCAAACCACAATTTATCCTCTTCTTTACTATATTCATCATTGTTGGACTTGCACTTAAATCACCCACATTAAGGGAATCAATATATCCCACAAATAGTTTTTTTAGTGCTTCTTCATGCCTATAGGACAAATTTTCCAACTCTTATCTATTGCTCACATTTTCATCTTGGATTTCATTCACATGATGGACTTTCAAAGGTCCATTATCAAAAATCTCCATTACTATTTTTACATCATTCTTCAAACTATTTTCTTCCTCTATAGTGCTCTTTAACTACACACTCCTTATGTGCATTCACTTGCACTTCCTTTACATTTATTTTTATCTTCATCAAAAACCTAAGCTTCTTCTTTGCAAAAGATAAATATCAATTTTAGTACCTTTATCCTTTAATGATGATATCCTCTTCCCAATTAAAGGATTATATAATTTCTTTCCCATCATCAAATAGTGGGTTTCCTTATTTTGGTGAATAATTTATTACTTCCACATCCTCTTCCATGAATATTTCTTCCATTAAGGGCTACTCACAAATTTATCTCTTAGATTCTCTTGAAATCATACTTGGGCTTCTCACTTGTAGATCTTTTTTTTATTGATTTTTAAACCAACCTTATTCTACTCACTCACATCTTTGAACTACTCATTTGGAAACATCCTTTTTCAATTGATTTAAGGCAATCTTCTTCACCTCTCTCTTAAGTCTCAATTCTTGGAGCTTCTTCTACCATTCTCTCTATAATTTTGGATGCACAACATGATCCATAAAATTAGAAACTGTATGTTTTCAACTACTCAAAATTTTCTTTCCTTTCTCTGATCTCTTATTTTGGAGGTATCTCTAATACATAGTTGCATGTCCACATAACTTATTTCATGCAATTTTTACCCTCACTAGATCTAAGATGTTTTCCTCTTCAAAAAAAATTCTAATTCAATAATCCATTTCATGAGCTTCTCTAGCTCTCTTTACCACAAAACAAATAATATTTCAAGTGGACTTAACTCTTTCTTTCACCTTCACCTTTGTTGGTCTTTTTTCTTTGTTGGGATCTCCTACTTCACTTAAATATATTTCCAAAGCATCCAACCTTTCTTATAGCAACAACCACCCCATCAAAATTTCTTATTCATCTTCTTTACTCATAGTTTCAACATCTTCTCCACTTGTTCCATCCCAATATTTCATGGAATTTCTTTAACATCTCTATTAGGTCTTCTACTCCTATGAAATTCCTCTTTTGTATCTCCACAAACAAGATTATATTTCATAGCTTATAATCAATTTAATCAAGCTTCTCTTTCACAACATACATTGGAATCAAATAAGAGTCTCTCTTCAACTTCTTTATTCACACTTCTATGACTTCTCACACACTTGTGACAATCTTACCCTTTATCAAATGTTATCTTATGTTTCATAACTTTGCATTGATATAAGCAATGATTATTGTTTAAAACCTACAATAGTCTCAATCAAGAGTCTCTATCTCTTTCACACAACTCTCACCTCTTATAGGATTTTCTCTTACCTACAATAAATACAAGATTCTTTTTCACAACTTGTAGTTAACTAAAAGAAAAGAGTCTCACAATTTTATCACATAGATCTTCTTCACTTACAAGACTTTATCACATCTACAATAAACTCATGTGACTAGTCTAAGACAACTTGGTGAAATTCATGGTAAGGATTCCCAGTGAAGGGGTGACCTTGGCCATGCAGTCAAAGTCAAACAATGCAAAATAACATGCATTCTCTATTTATTTAATTAAATAAAGCCTTAATAACATCTTCATTCATAATGACTCTTTGCACCTACTCTATCCCCACCTATCTCTAGATCTGAGCCTCTATGAGAATTAAATTCACTCTCTCTCTTTAAAACTCTACAACTCCTCTCTTTTTGATTTCTATTATGTCCCTTTTATGATCTATGCCCTCTCTATTTCAATCTTTGTTCTCTACTTGTAGGCTTAAAGCTCTACTTTTTGCTAAGATCTCCCTTCCTTCCTCAACCCTTTCAATATTGACCTCCTGATCTTTTGATGTTAACCTTTCCAATATGAACCTCAGTTTATTTACTTATGCCCCATATATAATACCTAAAAATTCACCTTTAATGATTGCATGAGATACTTTCACTACTTTTTCCCACTTTTAACATTCTTGAACTTTCCTTGTAATTGTTAGTGATTCCTAGAATATCTTTTTTTAATATTTACTACATGGTCAAGTTAACTTTTGTTTGACCAAGAACTAAATTTTATCTTCCATAGCTTTCCAATGAGACCTTAAATACCTAAATTAGTTCTTTAATGTGAAATTTGTGACCATCCAAAGATCTATATGTTTTTCTTTCATTATTGAGACCAAATCTAAAATTATGATCGTAGGATACACATGATAAGTACCATGTGGAAAGATCATGGGTCCCTATATAACTAGGTCCCAAGTCTTTCTCAAGGTTTTCAAAGTCTCTTTGAACTCATGGATTTGTTAAATTCACCTTATGGTCCCTCATGCTCTACCCCTTTTCATTTTGGCCTCAATTTATTTATGCTAACCTATGAATAATTTAAATCCATTGAAAAAGTGTAATGCATTCATGTTAAATTACATCTAGTACTATATATTGTGACCCTTATGATTGTGACACATGTTAAAATCTTAGGTTCCTATATTCATGCAATTACTATATGGATTGTCGTAGACCCGTTTGAGTTATGAACTCCAATTTGAAATTGGTCATGCACCCATGGCCCTTACATGACTTAGACTTGCAAGAAATATAAATACCCTATGAATAATTATTATTATGACACTTGTATTATATACCCATTAAAATTTTTAAACTAATGCATATCTTGTCAAGTTCAGATTGAGTGCTTAGTTGTGAACAAGAATGTAGAAAATATAAAGTCTCTCGTGGACTTAGAAACTTAGGGAAATAATGTGGCCACTAACAAAGAGATTATATAGTCCCTATGAAATAAAAGACTTATGAAATGATATGCACATGGATCCAAAAATTATAACTTGGATTTGTGAGTAAATATACATGTGACCAATAATACAAACCCACTTGGAGTTGTGATATGGGAATGTGACCACATGACCCCCAATATGAGAGATGTGATCCCTATGATTTTAGAAAACTATTGTAACTCCAACTGAAAAAAATTAGATCTCTTATGAACCAAAAACCATTTTGAACTAATAAATATGCCCTAAGAATTTCAATTGAAACTATGCTAACTCCTACCTTTTTTTGGCGATGTAAGATTACTCATACACCTTGGATGCTCCTACATCAAGTTTTTCCCCACATGTATATAAGTGAGTTATGATTTTGGTGTGTTTCCCTATTTTATCTCTCCTTCCTCATTGAATTATGTTAAATGCATCTTATAATTACTTATTACTCTATATTCCAATAGATAAGGCATTGGTTTAGAACTATGTGATTCTAGAGTCTGACCTATGTCCTTTCCAATTAAGGATTTTCCCTAAGGGAAATATTATAGAACCATATCATTCCCATTATAAAATTTCCCTTGTTTTCACTTGATTTGAATCTTATTTATCACACAAAACACTACTATTAAAATACCCTCAATGCATAAAGCATTTTATTTCTATTATCTAAAAATGTAATCTAGTTTCAAGCATTTTAGTGCATTTCAATTTTTTGGTGTGTCTTAAGTACTTCAAAGCTTAGGTTAGACTATGTATCCACTTGGAATAGTTTTAAGGGTTGAATATAATACCTTTATGACCACTAAAACCTCTTATTTGTATTCACCTAAAAATATATATCCATCCTAACTATGCCTATCAAAATCTCATAAGCTTAAGGAAGTTGCCTTCTACATAATTAAGCCTCCAAAAATGAAACACAAATACATGAGATTTGAACCCATATCTACTTTGGAGTTAAGAATCCAAGAATTTGGTGATTTAAGGAGTGGTCATATAGATTTGGAAGAGTTTTATGAATAAAATGAACAAATATAAACATTTGGTAATTGGTCAAGACATATATGATAGTGGGATTTTACAAGCTAGTGGTTTCTTAAATTCAGTGTAATGTATCAACTTGGTATTCACATGTGTAAAATATTAAAACCCCAATAATTGAAGAAGATTAAAAAACAAAAGGTTAAAAATTTCTAAACTTGGTGGCCATTCTTTAAATGTCACCCTTGGGATTCCTTCCCAATAAACATTTCTTCTATTCTTATATTTGCTCTTTATTTCTTATCATTTAATTGACTTGAATATTACAAAAAGGTAATACATTCTTAACCATAGAATATTAAAAAACTACAATGGGTAAATAAATTATATTTTAATTGTGAATACTTTCTTTGAGAATAATTCCCATTTTCAAAGTTCTTTCCCTCTCTAGTCTAGACAACAATACTTTGTTCTTCTTATTTGATTTATTCTATTTAAAACTTTTAAACTTAGTTATAGCACCAAATATACTATCATATTTCAAAATCATTTTATTTGAAATGCAGTTTCATGACCTTTGTCATTTCATCAACAATTTTACACAAGTCGAGAATTTTTTTGTCAAGTTCATAAAGAGCACTCTATATGTTGCTTAGCTTGTTCATTATCTTTAGCTCTCTTGAAATGCCTTTTGAGAGAAGTAATTTATCATCAAAATGAGACATATCTTGATTTAAGAGGATTTGGCTCATTATATCTTAATAATTATTACCATTATTTCACATCCAAGCTTGTGCTAACATCAATAATATTGGGAGTATGTTCCATAGCTACATTTAAATTAGTTATATGTAATTCCACTTATGCATTAACACATCGCTCCTACAATTTTATTATTATATTACCCAACTCATTAGTAATTATATCTAGTGATGTCACCACACTCTTTGGGGTATGTGTACAGAGTTGGTGGATAATTCCATGGACACTTCCCATAATGTGATCACATTATTTAATAATACAAGCATGTTATTTAAATAACATGATCACGTTATTTAAATTATGGATTAGTAATTACCTAGAAAAAATGTGATTATGCTATTAAATAACATGATCCCATTATTTAAAATAAATAATGTGATTTCATTAATAATGCGATTGTATTCCCTATGTCATCCAAAAATAAAATTTGAACCAAACATAAAAATTCCTCATTTTGCCTTCATATTTTATCTTTTCCCTCACTCTCCTCCACTTTGTGATCATGTTTTTCCATAATGAGGTCAAACCTTTCCCCAATTCATCCCAATAAGTTGCTAATTGATGATGCCACCATGTAGAAGAGATAAGTGCTAGAAATTTATTCATTATTTAATTGGTAATTTATTTATTTTTACCAACCCATCCTACTAACCCTCATGTTACTCTACCTAACCCTCTTGTTCATCAGCCTAACCCTCTTCCTAACCCTCTGAACCCTCTTTACCCTTAGCCTAACGCTTCACCTAACCCTCTCATTCCTCTATCTATCCCTCCTCCTAATTTTCCACCTAACCCTCCTCATAACCCTCCACCTAGATACGCTCCTAACCCTCTTATAGTTCCACAAAATTCCCCAAGTAGTCAAGAGAGTATATTTGACCACATTATGGAGAATAAAATTGAAATTAAAGAATTAATTAGGAGAATGAGGGATCACACTTTCACCAACACCTACTTCACCTATCTAGCCAATTCCCTAGAGACATTATTGGGTCAAATTGAGTCTATAACAAGTCAAATTGATGGATGGGATTTATATTAGGATAGTTATAAGGTCTATTATGCTAAAAATTTATTAGCATGTCAGGTAAAGAATAAACACATATAAAAATCCTCTATTTGTGCCTTATACATTGACCCAAATAGTAATGCACCATTTCTAGTAACTGCTAAATGTTTTCCAATCCATCATTGCCAAGATAATTTAATCACAACCAGTTTATGGGAGTGATGATTGATGGTGTTTGATTATCCATCATATAAAAACCAAGAGGTACCATTGTATTTTTTTGAGGAAACTCTACTATGAATTTTTCCTCTATGAAATTTTGACCTATTTTAATTTTAGTGATTTTCAGGGTTAAGGGAAAGGCTCTGCATAGGATCTACCAGGTGCACGTCATATACATAATCAGCCTACAAAGATTCATATTCAAAATCCACTTGATATTTAAATATCTTATATAGTTTAACAAGTCATGGAGATTAACACTCTACATACACTTAGTTCATTCACTAATATACTCATTCAACATATGAGTAGGCTCTCATAGACTGATGTTAGAGATACACCACCTAGTGTGTATACTCAACCCTTCCCTTGCAGATCTTGTGGAGTTATATGAATAATAACTTATGATGATGATGATGTTGGTGGTTTAGAGGGATTTTATAATATACTTATGAGTGATGAGTTTTTGACACGTATATTTGGTGTGTAGATATCAACCACTACATAGATGTAGGTATATATTATATAAATGTCATATTAAATTTAAGTTTTAATTGTAAATTTGATTTAGCTAAAAATTAATTTACATAGAAATTTAATAATATATATGTCATGTTTTATGTCTTAGGAGGTGATGGTGCCTTCATCATCATAGTCGATATTTGTAACATTTGATTTGAAGAAGCCATTATTTACATTTTCTAATCCAGCTGCTGATCCATCCTCTACTAAATTTATCTTTGTTAGGATTACCCATTTTACTTATATAGAGGTAAAATTTTGACTTAATATTATGATCTATGTACATTTAATCTATGTATATTTACCTTCTAAGTTTAAGTTAAATTGACCTATCAATTATCTCAAAATTCAAATACATTGCTATTAAATGCACTCTTGGTTTAATAAAGGAGAAAAACTTACCATATATATCTTTGATAATTTAAATAAAAGTAAGTGAGACCTTGTTTACATTCAATTGATGACTCAAGTAGACATTTTTCCATCATTGTGAGCCAAGACAAACATAAGCATTTCTACTACAATGTTATCTGCACAGGCACTGGTAAAGGTATATCTTAACTTGCAATTTCAAATTGTAAAAATAAACTTGTTTTAATAATTTTACTATGTACTTGGGGAAAATATAAATTATGTGAATGTATTGTGTATGTAGGGTTATCCCATGACATCTGATAGTCCTATTCAGATGATTAGTAGTGCAACTTCTCATGTTTATTCCTTATTTCAGACACCTATTTAAATAGTTGAGCCTACCACTGACTTGTTGGAGTGTTAAAAAAAGATTGATCCTAACTGCAATCTTACAGTAAGCGCATGTTTAAATGATTTTTAATTCTAGTTTAAAATTAATTTCTTAACAAGTGGTTGAAATTTTTTTTAATGTTAAATTATGCAATAATACTTGTATTTGAATAGGTCCAATTACAAGTGAGATATGAGCATAGGACCCATAGTTAGATCTTGGAGCAATCAAAGGAATTATAGAGATCTCCATCTACCAAGAGGGCATCCTAAGGAGAGTCTTCTTCTAGGAAGGTAAAGAGAGGGAGGTTATTTTATGATTAGGATGTCCTACATGAAAAGTGCTTTTTTTATGCCTATATAGCAAGGTACATATGTTTGGCATTATATATGTGTATATGACATTCACCTAACATTACATATTATGTTGTCAAATGTTGTAATTTTATGTATGCCTATCATGGAAATATATGTATATTATTGACATTGTACATGTGTCTATATGATTTTTTGGAAGGTTTCATTTAAATTATGTAAATCTATCTAATTTATATTCAGTTTTAATTTAAAATATTATCTTATAATGTTGTTTTGATCCTCTAAAATTTTATCTATCAAATATTGTATTTAATGTTGTACATAAATTAGGATTAAAAAATTATTTTTTTCAATGCTATAAATCTATGATCTTCCATATTTTGTAAATTAAAGTGTTTATTTGATTGTGCAGTGGAAATAACTAATGACACTCTTATCTATTTTGCATTTGTCATCACCCATTTACAACTTTTCAATTGATCATTAACATGCAATTTGATTTCATTTAAGGCCCATACCCAATCATGTTCATACTTGTATAATGAAGATATGAATTTCTGCCTGACATTGACTATAATCTATTTATTTTGATAAAAGCCAACCTTATTTATTTGAAACAAAAAATTCACTCATGAGACAATATCTTTGGCCAAAACCCTTTATCATCCCTAATACCACCTAATGAATAGGTTACTCTTATATGTTTAATAAAGCTATGAAATTTATATTCATATGCCCTAATATCATGAAGAATTGCAACCCAAATTATCTACTCATCTTCTCAACTTGATTAAAAATCCACTCTCAAATAATCTTCTTTTAAACTAGGCAATTACTCATTAGGTTTGCTCTTAACTAGTCACCAATCTCTCAATTTTGCTCTCCTTCCTTTGAATAATTATTATTTAAGAAAATTTGGATAGGTCTTAGGAAAAATTAATTATTTATTTATGTTTCAAAACTTACAATAAATCAACCGACTATAGGTCTCTACAAGATTGAGCTTCATTCTCGAATTCTAGCTTTTTAAGTTTCTAGGGTTATAGACCTAGTTGTTGCTCCAATAGGTCAATTTTAACAATATAACATGTTCCAACCCTTACCCAATTTTATATAACTCAAATCAACCAAAAACTAATCTTATCTTATACACAACTTTCTCAAAAATGGTCTTCTATTGTTATACAAAAAAAAAGTCCTATGTACCTATAATTTAAAATCTATTATAAACCTAATGATAATTGGAATAAGTTATAATATCCATTACCAAAATTATTACAAAGTTTTATTTTTTATTTTTTAATCATTTGAGTTTTAGAGGTGTTTTACTCATGAAACCCTTACTTCAGATTTACTCAAAATTTATATAGGCTAAGAGCTAATTATTGATAGTTCATAGAGCTCATTGGGATATTATATGATATAACACATGTATATAGGTCTTAATAAATGTATTAAACTATTAAAATACTCATATTGAGTTCATATAATATTTTCCACATGTAAATAAGCTTCTAAAATGACTGTACTAGTAAAAATATATAATTCTTGAGGGTTTCACGAATATAATTGAGATTTAAGCTTGCAGTTAATATGAAAGTATTATAATAATTTTATAAAAGTATAATATAATGGAAAACATACAATAATACTTAAAAATATTTATTATTTTCAACAAGAAAACATTTACATAGTCCTTCTCCATTGAGACATACCTACAAAATATTCTCTAACATCTTCAAAAATGATATTTTTTGTCTTTTTAAGATTTTTGGTTGGTCTTGTATGGTTCTTTCTCATTAGGATTGAGGATTATCACTTTTTTAGATTCTAAACCAAGATTGGTAATTTACTAAACTTTCTCATATTCTCTCTTGCTCATTCAAATTAAATTTTCTAAACTAACCTAGTTTATTGGTCTTAATAATTACCTAAGAATATTGTTAACATAGATTATACATGTATTTGTTGATTCTCCTACATCACCTTTACTATATACCCCATGGAGACCCTAGTGGGGGTTCATTTCCCCCAAACACACCCCAATTGAGAACTAGGCATTAAAATAAGATCAAGCTCCACCATCCAACATTAGAGTCATACAATATTCATAATTTCCCAAGTGTTCTTAAATTAATCAGAAATGTCTAAGAATAATATAATTTGGTTGAGAACCATGACATGTTCACATTATACCATTAAACCATGGTTTTCTCATCTATCAAATAAAAACCCTCTTCAAATTACAACTCCTCCTTATCAACAGCTCTTTTTACACATGCTCTAGCACTATCATGTTCCCCTTTTCCATGGCCAACCTCAGTGAAACTCTAAATGTGTTCTACACCAATGTTAATGTGCATCCTATTAAACTAATAAAACATCAATGAATTTTTTAATTATGATTTTTAATTGTCTAACCAAATGCAATTTTGATTTAAAATAATGTTCCTCTGACTCAGTTGTTCATAAAACTTATAAAAATAACTTTTCACATACTTTGAACAATGTGATCAATCATCATTGATATAGAAATGGTACTCCATTAATATTTTCCATTGTTACTCTATACTATTAGGTTCATGAATGAATGTTATATACATAAATATGACAACTTATGATGATTTGTAATACTGTGATTGAACTTTTATTTGGGGTTTGAATGTGTAATTTTCAGCAAAGTCAACTACTAAAACAAAATAAACAAGTTAGAATGTATCCTTATTTATCTTGAAATGTTCATCACACCATCTAGCCCTATGTTTTTGCCTTGCATACTCAAATAATGTTCTCCCTAAATTTGACCAAAAATTGAAAAATAGGTATATTTTTTATAATAAGCTCACACCTTTTAGACTCTTTGCCATCTTTTACTTAATAATGTTAGAGTAGGATTTTTTTCCCCATATTTACTTATAATGGAATTTTCCCCCTTATTTGAAGTTTTCCTACTTTCATGGATAAGAATGATTAGGTTTACTGGGAGTTACATGTTGGCTAGATGAATATGAAGTAAATCTCCTCACCATTTATTTCAGATATGGGAATTACTCTTCTATTATTGGCTCTCTGACCACTTATCTTGGGAAGAGTTACTCATGCACTCATATATGTACATCTCTCTTGGTGAGATATTGCTCTATGGAAGATTGGTTTTTCTCTTATTTTATTTATGTAATATTCTTGTATTTGTGATTTCATTTTCTTGCATCTATTATGTTATGTACATGCTTGAATTATCTATATCATAAACTTGTACATCTATTTGATCCAAAGATCTTGGTGTTCACTCTGATATGGTATTAGATCCACTCTAGTATTTGATTGTCTAGTTTTTAATTTTTGTTAGATTTATTTCAAATATTTATATTTGTTATTTATAAATAAAACTTAATTTTCAAAATCTATTTGTGGGAGCTTTTTAATCTTTGGTGGATTCATATTTTTCTCAAAAATGGTTCATTGGTAGCCATTACCATAGTTTTTGTTGTTTATTTTTGACTACATATTCATTGTGTCTTGGTGTATTTTTTCTACAAAAAAATTGTGTGCCTCCATACAGCCTTGAGTCTAGTCTCCTCTATTTGGTATCAACTTGTGTTCGGCCTTAGTTGGTTATGCATGTTCGACCCTAGTTTTTTATTTCTTCCAAATAGAACATGATAACAACATTTTCACCTGTTAAGACTAATCTCATTGTTGACCAGTCAAAAATACCAATATATGTAGCCTCTATGCACAAAATTGGTTGGATCAACCTAAAGGTCTCACCACACACAACCTTTGGTTGTAGTAGGGGGATACAACCTACCACCTCTAAAATCCCATGATTAGGCCTTTAACCCTACCCAATGCATATGATTCACATGTGAGCTAGTAAATAAGCATCACAAAAAACTCTTACTATTTCAAAGGATTAAAAGTTTCTTCCAAAACATACTAAGACTATTCAAGTTTTCCCTAAAAATTTAGCATGTTAATATTTTTTAATAGCTTGATTTAAAACAAGGGCAAATAGGCTAATTTTATTTTAATGCATAAGAATATTGGTCAAGTTTAGCATTGTTAGTGGATATTTTTTATTGTTTTTAAAAAAATAATATATTTTGGGCAATATTTAAAAAGAAGGTTTTATTCATTTTTTTACTTTCTCATATTGTACTTGCTTCCTTAGACACACTATCAATTGAGTATGACATCTTTTTAGCATGTATTTGTAATATTTATTGGGGGTTTACCATTTCATAGTTTAGGGGGGGGTGTGCTATGCCTTTTTGGTCTCTCTTTGCATTCTACTTGCACTTTCATTTTTGTAACAACTTCAACTTGAAATACTACGACATCTCATTTTTTCACTAATGGATTCAAATTCAACCAACCCACTAACTTCTTTTAACTATCATGAATGGAAAATCAAGATGGCAATCATTATAAGGATTAAGGGTTTGTATAGGATAATTATGGGTGATGAAACTAAACCTAACATAGATGCAAATATAGTTAAGTGGTATATTCGTAATGATGAAGCTTATGGGTTATTATGTAATTCTATAGCACCTAATCTCTTATTTCACTTAGAGCCTACCAAATCACCTCAAGATTTACGGACCAATATGGGTAAATTATTTAGGGAACTTGATGCGATGAGAGGTCACAAGATTGAGAATGAACTAATTTTCCTAAGTCTTTGTAAATTTGACATCTTAAAAGACTTCTTCACTAAGTTAAATTCCTTAATTTTATAGTTGAAATAATGTGGGATTAATAAATAAGATGACCAACTTGTTCTTTTTTTACTCTCTAAACTATGTCTTAACTATTCAATATTTGTCTCCACTTTCCATGCCACAAAAAATGCTTTAGGCATTGCATGGAAAATGCCCTCTTTAGATGCTTTCATTGCTAACTTAATTAGGGAACAAGACAAGTTGATTTAGATGGGAACAAGGGACTTTGTGAGGGTTGATCTCTTGGAAATCATCTTGAAGAAAAATTTGACGAAGTTAAAGCTTCGAGGGATTTATAAGAATTAGAATTAGTACACAATGATGTGTTTGAGCCTTTTCCCAATCTATCTTTTACAAGGTATAAGTACATTATCACTTTCATTGATGATTTTTTGAGATATACATGGGTCTAATTTATTAATCAAAATTTTAAAGTGTTTGAATATTTTCAAGACTTCAAGGTACTTGTTGATAAATAATCTAAGAAATCCATTAAGGTTATTCAAACTAAAAATGGAGGTGAATATGTTAGCAATAGATTTGAGTAATTTTATACCATAGAGGGATTGATTTTCAGTGGATAGTTACTTACATTCCTTCATAAAATGAAGTTGAAGAATGCAAGAACAAGTCTTTGAAAGAAATGGCTAGTTGTATGATTCACTCTAAGGGCTTGACACCTCAATATTAGGCGTAAGCCATTAATTATGCTTGCCATATTCAAAATAGGATTCCTCACAAAGATTTGAAAGGCATGACACCCTTTGAATCTTGGCATGGAAGGAAACCCAATTTTGAACATCTTATGGTTTTTAGATCTCAAATTATGGCACATATACCAAAGAAGATACACAAATCTATATAACCTCAATACAAGACTTTCATCTTTATAAGTTATTTCGATGGTGTTAAGGGATAACACCTTCTAAATCTAACAACACATGAGTTATTCATAAAGAGAATTGGTCACTTTTAGGAGAGTCCAAAGATTCAACACTTGACACTTTTTCTCTTTCATTAGATTCACTTAGACTTGATGATTCTTCTTCTAGCTTAGATCATCTAGAGTAGGTTCTTGAGATAGGGTATTCTTCTTCTACCAATTATAATAGTGAGGGAAGTGATGGGGATTCTTATACATCTACCTCTAGTCATGTTTTAGAGAATGGGGATTCATCACCCGGCTCACCCACATCCCAGCTCACCCACATCTAGGCCCCTTTGGGCCATGCAAACACTATAGAGTGTAATCACATGGGTAGGGGATCTATCAAATGATAGACGTACTTGATTAGATTATCAAAGTGGTCCACATGTTTTATTTTATTTAATTTTGGATCCATAGACATTATAAGAGGCTACATGTATACCTGAGTGGGATAGTGTTATGAAGGAATAATATTCTTCCTTGATCAAAAATCACACTTGAGATTTGGCTTCACTTCCTAAAAGAAGGAATATTTTTTAATGTAGGTGTATATATTAGACCAAGTTTGCAATAGATGGGTTAGTAAATAAGTATAAGGCATGATTGGTCACCAAGGTTTTTTCATAGGTAGTCAACATTGACTACTCAGAGACCATTGCACCTATTACAAAGATGAATTCAATCCAACTCACACTAGCTATAGCCGTAAAACATGGTTAGGATGTGTACCAAATGGATATGAAGAGTGCCTTTATTTATGAAGACCTTGAGAAGGAAAATTGCATCGATTAGCCACATAGGTTTATTCAGGATTCATCCGTAGTTTTTAGACTTAAGAAATCCATCTATGGCCTCAAACAAGCCATTCAGGCTTGGTATGCCAAGATGGATTCCTTCTTCCTTACTTTAGGTTTCACCAAGTGTCATTTAGATCCTAATGTATAATTTTTAAATAAATATGATTATTAATAAGATTCTTGATGTTTCTATAGTCTATTAGAGTGAGTAGTGCTTGTTTCTAGGTAAAATTGTGTGCTTTATATTTGCTCGATGCATTTTGAATCATGATCTATGATTCATCATCAAGAAAAAATTCATGATTCTTTATTGATACTAGTCCTTTTTGTTGATGACATTTTGATCACTAGGATTTAGTCATCATCTATTATAGTAGTGAATATAGCTTTACATGACAGATTTGACATGATAGACTTGGGTATTTTGCATTACTTCATCAACATTGAGATTTCACAGTCTGATTTAGGGTTTTCACTTGCACAACCCAAGTATGATCTTTATCTTTTGGATCAATTTCACATAGATTATTACAATCCATCTTTGACTCCCTTTTTCTTAGGAGTCTAACTTGAGGCTTACTATTCTAAACCTTTGGTTGATATCACTTGATATCGACAACTTATTAGTAGCCTCATTTATCTAAATCATACTAGGCTTGATATTTCATGACCACTAGAACTTGTCTCTATAGTCACATAGAAACCCCATGAGTTACACTAAAAAATAACTAAGAGAATCTTACACTACATTCAAGGCTCTTATATATTTAGGATTCAATATAGATTTGGCATAGAGGTTGACTTGGTTGGTTTTATAGATTCAAATTATATTGGTGATACTTAGAATCACAAGTCCACTTTAGGTATAAATTTTCTTTGCATTCTGGTCCCATTAGTTAGTCTATCAATAAGCAAAATGCTATTACTATAGCATTCATAGAGGTATAGTATAAGGGAGATGTTAATGTAACAATTTAAGCTATATGGATTCAAGGGATTCTATTTGAGTTTGGCATTCCTTTCAATTAGTCCACCATCATATATTATAACAACTATAGTAACATACAAATATGCAAGAATCTAATTCAGTACCAATAGACCAAACACATTGAGATTCACATGCATTTTATCTGGGAGCTTATTCATGGTTAGGTCATTGAATTGATATTTTTCTAGTATTCAGAATAGGTTGTAGATATCTTTATCAAACCATTCACTAAGAGAAAATTAATTTATCTATGACCTCTTTTTAGGTTGTGGTCTACATCAGTAACAACATCATTGTTTAGGGGGCCTTTTAGCCTCTTATTTTCTTATATGTCTCTCTTTTCGAAGGGAGTTTTTCCTATGGGTTTTCTCCCTTTCTCTACTTTATGAGAGATTGCTTTGTATTGGGTACCTGATCAAGCCTAATTGTCAAGACCCATTTCTTTTTTGTACACTACACACCAAAGTTGTGCTTATGAGTAGTGTTAGAGTAGGGATTTTATTTTTTCCCGTATTTATTTATTATGTGATTTTTCCCTTTATTTGGAATTTTCCTATTGTCATTGATAAGTTTTCTTAGGTGTACTTGGAGTTACATTTTTATCAGATAAATAGGAAGAACTCCCTTGATTAGTTATTTTAGGTATGGGATTTACTCTTCTATTGTTGGCTCTCTGACCACTTATCTTGGGAGGAGTTACTCATGAAATCCTATATGTACATCTCTCTTGATGAGATATTGCTCTATGTAAGATTAGTTTTACTCTTATATTTTTTATGAAATATTCTTGTATTTTTTATTTAATTTTCTTACAGCTATTGTGTTGTGTACATGCTTAACTTGTGCCTATCACAAACCTATGCATTCACCTAATCTAAAGATATTAGCATCCACTCTGATAGATAAGGTAATTACTTATATTTTATTAAACCAAATAATTCATGTCCAATTTCACTTTTTATCTCCTTATGGATATAATTTTTTAATTTTGGCAATCCATGACAAATACTACAATTTTCATCTAAACATGATTTGTCATAAAAAATTGTCCATCTAGTCTTTTGTAAAAAATAGTTGGAATAAATTATTTGGCTAATTTTGGTAGAAATTCAATACCACACTCTTGTTAAATTTTATTAGTATGTAAAGTACAATGAATCTGGAAAAAGACATCATAGTGCATTAAAAATTCAACATGTTTTCTACAATAAGTGGTGCATGTGTGATTTATTTTTACAAAAAAGGTTTGGCCATCTTAAACTATATTTGAAAAATAGAAATTTATGGATATTTTTCCAAAAACTTAGAGTACAATTGTGTTTGAGTCATATCCAATAATTTTTTTGGATGTGGTTCATGATTACGATAACCAGCTCTTCTTTTCAATACATCTCTTACATTGGGCAAAATTCTTGTGATGTAATTGAGCACGTAACTCTTTGAGAGCATCAACAATAGACTTGTCCTTTGTGTAAGTCTACTAGAGAATTCTTAGATATTTTTGGTATTAGGTTCATTAATTATTTCATGTCTTTCAATTACTTTCATTAATGTTTTTCTATTGATATTAAGTGTTTAGCTTGTTTTTAAAAGCATTCATTTTTCCCTATTTGGTCACTTACTACAAAAGTTGTAAGTAAACACTAGGTAGCATTAAAATCTTGGGTGCATGATTTTAAGCCTATAGTATGATATGTATCATATATATTTTCAAAAATTTAATTATTTCCATTATCCATGTTATATGTTCTTAGTCCTAATGTGTACATTATAAGTCTCATCTTAATCAATTTTATCAATGAAACAAATAATTGACATATTTGACTATCATAATACAAATTATGAAAGAAACTATCCCAAATTTGTTGAACTAGTCTTCTTGATTGGTGATCAAACATTTTGTAATGCATTGGTTCTAAAATATTTTCGTTGAGTTCAATTAAGTACTTGTCTTTTCTATGCATAATTCTTGGAGGTGTTATTAATGGTGGAATTTGTTGAGAGGGTGTTTCAAAATTGTTATTAATTTAATTGTTTAGAGATGGGATGACATTTTATTCATTGTTTATTTCTTCATTATATGTTTCCATGAAGTTTTATTGATTGTTAATTTCATCACTATTTGTTTCCATTAAATTTTCTTCATTCATGGGGGGTGAAGCATCATACATAGACTCATCATCAACAAAATCAAAAACTTGGAACTTTGAATGTAAACTTCCAACATTAATTAATTCATTATTGTTAATTTCATTATGGTCAATTTCATCATTATTCAATTCATTATGGTCAATTTCATCATTGTTTAATTCATTATTATCAATTGGATCATTATCTATGGCATGTAATTCATCAAGATTAAGGTTTGTACCTTGTCTACCATGAATTTTTTCATTCGTATATTGTGTTTATCTCTCAAATATTATAATTACTCTAGTGTTTTTCTTCAATATCTTCCTCCTCCTAAAACATGATTTTCCATCCATCAAGGAAAATTAACAACTTTTTAAAGGTGGGGTCAAAAGTATGTAGGTACCAAAAGTACCATAGAAGCACATAGAGAATGTTTGTGGGGACAATTTTTTTTTTATTTAGGTTAAAATAGACATTGAAAATCAAGTTTTGTTTATATTAATAATAATACGATTGTGTTATGCAATAACACAATTGTGTTATATAATGGGATCAAGTTATTCAATAACATGATCATGTCGTTCTTAATACTTGATTTTATTTAAACATAGACTTTGAGAAGAGAGTTTTTTATATAATGAGAATAACATAATCACATTATAATTAATATAGATTAGGTATTAGGGATTAGGGCATTAACACATAGGGTTTAGGGATTAGGTCATTAGGGAATTAAGGCATAGGGATTATAATCTATGATGTAGGGAACTTATAGAATAGGGATTATAGAACAAGGTTTAGGTTTAAATGTGTATATAAGGTCTAATCACTCTATGCCATATGAAATTAATTATTCATACAAAGGATCTTAATTGGGGATAAATTGATTGGTAAATAGGGAAATTTTATTGACAACCCCATTCATCTTTTTCATGGATAATGAGGTTCTCAAGTACCTCATGAACAAGCTTATTTTACATGGGCACATATGTAAATAGATTGTTATATTCTAGGAATTATAGTCCTCTATTATTGTTAAAATTGGAAAGTAGAACTTGGGATTAGACCTTTTGTCCTACATCAATTCTAGTGATGCAAAAACACTAATTGAGGATGACATGTTAGATGCATAGCTATATATAGTCTAGTGCATCCTTGAATATCTAAAGGAGATTGCCACTTTCCTAACATCTAGGTTTGTGCCCCAAACCTTTTAAACTAAGGAGAAGAAACAACTTACAGTTTGCATCACCCCCTTATAGCTCATTGAGGGGGAGCTTTACAAATTGATTAGAGATGAAGTCCTACACTGGTGTGTTTTAGAACATGAATAATACTCCATCCTATAAGAAGTGCATGGAGGGATCACAAGATTCCATTGTGTTGGAGATGCAATAACACACAAGGTATTGCAGTTAGGCTTGTGGTGGCCAAGCCTATTTCAATATGTAAAGGAATACGTTAAGACATGTGACATATGCTAACATGCTAGAAATCCCAACCACTAGGATGAGAGGCCTCTCATCCCTATTCTTTCCCAAGTACCATTTGAAAAGTGGGATATTAAATTTATTAGGCCAATTACTCTCACAACATGACACACATGTGCATGATATGTTTTAATGGCCACTGACTACTTCACCAAGTGGGCCAAATCCACACTGATAAAAGACTACATGACCAAAATAGATTCACACTTCATATGGGAGAACATCAGAAGGTGATATGGTGCTCATTGAGTTTGAATAGAGATAGAGGCACTCATTTCATTAATGATATGGTATTCATCCTACTGACTGAATATATGGTGGTGTACCACAAGACCACCCCATATCATCCTTAGGCCAACAACATAGCTTAAGCATTCAACAAAATCCTAAGAGCATTCCTGATAAAGATATGTAATTTTGGTCATAAAGATTAGGATGACTATGTTTCAATAGTACTATGAGTGTACTTCATGACATACAAGCACTTAAATAAGGCTACACCATTTAAACTGGTGTTTGTCTTTAAAGAAATTATTCCCATGGAATTCATGGTACCCTCCTTATGCATTACATCGATTAGTCACTTAGATGATCAAGAATATTTAATCACAAGGTTAGAATACTTAGATCATTTTGATGAGAAGCACACCTAATCAAAATGGAGTCAATAGATCAAGAAGGTACAATAGAAGTGCTAACATGACAATCATATCAAGCAAAAGGAAATAACTGAAGGAGTATTGGTGTTAATCTATGATTCCAAGTACTTTAATCACCCAGGTAAATTACAATTATGGTGGATGAGCCCCTACATCATCTACCACATATTGGAGATAGGAACATGAAAGTTACACATGTTGACTAGCAAAATACTCCTTGGGCACTTCAATGGTAACTAACTAAAGCCATATAGGTAGAAGGCTAGTGATTGCACCATGAAAACTCTAACTTCTTGGTCACTAGTTAGTTTGAAGTTGAGATGACTAGAATAAATTTTGACACAAACCAAACCATTCTTTATTTTGATTTATTCCTTGTATAGTGTATAGAGGTAGTGAATAATGTGTAGCAGTTGCAAGAACTTATCTATTAGTACTTCATGCATAATTATAATCAAGTGAGTCGAGCACTTACACCCTCTTGGTGCATGAGGCCAAACATCTAAGTGGTGGGTGCATGAAGATTATTAGGCACAAGCAAAAGAATCAAAAGATATATATGTGTAAGTTGAATAGCATATGGAACTTGAAGATCCAAGAATGAATCACTATGGCATTACCTTTGCACCAAAGTTAATATAGGGTACATCAATTAATAGTGTACCAAGAAACCTATGAGGAAAGTGAAGATTCCCCACATAATTGATTTCAAGGAAGTATGTGAAGGCACACAATCTAACAATGCACAAGGGAACTAGGGAAGGAGATAAAGCACTTATGGCCAGTGTAAGGGATTTATATGGGGTAGAATAGGCTAAGGCAAGATGATGTTCAAGAAATTGATGAAGGTAAGGAATCACACTTGAGATAAGATCAAAACTAGAAGACAAAGTGGAACCAAGGAAGCTAAATTATGCACATGTGAGGTGTTGTGCCTAGGTTGCCACAAGGAAGGTGAAGGTCATGCCAAAGTTTACAAGTGTAGAAAGAGAACGTCTAAGATAGTTGGCATCTACCCAAAAATAAGGAAGAAGTGACCATCTAAACCACATGTCACTTCACCAAAAAATATATTAGATAGCATTCAATGAGGCAATGGTGGTGGCATAAAGATACATATTTAATATGTACATGATAAGAGATTTTTTAGGATTTCATAGATTTTTATGTTTTCAAATAAATTGAGGCACCTATACCATTAAGCTTGCATTAATGATGGTAGTTTACAAGAGATGGGTATAAAATGGTAAATTGAAAACTTTATTAGGCTACCAAGTTTAAGTTAACTCTAGACTTAGAGCAAACCTAACAAGAAACTAGAGAGCTAAAGAGAGAATCTTACTGTAATTATAATTTGAGAAATTTAAACACCTAGACTAAATGATGAAATATTGAGATATATTTCACTCATAGTAAGCCCAAATTGAGGTATTGCGAAGTATGGTTTGGGTATAAAATAGTGTTAAAACAATAAGTATATATCATTAATGGCCAATAAAGCTCAAGGTTGAGAGTGAAATCACAAATATCAAGACTGTAGAAGTGTCAAACACCATTCGAGGCTTCGATAAGCCACACCTTCCTAGGTTCAACACAAGACATTTTAGGATGGTGAAGAAGTGAAATTCATTAATTTCCATGCAGGAATAGTAAGAACCCAAGCAAGTAAATATTGTAGAGGAGACGATGGTTACCAAGACCAAGGAATAGTCGATTAAAGCAGTTAGCATCATCAAGGTGATAACAAAGATGTCATACCAGTATATGTAGTTTCCCCAAAGGATTAGGTGGGGGAAAGTTGGTGCTTATTTTTAAAAAAAATTTGACTCAAATAAAACAACCATTAGATGTCAAGTCACTTCCAAGATTTGGCATAGGATTGGATTGTAGACATAGGGTACAAAATGCTAGAAGGTGATGCCGTATTTGATGACTCAATTTGAGACAGATTAAAAGTTTCCAGCACAACACAGCTCTATGATTTACCCTACTTTAGGAAGCCATAAGAACTCATCCAATTTCTACTCTTGCATGTCCATGAAGACTACTTCTATTTTGCAAGATGATGCATGAAGATCTTGTTGTAGCTAATCAAAAAGATAAGTGGGTTACTAGATGCGAAATAAGACATCCATCATATAAAGGATGATGTCAAAGAGGTGGAGTGCATCACTAAACTCCTTAATTATTTTAAGGGGGTTTTCATTCTTGATCAACAAGTGCAAAGTCTCTAACATGAGGGTAGTGGTGTACCTCATAAGTTTTAAGTTGTGTTCAGGTGGTCAGTGGATGGATGTTTCAAAGGCATACCTCTACATTGCCTATCACATTGTATAGGGTGTATAACTCAATATCATGAAGTTCATCAATAGGGTGTATAATTCAATATCATGAAGTTCATCATAGAAGAGTTGGTCAAGAATGTACCAGAAGCCATAGTGCCAATGGGACCTTTAGTTGGGGTCCATCCTTATCTTGATCATGATGGAGAAAGTTGAGATCCCAGATAGGAATGATGATAATAAATGGGTGTTATCATGACACTATAAATATTTGGCATAAAAAAATAAAGACTACACTTGCACTACCACCTTCAACCCCAAGTACAAGATGTGCATAATGGGATAGTGAAAAAATTACATGTAATCCATTAGATTGGAGTGGTACATTCCCTAGGGGCTTTCTTAGAGCATGTTTAGGATGACAACTTTCACCAT